>OY856411.1:720521028-721721028 GCA_963693085.1 Alisma plantago-aquatica | reverse complement strand
TCCTCTTACCTCAATAGGGTCCTATCACTGACATCATCCTAGTGAAGTGGTGACTGAATGACCTCCCATAAAGATCTTGATACGGAGGCATCTCGATACTGGCGTGGTAGTTGTTTAGAAACAAACTCAAGTAAGGGCATGTACTGCTCCCATGATCCACCCCAATAGATCACACATGCTCTTAACAAATCCTCTAAAGTCTGGATTGTTGTTTCTGACTTTTCATCATTCTAGGGTGATAAGTTGTGCTAAACTTTAGTCTAGTATCGAGTTCTTCATGCACTTGCTTCCACGGCTTGGTAGTGAACATAGGGTCACGATCAAAAATAATTGAACTCAAAACACCATGTAATCAAAGTATCTCTCTAATATATAGTTATACTAGGCCTGTCACCTTGACAATGATATTTAAGGCTAGGAAATGTGCTGACTTGGTAAGGCAATGTACCACAACCCATATTACATCATGACCTATCTTTTTCTTTGGGAGACCCACCACAATGTCCATGATGGTCTTTTCCCATTTCCACTCAGAAATGTCAATTGACTACAATAATACACTGGGTCACTGGTGTTCGGCCTTCACAATTTAACATGTAATATAACTAGCCACATATGCCGCTATATCTCTCTTCATTCCATGACACCAAAAGTATCGCTGCAAGTCTTTAAACATCTTAGTAGTGCCAGGGTGTACCATATACTTAGAACCATGAGCTCCTTGAAAGATATGATTTTTCAAGGGTGAATCTTTAGGAACCCAGATATGACTCATGTAGTGGATTCCACCATCTACTCCCACTAAGAGATGTGTCTGAGGTTTCTCCAAATAACCTTTCATCTTATCAAGCATTGGGCAACTACCAACTCGGTCAACATGTCTGGTTTTATCTAAATGTTAGCCACGCAAATCCAATCTTCTAATGGATGTTTAGTACACCTAGAAAACTCTTCCAGTTATCTCCATTGGGTGTATAAGACAACTGCACACCTGAGTTGTTTCTGACTAAGAACAAATGCTACTACATTCACTTTCCCAGGGTGATAGGTGATGGTGAAATCATAGTCTTTCATATACTCCACCACCGTCTTTGTCTCAGGTTTAGGTCCTTCTGAGTTAGGAGGTACTTCAATTTCTAATGGTCAATGAGAATTTCAAAAGTGGCTCCATAAAGATAGTGTCGTGAGATATTCAAGGTGTGTATAATTGCAGCTAGTTCCAAATCATGAGTTGGGTAGTTCACTTCATTTAGCTTGAGCTGTCTGGAGGAATAAACAACAACATGCCTATTTTACTCTAGCACACATCCAAGCCCCATCTTTGAAGATCATAAAACCTTCATTTCATGATGGTAGAGTCAACACGGGAGACGTGGTCAAATTTTTCTTCAACTCTTGGAATCAAGCTTCACACAAGTCTAAACTTTAAGGAGTGCAACCAGAAGGGGATCTACTCCCCGCTAAAATTTGAATAAGAAAACATCCATTCCAAACACACTCAAAAGGTATGACGGAACATATGTAAAATTTTCATGTCTCAACAATGGTATTCAAAACAATTAAAGTGTAGCAACAAAATAAAAGTAATGACTGTATTCAATTTTCTAAAAGATTACAAAAGTACATCATAATCTCCCACATAGGGTTTACATGGATATTACAACATAAGGATCTAGTAGAGGGAAATATAAACCATATCAAGTTTGTCTCCAATTAACAACTTCATGAGTTAGGTCCATGCTTTAAGCCATGTACTCCTTATCCTAATGGTAGAATGGATCTCCATGCTCCTGCGGCACACTTTGATACTAGGCCTGGGTGATTGGGATCACCCAACAAGAGAAAGAAACAAGGTATGTGTTAATAGTGAATAGGGACAAAAGGTAAGGAAATAACATGGCAATAAAGGCTAAGATTTCATCATAAGATGATGAGATTAGGAGTATGAGGCATAATCAAATGGATGCTTTCCATAACTAGAAAATAATAAAAGATTTGTATGCATGATTAATATTGACTACCTTAACTAAGTAGGGTTGAGGCACCTATTGGATCTCAACCAAATAGGTGAGTGAGAGTAACACATTCCATTCACCTACAAAATATTTTATAATGGGGAGAGTAACACATTCCCCTGTGCAAAATTACACATGCCCTCTCTATGGGTGGTTGTACAAAAGTACTACCAGATTAGCTAAATAGTCTAATAAAATCAACATGCTAAAGAGAGAACATGGCATGTAGAAGCATCAAAAAATTTAAACATGGAAGTGGGGTACAAGACCCCAAGAAATAGAATTTCAATATTGATTTTGAGGCAAATATAGAAAAAGAAATATGAATAAAGAGATTGGGGTTCATATAATGCCTCATTAGGGATTTTATAATTAGGTTTGCAAATGTCCCAACTTAGGGTGTAGGAATGCACATACCTCTTTTTTTGAGTTCAATTATCAACTTTCACCACTTTAGATGATTCCAAGTTCAACTTTGTCTATTTTCAAGTTATTCACATATATTATAGTCTATATTGTATATTAATGTAGAGATACCCAAAATTAGATGTTTTAGAAAAACTTAGATTTTTGACCCTAAAAAAATCACTAGTTTATTTATTAGATTCTCTTGATCAAGAAAACATATTTTTATGTTCAATTTGGAGTTAATATGATTAAGTTACAATTTTTATGAATTTTATGCATATATTTTATTTCCCAAAAACCATCCTTCAAAAATCATGGAAATCATACACTGAAACAATTTTTACTAGATAGAGCGCATTTTTTTAATTCCAAATCATGTTTATTTATAATTTTTAAAGATTCCAGTAACAAGATATGGTTTTTATAATATTTACTTTATTTACTAATTTATTTGTGAAATTAAATTGCAGGAAAAAATTTGCTCTTAAATCAAAAATCAAAATGTTACGCAATGAAAGGGTATAAATGTACTATTTGTGTTGGCATGATAAGTGATACAAATTAAATTAAAATAAGATGATTTATAAGAATACCCATAATGAGAAAAAGAAAATAAAATATGATCGAGGGGCAAAAAGGGGAAAACACAAGGGATCATCCCCTTCCCCGCTACACACACCATTTCCAGTTGGGAAAGGAGAAGCTTGCCCAAGAGTTTGGGGAAAACTTCATTCATTTCTCATTCGCGAAACTAACTAGCTGATCGTGATGAATAAGTGTCAAAGTTGTTTACCTGAGGTCCAATTACGCTCTAAAAAATCAAGACATTGGGAAGAGGTTACACAAACTCAGACCAAGAACCACATTTGGCAGTGGATAAAATGAAGATGCAAGGCGAAATCGAAGCCAGAGGAGAGTCTTTTTGTGTGGTTTCGTATGAGGGTAGGGTACTATTTATATGAATTTATGTTTTAAGGGGTGTGCGACAAGTTGCTTCAGAAGACTTGAGGAACAAGTTTAGGCGTGTCTAAAATTCTCCATGATACGTATCGAGTAGGAGATGGATGCAAAATATTTTTTTTCCAATTCATTGAGAAATGAGGGAGTTATGTCCAAAATTCTAGACCTTGATCCGCAGTTACTATTCATGCGGGCTGCAATCAATGTCACTTAATACAACTTTCTAGCTTTGTTCTTTTAATGCATTTAATGTACACAACTTTATATAATTATTTGAGGGTACAAACTAAGTCCAAATAAATTCAAATTTGGTAAGTTATCTAATTTTGGGATGATATAATTTTAGCATTATTCTATTTTGAATACTTATAATATTTTATTTAATATTTTTAAATATTATCACTTATTTTATCCCTTTAATGAGTTAAAGACATCTAAAAACTTTCTAAAAATATGAAACTTGGATATAAGCAATAATAAATATTAGGAACATTATTTGAGCAATAATTAATTTTTTTCAACATTTTATTTAATATTTTTGTTCTTTAAATTTTATTCTCTCTCCTAAATTAACTAAAATATTTAAGATTATCTAAATTAGTTGAAAATGTACCTATAGGCTAATTTTGACATGTAGATTTCGAATTTGAGATTTATTTTCTCTTTTTGAGTCTTTTAATAATTTATATAATATATTCAACTTTTATTTTTATTTTCTTTCCCATTTAAAATAAAATTGTTATTATTATGGAAATAATGTGAAACTTCATCATAAAGCAAACAAAACATATAAAATAGCAATTGGCCATTAATTTTATCTCTTGATATTATTTAATACATTATTTAATATTTTTGACTTTTACAAACTTTCTCTCTTCTAATCTACACATGTATATTAAACATTATTCAATTTAGATGAAAATTCACCCAAAGTCTAATTTGAATTTGTAGATTATGAATCTAAGATTACTTACCATTTTTGGAATCATTTAATGGCTTATTTAACTTTTTCTTTTCTAAATAAAAGAGATATAATAATTATAATCCTAAAATTGTGAAACTTGTCATTCAAGTATACTTCATCCCAAAAAAATGAACTTCGGATTAGATTTACCTTTTGAGTTTCTTTTTTATGAATTTTAGGCATTTTACTCACATTTATCACTATTTGTCAAATGAATTCATTAGTGTCACACTTACATTATTTTAGGATTTCCTTTTCTTTTTCTTATTCAAAAAGGCCAAGAATGTTCTAGTACAAATAGGTGAGTGAGAGTAACACATTCCAATGAATTTTATTAGATTCTACTGATTAAGAAAACATAATTTTATGTTCAATTTGGAGTTAAAATGATTGAGTTCAATTTTTATGAATTTTATGCATATATTTCATTTCCCAAAAATTATCCTTCGAAAAGCATGAAAATCATACATTGAAACCATTTTTATTAGATAGAGCTTATTTTTTTAATTCCAAAACATGTTTATTTATGATTTTTGGAGCTTCCAATAAAAAATATGGTTTTTACAAGATTCACTTTATTTACTAATTTATTTGTGAAATTAAATAGCAAGAAACCATTTTTCCCTTAAATAAAAAATAAAAACTTTACTCTATGAAAGAGTATAACGGTACTATTTATGCTAGCAAGACAAGCGACAAAAATTGAATTAAAATGTGGCAATTTATAAGAATACCCATAAGGAGAAAAAGAAAATAAAAGATAATTGAGGGGCGAAAAGGGGAAAACACAAGGGATCATCCCCTTCCCCGCTCCACACACTGTGGCCGGCTAGGCAAGGAGAAGTTTGTCCAAGTGTTTTGAGAAAACTTCATGCATTGCTTGTTTGTGAATCTAACTAGCCGATCATGATGAACAAGTGTCAAAATTGTTTACCTAAGGTCTAATTACTCTCCTAAGAAGAAAGACATTGAGGAAAGGTTCCACAAACTCAAACTAAGAACCACATTCGACGTGGATGAAATGATGATGTAAGACAAAATTAAAATCATAGTAGAGTCTTTCGGTGTGCATTTCATATGAGGGTAGGGTCTTATTTATATGAATTTGAGTTTCAAGGGGTGTTCATTTCATATGAGGGTAGGGTCTTATTTATATGAATTTTAGTTTCAAGGGGTGTGCAGGATGTTTTGGAAGACTTGAGAAACAAGTTTAGGCATTTCTAGAATTCTCCATTATAGGTCTCGAGTAGAGGATGGATGCAAAATAAAATTTTCTATCCAGTTCAACTCATTCCACAAAGTTTTGTTGAGAAATGAGGGAGTTATGCCCAAAATTCCAGACCTTGATCCGCGCTTACTGTTCATGCAGGCTACAATGAATGTCATTTAATCCAACTTCTTAATTCATTTCATGTCACACTTTCATTGTTTTAGGATTTCCTTTTCTTTTTCTTATTCAAAAAGGCCACATAATGTTTTGGTACAAATTTATTTTATCATCATCCCACCTAAGTGGTAATTTTCCATTTTAAATCCTTATTTAAACTTTCATTGAGATATTTGTGCATAAACCCTTTTATTGGTATAAACAGTGACCAAATGTATACCAAACCACTATTAATTCCACTAATTCAACATCAAGGACAAAAATGATAGAAATGAAGGGAAAAGCATGGGAAACGGGCCAAAAAGAGAACATCAAAGACTTCATTGCCTGATGGTAGAGTCAACATGGGAGTTGTGGTCAAATTTTCCTTCAACTCCTGGAGTCGAGCTTCGCACAAGTATGCCCACACAAACTTTTCTTCCTTCTAGGTAAGCTTGGTGAGGGGAAAAGCAGTGTTTGAGAAATCCTTTAAGAAGCATCGATAATATCCAACCAATCCCATGAAGTTGTGAATCTCATAAGGGTTTTTCGAAGCTGGCCAATCACGTACGGCTGACACTTTAGTAGGATCCCCTGAGATCGTCCCTCTAGATATGATTAGTCCAAGGAACATGACACAGTCTATCCAAAACTCACACTTTGAGAATTTCCCATAGAACTTCTACTTTCTTAGGATATCAAGGATTGTTCCCAGGTGGTCACGGTGTTTCTCTAAGTTATCAGAGTAAACCAATATAAAATCTAGGAAAGGTTGGAACACACTATTCATGAGATTCATAAACACACTCGGGGCATTGGACAACCAAAAAGGCATAAACAAAAATTCATTGTGTCCATAATAGGTTCGAAAAGAGGATTTCATGATGTCCTCACTTTTTACTCACAACTGATGGTAACTGGATCTCAGGTCAATCTTTAAAAAGACTCGGGTTGACTTGAGCTGGTCAAACAGGTAATCTATATGGGGTAAAAGATACTTGTTCTTAATGATATCTTGATTGATCATTCTATAGTCTATGAACATTCTGAGTGATCCATCATTCTTCTTCACAAAGAGTATAGTGCTCCCCATGGTGATGTTCTAGGTCGGATAAAACCTTTGTCTAGCAATTCTTGCAGTTGATTTTTCAGCTCAAGCAACTTAGTGGGGCCCATCATGTAAGGTGCCCTAAAAATAGGGTTTGTCCTAGGAGCTAGCTCTATCAAAGAGTCTACCTCTCTCTTAGTAGGAATCCCAGGAAAATCATTTGGGAACGCATCGGTGTAGTCCCTGACTACCTCTATTTTTCCTCTAAAGGTTGCACCTTAGGCTCTAACTTGGTAACTACTTCTAGGAATGCCTGACAACCTTTGGCTCTCATCTATTCTGCCTTCAAGGCTGACACATACAGGCTAGTGGTAGCATCCTTCCTACCTCTTATGGTGAACGGTGGATGGCCTGGTCTCTTTGTTCTTATTTTATTCTCCCTAGAGTATATCCTTGCCCTATTAGTAAAATGCCAATCCATAGCAATTATCACATCAAAGTCATTCATGTAAAGAAAGATAAAATTCATGGGGAGCTCATTATATAGATACTTAACAGGTATAATCGGGGTTTTCAAGAGAGACGTAAAGATCCGACCACTCGGGGTTGTGACATCCAAGTCATATCCTAAATCCTTGATGTCTAGACAAAGCATAGTTGTAAGATTTCTCAAAATAAAAGTATTAGTAGTACTAGAGTCAAACAAAGCTTTTGCATTGTGTCCCATTATCTCAAGTATTCCTACAGTATTTTTCATAACAAGTTAAACTACTGCATTGCTTAGCTAAAATAGGAAGGAAAACTCTAAGCATTATTACCCTCTATCAAATGGTTAGCATTGGCTTGAGCCTCTTCATTGTCGATGACGAAAACTCGAGCTTGCCTGCTCTCTACTATAGGTGGGGCTGCAGTTGGTGCAACTGTTGCTACTGGTGGTGTTGTTGCCACAGGCTGGGCTGCTATTAGGCATGGACCTCTCGGGTCAAGTTGATGACAGTTGACCTAAAAGTGTCCTTCTTGCTGGCAATTAAAGAACACATTATTCTTGAAGTGGTGCTTGCCCGAGTGCGACCTTCCACAGTTGCAACACCTCAGGTGTCGGTTCTCATTGTGGGGTTTCACTTTTCCTCTATATCTTCCTTTGGCATGGTAGCATCTTTGTCCTTTCTTATGGTCATTCTTTAGTCCAGAGGTACCTTCAGTGAAGCCCATGTACCCCTTGAGTGGGTTTGGTGCAGGCATCACTATCTTCTCCATGTCCAAGACAATGTTGTAAGTGGTAGTGAAGTTTGCTGGTTTGCTCTCCATCACATGGGGTTTGATTGTAGGATGAAGACGCTCCACAAAGTGAACCACCATTCTTTCCTCAGTGAACATGTAACCAAACCACTCTAGAAGGTAGAACTTGCAGGCTTAGTCTACCACTGAGAGATTTCCCTAAACTGGTAGGTGAACTCCCTCTCTTTCTCTTTCTTGTCTGATACGGGCACCAAATCTGGTAGAAGATGGTTCTGAAGTCAGTCTAGGCCATCCGGTTTGAATTTAGGTCTCCACCCATGATGTGGTTCTCCCATCAGATCTTGTCTACTCCTTCCAGAAGGTGAGAGGTAAATGGGACTTTCTTGTTTAGTTGTACTTCCAACATACGAAAGTCATTCTCCACTATCAAAAGCTAGGCATTAGCTTTGTTGACCACTTTTGTCTTATCCTATCCCTAGAACTTCTTAATGTTCAACTTTGTGAAGTCTAGAATGGTTGCTCCCAGGTGTGGACAAATGGGTAGTGGCTCACCATTTTCATCTCTTTCTATGTCCTTGAGGGCAAGGGCACTAATAGCCTCCGTCAATTTCTTTTGTTTCTCCATCCACAGAGCATCGGGAGTGTGGACCACCACTTTCTTGATTGTAGGTCTTGGTCCATCTCCTGAGTTGTCTTTGGGCTTGACCTTGTCTTCTGACATTGGTTTTCCTTTCTGGTCTTTCTCTAGGTTTAGGTTGTTGAAGGGGACAAGTTTAGGGTCTGAGCCTTCCTTAGAGGCTCCCTCAGGTCTCTTCCTCTTCATGGATGACTCTTCCTCCATTGCCTTCCTCTTCTTCTCTAGAGACCTCCTCGTCCAGCGAGAGGGCCTACTTTCAGCATGATCCTAGGGAGTGTCATAGGGGACAATGACGGTCTTGGTACGAGCCATGTTGATTCACATAAGCATGTATTTAAACTCAGTCTACATTTTTAGAGTATTACAACATCATAAATTTATGTCCATGATATCTTGCTTACATGCTTTTTATTATTTGGCCGAGGCTTCCTTAACCCCTAATTCTCACAACCCTAGTACTCAGGAAAAGATATAAAAAGAAATTATAGGAACCTAGGGTTTTGGGTGAGTGAAGGGGTGGAGATAATATGAAGATAGATGAGAAATTTGAGAGGTATGCCATTTTGAGTAAAGTCCTCAGACTTTGGCAAGGCATGAAGCACGGGTCTGGGATTCCTCGTAAGCCAACTAGTGGTGCAGAGGAAAATATTGCCAGTCCCCAATTTTGGTCCTTTATAGACACCATTGTCTTTAGAAAATACTCTAATAATTCCCTTTAGGCTCTACAGACTTGTAAAATTTAATCAGTGTTAGATATTAAAGAGTAAACCCTACTCTGATACCAAATGTAATGACCCCTCCCCCTACTATCCCCTATTTAGGCAGACTGAGAGGGAAAGGGCCATTATCAATAATATAGGATCACATGTTTAGCAATTAACAAAAAATCATTAATAAATTTCACTAATAGAATAAGATTGGTAGAAGAGTGATATTACATGATCTGGAATTTCTAAATTTGTAACATAAAATAAAATCTAACAAACTATAACCTCCATGTTTATATTAATGTTTCTTCAACTTGTGCCTTCATTTTGGATATCCAATTCTTCATATTTGTAGAATGACAAATTATCCTAAACACTAACAAAAAAAAATGTCGGTCGATATAACAAATGATACTGGTATGTGGGGGAAACAAAATGTTCTCATATACTTGTAACAACATAACCACAACAATTATTATTTTTACAATCAAAATTTACATTTTCTTTATAACTTCTCAACAATATTTACTCAACCTCTTGTATGCCCTCTCTTAGGGTTTTGTCCTTGTAGTGGACATTAGGCTACCACTCAATCTGGAGCTAGGTATCTCATTAGCCACCTCTCAATCTGGAGCTAGGTGCCATTAGGTCTTCCCAATCTGGAGCATGACCTTTTATGGCTTTCCCAATCTAGGACATGGTCTGACCTTTCCAACCTGGGGCTTGGTCTTTTAGTCATCACCATGACTTTTCTTTTCTTTTCATTTACAATTTCTAGAGTTAGAATGTAGGTTTGAGTAAGTTATAAGCTTACTATTGTGATGGCCATAGTCACTTTATAGATAGCAGGAAATAAAATTCATCCAAGCATTAAATTCAAGCAATCTGGTAAAATCTCAGAAAATGCAATGAAACTTAGTGGTTATTCATAGGCGTAACCACATACCTTGATTAGGAGTTATAGATGTCCAAGCAAGAGAAATCAATAAATCAATCAATCAAAGTTATCCTAAAAGTTAAAGCAATACACCCATGTCTTAATATTTGATCCAAATCACCATTAAGACTGACTTGGGTCTCAAGTTAGGGTTTGTATGTAAGACCGCTGACCTGTGTTTTGGGCTAACCCTATTTGTTTTTCTTAACTAAGTGCTTAGAACCTTTTTTATTATCCTTTGAGATTCTTTTCGACCTTGTAGAGATCGTAAGTCTCCATTTGAGCTTGTTTGGATAATGTTTGTGCTTTATGTGTTTGTTTTGGGTCAAATTGCTATTTACCAATTTGTGAGGGTTATCTTGTAATTTTACACCTATAGAGTGTTCCTTCTCTCTCTTGGCATTATGAGAGATAGTGTGATGCCTTGGGGTGCCATGGTTGATCCTTGGATGAGTTTTGGCATCTCTTGTGGTGATTAGGGTTTCTAGGGCTTGATGTGTTTCGGCCATGTGTACCTTGCATGGGTGTAGCGACCCATGTAGTGACCTATGTCGCAACCTAGGTGTGTCCTTGGTGTGTCTCAACTGAGAGACTTTTTTTGTACATGTTGGTTTTGACCTTGGGTGTTTGGTTAAGGTTGAGATAGTTTGTCTTTTAGTGTCTCTACCTAATATGTGTAGTGAACCCTTGTCTCGACCTGGATCTGTGGGTTTGTTTGTCTTGACCCCCTTTTGGGATATTGCAATTGAGACTATATTGGCAGAAAACCAAGAAGGTCAAGACCCAACCTAGGTTGTATCACCACCTTGTGAATGTGTGTTTTAAGTGGTTGCATGTTGGTTCTGTGGGTGGACAAGTGTCCCTTTGGTGCCTTAGGGTGTTGACACCTCATCCTCACCCTACTTCCCTCTTCTTTTTCTATATCACCCCTTACCTCTCCATGTAAGTGACCCTTTTAGGCCATCTTCTTCCTCTCTTATAGCTTGGTCATCCTTGGAGCCTTGAGAGGCAAGAAGATCTATTTTGGAGCTCTTGGTGGCCGGACTTCCTTTGCATGTGGTGCTTGTGGTGATCTTTTCTCATCTTCTACCTTGGTAAGTATATACCTTTCCATTGCTACATTTTCCTTGGATTCCCTACCCCATTTTCTTCTCTTTCCCTGGCCATAGTCCATGTTTTGACATTTTGGTCATTCTTGAGAAGAGATCTTCTCATCACAAGGGTAATAGGCCATGTTTTGACAAGGCAAAACCCCAGTGAGAGGGAGTTTTTCCTTTCTTTTCTCCTTATTTCTTTGGATCGGGCTAGGGTTCTTTCTTTCCCTTTCCTCGTGCCATCTTTGACCATGATGTCTTCTCCTTCTTGAGGTTCTTTGTTGCTGAGAGTGGAGCTTTGGTGGAGCTTCTTTTTCCCTTGGTGATCGGGTGCTTGGAGCTTGCAATCCTTGGAGTGATCTTCCTTAAGGTGGGTTATATAACACTTAACCCTCTCTATTAATTGCACTTTTATATACATACTAGTTACTATTTTCACTCTCTAAAATGTTCCTTTAACCTGCTAGTGGATGATGCTAAGTTTCTAGAACTTGTTTGATGCTAAAACCATGTTTGGTTTATTAGAAATTTGAAACCCTAGTTGTGGTACCCCATTTTGGTGATTATTGTGATGGTGATTTCCTCTCACCTTTTGATCTTATTTTTTACCACTTCTAATGATGATCATGTGCCTTGATGTATCTTGGAGTTTAGGTACTATTTTGGATGTATTAAATGTGGTTTTATCTCTCTTAAATGAGGTTCTTTCATGGAAGTTTCAGGACCCATGAATTAGGGTTTTTACTGACCGATTTGGTGAGAAGTTCTCATCCTACATGACAATGGTTTTATTTGATGATTATCTCCTATTTCAGATGTGATTATCTTTTGTTTTGATCTTGGTTCATCTCTATTTTGACGATGGTCCTTTATCCTGGTGGTAGTATGACCTTAGTGGTTGATACACCATGTTTTCCTTTGGGATGAGACACTTTGGTGCTTGGTGCTTTGGTCAAGATGTTGGCCTTGCTTTTAGGTCGAGACATGCCTTGTGTTTGGTCATGACCTTGCTTTAGTTTCGGTCAAGACATAGCTGGTTTTATTTGGTAATCAAGACACCTTGTTTCATGGTTGCAGTCGAGACTCCTAGGTTTGTTGTTGCGCTCGAGACACCTTGGGCTAAGGTGGTCGAGACACATAGGTGTGTGTTGGTCATGACACATACATAACTATATAATCAATACATGTACATGAGTAAGCATGTAATGATGCATGTATAGTGTTGTTTGAATGATTTTGTAGTGAATCCTAATCGTGTTCCTTAACCATAATATGCTCCAAGAAAGTGGGAGATAGAATACATAGGGTTTGGTGATTGAACCAAGCTATAAAACCCTAACTGGCTATGTATGGAGCCCTAACCCTAATGTTGGGCCATGGTATGTGTTTTCTTTTCTCTTGAAGCATTTATCATGTTATGATGTGTCTCTCTCCTATTTATGAATCCCTAACATTGCACGTGATGTAAACTTGAATATCATAGCTTGTGATTGTTATGATGGTGCTCATGTGACACAAGGGAAATGTATATGAGTCATGATGAGACATGATGAGATCATACTGATGTGATGGTTCCAATGACCTGGTTATGACTTGATTCCTATTGGGAGGTGATAACCTCAAGTGCTATGAGTGAGGGATTTACATCCCACAGTGATGTGAGAGTTGGTGATGACCTCATGAATGGAAGTGTTGCAAGTATCATGTGGTGATAGTGTGACAAGTTCACACCTTATACATTTTATATCTTTTTGAGTTGTACTATATCCCTTATCTTTGTACAATGTGTTTTGGATTTATGCATTGTAACTTGATTGATGCTAAAACTCACCCAATTGGCTAATTAATCAAGTGGAACCCTAATCATGTAGGTACCATGTTCCATAGATCCTTTCCAGTGTCAGCTCTAATTGCTAGATTGGTGAAATGAGTATAACTCAGAGCACATATTTTTTAATATGTGGGGGTACAAGTTGAGTAATTCCTTGCATCCACAATTATAGGTTGTGTGAGACGGCCATGCGTGAGCTGATCTCCTTGTGATATGGATGGCCATGTGTGAGCCACTCCTTCTTTTAAGAATGGCCATTCGTGAGCATGTTCTTCTAGCTCTGTTACCTGTACCAAGATGTAACACATCCGTGTAGTATAGGGTCAAATACAAATTACATTGCTTGATCCCTTTGCCTTATCTTTTATTGATTTCTTGAATTATAAGATGGTAAGAGAAGTAAACCATTATACATGTTCTTCATATTCCTTTTTAAAATATTAATTGTTCTATTTCTCAGTGGTAACTGCCTAATCTTGCTTAATCTTCTTATTCTATGAATTACATATCATTTGGTTGAATATGCTCAACCTGTGTGGTATGCTATCTACCTGCTTAGTATGTTACTTACCTACTTACCTTATCTATGCTTTTAATAGATGTTGGTGGAGAGTTGTATCTCTCGCTGGGACGTTTGGTCTCACCCCTCGGGTTTCCACATCTCTTAGGTGGTCAAGAAGGAGGCAATAAAGATCATGATGTTGGTGTTGAGCAGTAAGAGGACTAGTAGTTGTTGACAGGTAGACATTCTACTTTTATATAGAAGTAGAGTCCTATGTGTAATTCATGTACACCTAGGTCCTCAGGGAGGTTTTTGTTGTATGTATCAACAAGGTTTTGGCTTTATGCCCGTCATTGTATAAATATGGCATGTATGTATATGAACAAGTTATCATGTGCGACAAGATGTGGCTTGAGAGCCAGTGAACTATATCTTGTATAATGTTTTTGGGCAAGTAATATGCAATACATTTGGCTTTTGCAGACAGAATGCCTATCCCCTAGTCTAGGGAAGTTGTTACCCATGTCGAATACTCAGGCACTGGTAAGAACTTTGAGTGGTTGAGGCATGTTGGAGCCTTGGACTATGGTGGTATAGAAGATCCAACAAATGAGGATCTTTGGTTGATAGGGCTTGAGAAGGCCTTCAAGATCCTTAGCATCCCCTAGGGTGATAAGGTGAAGCACATAGTGTACCTTATAAAGGGAAGTGTTAGCCATTGGTGGGCCACTGAAGAGGAGAAGAGGCCAAGTGTTGTTGTTAATCGGGAGGAGTTAAACAAGAGTTTGTCCATAGATACTTTTCGCGTACCAATCTGGATGAGAAGATCTTCTAGTTTGAGAAGATCAGGCAAGGAACCATGATGACCAATGAATATGAGACAAGGTTCGTGGAGTTTTTGAGTTTTTGTCCTCATATGGCAGCAATATATGAGGAGAGAATCAAACATTTTGAGAAGGGGTTGAATAATGAGTTGTCTACCGCAGTGTCTGCTTTAGAGAATCATGAGAAGTTTGCCACGTTTTTCGAGTATGTCAGGAAGATCAAAAGGTCTATGGATGAGAAGCATTAGAATAGTGACAAGAAGTGGCCAACATAGTATCAGGGACAGTCTTTGGGAGGCGTTAATTAGCCTAGGTTCTTAGAACTGCAAACACAACAAAGGTCCAGTGCACAGATGAAATGTGACAATGGTCACTAAGTAAAGGCAGAGGTTGCAACCTTCTTCCAGTAGGAACCACAATACAACATCAATGTCAGTGACAGGGCGGTCGAGGCTGTGGTCTGAGAACAGGATGTGCTACAAGTGTGGTTAGGTCAGAAATACCAAGCAGTTTTGTCCCATTAAGGATGACGAGGTGACCCAGAACCTGAGGCAGAGTCAACATGGCTCATAGAGACAACAATACATCAGTGGTGAAGGATGAGGATGTGGACAGACATTGCAGGCTGGTTCTTTTAGACAAGCCAACAGAAGACGGGGATGGCCTTAAGCAATATTAATTAGATTCTAAGCCATGAGTCAGATGGAAGGAGTGGTCAACCCGCAAGTAGTGACAGGTTAGATGGACTTATTTCATTTTGATTTGTCTTCTTCTTACTTTATATCAGTTTTTGTTGACCTAGGTGTGACACACTCATTTATCACTCATGGGGTGATCGCTAATAACTCTTTGCCTATTAAACATAGACACAATAGTCTTCACTTAGAACCCCTGTTAGTTGGTTGTGTCGGGTTGCGGAAGATGTGTCCTTTTCAAGAGTAATAGACATTGTGGGATGCATGTATAATAATCCAAGTAAATAAATATGATTCAGATACATGTAAAATGTCATTAGAAATGGAAAGGAAACTAAGTTATTACATTACTTATTGAACTCAGTTCACTACATGTCGAGTTGCGAAAGATGTGTCCTTTTCAAGAGTAATAGACATTGTGGGATGCATGTATAATAATCCAAGTAAATAAATATGATTCAGATACATGTAAAATGTCATTAGAAATGGAAAGGAAACTAAGTTATTACATTACTTATTGAACTCAGTTCACTACATGAATTTCTTGAAAGGAAAAACTGAAAAGAAACTATTGGGATCTAGCAATTAGCAACCTAGACATCATTGATAGAAAAACTGGTATCTATTCCTGAACTTGATCTCCTTGTCCTTGTTCAAAAGCTTGATCAAACCCTGGGTGGTTGGGAAAAGTCCCATCAAAATAAAGAAGCAAGGTATGTGTCAAAAATAAGGAAAAAGGACAAAAGATAAGGAAATAACATGGAAATAGAGGCTAAGATTCCATCCATAGATGAAGATCGTCAAGAGTATGAGGCATAAATAAATAGATGCTTGCCATAATAAGAAAAATAGTAAAAGATTTACATGCATGATTAGTATTGACTACCTTAACTAAGTAGGGTTGAGGCACTTATCGAACCTCAACCAAATAGGTGAGGGAGAGTAACACATTCCAATCACTTAGCAAATATTTTATATTGGGGAGAGTAACACATTCCCCTAGGTGAAATAACACATGCCCTATCTATGGGTGGTTGTACAAAAGTACCACTACGTACACTAGTTAAATAGTCTAATAAAATCAACATGCTAAAGAACTATGGCAAGTATATGCATCAAAAAGTTAAAACATGGTGGTGGGGTACAAGACCCACGAAATAGATTATAAATACTGATTTTGGGGCAAATATAACAAAAGAAATATCAAAACAGATATTAGGGTTTAATAAGTGCCTCATTAGGGAAATTAGGTTAGGTTTGAAAATATTCCCAACTCAAGGTTTAACGATGCACATACCTTTATTATTGAATTTTATTACTCACTTTCACCACTTTAATTGAGTCCAAGGTCCCCTTTTCCTATTTTTTCAATGTATAATCATGTATTAGGGTTTTTCATATGCATTAATGTAAAGAAACCTAACTTTTGGAATTTTTGAACAAGACCTCGATTTAGATCCTAAAATCATCACCATTGATCTTATTAGATTCTCCTAATTAAGAAAACATATAATTTTATCCAGTTTGGAGTTATGATGATTGAACTATATTTTTGGTGATTTTTATGTATTAAAACCATTTTTAGAAAACACCATTTGACAAAACTCAAAACCAAACCTTGAAAGTATTTTTATTTGAAATATCACATTTTTATAATTCCAAAACATATTTATTTTTAATTTTTGGACAAAGGAATAAAAAGATACCATTTTACTAAATTTGACCAATCATGGGATGACACATCATGAAAGCAAAGCAAGAGAGGCAGAGAGAGAGGGAGAGAGGTGGGCCACATGACTTGGCCCAACCATGAGGCACCAAGTCAGTGATCCACGCTGACTCAACCTCATGTCAATGTAGGTAAAAACCAAACCAAAAGACCAGAAAGCCCTCCCGAGAAACCAAAGAAAAAAAAGGAAAGAAGCGGGGGTAAAGGCATCAAAAGACCAAGGGGATTCATCCCCCTTGCTCGGGTGCCATGCACACAAGTAGCAGAGCTGCTTCAAAGCTTGATTTGGGTGACTTCACAAGACACCACAATTCGAGAAACCAAGATGATATAAAGAAAGAAGAGAAAGAACCAAACTCACCTCAGGGTTCAATTCGCTTAGAGGTGATGAGTAGGATGTGCACAAACTGTTGCAAACCCTAAACCCAAATCTGATCAGTGGTAGCAGAACACACAAGAACAATTGGAGCTAGAGAAAAGTCAAGCAAGGAGAGATGAAGACCTCTGGGGTACTATTTATAGATGGGGGATCGTGAAACACGGGATGGCTAGGTCAACCGAGAACCTTGGGATGCAAGAATTGGGCATTTCCCAAATTCTTAATAAAACCATGCAAATAAAGGACCAGTCGGTGCAAAACTAGAAAAGGAAAGTGTAGGATAAATTTTTTGATAAAAGGTTGAGTATAGACCGAGATATCTTGATTTGAACATTCAATATGAACTGCTCATCTTTCCCCATCCATCGCGTGCTAGACGACAACGGTTGGCTGTTGGATCGTGGATCCAATGGTCTGGACCACGTGCAAAAAAAAAATTTTGATTAAAATCTGCGTGATAGGTTAAATGAATTCCTAAACTGATTTGGATTATAGTGTGGATGTATTAATTTCTCTTTTTCTCTCTCATTGTTTGAGGGAGCAAACATGGTCCAAATCAATGGAAAATTGACACTTAGCCTATTTTTGATATGAGGAATCCTAATATGAAATTAGATTTTCCTTTTGAGAACTTTTTTTGTTGTAAAATAAACCAAATCCTATTTTATCTTTCTTCCATCATTAATGGTTATAAGATTCTCCAAATTTGATGAAACTTAACCCATAAGTCAAATTAATTGTCTTGGATATGAATTTGCCATCCATTTTACATGTTGAAGTTGTTTGTACATTTATTTAATAATTTGAAGGTTCTACACACTTTCTCTCTCCTGAGTGTACCTTTCAATCAAATATTCTCCAAATTTGTGAAAATTCAACTAAAAGTATATTTTAATGTGTAGATCATGAATTCAGTATTAGTTGTTACTTTTAGAGTCATCAATGATTTTATTTTATAGTTTTTGAGTTACTCTCCTATTTTTTCGTTCAATTAATGCAACTATAAATACTAGTTTTCCAAAAGTTGTAAAACTTATCACTCAAGCAAACTTGTGCTCAAAGAAAATGAATTTGGACTTAGAACTACCTTTTGAATTCCCCTTTTATGGATTTTAGACAATTTACTCTTATTTTCACTTAATAGAAAAATCAATCCACTTAATGTCAAATTAAATTAGTTTTAGGATTTTCTTTTCAATTTCTTATACAAAATGCCATAGAAACTTCTAGTTCAATTTTATTTTATCCCTATCCCGCTTAAGTGGATATTTAGCAAATTAAACCCTTTTATAAACTTGTATTGAGGTATTTGTTCATAAATCTTGTAATGTCAAATATAGGGAACAAATATACACCAAACCTTCATAATTTCCACTAATTCAACATCAAGGACAAAAATGAAAGGAAAATCTTAGAAAATGGCTAAACTAATATTGTACATAGATTTCAGTTCATTACAACACTCCACTTGTTAAAAAAGAGTTTATCCCCGAAATCTCATACAAAAAGAGAAGGGTGAGTATGCAACGTCTCATTTCTAAGCTCCCTAGTGGTTTCCTCCAAACCATGATATTGCCATAAGACTTTCACCAACTCAATCTCCTTGTTCTTCAACGACTTAACTCGGGAGTCAAGAATCTTCACAAGTAACTCCTCATAAGTTAGATTTTCTTGAATCTCCAAAGGTTTGATTGTTAGTACATGAGAAGTATCTTTCACATACTTTCTTAGCACAGAGGCATGAAACACATTATGGATCTTTTCATACGCAGGACGAAGAGCTAAATAGTATGCAAAGTCACCAGCCTTATCCAAGGTCTCAAATGATCCAAAATAGCAAGGACTAAGCTTGCCTTTTACTTTAGATCATGCAATAGAACATATAGGCTTTATATTCAAGAAGGCATAGTCACCTACTAGAAAACTCAATAGACATCTTCTTGTCTGCATACATCTTCTATCAATCTTGTGTAGCTTTCATACACTTCTTAATCAACTAAAACTTCTCTATTATTAATTACATGTCATCAGACTTCACCAGAGCATGTTATCCCACATCATCCCAATGGAATGGGGAATGACAAGATCTTCCATACAAATATTCATAAGGTGGCATACCAATACTAGCTTGGTAGCTATTGTTGTAAGCAAACTCAGCCAATGGAAGATACTTATCCCATGCACCTACCCAATCCATAACACAACCACGAAGCAAATCTTCTAGAATTTGCACCATTCTTTCATATTGACGATAGATTTGTGGATGATAAGCTATACTAAAATGTAAATCAGTTCCCATCTCTTCCTGAATTTGACTCAATAAACAAGAGGCAAACTTCATGTCATGATCTGATACTTATCATTTTAGGAACTCCATTCAGACAAATGATCCAATCCACAAACAACTGAGCCATTTCATCTACCTTGTAAGTGGACTTGAAAGGAAAAAAGTGGGCAGACTTAGTAAGTCAATCAATCACTACCAACACTGCATCATAACCTTTCCTGGTCTTAGGGAAACCAGTGACAAAGTCCATAGTAATATTCTCACATTTCCATTCCAGAATTTCAAGTGGGTGCAGAAGACCACCAGGTCATTGATGCTCTATCTTGACTTTCTGGAGAGTCAAACACTTTTCAACAAATAGAGTGATATCCTTCTTCATGTTCTTCCACCAGAAGATTTGTTGTAGATCCTTGTACATCTTGGTAGTACCAGGGTGTATAGTGTACGTAGACACATGGGATTAGCTAAAAACCTTTGCCACATGTTTTGATCTTCAGGTATCCACAAACTCTATTAGAAGCAAACAACACCATCCACTCCAACTAAAAACCTCAGATTTTGTCTTCTTAGCTAAGGCCTTCATCTTATTAAGCTCAGAACTTCTAGCTGTGCAGCAACAACTTCTGAGATCCAAGATGGTGTAATGGACAAACTAGCCATGTGAACACACAACTTCTCGACATCATCTTTATCATTAGGTTGTGGTTGCTAACAGGAAACATACTCTAGATTCATAGAAGCACAAACTACATCCTTCTTCTGACTTAAAGCATCAACAACTATGTTTGTTTTACCAAGATGACAGGTGATGGTAAAGTCAAACTCTTTGAGATACTCCATTCATCTTCTTTGCCTCAGATTTAGATCCTTCTACATCAAAACATACCTCAAGCTTTTATGATATGAGAAGACTCAAACTTCACTCCATACAGATAGTGTCATCAGATTTTTAAAGCATGTACAACAACGTATAGCTCTCAATCATATGTAAGCCAGTTCTCTTCATTAGGTTTCAACTGGCATGAAGCATAGGCGATCACTCGATCTTCTTCTATCAAGGCACACCCTAATCCTTTCTTATAAGCATCAATGAAAATGATATAGGGTTTTCCTTCAACAGGAAATGCAAGAATAGGAGTGGATGTCAAACATCCCTTCAACTTCTGAAAACTATCCTCACATTTTGGTGTCCGCACAAATTTGACTTCTTTTCTTGTCAACTTTGTTAGAGGGAGAGGTAAGTCAGAAACTTGCTAAATCAAGGAAACTATGGATTTCAAACGAAGTCTTCAAAGCTTTCCTCTTAATCACATCTTCTACTTTTTCAGGATCAACAACAATATGTTCGACAGAAATCACATGACCCATAAACATCACTCCTTTCATCTAGAACTCACACTTTGAGAATTTATCCTATAATTGATTTTCTATCAGTGTGCTCTACATGATTCGTAGATGTTTACGATGTTAGTCTTCAGACTCAGAGTAGACCAAGACATCGTTGATGAACACCACAATGAACTGATCGAGGTAAGGACGGAACACTCGATTCATTAAGTTCATGAAAGCAGTAGGAGCATTAGTCAAGCCGAAAGGCATGACCAGAAACTCATAATGACCATAACGTGTTCTAAAAGTTGTCTTTGGGATATTTTCATCCTTCACTCACATATGGTAGTAGTCACTTTGCAGATCCATCTTTGAGAAAACACTCGTTGATTTCAACTAGTCAAATAGTTCATCAATGTGAGCCAAATGAGAACGGTTCTTTATCGTAACTTGACTAAGCATACAATAATCCATGCACATACACAACGGACCATCCTTCTTCTTCACAAACAAGACATAGGCTCCCCAAGGTGAAATAATAGGGTGAACAAAACCCATGTCAAGAAGCTCTTGAAGTTGCTTCTTAAGCTCGGTGAGTTTAGTAGGGGCCAAGCGATAAGGTGGCTTCAAGATAGGCAAAGTTCCTGGTGCAAGCTCGATGAAAAACTGCACCTCGTGGGTTTGGGGAAACCCTGGAAACTCATCAGGAAAGACATCACGAAGTCCTTCAATACTTTGATACGATCAAGAGTAGGAGGTGTGCCATCAAGGGTGATAGAGGCTAAATATACTCTACACCCTTATGAGACAAGTTTTTCAGATCTGATAACGGAGATGATAAATTTCAAATCCTCTTACTTCCTACCCTTGGCACACATTCTTCCCTCAATAGGATGTAACAAGCTAACCTTCAATTCTTCACAGAACAAATATGCCTTATACCTCTTCAACCAATCCATCCCCAATATAACATCAAAAGTAATCATGTCAAGTAAGATGAAATCCAAGGGAAACATCCTCTTAGAGGTACACAGGTCTAAGGTTGGGAGTTTGAGATTAAAAGAGAAGATCCTACCACTAGGGATTTTAACATCTAGCATATGATCCATATATTCTGATTCTATCTCTAACATAGTAGCAAGTTGAGTTGATATGAAGGTATTTGAGGAACCAGAATTGAAGAGTGTTGTAATAGGATGCATATTAAGATGTAAAGTACCTTCAATGACTTCATTATCTTCTCCAACTTCTTCAGCATTACGAGCAAAGTCCCTACCATTTTGCCTTTCCAAGGTGGTTGACGGCCTTACTAGTTCTGGTTGTTGTTGTTCCTTGGAGGGGGATACTTTCGTTGTTGTGACTGTTGAGCAGGCTGCTAAGTTGGGGCTTGTCCACACTAAATCTTGCGATGGTTAGGTCAGATGTATCCAACTTGGTTGCACTCATAGCATATGGGTGCAAGTCGGTCATCTCTATGGGGTTGACCATTGCCAACATGGCACCTTTCTGGCAGGTGAGAACGGGAGCAATGGTTAAACATGTCACACCCATGGTTTCCACCTACATTCTTCCTTTTGTTGTTGTTGTGCACAGAAGACTGGAACCCGGGGTAAGACTCTATCACCAACGCCTTGTCCGTCATTTGTTGAAATGTCAAGGGTATCTAAGGAACAAGGTTACTCCCATCACTGTAGCTTAAACCCTCTAGGAAAAGAGTTGATCTTCTTTCAGCTCCAAGATCCACAACATAGTGATCTAGAAGGAGGAAACATTGCATGTACTCAAAAATTCTCAAGCTTCACTGTCGCAAAACTATAGAACTATGCTTCCTTCCTCTTTAGATATGTAGGATAGATGTACTTCTCATGGAACAGTTTGAGGAACTACTCCCAGGTCATGCTTGAAGTATCATGGATACGAGCCATACCCGTCGACCAGCCTGTGCTAGCCCATCCAACACATATGTTGCAAAGAAAACCTTTTGATGAGGAGGACATGACATGCCCTCAAAGATATGCTCCAAGGTCAACACCCAATCATCAATCTTATCCACCATGTTTAGCTCACTCTCACCCTTAAAGTACAGTGGTTGCATCTTGATGACGTTCGTAAGGGTGAACTCCTTCGGATTAGCTGCAACAACTACAACACTAGAGAGTTGTCCCACTAGGGTGGTCAAGAATAGTCATGCAACATAGTCAACTCTAGTTCAGGGGTTATAAGTGGTGTGCCTACAAGGGTATAATAGGTTGTTCCGGTGTTTGAGGGAGTCAATGGAGTGTCACAGTTGTCGGTGTTTCCAGTCGAAGCTCTAGAAGAGGAGTTGTTCAAGTTTCTGAACAAATCTCCCTTCCTAAAAGATAAGGGTATAACATAAGATAACTAGGAGAAGACAACTAAGATATCTAAGACTATTATTTCCTCTGGGCATACTATTTCAGATAGTCAATATTAGTGCAGGCCAGGTAGGTATCATACGGATCCGGGAGTCCTTGTAAATCAAGCTAGTGGCGCGAAGGAAAATATTCCCAGTCCCTAGACCTTGATCCTTTCTAGATAGCCTTGCATTCAACTTATGCCCTAGTAGTTGTCCAACAAGCTTTGATACCATGTTGTAAAGAGGCAAAATCACCTCCTTACTAAAATTTAAAGGAAATACAAAACATCCACGTTCTTTTCAAGAATAATAGACATTTTGAGATGCATGTATAATAATCCAAGTAAATAAGCATGATTTAGATACATGTAAAATGTCAATAGTAGCAGAAAGGAAACCAAGTTATTACATTGCTATTTGAACTTAGTTTACTACATGAGTTTCTTGAAAGGAAAAACTGAAAATAAACTATTAGGATCTAGCAATTAGCAACCTAGATGTCCTTGACAACAAAATTGGTATCTACACCTAAATTTGATCTCCTTGGCCTTGTTCAACACCTTGATCAAACCCTGGGTGGTTGAAAAGCACCCAACAAAAGAAAGAAGCAAGGTATGTGTGAAAAATAATGAACAAGGACAAAACACAAGGGCTACAATTTCATCAATTAATGAAGATAGTCAAGAGTATGAGGCATAGACAAATCGATGTTTTCTATAACAAGAAAAATAGTTTAATATTTTCATGCATGATTAATATTGACTACCTTAAATAACTAGGGTTGAGGAACCTACCAGATCTCAACCAAATAGGTGAGGGAGAGTAACACATTCCAGTCATCTATCAAATATTTTATATTGGGGAGAGTAACACATTCCCCTGGGAGAAATAACACATTCCCTATCTATGGATGGTTATACAAAAGTACCACTACACTAGTTATATAATCTAATAAAATCAACATGCTAAAAGAACAGTGGCAAGTATAAGCATCAAATAGTTGAAACATGGCAATGGGGAACAAGACCCAAGAAATAGATTATAAATACCGATTTTGAGGCAAATATAGCAAAAGAAATATCAAAAGAGATATTAGGGTTTAAAAAGTGCCTCATTAAGGAAATTAGGTTAGGTTTGCAAATAATTCCAACTCAAGGTGTACGGATGTACATACCTTTCTTATTGAATTCTATCACTCACTTTCACCACTTTAATTGATTCCAATGCCCCCTTTTCCTATTTTCAATGTTTAATCATGTATTAGGGTTTTCCGTATGCATTAATGTAAAGAAACCCTAAGTTTTGGACTTTTTGAATAAAACCTTAATCTAGACCCTGCAATCATCACCATTGATCTTATTAGGTTCTCCTAATTAAGAAAACAATTAACTTTGTCAATTTTGGAGTTATGATGATTAAAGTGTATTTTTGGTGATTTTTATGTATTAAAATAATTTTTGGAAAATGCCTTACAAAAACACTAAAAACAAAACTTTGAAAGTATATTTATTTGAAATATCACAATTTTCTTATTCCAAAACATTTTTTTTGGAGAAAGGAATAAACAGATACGATTTTTCTAAATCTAACCAATCATAGGATGACACATCATCAAAGCAAAGCAAGAGAGGAAAAGAGAGAGAGGGAGAGGGGTGGGCCGCATGACTTGGCCCAACCACGGGGTACCTAGTCAGCGGTCCACGCTGACTCAACCTCACATCCACATGGGTAAAAACCAAACCAAAAGACCAGAAAGCCCTCACAAGAAACTACAGAGAAAAGAAGGATAGAAGTAGGGGTAAAGGCATCAAAACACCAAGGGGATTCATCCCCCTCACTCGAGCACCATGCACGCAAGTAGTAGAGCTACTTCAAAGCTCGATTTGGGTGATTTTGTGAGACACCACAATTTGAGAAACCAATATGATATAAAGAAAGAAGAGAAAGAACCAAACTCGCCTTAGGATTCAATTCTCTCAGAGGTGACAAGTAGGATGTGCACGGACATTGTAAACCCTAAACCCAAATCTGATCAACGACAATAGAACACACGATAACAAGAACAATTGGTTCTAGAGAAAAGTCAAGCAAGGAAAGTTGAAAACTGGGGGGGAACTATTTATAGATGGGGGACCATGAAAAAAGGGATGGCTAGGTCAACTGAGAACCTTGGGATGTAAGAATTTGGCATTTCCTAGATTCTTGACAAAACACTACAAATAAGGGATCACTTGTTGTATAAATAGATAAGGAAAGTGTAGGATTAAAAATTTCAAGAAAAGGTTCAGTATAGACCGAGATATCTTGATTTGAAAATTCAATGTGAACTGCTCGGCGATCTGATGCATCATGTGATAGACGACGATGGTGGGTCATTGGATCGTATATCCAATGGTTTGGATCACATCTGTGAAAATAATTTTGATTAAAATCCGCGTGACAGGTTAAATGAATTCCTAAACTGATTTGGACTATAGTGTGGATGCATTAATTTCTATTTTTTCTCTCTCCTCATTTGAGGGTGCAAACATGCTCCAAATCAATAGAAAATTGACACCCAGCCTATTTTTTATATGAGGAATCAGAATATGCAATTGGATTTGCCTTTTGATAACTTTTTTTGTTAAATAAACCAAATCCCATTTTCTATTTCTTCCATCATTAATGGTTATAAGATTTTCCAAATTTGATGACACTTCACCCACAAGTCAAATTAAGTGTCTTGGATATGAATTTGCCATCAATTTTAAATGTTGAAGTTGCTTGTACATTTATTTAATAATTTGAAGGTTCTACACACTTTCTCTCCCCATAATGTACCTTTGAATCAAATATTCTCCAAATTGAGTGAAAATTCACCCAAAGGCATATTTTAATGTGTAGATTACAAATTTAGTATTAGTTGTTACTTTTGGAGTCATTAATGATATTATTTTATATTTTTAAGTTATGCCCTATTTTCCCATTCAATTAATGCAATTGTATTTACTAATTTTCCAACAATTGTGAAACCTATCGCTCAAGCAAACTTGTACTCAAAGAAAATGAATTTGGACTTAGAATTATTTTTTTGAATTCTCCTTGTATGAATTTTAGGCAACTTAATCTTATTTTGACTTAATTGAAAAATCAATTCACTTAATGTCACATTATCTTAGTTTTAGGATTTTGTTTTCTTTTTCTTATACAAAAAGCCATAGAAACTTCTAGTTCAATTTTATTTTCTCCTTGTCCCTCTTAAGTGGATCTTTTAAAAAATTAACCCTTTTATAATCTTTTATTGAGGTATTTGTGCATAAATCCTTATAATGTCAAATATATAGAAAAAAATGTACACCAAACCTTTATAATTCTGACTAATTCAACATCAAGGACCAGAAATGAAAGGAAAATCTTAGAAAAATAATAAACTAAGATTGTACATAGATTTTAGCTTGTTATAGCACTCCACCCATTAAAAAGGATCTTGTCCCCGAGATGTCATACAAAAAGAGAAGGGTGAGTATGCAACATCTCATCTCTAAGATCCCAAGTGGTTTCCTCCAAACCATGATATTTCCATAAGACTTTCACCAACACAATCTTCTTATTCTTCAACTTCTTAACTCGAGAGTCAAGAATATTCACAGGTAACTCCTCATAAGTTATATTTTCTTATATCTCCAAAGGTTTGATTGTTAATAGATAGAAGTGTCTTTCACATACTTTCTTAGCACAGAGACATGAAACAAATTATGGATCTTTTCATAGGTAGGAGGAAGCTCTAAACAGTATGCACAATCTCCAACCTTATCCAAAATCTCAAATGTTCCAACATAGCAAGGACTAATCTTGACTTTTACCTTAAATATTGTAATAGAACATATAGGATTGATCTTCAAGAAGACATAGTCACCTACTAGGAAACTCATATCAAACATCTTCTTGTCTGCATACATCTTTTTTCAATCTTTTGCATTTTTCATGTTCTTCGTAATAAATCTAAACCTTCTCTATCATCAACAACATGTCATCACACTTCACCAGAGCACATTCTCCCACATCATCCCAGTGTAATAGAGAATGACAAGGTCTTCCATACAAAGCTTCATAAGGTGGCATACCAATACTAGCTTGGTAGATATTATTATAAGCAAACTCATCCAATGGAAGATACTTACCCATGCAGATCCCCAATTCATAACACAGTCATGAAGCAAATATTCTAGAATTTGAACTGTTCTTTTAGATTAACCATCAGTTTGTGGATGATAAGCCGTATTGAAACATAAGTCAGTTCCCATCTCATCTTGATACTCCATAAATGAGAGGTAAACTTTGGGTCATGATCTAATACTATCACTTTAGGAACTCCATGCATATGAACGATCCAATCCACATACAATTGAGCCAACTCATCAACTTTGTAAGTGGACTTGAAAGGCAAAAAATTGACAGACTTAGTAAGGCGATCTATCACTACCCACATTGCATAATAACCTTTCCTAGTCTTAGGGAAACCAGTGAAGAAGTCCATAGTAATCTTCCCCCATTTCAATTTCAAAATTTCAAGCGGTTGTAGAAGACCACCAGGTTGTTGATGCTCTATTTTGACTTGTTGGCAAGTCAAACACTTTACAACAAACAAAGCGATATCCTTCTTCATATTCTTCCACTAGAAGCTTCCTTGCAGGTCCTTGTACATCTTGGTAGTACTAGGGTGTATGGTGTACTTAGACCCATGGGATTTGCTCAAAACCTTTTGTCACAGGTTCCCAACTTCATGTATCCACAACCTCTGTCAGAAACGA
Organism: Alisma plantago-aquatica; assembly: GCA_963693085.1. Taxonomy (NCBI): domain Eukaryota; kingdom Viridiplantae; phylum Streptophyta; class Magnoliopsida; order Alismatales; family Alismataceae; genus Alisma; species Alisma plantago-aquatica. The sequence continues at coordinate 721,692,910 of OY856411.1, read as the reverse complement.
ACAACACCATCCACTCCAACTGAAAAGTCAAATTGTGGCTTCTCAGCTAAGGCCTTCATCTCATCAAGCTCAGAACTTTCTAGCTGTATAACAACAAATTGTAAGATCCAAGATGGTGTAATGGACAAAGTAGCCATGTGAACACACAACTTCTCAGCATCTTCTTTATCATCAGGTTGTGGTTGCCAACAGGAAATATACTCCAGATGCATAGCAGAACAAACTAAATCCTTCTTTTGAATTCAAGCATGAACAACTACGTTTGCTTTATCGGGATGATAGGTGATGGCAAAGTCGTAGTCCTTGAGATACACCATCCATTTTTGCTACCTCATATTTAGATCCTTCTACGTTAGAAGACACCTCAAGATTTTACGATCTGAGAAGACTTCAAACTTCACTCCATATAGATAGTGTCACCATATTTTTAAAGCATGCACAATAGCGACTACCTCTAAATTTTATGTAGGCCAATTCTCTTCATTAGGTTTCAACTGGTACGAAGCATAGGAAATTACTCGATACTCTTGCATCAAGACACACCCTAATCCTTGCTTAGAAGAATCAGTTAAATGATGTAGGGTTTGCTTTCAACAGGAAATGCAAGAACATGAGCGGATGTCAAGCATCCCTTCAACTTTTGAAAACTATCCTCACATTCCAGTGTCCACACAAACTTGGTTTTTTTTCTGGTCAACTTTGTTAGAGGGAGAGCTAACTCAGAGAAACTCTTGATAAACCTCCAATAGTAACCTGCTAAATAGAGGAAACTATGGATTTCATATAGATTCTTTAGAGCTTTCCACTTACTCATAGCTTCTACCTTTGTAGGATCAACAAAAATATATCTGACAGAAATCACATGACCTAGAAACACCACTTCATTCATCTAGAACTCACACTTTGAAAATTTAGCATGTGATTGATTTTCTCTCAGTGTGTTCAACATGATTCTTAGATTTTCACGAAGTTGTTCTTCAGACTCGGAGTAGACCAAGACATTGTCGATGAACACCACAACAAATTGATTGAGGTAAGGATGAAAAACTCAATTCATCAAGTCTATGAAAGCAGTAGAGGTATTAGTCAAGTCAAAAGTCATGAACAAAAACTCATAATGCCCATAACTTGTTCTAAAAGTTGTCTTTAGGACATCTTCATCCTTCACTCACATCTGGTAGTAGCCACTTCACAGATCCATCTTCAAGAACACAATGGTTGACTTCATCTGGTCGAACATGTCATCAATGTGAGGCAAAGGATAATGATTCTTTATCATCACTTGATTAAGCATATGATAATCCATGCACATACACAATAAACCATCCTTCTTCTTCATGAATAAGACAAGGGCTCCCCAAGGTGAAACACTAGGGTGCACAAAACCATGTCAAGAAACTCCTGAAGTTGCTTCTTAAGATCAGTGAGTTCAGCATGGGCCAAGCAATAAGGTGACTTTGAGATAAGCAAAGTTCGTAGTGTGAGCTCGATGGAAAAATCCACCTCGTGAGTTGGGGGCAACCTAGGAAACTCTTCAGGAAAGACATTTGGGAATTCCTTCACAACTTTGATATGATCGAGAGCAGGAGGTGTGGCATCAAGGACGATAGAGGCTAAATATGCTCTACACCCTTGCATGATAAGATTTTGGCTTTGCTAGCGGATATGATAAATTGTTGATCCTCTCACTTCCTACATTTGACACACATTCCTCCCTCAACAGGATGTAACAAACTAACCTTTGATTCTTCATAGAACAAAACTGCCTTATACATCTTCGACCAATCCATCCCCATGATAGCATCAAAAGCGGTCATGTCAACTTAGATGAAATCTGAGGGAAACATCCTCCCAGAGATACAAAGGTCTAAGGTTTGGGATTTTGAGATAAGAAGAGCAGATCCTACCACTAGGATTTTTAACATCTAGCACATGATCAATATATTCTGATTCTATCTCTAACATACCAGCAACCTAAGTTGGTATGAAGGTATTTAATGAATCAGAATCAAAGAGTGCTTTAATAGGAAGCATATTAAGATGTAAAGTACCTTCATTGACTTCATTATCTTCTCAAACTTCTTCAGCATTACCCTACCATTCTAATTTTCTATAGGTCATTGATAGCCGTGTTGGTTCTGGTTGTTATTGTTCCATGGAGGCGGATTCTGTCACTGTTGCAGCTATTGAGCAGGCTGCTGAGCTGGGACTTGTACATGCTAAAGCTTGGGTTAGTTAGGTCGAATGTGACCATCTTGACTGCACTCATGGAAGATATGTGAAAGTTGGTCATCTCTATAGGGTTGACCATTAACAACATGGAACCTTCCTGGCAGGTGAGAAGGGAGAAATGATTACACTTATCACACCCTTAGTTTCCACCTGTATTCTTCCTTTTGTTGTTGTTGTGCCCAAAAAATTAGAACCCAGGGTAAGACTCTATCACCAACGCCTTGTCCACCATTTGATGAAATGTCAAAGGTAGCTGAGGAATAAGGTTACACCCAACACTGTAGCTTAAACCCTCTAGGAAAAGATTTGATCTTCTTCTAGCTCCAGGATCCACAATATACAATTCCAGAAGGAGGAATCACTACACGTACTTAGAAATGCTCAAGCTTCCCTGTTATAGACTATAAAATCTTCTTCCTTCCTCTTCATATAGGCAGAGTAGATGTACTTCTCACAGAATAGTTTGAGGAACTGCTCCTAGGTCATGCTTAAAATATCACGGGTACGAGCCATACCCGTCCACCAGACCCGTGTTGGCCCATCCAACACATATGTTACAAAGAGAGCCTTCTGATAAGGAGGACACTACATGCCCTCAAAGGTATGCTCTAAGGACAACACCCAATCATCATCCTTATCCACCATGTTTGGCTCACTCTCTCCCTTGAAGTACGGTGGTTTCATGTTGATGAAGTCTCTATGGGTGAACTCCTTTGGCTTAGGTGCAGCAGCTGCAACATTGGAGAGTTGTCCCACTAAGGTGGTCGAGAGCAGTTGGTGCAACATAGTCAGCTTTTGTATAGGGGTCTGAAGAGGTGTGCCTACAGGGGTAGAAGGGGTTGTTCCGGTGTTTAAGGGAGTCACCGGAGTGTCCCAGTTGTCAGTGTTGCTGGAGGAGGCTTTTGAAGAGGAGTTATTCATGTTTTAAAACAAATCTCCCTTCCTAAAAGATTAGGGTATAACATAAGATAACCCGGAGTAGACAACAAAGATATCTAAGGCTAGTATTGCCTTTGGGAATACTATTTCAGACAATCAGTATCAGCGTAGGATAGGCAGGTGTCATACGGATCTGAGAGTCCTCATAAACTAATCTAATAACAAAGAGGAGAATGATGTTAGCCCCCAGACCTTGATCCTTTCTAGACACCCTTGCTTTCAACTGATCCCCTAGTAGTTGCCCAACAGGCTCTGATACCATGTTGTAAAGAGGCGAGATCATCTCCTTACTAAAATTTATAGAAAATACAAAACATACACTTACTTGATAAGAATAATAGACATTGTGAGATGCATGTATAATAATCCAAAATAAGTATGGTCCACATACATGGAAAATGTCAATAGCAGTGGAAAGAAAACTAAGTTATTACATTTCTATTTGAACTCAGTTCACTACATGAGTTTCTTAAAAGGAAAAACTAAAAAAAAACTATCGAGATCTAGCAATTAGCAACCTAAACATCCTTGACAGCAAAATTGGTATCTACTTCTGAACATGATCTCCTTGGCCTTGTTCAACACCTTAATCAAACCCTGGGTGGTTGGGAAAGCACCCAGCAAAAGAAATAAGTAAGGTATGTATCAAAAATAATGATCAAGGATAAAAGATAAGGAAATAACATGGAAATAAAGGGTACTATTTCATATATAGATGAAGATGGTCAAGAGTATGAGGCATAAACAAATAGATGCTTGCCATGACAAGAAAAATAGTAAAAGATTTGCATGCATGATTAATATTGACTACCTTAACTAAGTATGGTTGAAGCATCTTCCGAACCTCAACCAAATAGGTGAGGGAGAGTAACACATTCCAATCACCTATCAATTATTTTATATTGGGGAGAGTAACACATTCCCTTGGGTGAAATAACACTTGCCCTATCTATGGGTGGTTGTACAAAAGTACCACTACACTAGTTAAATAGTATAATATAATCAACATGCTAAAAGAACTACGGCTAGTATAAGAATAAAATATTTGAAACATGGTAGTGGGTTACAAGACCTAAGAAATAGATTATAAATACTAATTTTGAGGCAAAATATAGTAAAATAAATATCAAAAGAGATATTAGGGTTCAATAAGTGCCTCAATAGAGAAATTAGGTTAGGTTTGCAAATATTCCCAGCTCAAGGTGTAAGGATGCACATACCTTTCTTATTTAATTCTATTACTCACTTTCAACACTTTAATTGTGCCCAAGGTCCCCTTTTCCTATTTTCAATGTATATTCATGTATTAGGGTTTTCATATGCATTAATGTAAAGAAACCCTAACATTTATACTTTTTGAAAAAAACCTTGATTTCTACCTTAAAATCATCATCATTGATCTTATTAGGTTCTGCTGATTAAGAAAACATATAATTTTGTCAATTTTGAAGTTATGATGATTAAAGTGTATTTTTGGTTATTTTTATGTATTAAATCTTTTTTAGAAAGCACCGTTTGACAAAACTCAAAACCAAACCTAGAAAGTATTTTATTTGAAAGATCACATTCATCTAATTTCAAAACAGATTTATTTTTAATTTTTGGACAAAGGAATAAAAAGATAGGATTTCCCTAAAATCTAACCAATCACAGGATGACATGTCATCAAAGCAAAGCAAAGGAGGCGAAAAGAGAGAGGGAGAGGGGTGGGCCGCATGACTTTGCCCAACCACGGGGCATGAAGTTAGCAGTCCATGCTGACTCAACCTCACATCAATGCTGGTAAAAACCAAACCAAAAGACCAGAAAGTCCTTGTGAGAAACTAGAGAGAAAAGAAGGAAAGAAGCAGGGGTAAAGGAATAAAAACACCAAAGGGTTTGTCCCCCTCGCTCGGGCATCATGCACATAAGCAGTAGAGCTACTTCAAAGCTTGATTTGGGTGATTTCGCGAGACACCACAATTCGAGAAACCAAGATGATAGAAAGAAAGAAGAGGAAGAACCAAACTTACCTCAGGGTTCAATTGGCTCAGAGGTGACAAGTAGGATGTGCACGGGCTACCGCAAACCCTAAACACAAATCTAATCAGTGATAGTGGAACACACAATAATAGGAACAACTAGATCTAGAGAAAAGTCAAGCAAGCAGACATGAAGATCGCGGAGGTACTATTTATAGATAGGGGATCGTCAAACAAGGGATTGTTAGGTCAACTGAGAACCTTGGGAAGCAAGAATAAGGTGTTTTCGAAATTCTTGAAAAACACTACAAATGAGGGATTGGTCATTGTGGAAATAGATAAGGATAGTGTAGGATCAAAAAATTTTGAGAAAAGCTTGAGTATAGATCGAGAAATATTAATTTGAAAATTCAATGTGAACTACTCGGCTTTCTCGATGCATCGCATGCTAGACAACGATGGTTGGCCGTTGGATCATGGATCCAATGGTCTAGATCACGTCAGTGAAAATAATTTTGATTCAAATCCGCATAATATGTTAAATGAATTCCTAAACTGATTTGGACTATAGTGTGGATGCATTAATTTCTCTTTTTCTCTCTCCTTGTTTGAGGGTGCAAACATGCTCCAAATCAATTGAAAATTGACACCTAGCGTATATTTGATAAGACGAATCTGAATATGCAATTGGATTTTCCTTTTGAGAACTTGTGTTTTGTTAAATAAACCAAATCCCATTTTCTATTTCTTCCATCATTCATGGTTATAAGATTCTCCAAATTTGATGGAACTTCACCAAAAAGTCAAATTAAGCGTCTGGAATATGAATTTGCCATCAATTTTACATGTTTAAGTTGCTTGTACATTTATTTAATAATTTGAAGGTTCTATACACTTTCTATCCCCTGAATGTACCTTTTAATCAAATATTCTCCAAATTGAGTGAACATTCACTCAAAGGCATATTTTAATGTGTAGATCACGAATTTGGCATCAGTTGTTACTTTTGGAGTCATTAATGATTTTATTTATATTTTTAAGTTATCCCCTATTTTCCCATTCAATTAATGCAATTATAATTACTAATTTTCCAAAAATTGTGAAACTTATTGCTCAAGCAAACTTGTACTCAAAGAAAATGAATTTGGATTTAGAATTATCTTTTGAATTTTCCTTGTATGGAATTTAGGCAACTTACTATTATTTTGACTTAATTGAAAAATCAATTCACTTAATGTCACATTATCTTAGTTTTAGGATTTTTTTTGTTTTTCTTATACAAAAAGCCATAGAAACTTCTACTTCGATTTTATTTTATCCTTGTCCTTCTTAAGTGGTTATTTTGTAGTTTTAACCCTTTTATAATATTTTATTGAGGTATTTGTGCATAAATCCTTATAATGTCAAATATATGGAACAAATGTACACCAAACCTTTATAATATCCAGTGATTCAACATGAAGGACATAAATGAATGGAAAAGCTTTGAAAAATGCTAAACTAAGATTGTACATAGATTTTAGTTCGTTACATTTGTATTGGTGGCCTGGCTTAAAACTCACTGTGGCTTAATTTGTTGCCAAGTGTGTTGTGTGTCAACAAGTTAAAGAAGAACATCAGAAGCCTACACGGAGGTTACAACCCATTTCCTATACCAAAATGGAAGTGGGATCTCGTGGCTATGGACTTTGTGGTTGGTCTCCCTAGGACAACCAAAGGGTATGATTCCATTTGGGTGATCATTGATAGGTTGACCAAGTCAACACATTTCCTTTCTGTGAAGATGACGCATATAGTAGAGAAGCATGCTCAAATATGTGTTGATGAGATAGTGCATTTGCATGGTCTTCCAGCTATTATCATGTCAGATAGAGATCCTCAATTTACTAGTTGCTTTTGGGAACACTAGCATACATCTTTAGGTACATAGTCGAGGTTCAACACTGCTTTCCACCCGTAGATAGATGGATAGTCTGAGAGGATGATTCATATGTTAGAGGATATGTTGAGAGCTTGTGTGTTACAATTTTTGGGAGTTGGGACACACACCTCATTCTGATAGAGTTTTCCTACAATAATAGTTATCAGTGGAGCATCGACATGGAACCGTATGAGGCATTGTATGGGAGACTAATGAGTGCTAGCTTCTTGGTCTTGAGCTTGTGTAGCAGACAACAAAAAATATCAAAGTGATTCAACAACAGTTGAAGGTAGCACATGATAGATAGAAGTTGTATGCAGACAACTTCCATAGACCCTTGGAGTTCCAAGTGAGAGACAAGGTGTATCTCAAGGTCTCTCTTTAGAAGGGTGTCTTGAGTTTTATGAAGAAGGGTAAGTTGGCTCCCAGGTTTATGGGACCTTACCTTGTGGTGTCTCATGTTGGGAAGGTATCTTACAAGTTGGAGTTTCCACCTGAGTTACATAGGTTGCATCCAGTGCTCCATGTGTCCATGTTGAGGAAATGGCACCCTGATACAAAGTTAGTTTTGCATCCAGTTGATGTCAAGCTTGATGAGGATATGTCCTATGTGGAAGGACCCGTATTGATCCTTTATAGAAGAGTGAAGAAGCTAAAGAAGAAGGACATCATTTTCGTGAAGGTTCTATGGCATCACTGAGGTGTTGAGGAAGCCAAAAGGGAGCTTGAGGAAGAGATGCAAAGGAAGTACATATCCCTTTTCACTTAGGATTTTGGGGACGAAATCCTTTTTAGGGGTTTATGACTTGTAAGGCCCCTGACCTGTGTTTTTGTCTAACCCTATCTTTTTTTATTACATAAGTACGTAGAACCTTGATATAATCCCTTGAGATGCTTCTAGACCTTTTTGGAGAGCTTAAGTCTCTAGTTTGAGCTTGCTTGGATGATATTTGTACTTTATGTGCTTATTTTGGGTCAAATTACAATTTACCAATTTGTGAGGGTTATCTTGAAATTTTCCACCTCTAGAGTGTTCCTTCTCTCTCTTGTCTTCACAAGAGAGAGCATGTTTCCTTTATGGGGCCTTGTTTGAGTCTTGGATGAGTGTTGGCATCTCTTGTGGTGATTAGGGTTTTTAGGGATTGATGTGTTTCGACCATGTGTACCTTGCATGGGTATAGCGACCCATATGGGTATAGCGACCCATATTGTGACATATGTCACAACCTAAGTGTGTCCTTGGTGTGTCTTGATCGAGACACTTTTCTTGGACACGTTGGATTCAACCTAGGGTGTTTGGTTGAGGCCGAGATAGTTTGTCTTTTAGTGTCTCGACCTAATAGGTGTAGTGAACCCTTATCTCGATCAGGATGTGTGGGATTGTTTGTCTCAACCCCCTTTTGGGATGTTGCGACCAAGAATATGTTTAGGGTGACCCATGTAGGTCAAGACCCAACCTAGGTTGTATCACCACCTTGTGCATGTATGTTTTAAGTGGTTGCATGTTGGTTTCTTGGGTGGACAACTGCCATTTTGGTGACTTAGGGTGTTGACACCTCATCCTCATCCTACTTCCCTCCTATTTTCCTATATCACCCCTTACCTCTCTATGTAAGTGACCCTTTTTGGCCATCTTCTTCCTCTCTTATTTCTTGGTCATCCTTAGAGCCTTGAGGAGCAAGAGGATTTATTTTGGAGCTCTTGGTGGCCAAACTTCCCTTGCATGTGGTGTTTGTGGTGATCTTTGCTCATCTTCTACCTTGGTAAGTATATACCTTTGCTTTACCACATTTTCCTTGGATTACCCACCCCATATTCTTCTCTTTTTCTGGCCATAGTCCATGTTTTGACATTTTGGCCTCACTTGAGAAGAGATCTCCTCATCACAAGGCTAATAGGCCATGTTTTGACAGGAAAACACCCAGTGAGAGGGAGTTTTTCCTCTCTTTTCTTCTTCTTTCTTTGGATCGGCCTATGGTTCTTTCTTTCCCATTCCTTGAGCCATCTTTGACCACGATTTCTTCTCCTTCTTGAGGTGCTTTGTGGCTGAGAGTGGAGCTTTTGTGGAGCTTCTTTTCTCCTTGGTGATCATTTGCTTGGAGCTTGCTATGCTCAGAGTGATCTTCCTTAAGGCAGGTTATATAAGACTCAAAAATCTCTATTAATTACACTTTTATATACATGCTAGTTACTATTTTCCCTCTCCAAAATGTTCCCTTAACTTGCTATTGGATTATTCAATGTTTCTAGATCTTGTTTGATGCTAAAATTGTAACATCCCTGACCTGGGTTATGCTTTAACCCTAGGTTTTTTAACAAATAAATATGATTATATTCTTAATCTTATCTTGTGAAAAGTAATTAGGGCTCATGAGGAACTTATGTTTCAATTTTGGTCCTGTTTGAATAATGTTGAAGCAATGTTTGCTTATTTTGGACTAAATTGCAAATTACCCAAGTTGAGGGGTTAAATTACAAATGTTGCATGATAAGATGTTCCTCATGTGTTGAAGAATCATGAGAATGAATATGATGCAGAGGTATGTCTTGTGGTAGCCTGAGTACCAAGGAAGAGTTGATAAAGCAAGGTTTGTGCATTAAAACCTAGTTTTGGTGTAAAGTGCAATTTACCCAAAACTTAGGGTGAAATATGTAAATTACCACTTCAATAAGGTCCCTAATGTTTCTTGGAACCATGTAGAGCAAAAAAAATGAGAGGGGCGCCTCATTTGAATTAAGTTGGAGGAGAGAGAATCTTGATATTAAAATAATCAAGATTTAATCCTAATTGAAACCCTAATTCGATTTAGGGCAAAAATAAATGTATTAATTAAAGGACCTTCAACCAAAATTAAAAAGGTTGAATTCAGATGTGCGTGGACATCCTTGAGCCTTGCAAGGACTACAAAAATATCCAAGGGAATGGATAACTCACTCACAATTTTATAAGAAAAAGAAATATCCACTCACATATGGATATTAGTATAATATGATTTAAGGTGTTTAATTTGCTTTTCTTTAAATCATGGATAATTGAGAGGAATAAGAGGCAAAAAAATATAGACTCGTACCTAAGGAAGTTGAGGGGGAAGAGGCGGCCATATTTTTGGGATTAAATGGATTTTTACAAAGCATATTCTCTCTCATTTAATTTTTATAAAAAGACCTTTTACAAGCCAAATGAAAGGCTTTTTCGACCCCACTTCTTCTCCTTGCCTGGTAAACGACCAAGGGAGCTTGGGAGGGTCAGGAGGACGACCCCCAACCTGTTGGTAAGTCCTTGACCTTCGTTCTCCTTGATTCCATGGTGTAAATAAAAAATAAATCATTGATTTCTTCTTATTTCGATCTCCTCATCAACCCTAGCCAATCTTTTCAACCAAAAGCTTGAGGAAGAGCCTAGGGGGAATTGCAAGAGCTTCATCCACCATTTTTGTTGTGATGGAGCTTTGGAGCTCAATTGGAGGTGTGTTTTATAACTTGAAACCCTAACTTTGTTATTTCATTCAATTCCCCATCAAGTAATGATCATTTCTCTATTTACAATCATTGATTTGGTTGATTGATGCAATTTCCATGGAAATCACAGCAGGTTTCGTGGGTCTAGAGCTTGATGATGATGACATCATCATAAGAACACACCTCCCCAAATATCTAGACCACATGGTTTCAATCAAATGTCCAAACGGTTTCACAAACCGTTTGGGAGAAAACGGTTTCAAACCGTTTGGGAGCAAACGGTTTCAAACCGTTTGGAATGAAACAGTTTCACTAAACCGCATAGAAGAAAATGGTTTAAGACTGTTTGGTGATGTTGACCAGGGTTGACCATTTGGGGATTTGTTCATAATGATCTAGGTTAATGACCCATCAATTATTATTGATTAAATCCAATTGGTTCATGAGTTGAAGGTCCAAGAATCACCTAAACCCTAATCGGGTTGAGTGTTGATTTCATAAGTGATTGAGTTTGAAACTTGGGTTGATTGACCCAAACGGTTTCAAAACCATTTGGGAATCACCCAAACGGTCTCAAGACCGTTTGGAGGTCAACCAAGACCATTTGGAGGTCCAGGGTTGAGTATGGTTAGGTATTTGAAGATTCAAATATATGGTATAAACCCTAATCGGCTAAGTGTTGATTTTGCAATTGAATGAGTTGATGCTTTGGGTTGATTGACCGAAACGGTTTCAAAACCGTTTGGGGATCACCCAAACGGTCTCAAGACCGTTTGGGGGTCACCCAAGACCCTTTGGAGGTCTAGGGTTAAGTTTGGTCAAGTGTTTGAAGGTCCAAAGATACCAAATTGAAATACAATTAAGTGTTGATTTGGTGACCAATCCTAGGATCCAAACCCTAATTGAATGACATGGTTGATCATGATATGATGGGCAAACGGTCTCAAGACCGTTTGGAGGTCATCCAAATGATCCCAGGACCGTTTGGGGGTCACCCAAGACCGTTTGGAGGTCTAGGGTTGACTATGGTTAGGTGTTTGAAGATCTAAAGGTACTAAGTTGAAGTGCAATCAAATGCTGACTTGTTGATCAATCCAATGACCCAAACTTTGATTGATTGACTTGGATTTTGATGTTGACATGGGAAAACGGTCTCAAGACCGTTTGGAGGTCATTCAAATGATCTCAAGACCATTTGGGGTCAGGTCATGTTCAATTTGGATGATGGACCAATAGTTTTAAAAGTATCTAGTTTCACATTAGTTAATGTTGAAGGACCATCAATTCCAAACCCTAATCCAATTGATACAAACACTAATTGATGATCAATTGAGGGTCAATTGAGGGTCAAATCAGTTGAAGGTTGACCTATTTAACTCAATTGAAGTATGGTGATAGGTCCAATTGATGATTGGTTACATGAATTCAATGGTTGAAGGAACCAACATTGGAAACCCTAATTCAATTTGATTGGTTGAGACCATATTTGGTCCATGCGGTTTTGAGGTGGTTTGGACCAAACGGTATCAAGAAAATTTGAGTCCAAATGGTCTCAAGACCGTTTGGGACCAAACGATCCCAAACTGGTTGAGTCCATGCGGTTTCAAAAAGGTACTTTAGCAAATAGTTTCAAGTACTTGTTTTAGCAAACGGTCTCAAACACCACCTTTACCAAACGGTTTCAAACCATTTGAACTTTGAACGACGAAGACCATTTGGGGATCAAGTAGTCAATATTGATTGAGGTTTCAAGTGGTTAATCCACTTGGACACCTATTGTAATTGGCGTGGGAGGGGGGTGACCGGACCACACCTTCTCATGTCTCGAAAGTTTACCATGTCGGCTTCGCCCGGGATGGGTTCTCTCGGTCATCAAAAAAAAAAGATCCAATTGGTCAATTCAATTGGATACCTTATGTATTGGAGGTCCAATGTAATTGAATATCTTGAGAATTAAGATGATGAATGATCCATTGATACAATGATGATTAGTAATGATAATCAATTAAGGTACAAAGGTTGAAATCCTAATAGTACCTAAGTGATTAGTGCCAATTAAGGGATGAACCCTAATTGCTTATAGGAACAATGAAGTGGTACTCTATGTTAACCATAGTTGTATGTACTTGATTGAAGGGTTGATGTAACCTAATAAAGTTGAGAGGATTATGGAAAGGAATTCATACATGAGTATTGATCATGTGATGAATAGGTTATGATCCTTAATAAAGAAATCATGAAGCCCTATTCCATAAAGTTAATGAACCATAACCCTAATCCACGATAACATAATGTAAAACCCCAATTATGGGAATGGAGGGTGAAACCCTAATTGGAATGCGTATTTCCAATTGATATGACATGTGAAATCCTAATTGAGGTTGATTCCATGTGAAATCCTAATTGAGGTTGATTCCATGAGAAATCCTAATTGAGGGTGAATCCATGAGAAACCCTAGTTGGGATGAATAGTAAACCCTAAGTATATGCAATGTGATGTGAAAGCCTAATGAAGGGTGATTCTATATGCCATCTATCCCTAATAAAGGGAGTTGGTATGTGAAATCCTAACCCTAATGAAGTATGATAGTATGTGAAACCCTAAACCCTAATAAAGGGTGATGGTATGAGAGACCCTAATCCTAATAATGGAATGGTGATTAATACATTGATAAGAGAAATAACTAAAGTGATTAATTGTAGATAACCTTATAGCAAGCAATGCCTTAACCTAAAATGGTTCCATATCATTAAAGATAGTTGGACCATTCTTATGTGTGACCTATGCACTTCATGGTAAGAGTTATAGGTTAGTGGATGAAAGGATTAAGATGGGAAATTCCTTAATCCAAGATAAGTTGATAACTCAAGAAAGTTGGAAGTGATGAGGACATCAAGATGTGATAGATATCACTTTTAGCATTCTAGGGCTAATATACTCTAATGCACCTCTAAGCCAATATACTTGGATAAGAAACACATGAAGTGTGTTATGTCAATTGTTACAATGAAATGTAATGAGTTTGATATACTTTGATAAGTATAGGATAATATGACTTAAGAATGGGGTTAAGCCAAATTAATGAGTATGATGTAATCATATCATGATAAGGATGGGAAATGAACTCATACCTTGCATTAATAAACATTTAATGAAAAATGTTAAGAGTAATAAACATGTTTGATTACTCAAGATGTTAATAGATGCTCCTAGAGGTGTGGAGCAATGTATTAAGGTTGATTTGATAAATATGAAAGTAAACCCTAACCCTAAATTGGGTATTGGGACATGAAAAACCCTAATGTGATGTGAAAAGTAAGCCCTAACCCTATTGAGGGGATAGTGGTGTTACTATTGTATTATATGAGGGAATATGTTGTTGTTGCCTAGAGAGAGGTGACAAGATGTGAATGGCCTTATGAGCCATATGGTTAGATGTTTCCTAGTAAGAGGTGACAAGATGCTTTAAGGGCTTTGTGAGCCATGAGATTAGTTGAGAGGTAATAAGATAATTATAAAAGTCTCTTGTAAGAGATAATAATGTTCATAATGAACCAAGGAATGGGAACTTTGTAATATAATAATAATAATAACAAAAGGATACAATTATAATAATGGAATCTGGATTATACATGTGATGAGAAAAGAGGAATACTTGTAATACATAAAGAATGTATTGAGCATGATTGGCATGGCCAGAGTTTAATGTTAGAAAAAGGATAAGGTGGCCAGTGTTGTGTAAACAGGCATGGGATGTAATCAGGATTGGTTAAAGTCCAATACATGGCAGAGATGTAATGCCTGAAATCAGGATTGGTTAGAGTCCAATGCCTGGCTGTGTAATCAGGATTGGTTAAAGTCCAATGCCTGGGTGTGTAATCAGGATTGGTTAAAGTCCAATGCCTGGCTATGTAATCATAATTGGTTAAAGTCCAATGCCTGGTTGTGTAATCAGGATTGTTTAAAGTCCAATGCCTGGCTGTGAAATTAGGATTGGTTAGAGTCCAATGCCTGGCTGTGTAATCAGGTTTGGTTAGAGTCCAATACCTGGCAGAGGTGTAATGCCTGTAATCAGGGTTGGCTAAAGTCCAATGTCTGGCTATGAAATCAGGATTGGTAGTGTCCAATGCCTGGCGGTGTAATCAAGTTTAGAAGAAGTCCAATACTTGGCAGAGGATAAATGCCTGTACTGATGACACAGGATTGGTAATAGACCAATGCCTGTAATAGTAACACAGGATATGTATCAACCCAGTGCTTGTATTATTGATATATGAGTACATGGTAGATATATCTCCTTATCTGTTAAACAAGTTGGCTAAGGCCAATAGAATGGAACAAGAGTGTTTCATGGGTGACATAACAAGATGATAAGTGTCACAAGAAAAGTTTAATATGATGTATAAATGATATACATGTCATTCCTATTCCTTATTAAAAGAGTAGATGATATATTGCTCTATCATAAATAGTTGCAATGCTTTCAAAGTTGAGAATGATTTAAAATGCTTATCATCTGCCTAGTTTCATATCTTTAAACTACAATAACAATGTTTTGGTGGACATTTATATCTCCCGCTGGGGAAATTTACAATTGTCTCACCCCCCGTGGGATCCAACATTTTTAGGTGGATGCAGACAAAGAAGCAGATACTCTTTTGTAGGAAAAAGGAAAGCAACAGCAGTGAGATCTCAGGTGGAGACCCTGCCTGTCAAGTTATGTAGTTAGAAAGTCCTATGTGTCGTCTCTGTACTCTCCGGTCCTCAGAGTTTTTAGTCAGTGTTTTAATGAATTGTTCGAGATTTTGGCTTGAAGCCTCGGGATTTGAATGTTGTCAGTATATAATGTTTATAGGGCAGCTAATGTTGTAGTTTCTGAGGAGAGATGGTACATGTTATGTATGTTTGAACCAGAATGTAAATGTTATACAATGGTTCTTGATGGAAAAGATTTCCTATGTGTGGATCTCTTTGCAAAAAGTTTTAATTTTTAGTGATTTTCAGTAATTCGTTGTAAATAATTCGCTTCCGCTTAAGTTAATTTTGTTTTTATGAGTTGGATGCCACAAAAACAATGCTTGGTCTATTAGAAATTCGAAACCCTGGTTTTTCTACTATTTTTGGTGATTATTGTGATGGTGGTTTCCTATAACCTTTTAACCTTAGTTTTGAGCACATGTAATTATGCTCATGTACCTTGATGTATCTTGGAGTTTAAGTTCTATTTTGAATGTGTTAAACGTGGTTTTATCTCTCTTGAATGTGGTTCTTTCATGGTGATTTCATGATCCATGTATTAGGGTTTTTGGTGACCTTAGTTTTGAGCACATGTAATGATTCTCGTATACCTTGATGTATCTCAGAGTTTAGGTTCTGTTTTGGATGTGTTAAATGTGGTTTTTTCTCTCTTGAATGAGGTTCTTTCATGGTGGTTTCATGATCCATGTATTAGGGTTTTTGGTGACCGATTTGGTGAGAAGTTTTCCTCTTAGATGATGGTGATTTTCTTTGATGATTATCTCCTATTTTGGACGTGATTATCTTCTATTTTGATCTTGGTTCATATCTATTTTGATGATGGTCCTTTACTTTGGTGGTAGTATGACCTTAGGGGTATATACACCATGTTTTCCTTTGGGTCGAGACACTTTGGTGCTTCATGTTTTGGTCGAGATGTTGGCCTTGTTTTTGGGTTGAGACATGCCTTGTGTTTGGTCGTGACCTTGCTTTAGTTTCAGTCGAGACATAGCTGGTTTTATGTGGTGGTTGGACACCTAGGTTTGTTGTTGCGGTCAAGACACCATGGATGAAGGTGGCCGAGACACTTGTGTCTTGGGTGGTCAAGACACATAGGTGTGTGTTGGTTGAGACACATACATAACTATATAATCAATACATGTACATGCATAAGCATGTAATGATGCATCTATAGTTCTATTTGAATGTTTGTTTAGTGAACCCTAATCATGTTCCTTAACTAGAATATTCTCCAATAAAGTGGGAGATGGAATACCTAAGGTTTGGTGATTGAATTAAGCTATAAAACCCTAACATGCTATGTATGGATCCATAACCCTAATGTTGGGCCATGGCATGTGTTTGCTTTTCTCTCTTGAAGCGGTTATCATGTTATGATGTTTCTCTGTCTTGTTTATAAATCCATATCCTTGCAAGTGATGTAAACTTGAATATCATAACTAGTGAATACTATGATGGTGATCATGTGAAACAAGGGAAATGGCTATGAGTCATGATGAGACATGATGAAATCATACTGATATGATGGGTCCAATGACCTAGTCATGGCTTGATGCCTATTGGGAGCTGATATTCTCAAGTGCTATGATTGAGGGATTTACATCCCACAGTGATGTGACATTTGGTGAAGGCCTCATGAATGGCAGTGTTGAAGTATCATGCGGTGATAGTGTGACAAGTTCACACCTTATACATTTTATATCTTTTGAAGTTGTATTATACCCCTTATCTTTGTAGAACGTGTTTTGAATTTATACATTGTAACTTGATTGATGTTAAAAGTCACTCAATTGGTTAACTAATCAAGTAAAACCCTAATCATGTAGGTGTCATGTGCCATAGATCCTTTCCAATGTCATCTCTAATTGGTATATTGGTGAAATGAGTATAACTTAGAGCACATATTTTTGAATATGCAAGGGGTGCAAGCTGAGTAATTCCTTATGTTCACAATTACAGGTTGTGTGAGACAGCCATGCATGAGCTGATCTCCTTGTGATATGGATGCCATGCATGAGCCACTCCTTTTAAGAACGGCCATGTGTGAGCATGTTCTTCTAGCACCGTTACCTATAGCAAGGTAGGATAGTTGTTTATTTATGTACAACCATGCATGAGCGGATCCTTCTGTTGACTATATGTCACCTTTTGTAGTTGATTTTTATGTCTCTATTGTGTTTTCTCTTGTGCTGGCCAAGAGGTGTGAAGATGTCATTGATTCTGGTAAAACAACGATGAACCAAAACTTAAATTTAAAGCACATGAAATGTGGATGTATACTCAAAGTGAAATAAAAATATTGTGATGTGATTTTAATCATAATATTTTTATTAAGAGTATAATTTTACCATAATAAGATATTCTTTAAATGAATACCTCCTGCACGATAACAATTTTTGAGGTTATTATGATTTCAGAATATTGTGATTTTTTACGGATATGATTCATTTTTATGTCTTTTCCATCATTACTTATTTATATGACATAGTAAAAATCAATATTTTTTAATAATTTCCATATTTACACTTAAAACAAACCAATCACATGGAAGTGAATGGAACTTAAGTTTTAAAATTGAATGCCACTCCCTTTAAGGTGACACGGTAAAAATTATAAGCCACTCCTTTTAAGAATGGCCATGCATGAGCTTGTTCTTCTAGTGATGTTACATGTACCAATTTGTGCTAGGTGTTTATTTATGGATGACCATGTGTGAGTCGATCCTTCTGTTGATTATATGCCACCTTTTGAAGTTGACTAGTATGTCTCTATGGTGTTTTCTCTTATGCTGACCAAGAGGTGTGGAGAGGTCACAGATTTCGGCTCTTCCATTTGACTTTGTATGGAATTTATTTTGACTTAGCAACGGCCGGTTGGATTTGGGTAGTAAGACTCAAATCCTTGGGACAATAATAAAAGATTAACATAGTCGTGTAGTATATTTTTGCATAGTGTCAAATATGAATATCATTAGTTGAGCCCTTTGCATTATCCTTTTACTGATTTCTTGAATTAGAAGATAGTAAGAGAAGTCAACTGTTATACATGTTCTTCATATTCCTTATTGGAATATTAATTGATATATTGCTCAGTTGTAACTACCTAGTCTTGCTTAATCTACTTATTTGGTTAATTACATATCATTTAGCTGAATCTACTCAACCTGTGTGGTATACTATCTACCTACTTAGTATGTTATTTACCTACGTAGCTTATTTATGCTTTTAATAGACGTCAGAGGAGAATTATATCTCTTGATGGGACGTTTGGTCTCACCTTGTGTGCTTCCACATCATTTAGGTGGTCGAGCACGTGGCAATATAGATCGTGTTGTTGGTGCTAAGAAGGAAGAGGACCAGCAGTTGCTGGCATGTTGGACATGCTACTTGTGTATAGAAGTAGAGTCATGTGTGTCATCCATGTACACTCAGGTCCTTGGGGAGGTTTTTGTTATATGTATCGAGGCGAGGTTTTGGCTTTATGCTCGTCATTGTGTAGATATTGCATGTTTGTATATGAACATTTTATCATGTGTGACAGGATGTGGTTTCAAAGTCAGTGAACTATATCTTGTATAATGTTTTTGGGAAGGTAATATGCAATACAATTGGTTCAATTTCCTGTGTTTTATGGTAACCTGGATGTTTAGTTTTAGTTCCGTGGTTTGGTTTTGAGTTATCTTGTTTGTGCGCATCGAGGCATCACATTCTAGGTTAAATTTAGGTCTTCATTAGGGTTTTGACTCTCCAAACCCTAGTTTTCACTTTGTTATACCCATTGGGTTTACAAACCCTAACCCATCATTAATTACACCTTTTTATTTCAAGGAAACCCTCATTTATCAAATAATGGGTTGCTAAGTTCAAATAACTTTCAAGTTGCTTTTTTATTCATAAAAGATCAATCTTTGATCATCAAATTTAATCATCAAATATTAGAAATTAGGGTTCTAGTTCATTGAACACAATGAAGATGCTAACTTTAGGCACTTTCTAAACTGAAAGCATATTCAGATCCTAATTAGTTTTTATTGGATTCTACAAATTTTTCTAGAGCAAAAACCATGTTATTTGCTATTATCTGATCATCCTATTAATTACTAGGATTTTTACAAGTTAATCCTTTTTAGTCAAATGAGAATTCACCAACTAAGAATTTAGTTTAATTTGGACCATACTAGGAGAGCCAGGCAGAGCCAATGGGCTTGTGCTATAGTGGCACCCGTGCCTGCATGGAGGCTCACTTAGATAGCCAAAAAAGAAAAGAAAAGTCAGGAGTACCCTTACCCATTATGAAGAGGAAGCGGGGAAGACAGGGTCTTTTCCTCCTGTCCCATCTTCAGCCTCAGACACTCGTGAATAGCATGGCTGAGTAAACTAGAGAGTTGACTCAGGTCCCATTCTCCTCTAGTGATTTCTGAGGATACCCAGACCTCCGTTGAGTTCCCATGAACTCACCAAGAGCTTCAATTGCTCGACAGACATCAGAGATAGTCAGAACATTGAACATGTACTTCCTCTAAGGTACAAGGTAGGGTAGAGGCATATAACAAGGCTTATGTTGGAATTGGATGCAAGTATGTGATCGGGGAGTCGTTTGTAGCCTCGTAAAACTATTTGTATCTTTATTGGGGGTCTCTAACCCTCTTTTTATAAGCTCGAAATGAGGAATAGTCATTGAGAGGCTCTGTGATTTTGGAAAAGCCTTAATGACTTTCTAAGGATGCCAAAACTTGGGATGAACCTATTCAAAATAATCTCCCAATCTCCATGGAATGATTTTCAAGAAGGTTTGTGAAACATGGAGAGAGAAAAACAAGAAAATAGTTTGCACATATTCACTCCAGTATCCATGTCAGGCCGAGGTTAGTGATAACCACTTCATTGTTGGATCAAAGATCCAACGACCCACAAGGTGCGCGCAAAAAAAGGCTGATAATAGGAATTCTAATATAAATGAAAATTGTGAAATTTAACGTTATTCTATTCACTTTAGGGATTTTCAAAAATTCATATCTCTCAAACCAAGCATCCCTTAAATATCAAATTTTAAGGGTAAGTCTTTAATGGCTTAATCTATATGTGTCCCAAGTTTGGAACCAAACCTTAAAAATAAGGGGTACTTTTCTTCACATGCAAGTCATCCACATAAAGACGCATATTATGCATAAGAATTCATCTTTTTCTATTCCTTCCTTTTCTATTTTCTTTATTTTTATTTCTTTTCTTATTATAAACCATGTGGAAATGAAAACTAATCATTAGTGGCCATCCATGTCACTTTCTAGAGAATTCTACCCAATTCTCACATATGCACACAATTATCATCCATTTCTTATCTTTATTGAATATGGGTTTTTCTTTTATCCTTTTCCCTTTTTTCCATCATTGGATTAATAAAATAGTGGAATTCATGAAATTCATCATTCAAGGGGAATTTGCAAAGGAATCCATTCTTCAAAACAAAACACCCAAATTTCTAAACAAGCCTATTTTCATAGAATAATTGCATTTCAATTATTATATTACAAGAAAAATTGAGGCTATAACTGCTCGGTCTCACACTGTCGTCCTTAGAGGTTGGGATACAACTGGTTAGCGATGATCGAGGAGGACCAGCCAAACATCTGGATCTTCTCTTACTACAACGTGAATCCTACCATAATATGATCCAACTTATAACAACTATGGATGGAGTTTGACTCAGTCGACAGTGGTTGTCCCTGCTTCACCATCATCTACACCATTTGTGATCATGTCAAAAGGTCGGGCTTTTGGAACAAGCTGACTGACATGACACACACATGTTGGCATAAATCCTAGTTGCTGAGGCTATTTTTGTTGAGAGGTCTGGAGATGAAGATGTGATGCCTCCTTGCAAAAGACAATCACCATATCTGTAGGAAGAAGACCCTTGTGGACACTTTTGATGATTTAATGGAGTCTTTGAAAGTTTGGTTTGAGATTTTTAAGGTGTCATTGGTTTGAGATTTTTAAGGTGTCAAACAAAAGGAAAGAAACTCCAGTGGTACTTTAATATGCGTTGAAGACGACACACTCATTTATCTGCAATTTGAAGCTATTGAGAACGCCATGAGATAGAACCATTTCTTGGAGGTTATGTCATTGATTTCCACCTAGATTTAAAGCTCCTTCATCTACATATCTCTTGACTATGGTATCTGATTGAAGATTTTGAGATTATTAGAATGGGTAATGGTATGTTTATCATTCATTTTTTGAATGCTATAGATATGGATTTTGTTCTTGATAATTGGCCAATCAATTAGATGCCCCTTATCCTATTGAAATGACATCCTGATATTCCTCTTAGGCTCCGATTGGTTTGTGGTAACCAGTCAAAAAACTTATGAATTGGAGTTTCTTTAGTAGTTTTTCATGATTGGTTTAAAGTAAGTGTTGGAAGTTGAGTTCTTGACTTCCCATGAGTTAGAGAAGTACATACAAAACACATTCCATAATTCCCTCTTAAAAAGAGTGGAAAATGAGTTCTGGGACAACTAGCAACAATTTTTATACAATTATATTCTTCATTTGTCATAAGTGACACATGTAAAATATTTATGACTAGAAACATTAGCGGTGTGGATATAGTTCACTGATAAAACCATAACATAGTATGACAAAATATCATAAACTATAATCTCAGTATGTAAAATATCTTATGCTATAACCACCATTATTAGTGTGATTTACAAAATAAAAAATACAAACATCATGAAAATGAAATAGACCACACCATGTGAAAACAATGTTATTTACCTAACATATTATAATTAACTATGGCCATGCATGAATAACATAGTAAACATTCCCTATAAAGATAATGCAAAAATTAATATCTTACATTGTGTTAAACAATGATGAACCAAAACTTCAATTTAAAAGCACATGAAATGTGGACATTATTACAATACTTTGTATATTCAAAGTGAAATAAAAATATTGTGATGTGATTTTAATCATAATGTTTTTATTAAGATTATAATTGTACCATAATAAAATATTATTTAAATGAACACCATATGCATGATAACAATTAGTTGAGGTTTTAATGATTTAAGAATATTATGATTTTATACGGGTATGACTCTTTTTTAATGTATTTTCCATCATTATTTATTTATATGACATAGTAAAAATCAATATTTTTTAATAGTTTCCATATGTACACTTACAAAAAACTAACCACATGGAAGTGAAAGGAACTTAAGTTCAAAAACTAAAGTAGAGTTCCCAGAAAATGAGTTCCACAAAACTCTTGACTTACACCAACCAATAGGAGCCTTAAGAAGCTTGATTTGAAGTTTGTCCATGGGTTCATGTTTTTGAGCTTCCTCTCAAATTCTAGAATACTAGAATGATGGAAAGGATTGGTTCCTTCCTTATTAGCCCTCTTTCTACAAACACATCTACACAAGATTGTAGTCAAGTGGAATATTCTCAATCTCATATGCTCATGGCATTAGAATCTGTATTTCCTACTTCTGTGGAGCTTTGAAGTGATGTTGGTGTTGGTCAGATGTTTCTTTTTAGTATGAGTGACTCCCTAATATAGGTAGTAAATGCAAGCTACTTGGTCATGAAACTAAATTTGTCCTCTCAATTTGGATTGACTTGCGAAGTCTGGTATTGTTGGGGTTACTAGCGCTATTGAAGAAGTCACATCCTTGGGGGAGTTCTATTCATTCTACCTTAGTGAAGTTGTTCAATGAAATGCCTGACTTAGTAACTAATAGTAGTGTTATTGTCAGAAAGTCTCCTCTAATGGTTTTATCTAAAGCGATATCTGGACTTGCATATCGAGTTGCTAATTTTGGCTTCTCACCATTAAGTACCAGGACATATAATCTTGAAGTCAGTTATGTGGAAGTTGAGACCTGACATCACAATGGCCCAAGTGCCAAAATGAATACAACCCCTTTATGACAGGCCTGAGTAAAAAAATAAAAAGCATTAGAGAGTTGGTGTTTATGTTTTTGTTCTTAGGGAGTCTAAAATTAGGAAAAAAAAGATTGGCTAAGTTCATGGTAGATATTTTCCTAGACTTGACTATGTTTCTAATCATAATTCACATCCTTTGGGGATAATTTTTTTTTGTTGAGAATTGATGAGTGTGATATCCAAATGGTTAATGAGTCTGATCAAATGTTACATGTGAGAATCTTTACTGAAGACAAAAAATCATGTGTAACACTATGTATGGACACAACTATGACAATGATAGATCTCCTCTATGGATCTATATTGGGAATATTGTTGTTTCTAATAAGTTTTCTTGGCTCTTAGTAGGGGATTTTAATGTTGATAGATTGAATAGTGAAAAAGAAGGAAAATTACCTCCAATAAGGAAATGAATGGAGGAATTTAATGATTGCATATCAGCTTGTGGCCTTATGGAGCTGGAACTCAATGGACCCTTTTTCACTTGGGATAACCACCAAGAAGGTTGTGACTTCATTATATCTAAGATTGATAGAGTATTTTTCAATTCAAATTTTATGGATACTATTCATGATTTCTTTGGTTTAGTCATTTCTAATACTATTCACATAATCATCTCGGTTAATATTGGTAATCCACGGAAGATCATGTCCTTCTAATGGGGATACCACTAGGGCTTTCAGGCCTTCTAATGGGACCCAACAAGGGGACCCTATAGCCCCTTACTTGTTTCTTATAGTTGCATAGGGGTTCTATATGCTTAGGCAAAAAGTGATCGACCATCATTGTATCCAATAGATTAAAGATTTGAAGCATTTCAGTTTGTCTCATCTTATTTTGGTGAATGTTCTCATAGTTTTTGTTGAGGCTAACTGTTAAAAATGCTTCTAATATCTTATCTGTTGTTGACACTTTTAGAAACCTATATGGTTTAAAGGATAACGCTAAAAGAAGTGAATTTTTCTTTAGTAAAGCTACTCTCAAGGATGGCATTCTTAACATTATGGCATTCAAAGAAGGAGTGCTACTATTGATAACACCAATTTTTGTGATGTTTTAGACTATTTTTCTGTTATCAAAACTGCCCTTTTCTTGCATTTTCCTCTCTTTTATATGCATTTTTGCAATAATTAGCCAAGCAATGCTCTCAGTCCAATATTTCTATCTTTTGCAGAGTTTCCTCCTATTTTGGCCCATTTAGCACCAATAAGGCCGTTCCGGCCCGCAAATAAGTCCAAGTCTTTTTCGTCACCCCCAGACGCCCGGTACGCACGCTGCCCGGAAGGGCTGCGCAATACGACGAAGCGCGACGCAAGGATGCCGCGCGAGAGGGTACCGATGGACGACACGCCTCTTTACCCGACAGGGAGCCGAGCACGCCGCAACTACTCCATGTGCCGCGCGATATCGACCACCCACCGGCAGGCACCTCTCACCACGACGCCCGATAGCCGACCTCCTTGTACCGGGCGATACCCGTGTCAGCCGACCGCCAACTGAACGGCGGAAAGGAGGACACGTGGCGCTTCAAGCACCATATCTTCTCACGACCAGCTGCCTATAAATAGCAGCTACAGGGAGCCAAAAAGACAGTTTAGACAGTTCGGACAAGCTTGGCCACTTCAAGTTTCGGACCGTCGAGTGATCTTCAGAGGAGGCTGCGAGAGCAGGCGTATCGTGCTCCAGTGTTCGTACCGGGCGACACTAGGTGAGCTCTTCCTCATCCCGAGAGGGAGGGGACTAGTTCACCTAGGACTGTACCAGGCGACACTGGGAGCCGATATCGGCCGATGTAGATATGCGACACGGGTGCCCGACACCAGTGCCCGGCAGTAGGATACGCAGCTCCATGCCCGACACGATAACGAACTTGATACGCTCCGCCTGTCAGGCGTGTCACCCGAGAGGGTGTGCCGCTCGACTTGAGTGTATCGGCCAGGTCCTTGAGTGATGCAGTCACCCGTCGCGGTGTGCCGCTTGAGAGAGTGTGCCGCCCGACACGGCTGTATCGAGCTAGGCCCCTGTCCGATATCGGGCGGGATGGTTACTGTAGCATGTCGTCCTTCTACATCAAGAAAGCGACACATACCTTTAATTCTGTCATTTAATTCCTTTTACTTATGCATTGTAATTAAGACCTTTAGTGTTTATAGAAATGGAAATGCTTAATTACTTGTTGCTCTATGCTTGGTGTAATATGTTGAATGATTGCTATGTTTGATATTCGAACTCTAGCTTGCATGTTTTGGATCGCATTTCGCTTAGCTACCGAATCGTGTTTTCCCGTCGCAACAACTTCGAGAGTTGTGTTGTGGCTCTAGTGTTTGGTCCGATTCTGGAGTACGAGAGTGCCTGGAACAGAGTTGTTTCTATAACATTCAACTCTAACTTTGAGCCCAGCAACCTCGAAAGGGGTGTCGAGGCTTGGTTAGAGGTACCCGCTCTGAGAGGAGGGGTGCAGGATGGTACCGGTGCCGCTTGTCTTGCAGTAGTTTTGTCCTTTGTGCCTTGCTCTAGCTCTAGTTTTATCTTTCTGTTTCTGTTGCATGAAAACCCCTAAAAACTGCTAAATGCCTAAAGCCTTAATCTTTCTAGTAACTCCACTTGGAGAAAGTTTTCTTGTTTTGTTCGTGACATCTTTATGCTTCCCTCCTATGGAATTTATCATCTATTTATACCTACCGGAGTGTAGCGTGTCGATTCTAGGTTCTCAACACTCCCCCTTTGTCCCTATGTTCGACCCCGTATACTTACTTTGACCCCGTAAACAAAGTTGCGGGGGCCCAGAAGGATTCGGGTTTATAAATGTAAAAGCTAGACTACCTCAAATCCGCCTCCAATTTTAGGACACGTGATTTAGGCCAGTCAACTTTTTGGTGCCGTTGTCGGGGATAAGGCAAAAACGGTACTGTAGACAAATCTGAATCCACTAACTACACTCCCTTGCCTCAAGCTTAGAAACGAGCTTGATAGCACCCTTTTTCTTTTCATTTCTTTCCTTTTTGATGCTATTTATTCTTAGCCTAGACTAAATAATTCAATTATTTGACTTGATTTTTTGTGCCCTTCTTTCAGGAACCCTGAAAGACAGATCACTGTTCCACCGAGATCCGAAACCATTCAACCGTTCGACCGAGCACAGTCACCGATATCATGCCTCCCCGTGTCAACCCACAACAAGTTGAAGGGGGACAACAGGGAAGGCCTAGGGATGAATCACCTATGCCGAGTGGCAACGATCGCTATGACGGAAATGATCAGCAGGAAGATCAGGAATTGGAGCACTCCAAGGAAGGCCACCCCCATGTCAAGCGTCGTCACCGTCATCGACATAGGCGACACCAGGACCAAGAACAACAACGCGAGGCTAGCGACAACGACGACTCCGAGGAGGAGGAGAAGATGCTGAGAGAGTTGGCATCCACGAAGGCCAACAACTCCCGATGCCCCGTCATCACTCCACGATTCAATGCGGCAAATTTCGAGCTTAAGCCGTCTGTCATCTCCATGATTCAGAACAAAAGCTTTAGAGGGAGTTCTAAGAATGACAATCCCTATCACCACTTGGATGCTTTTAAGAACATCTGTGATACTATCAAGATGCAGGGAGTTCCCCAGGAGGTGATCTATTGCAAAGGCTTCATCTTCTCCCTAGAAGATAAGGCCATGTCCTGGTATCTAGGGTTACCCCACCAGTCTTTGAACGGATGGGGGGCATTGGTGGACACATTCGTAAATAAGTTCTACCCAACTGAGAAGAGAGTGAGAAACAGACAACGGATAACTTCGTTCATGCAAAAGCCTAATGAGAATCTCCATGACGCCTGGGAGTGGTATCATGAATATCAGAGGGACTGCCCTCACCACAACTACAAGAAAGGGTTCTTGATCACTACCTTCTATAACGGCCTAACTCCTGAAGAAAGGGTCTCATTGAACGCAGCAGCCGGAAGTGATTTCCTGGGGAAGAAGCCGAGCAAGTCCAAGAAGATCATCAAGAACATGGCAGAGCTGCAAGCCGGCATTGACTATGACAGATCTGACTGGGGCCAAGCTAAGAAGGTTAGTGAGGGACCTTCTTTTGAATCCAAGGCACTGGAGACAATCACTTCTCAGATCCAAAGGATAGCTACAGATGTAAAGCAGCTGAAAGAATATGGCAGAAAGGGTAAGAAGCAGGTTGAAAAGGTAATGAAATGTGTAACGTGTGGAGAAGGCGGCCACGGGGTAGACAATTGTATCTACATCCAGACAGACGCATCGAGTGATTCTAAATCCGAAGCTGAGGAAACTAAAAAGGTGGCTTTCATAAACTTCAAAAGGTCGGACCACCCTGGCTTCAGTTATGGCAACAAGGATGCGGCTGAAAACTCGCATCAGTTACAGAGCACCTCCAAGCAACCTCAGGCTTTTGAGCAAAGGGGAGGACCAAGCCAATACCCCAAAAACACTCATTTCCCATTAAACAAAGGGAACTTCCAAGTACAGGGGAAGTATCAAGGACCTAACCGAGAACAAAGCAAGGGCACGGGCCAGGCAGACGTGATTGGCCAGTTATTTGATTTTGTTAAGAAGAAAGATACGATCAACAATCAACTGGCGCAGAGTGCGTTATCAAATTCCGGTGTCTTAAACTCGTTGCAGGTACAACTGGCGGACATGCAGATGCACCAACGCCAGATTGACCAGCAGCTAGCTCAATTGGCTGAAATTGTGAAAAACCCATCGGGAAGGATTCCGTCCAATACCGAACCGGCGAAAAGAACAGGACAATGACCGCAGAAGCAAGGATGAAGATGCAAGAAGAAGAAACTTTGAGCGTCCAGCTGAAGACGAGAAATGCAGCGCTTCTCGGGAGGCAACCCGAGTTGTCTTTTTAATTCCTAGAATAGGACGTTTTTACTTTCCTGTAAGAAAAACATGACAAACATTTTGGGATGTAATAAGGCCCGAGTCAGTGCATGTGCCACATGCGCTGACTCTGTTTTGTGGGTCACCGAAGTATTCTTTAGGACGGGATGGGTAATGCTAGCTGAGGCCGGGACCTTAGTTTCGGGCCAGTGATGTTTTACTCCTCAACCGCTTTTGTTACCCCTTTCATTTTCAAGTTTCCTTTTTCTTTCTTCTAGCTTTTGCTACGAAAGTCATAACGGAAAGCAACCCTTCCGACAGGATATGTGCAACATCGTGAAAAGAGTGTTTCGGGCATCGCTAAAGCCATGACAAAAGACGCTCCTAGACGGTATGAGCCTGTGCCGATCGTGCCAGAGGACTGATCACCCTTAGGCCGACGGATGGACTGCCCGTCTCGGGAATGAATTGCCCTATCGGCCGACGCATGCCCGGGGTTGCTTGCCGTGTTTTCACCGTATCAAAAAACCGAGTTTGAGTTTGCTATATATATACGAACAAGTTTTACCGTGTCGGGCTACCTGAATTATTGTGTTCGTACTCCCATATTGTGCAAAGGACCTCGTACTTTTTGCTCCCGTGTCGCGTGACACCCCCTTGCCTTCGTAACGTGCGGAAGTCCCGAACTCTGTGAGGTACATCCCGACAGGCCTATCGCCCGGTAGATCTATCGCGCAGCAGTCTATGTCGCCCGACACGTTCTCTGTTAACATGTATAGATTATCGGCCTTGTTAACTGAACGGTTTCGTATCGCCCGACATACATATCCCGCAACGTATCTTTTAGTAACTATTGCCCGATATGCCATGTCAGGCGATAGTCGTGTCGTCTTTTTTTGTATCGTCCTGAAGGTTTTGTGTCGGGCGACACGCTGCTTCCTTTTTATATGCGAGCCGTATCAGGCATCTTTTATCGCCCGACACGGCCGCGTGTTTGTCGCCCTATCACCTCATTCGTATCAGGCGATACCCGTCCCTAGTATCGGCCACATGACTTCACCTCAGGACTTTGTATGTCGCTCGATATTGGGGGGGGGGGGGGGGGGGCAGGCAATCTTTGTACAGAAAAAACACCGGGCCACACATTTATTATTTATTATATACTTCTTTCAAAGTCCAACATATTTAATCAAAGTATTTCTTTTGTTGTCCTACAGAGATGGCCTGCACCAAGATGACGGTTGTCCCCGTTGACTCTCAGGGTAGGAGGATCCACCCCGAGACTGCGGCTGAACCCTCCAACGTCGGGCGGAAGCGCCCGAACCCAAGACCAGTCGAGGCCTCTACAACAGAAAAGAGGGCCAGCGTTGGAGAAGTGGCGACTCCAACTCCAATTCTAACTCCAACGCCCCCAGCAGCAGCAGCAATCCCGGAAGCCTTGGCGGTGAGTTTCGAGCCAAGGAACGACAAGCATACTCACCGGTATGCTGAGCTGGTGCCCAAAATCTACCGCCCCAGTAGGTTCTGCCACGAAGCTTCATTTGCTGATCTGGGAATCGAGAAGAGGCTGAAGGTCGTCCTCACCGTGGCGGGACTAAAGAAAATCTGCTTCAGCAGGTCTTCCTCGTATACTAGGCTGAAAATGGAGTTCATGTCTTCCCTCCACCGGGTGAGAAATTCACTGGCAGAGAGAAAAGAATTCGGAGGGCCAGACAGACTCCAGGCCAGACAAACTCCAGGCCCGACTCTACAACTCGGAGTGCACAATCTCTGAAAAGTTTCTGAACCAGATCTTCTCTTCAAGCGAGGAGGAGAGGAATCTGATGGACAACGGTGAGAGAATCACCGAGGGAGACGGGTTCGATCCCGTGAAGCTCTGGAACAAGTTAACCAGCGAATCTTTGTTCAAGCCGGGAAAGAAGGTAGCTGCTATGCACTCGTGCTTCTGGAGAATAGTGCACAAACTGGTGGAATGCCTCTTGTTCAGCAAGTACGAATCCAGCAACATATACACGGAGGAGCTCCAGGTCATGTGGCACATAATGGAGGGTCGAGTGATCAACCTCAGACGATTTTTGCTGAACAGGCTACATCTGATGAAGGAAGCTACCAAGGAATACAGCATGGGTGGCATCGTCAACCTAATCGCAGTAGGACTCGGGTACCCAAAGGAGCCGCACAGCCTTTCAAGGATGCAAGGCGATGAGGTGTTTGACACCAAGTACCTGATGAGGACCAGCATCATTAGGAAGGAGTGGGGAGACTATTTCTATAAGTTCACAAGGACAAATACACTCCTCCCGCTCCCTCGATGTGCCAACTACGACATAGACATGTTGGTGTTCACTATAGCCGAGATTGAAGCTATAGCAAAAGGCGCAGCCCCCACCACCACCACCAAGGCCCGAGAAGGGGCTGTTCCAGAGCTACCAGCTACAACTACCAGTAGGGTTATCGTCTCCCTAGCTATATCAGCCGCCACATCAACAAGAAGGGTGGTAGCCGAAAGAGAACCGGTGATCGTTTGGGTCACCGAGACAGAGACTTCGGGAGCTGCCGCGGAAGAGACGGCCACAGCCCCTGTCATCCCTGAAATGCCTATAGAGGCAGAAGAAGAACCTGAGCCGGACACCAGCAATGCGGTGTTTGCCGAGACCCTGAGAATGGAGCTCGAGGGAGCTCAGCTGACACCTACGTCGTAGCCTATGTTGTCTTTTATAGCAGGAGAGGAGATCGCCGATAGTGCGGAGGTGGACCAAAGTTCGCCCGAACCACAGCTGTCCCCTCCCCGACGAAAAGGCAAGGCGATAGCTGTTGAAGTGGCACCGTCGCCTCGCCTGGCGGCATCGGCAACACAAACGGTTTATGTAAAGTCTACCACGCCTGGTAAACCATCGTAAGAAAAAGAGGTCGCAAGGACGGAAGGAATATCTACCGGAGCTTCCCCGTCACTCGGAATGACGCTCGGGCACGAGCTCGACAGGTTGCGGGAGGTAACAGATACCAACTCTGACATTTGTATTTCCCTAACCCGCAAATATGCGTCTATTCAAGACAGGCTGAGCATCCAAGAGCGAGAGCTGCTGAGTGGACTAGAGGTCGTAAATTCAATAATGCAGCAAGTTCTCCAATGCCTCGACAAGATCGAGGAGAGGCTGGATAGAGGGGACGACCATCCACACCGAAGGCAGCCGAGACGGTCGCCGTCACCCCCTAGCCGTGGCTCTCCATCATCTTCATCAGCGCCTTCCTCGACATCAGCGCCACCCTCCTCCTCCAGCGGGCAATCCTCAACGCCCGAAGGGGGGACGCAGCCGAAGTCCACCGACGGGGCCCCAGCGGGACAAGCAAGCTCCGTAGGTCCCGAGGAAGAAAATCCCTCAATCCCCCTGGATGATATTGAAGATAATAATGGAGATGTCCGCATCGGGGCGGACTCTTATGACGAGTCGGAGGGAGAAAAGGGGGATGTGTATGCAGCCAATGAAAGACACTTACCCCGAGGAAGACGCTCGATGGCAGACAGGTTCCGTGAGCCATCAGAGATACCTTCCTTCAAGATGGCCGACTTCGACAGAAGGGCCATCGGCTACCTGTCGATCAGAGACCAGAAACTACTAGAAAGGGTCCTAAGATCGAAGGCAGATGAAGAAGACGTAGTCTGGAGCGACAACTACTTCTCCATACGACGGGGAACTCTCTGCAACATGTTCCGCTCGCCGGCCGTCGTCGGAAAAAGGCTATTCAGGGTCTTAAGAATGCTATAATAGAAAATATCGATAGCAGGATAGGTCGGAGGAAAATATAATGCGCCACCCCGACCTTGGCAAGAAGGTTGATGTGGGGAGAACTAGACTCCTCCGCGGTGTCCAACATGCTGCAGCACATTGACGAGCATAACCGTAACCTCGTGTTGGCACCGTACGAGCACCACAACATATGGTTCCTCTGCGTAGCAGACCTAAGGAACCATGAAGTCCGGCTCCTGAGCTACAGCCACAACGAGGTGCCGCACTCCGGGATTGCCTTCAGCCTCCCGGAAGACAAAAATCTAAGGCTTCTACCGGTGCGTCTTCAAAGAGTTATCAAGCAAGGAGCCAAACGCCATGACGGCGTTTGGAACTTCTTTTCTATTCATGACTTCCCCGTCCAGGCTGAAGAGGGAAGCGGAAACAGCGCCTTAATCGTCTTAAGTGCCATTGAAGTTCTCAGTACATTTGGCAACTTGAGGGCCCTTAGGGGCCATTGTTTCTATCAACGCAGGGGCATCTATGCCATGTTGCTGATCAAGGACAAGCGCTATTTTCGGGACGCAGGGATACCGGAGCAGCTGCTGGACAGCGACCAAGATGAAGACTCTTCTCAGTCCAGTAACCCCTCAGAAAAAGAAGAAGAACTGGCGAACGTCAAACATGGGGCAGGCAAGGAACTGATGGTCCTTATGAAAGTGCACAGGATGAAGGGCGTTGCTTCGCCTAAAACTCCAGAAGGGCTGATCTCAAACTTCGACCGCTTTTCATGTGCAACTCTCACACAGGAGCAGGTCAATATAATCCATCTGAAGTTAGCCGACTCTACCCCATCGGTTGTTGCCTTCCAGGCAGGCGATGTCATAGTCCTGGTCGAAGATCTAAGCGGCATGGTGAAAGAAGGAGGGTGCTTGGCTATAGCAGTTGCAGCAGCTTACATTCAGTACACACAACCAAAGCTAGAACATGCATACATAGCCCAGCCCATGCTTTTCAACGACATCTGCCTCGCCGACGAAACGGGAGCAAAACAAAATTTTCTGACAAGTTTGAGAGGCGGCGTCCCATGCACTATCGTTTTGCCAATTCTACATTACAATCATTGGACGCTCCTAACCGTGTACACCCGGCAGCGAGCAGGAGTTTTCTACAACAGCTCGGACAACAACAATAACCATCTGGTGCCGTGTACATCAGAACCTTTGACACCCATCGAACGCCTAGCCCGAAAATACTATGACGAGGTGACAAAGATGATCCAACCATTCCTGGACACACAAGCAAACAAATGGCACAAGCTTCATTTCTGCCACCGCAGCCCACAACAGATCCCATTATCCAACGACTACGACATTCACATCCTGGAATGGACAGCGAATAAAGAGACGCCTGACTAGCTACATCACATCGATTACCACAGTAAAAGAGGCGAATATGTCTAGGAGCTTCTGTCTGATGCAGACGCAACCTCACTGGAATAAACATTACCTCACCTAATCTACTTCACAACTCTGGGACAGAGTGTGGAGCAAGTTTGGGGGGTACCATGTACCACTAAGGGAGGTACAAAGCTCGGTCAATTTTCTAACTTGATCTTTTAATTCTTTTCTTTATCATGTATACATATACTTGTTCATATAAAACTCTTGGATACATATACATGTCCATACAAAATTTTGAAAAAAAAAATTTCTTATTCTGTTCCCAGACATATGTACAAAGTAGTTATAGTACTAAAAACCTGATGCAACTGCTTGCAAAGTTTGTTTCCTGTATGTTTAATGTGATGAAAGTTCTGTTATATCTTTTTGATAATGCTGCTTCAAACGAACAAAAGAATACGTTTCGTCTCGCCAAATATTTCGAAAAATATAATAATCTCACAAATAGCTAAGAGACAAGTATGGAGAAGGAAAAAGCTGCCCAAACAGCAAGAATCTCTTTGTTTCCCTTACCCGACAAAAATCCTAAACAGAGAGAGAAACCTTATGAGAGTGAATAAAAGCATGAGAGTTGTGCCCAATAAAAGAAAAAGAAAAAAAAATATACACACACTTGCTTTCCAAAAGTACCCATCTTTAGGCATGGTAGATCCGGGGCAGTGGTACGTAGGATGTGAAATCACTGCTCTAAAGCCAACTGGCATGGACTGCAGGGACCACTTGCCTGTTAACGGACCCTTACCTGGATGGACCGATGGGAAACAAGAAGAAAACCCAAAAAGCCTTAGCCTACCCTATACACAACTTTCTGCCCCGAAAATAAAGCTGTTTGGTGTGGAAGCTAACTTCGTAATCATACAATAACGTCTCGCCGAAGCTGTAGAGAAATAATCTTACTTAAATAATAAGGCAAGAAAGACGAAGTCTTTTGTTCGTAATGAGGCAGCATTATCTCTAAAGGCATTACGATACTTGTTTTACATCTTGGCCTGAGAAGCATACTACGCAAGAAGAAGCATCACCAAATAAAGTTTAGATATTGATTGAGGACAATCAAAAAGCTAAGTTTGGGGGAGTTGATAACACCAAATTTTGTAATGTTTTAGACTATTTCTCTGTTATCAAAACTACCCTTTTCTTGCATTTTCCTCTCTTTTATATGCATTTTCGCAATAATTAGCCAAGCAATGCTCTCAGTCCAATATTTCTATCTTTTGCAGAGTTTCCTCCTATTTTGGCCCATTTAGCACCAATAAGGCCGTTCCGGCCCGCAAATAAGTCCAAGTCTGTTTCGTCACCCCCGGACGCCCCATACGCACGCTGCCCGGCAGGGCTGTGCGATACGACGAAGCACGACGCAAGGATGTCGCGCGAGAGGGTACCGATGGACGACACGCCTCTTTACCCGACAGGGAGCCGAGCACGCCGCAACTACTCCATGTGCCGTGTGATATCGACCACCCACCGGCAGGCACCTCTCGCCACGACGCCCGACAGCTGACCTCCTTGTATCGGGCTATACCCGCGTCAGCCGACCGCCAACTGAACGGCGGAAAGGAGGACATGTGGCGCTTCGAGCACCATATCTTCTCACGACCAACTGCCTATAAATAGCAGCTACAGGGAGCTGAAAAGACAGTTTAGACAGTTCGGACAAGCTTGGCCACTTCAGGTTTCGGACCGTCGAGTGATCTTCGGAGGAGGCTGCGAGAGCAGGCGTATCGTGCTCCAGTGTTCATACCGGGCGACACTAGGTGAGCTCTTCCTCATCCCGAGAGGGAGGGGACTGGTTCACCTAGGACTATACCGGGCGACACTGGGAGCCGATATTGGCCGATGTAAATACGCGACACGGGTTCCCGACACCAGTGCCTGGCAGTAGGATACGCAGCTCCATGCCCGACACGATAACGAACCCGATACGCTCCGCCCGTCAGGCGTGTCGCCCGAGAGGGTGTGCCGCCCGACTTGAGCGTATCGGCCAAGTCCTTGAGCGATGTAGTCGCCCGTCGCGGTGTGCCGCTTGAGAGAGCGTGCCACCCGACACGGCTGTATCGGGCTAGGCCCCTGTTTGATATCGGGCGGGATGGTTACTGTAGCATGTCGTCCTTCTACATCAAGAAGGCGACACATACCTTTAATTCTGTCATTTAATTCCTTTTACTTATGCATTGTAATTAAGACCTTTAGTGTTTATAGAAATGGGAATGCTTAATTACTTGATGCTCTATGCTTGGTGTAATATGTTGGATGATTGCTATGTTTGATATCCGAACTCTAGCTTGCATGTTTTGGATCGCGTTTCGCTTAGCTACCGAATCGTGTTTTCCCGTTGCAACAACTTCGAGAGTTGTGTTGTGGCTCTAGTGTTTGGTCCGATTCTGGAGTACGAGAGTGCCTGGAACAGAGTTGTTTCTGTAACATTCAACTCTAACTTTGAGCCCAGCAACCTCGAAAGGGGTGCCGAGGCTTGGTTAGAGGTACCCGCTCTGAGAGGAGGGGTGCAGGATGGTACCTGTGTCGCTTGTCTTGCAGTAGTTTTGTCCTTTGTGCCTTGCTCTAGCTCTAGTTTTATCTTTCTGTTTCTGTTGCATAAAAACCCCTAAAAACTGTTAAATGCCTAAAACCTTAATCTTTCTAGTAACTCCACTTGGAGATAGTTTTCTCATTTTGTTCGTGACATCTTTATGCTTCCCTCCTAGGGAATTTCTCATCTCTTTATACCTGTCGGAGTGTAGCGTGTCGATTCTGGGTTCTCAACACTACCCCCCTTGTCCCTGTGTTCGACCCCGTATATCTACTTCGACCCCGTAAACAAAGTTACGGGGGCCTAGAAGGATTCAGGTTTATAAATGTAAAAGCTCGACTACCTCAAATCTGCCTCCAATTTTAGGACGCGCAATTTAGGCCGGTCAACTATCTAAGTATTTGGATCTACCCATGTTCATTGGTAAGATTTCAAAATCTGCTTCCATTCTGTTATTGGATCAAGTTAAAAACAAGCTAGATGGATGGAAATTGAAGTTACTCTCTCTAGCCGCCAGAGTAGAGTTAGTTAAATCTACTTTATTTATTTTGCACTTCTATTAGATGTCCTCGTTTCACCACATATCTTCTATTCAACTTTAAATTTATAAAGTTTATAGAGAATTTCTATGGGGTAAGGATGAAGACCAAAATATTTTAGATTTGGTGAGATGGGAAACTGTAACTTGACCTACTTTTAAGGGAGGTTTGGGTTTCAAGAAGATTAAAAACTATTCCTTAGAATTTATTATGTTGAATGTGTGGAATGCGTCTAGTAAGAAAGAATCCATGTGGGTCAAGTGGATTCACAAAAAATATTTAAACAACAGCAGTTTCAAGTATGTTAATGAATCAATGAATATATCATGGGGTTTTAGGAAAATTTTGAAGGTCATAGATGCTCTCAAGAGTTTCTATAGCTTTGTAGTTAGTTGGGGTGATTCTATTTGTCAGTGGCTAGATCCATGGTACAATCAACATTTTATCTGGAAGTATATTGGCAAGGACAATATATTGAAGTTGGGTTTTGGTTCTTCTTGTAAAATCAGCTATATTATTATAAACGGCCACTGATCTATACCTCATAAGAGTATTAATAAAAGCTATAATATCTTATTGAATATTGTCCAAATCCCTCTAGGGTGATGAAAAAGCTCTCTTCCAATGAGTTAAATATCCAAGGTTTAACCTCATATGAGATACAGTCAAAGACAAAGTTGATGCCTAACCAAAACTTTTATGGATTTGGAAGGGTAAGATTCCAAAATAGTACCAGTTCAATATATGGAATATTATGCATGATAAACTTCCTACAAGGGGCTATATAAGGAGAATGGGTATTTGCTTTGTTTCAAGATGGTATCTGTGTAAATATGCCTACGAAGACACTTTTTGTATATGTTTTGGTTGTAGTTTTACTACAGAAATTTGGATATTGATTGAGTTTGAAGTTTCAATGTATCAACCGTGTGATAGTTCAGAAATGATCCTAAGCTCTAATTTAGTCTGTAGGACTATTTGCATGTGCACATATTATTATCTTTGGTTCCATTAAGATGTAGAAAAGTCCAACTTGATTGTTTGGAAGGGTATTCAAAGTTATCGTAAAGTTTTGTGTGTTATATAGCTTTATCATCTACTCCTCATTGAGCAAGGCATATTCATGGAGCTTTTCTTTGGGTTTTAATTTCATCTAGGGTCTTTTTCTAACAGTTCCTAGATTTTCTTTTTGAGATTTTTGTCTTACACCTACCCTTATTATCATATATGTATAGAAAAATAGATACCTAATATTTCTCTCACTCATTCTTTGTATCTCTTTATGAAAAATACAAAAAAACAACAAAGTTTTGACTGGCAAAAAAATAAAGCTTAGTTGTTTGGGTGTGATTTAAAAATCATCATGTAGATCAAAGAAAAGGTCGACGACAACCCACCCAACCTAATGGCCATCTACACATTTTGGATCTAGGATAAATCTGTTGGAGTCAAAGAGATTCCTTCCATGGTAGACCGTTCATATGGGTGAACAACCAATACGGAACCCCCACTGTTTAGGAATGCTTGGACCATGGCATCGCCAATTTGACATGGTCAGAGAGGTTCCTTTGTTGCTTGGTTGAGCATCTTTCCTACACCTTGCACTCTGACAATTTCCCTCTACTTCTACAAGGTAAGGTGCAATAAGGTGAGGGAAGCAGTATATGTTTCAAGTTTAAAAGATGTGGTTCATGCACCCTAGACTGATGGACTTCTTTAGAATGAATTGAGTACGCAAAGGATGGGGAAACATGAGCTATCTCCTAATTGCAAAGGTAAAACACCTGAAGCAAAAAATCTAAACATGGAACCACGAGGTGTTCAATGACATATTTACCCAAGTTAAACAATGCAAGCATCAAGTTTTCAACTTTCAATGGGCCTTCAACAAAATACCAAAAAAGCTCAATCATTTGGCACTACTTGAAGATGGTTGAGAATAGGGCATGACCCTCTTGTAGGAGAAAATGCTTTGGGGAGAGGTGTTAGCACTACTTCAGAAAAGGCCTTTGGCGTTGGTTATTTAGAGCCTTTAGCATCGATTTCCAAGTGACATCTAAGTGGGCACAGCTAAAAGTCAACACCTTTAGTGTCGGTTTCTAACCGACGCCATAACCCTACCCGCCATCGAAAATGCACCAGCAAGGGAACTATAGGCATCAGTTCATAACAAAAACCGATACTATATCATAATCAAAGATGTCGGTTATTAAACAAACACCGATGTCATAACCCTTCCAGCCACAAAAAATGCGCCAATAAGGGAACTATAAGCATCAGTTAGTATAGAAAATTGACACTATATCATGGTTAAATACGTTAGTTATTAAACAATAACTGACGCCATATCCCTACCAGCACAGCCATGCTTGTCCACAATAAGCGTCGGTTCTTACTGATAACCGACGCCAGCCATGGAAGAGACACCAGTTTTTTGCTAATAACTGACGCTATATGTCTTTGGTGTCAGTTTTATACAAATAACGAATGCCTATGTTCTGATTTTTTTTTTCTTATCAGTTTGCAGGCCTGTTGTATGGCTGGTCACAGGATGTAGAACCTACAGTTCAGTTTTGAATTGTAGGTTTACAACATCCATTGATATTAGCCAACAACAGGCCAAGAACCTACAAAGTCATTCACATTCTGACACATGCATTGATCAAATACATGTAGAAACATGCAAAGTCATTTACATTCACATTCAGTTCCATTCATTTCATCTCTTTTCACATTCAGACATTCATGTATTGATCAGAAAAAGTCATTCACATTCACACATATGACAATTCAAAAAAAGTCATTCACATTCACACAAAAATAATTATGAGAACAAAATTTAGAAATATCATTATTTATTCATCATCGTCATCATTGTCATCATTGTCCCAATTATATTTTAAAATTCCCACTACTTGTTGGGCTTTTGCCCATTCTTCTCTTACAACATCTAATTCCTCCCTCGTATAGGGAGTATGTACATCTAATAACTTTCCACCTATGCTGAAGTCAGTTTTAAACACCTACAAAGAGAATGACGTATATATATAATTAATAATATATAATAAGATTGATATATCTCATATTATCTAATGAGACTATATATAATACCTGATGTATAGTATCGATTTCCATTACGGCATATTTGATGATTAGGTCCATAACAAGCATCACATAGTAGGCACATGCCCAAACGTTGTCTTATGTAGCACACTATAAATTGAAACATATAAAATATTCAAAAATACAAACAAGCACAGTTCACATAAATAATATATACATTGGAGTCGGGAAATTATTTTCACATTCTCCCAAATTAGTGGTTGATTCTTTTCCTGGGGACCTTTCCTCCAGCTTTTTTGAACTCTTCTAAAGTCCTACATGTTAATGTAACACGTTAAATTACATAATTAAATAGTAATGTAATAACAGATGATAACGAATATAAAAATATGAAATATTTCTCACGAGAATAATGGCATTTTCATTGTGTGTCCATATAATGTATTCAATTCATTCCCCGCAGGATCTAGATAATAGATAGTGAACGTCTTGGGGATAATAACTAGTAACTCCCAATGCCTACCACTACAGGTAAGAAAGTTAAAAATTAATAACTCAAAATCCACAATAAAAATGTAATTTTCTTAAGTCCAAATTATAAGCAAAGTAAACTTACTCGACATTGAATGGAGCTATTATTATCGCCATCTTATTTTTACCAAAATATAAAAAAGCATCACAACAGTATGAAGTAACTGAAGAAGGATCTGTATCTACAAGTCTAATCAA
Organism: Alisma plantago-aquatica; assembly: GCA_963693085.1. Classification (NCBI taxonomy): domain Eukaryota; kingdom Viridiplantae; phylum Streptophyta; class Magnoliopsida; order Alismatales; family Alismataceae; genus Alisma; species Alisma plantago-aquatica. Next base: position 721,652,775 of record OY856411.1, on the reverse strand, counting down.
AGATGGAACCAAAAATCCCACATGGGAAAATGCAAAATTTGTACATATCGCGTGTAAGTGGCTGCAAAACATGTATTATGAATGTATTAATATATAAGAAACCAGATCACCATATATAAAACAAGGTATACGGATGTATAAAAAAGATCTCACCATATTTACACTTCTATCATAGATCTGTTTAGCCAATCATAATGAAACAACTCCAAAATATCTTGTAAAAATAGCTTGTTTTTGTATGATTGACCTGCATTAATATGTATGCAAAACTTGTATAAATAGATTGTTATCGTATGATTGAACTACAACATCCTCCAGAATTGTAACATTTATAGGGCAATTTCGATCATGTTCGCCAATCCATACTGCCATACCCCTACAATTAGGACCTAACAAGGCGTGTAGGTCCCTTAGAAGCCAACTTGGTAGTTGAGAAGGTGGACGTGGAGGCTGAGATGTAGCGGGTGTTATATTTTTGACCTGTATATATAATTTCAGATCAATTGACTCATACATACACACTAACAAATTAACATAATGTAAATTTACCATACAATATTAGTATAGACGACATCCGCTTTGGGCCACATTATCACTCTGCCTTCTGCCTCACCAAGCATTTCAAAATCTAGGTGGGCATATGGCTGTTGAAGATTCCTCCAATCGGGGAGTATATGTATCGGGCTCACACGAACCACACCAGCTGGTACTGGAGTCCCATGAAACATCTCCCCTGGAAGGTCTGGGTAAGCCTGTGCCTCTACAATGATATATTCTTTACTTTTTAGATGGCATGGCTTCAACCCCTACAAATTTACATAAAGAATGTTATATACATATATACATAAACATATCATCTTGAAAAGACTAGCTACTATGTCATAAAAATACTTACAGAGGATGTGCTAGGTGGTGGGTCTACAAGATTACTCTCAACCTCTGCAGTAGGAGTAATAGAAGCGCAGCACGTCACAGGTATCGTCTGAGTGGCCGTCTGAGACGCCTACCACTTCACCATTGCTTCTTGGACTTTCCTCTCAATTAATTCTTGTACCTATACATGGATAAAAGAAACATAGTTGATTATTGAATTCCCTTTCACAATAACATTCTAAAAAAAGAATAGGTTACCTCAACTTGTGAAATTCCCGCCTTTGGGACAGGCTTGCGTTGGGATGGCCCAAAGAACGCTTTGATGCCCACACTAGTGCCTGCACCCCTAACACATCTAGGATGCTCTGGGTTACCCAGAGCAACTGTCAATTCATCCCCTGTACCCTCAGGGATGAACTTTCCTTCCTTCCTCTGCTTGTGCATCTCCCGCTAATTGCCATCAACAGAAATTGGTAAGTAAACATAACAATAATCAATATCGATCTATTGCTCTAAGAGTTGAATTTTACCATTTTTGCAGCCGTCTCAACAGTTGCGGGCTTCATTATATCTCTCTTCTTATTTTGCCTCCCAGCTATCCACATAGCATGGCAAGGCAGAGGTGCGGGACCAATAGTAGAGGACTCCAGAGTAGCATTAGACTGAGCAGTAGACTCAACCTGTAGTCTTTGGTGAACGCCTGCATAGCCTCTTGGACCCATTGTGTGGTCATGCACATTCAGTGCATGCCTTGCTCTTTGAGCATCACTGATAGCCTTGTTAGTAAGCACATTGATTTGGTTAGTAACACTAAAGGTTAATCTTGAATAGGTGAATACATAAGAACGTATATTAATTAAATTGGGAGTGGTGCTTAATACCTTGAATTCATCTATTTTTCTTTGGGTAACAAACTCCTACCAGTCTTTGGTGTCCAGGTAGTTCCATTGCTCAATGGCTACCTTCTGCCTAAATTTATTTTTTAAAGAGAATACAAACAAATTTATTAGTGTAGAGTTAGTCAAAAAGTGATCAATGTCTAGAATTGGAAATCAATCAAGAACCTCTTCTTTGCATCGCGTATGTAATCTCGGGTGAGATTTGTCTTATAGTTCCTTAGGACCCTCCCACAGCGTTGCATCACGCATTTATGATGTAGCTTTTCATCCAGATCAAATATACTCTACAAAATAGAATTGCTATTAACTAGTATCCTAAAAATTAGTAATCTACAAAAATAGAATTGCAAATAATAATAGCTCACGCATAGTTCCTTCCATACTAAGTCTTTCTTCCCCTTAGGAACTTTATGCCAGGATTCTATGTTAAGACTACAATGGATGCGAGCAAGAACCCCAAAATATGAAATAAATGAGTTGCAGTTCACATCAACTAGATTTCCTGCATGATCGAAATCCACATCCAGTTTGGGTCCATTGCCCCTTTGCTGTAGTAACTTGTTCATCATTGTGATGCCCCTCACTTTCTCAATTTTTTTTGCTGCTCATCAAGTGCCCCAATTTCTTCAGGGGGTACATCACCAACCTAAAATTTGACAAAAAAACACACTTAAAGGATATAACTATAAATGAACATATAGATAGAAACCTCAGGGATATATTTTTAAAACTTACATTGTGAGGCAGTGCATTGACGTCCTCACCCTCACGGTAATCATCAACACGGTCATCAGGAGAATGCTCAGCCATCTGAAAGTTCACATTCACATTGTAAAGTTGTAAAGTTCACATTCACATTGTAAAGTAATTCACATTGTAAAGTTCACATTTAGAAAAATATAAACATATAAAAAATATAAACATGCATGCCTCTAATATTGTGATATTTTATCAATTAACAATCCTTCATTGTGATCTTCGTGCACATACAAGTCATCATTAGCTTCAATATTTGGTGGTATTGGCAACCCAACTGAGAATGGACTGGAGTCATCATACTTATCATAGTACTCTTCTTCATCTATAGGAACTTCAATGAACTATCTTTTACCATGAAGAACAACTGACCATTTATCATTTGCAGGATCATCGATATAAAATACTTGTTTCGCCTGTGATGCCAATATGAATGGCTCACCCTTCTCGCCAATCTTTTCAAAGTTCACTAATGTGAAACCCAGTTCATCCTCTATAAATCCTTTGGTGTTATCAACCCAATTAAATTTAAAGAGCAGAATTCTGAAATCTATGTAGTCAAACTCCCATATGTATTCAATGACATTGTAATATGACATTTTAGCTTCACATGGACTCTTATCCTTTGTACTTGCAAAAAACAATGAAGACGCTTGAAGGGTGACCCCACTATTTTGGACGAAACTCTTATCATCTTTACACTTTGTGTAATATGAGAATCCATTTATGTCAAACCCTTCATAAGACATAACATTCAATTTTGGTTTAAAGGCGAGGCATTTGATAGTTTCAGTAAGATTATATGGTGTTTGAGATAGTTGATGTAAGATTTTATCTTCAAACCACTTAATAAATGTCTTGTTATGCTCTCTAGCAAGCCACATTGAATTGGATCGAGGATATTGTCTCTTGATTAAATTGGTATTTTTCTCGATATAAACACTCACTTCGTTGATGTTGTGTAAAATATACAAGTGACCTTGTTCCAACTACTCACGACTGATTACTTTCATCCGTGATCCCAAAATTCCTTTGCCAAAATGCTCCTCAATATTCTTGTCATTAACATGAGCGTCATTAGCACTTAGAAAGTCATTGCAAAAATCTATAACCTCTCACGCCACATAACCCTCAATAATACTCCCTTCAGGCTGATAATGGTTTCAAACATCACCTTTAAAAATGCTCTTGTATCGTTCGAAGGGATACATCCAATGCAAGAAAATTGGTCCCAACATTTTCACTTCCCTAGTCAAGTGGACAATAAGATGTAGCATGATATCAAAGAACGAAGGAGGAAAATACATCTCAAGTTGACATAGGGTAACAACCACTTCTCTTTGCAATTTATCGAGAGTATCAGGGTCAATAACTTTGCTGCACAGACTGTTGAAAAAGAAACAAAGTCTGGTGATTGCAAACCTTACATGCTTCCGCAATATAGATCGAATTGCCACAGGCAATATTTGTTGCATTAGAGTGTGATAATCATGATATTTAATACCTATCGAATTCAGATCTTTCATTGATACCAATGTACATATGTTGGATGAGTAACCATGTGGCACCTTAACATTTACCAAAAATTCACAAAGAGCTTTCTTCTCCTTTCTCGACAACGTGTAACAAGTGAGAGGTAAGTATGTTCTCCGATCTCTACTAACTACTTCTGTTAATTCTTCCCTTATTCCCATTTCATGTAGGTCCATTCTGGATTTTATCCCATCTTTAGTCTTACCTGGTATATTCAACAGAGTACCGATGACGCTATCACAAACATTTTTCTCAATGTGCATGACATCGATACAATGTCTGATTGCCAAAGAACTCCAATAAGGAAGATCCCAAAATATTGACTTTTTCTTGAATAAATATTTTTCACTCTGTGTGGCCATCATACATTGTGATCTCTTACCAAATTCATTGACAAATTATTTTACTCTTTCATAAACATCCTCCCCTGGTATTGGTTTAGATGCACTTCGTTCCTCATTCTGTCCATTGAATGCTTTGCGCAACCTACGATACAGATGGAATTTTGGAAGAAACCTTTGATGAACAAGATATATAGTCTTGCTGCTATGTTTTAGTCATATTGAATCAGTGTTCTCTTCACATATAGGACACGCTTTAGATCCCTTGACACTATATCCAGACAAATTCCCATATGCTGGAAAGTCATTCACAATGCAAAACAACATAGCGTGCAAATGAAATGTCTCTCTTCATGAAGCATCATAAGTCATCACACCTTCACCCCAGAGTTTCTTCAAGTCATCAATCAGAGGTTCAAGATAAACATTGATATCATTTCCAGGTTGTTTAGGGCCCGATATCAACAACGACAACATAACATACTTATTTTTCATACACAACCAGGGAGGAAGATTGTATATAATAAGAATAACTGGCCAAGTGCTGTGTTGGCTGCTCAATGTCCCGTACGGATTCATCCCATCTGTACAAAGTCCAAGTCTTAGATTCTTGACTTCTTCACCGAATTCAGGGTACAATAAATCAATCTTATTCCACTGTGGGGAATCAGACGCATGTCGTAGGATCCCATCATTATTTTTCTTAACATCTGCATGCCACCTCAAATTCTTTGCATCTATCGAATTGGAAAACAAGCATTGAAACCATGGTATTATAGGTAGATACCACATCACCTTGGCAGGAGAACCAGTTTTGGACTCCCCCAAAGTCGTCAATTTATACCTTGACGCACCACATTTGGGACAATCTTTCAAATCCACATAGTCCTTTTGAAATAATACACAATCATTCAGGCATGTGTGTATCTTCTTGGCCTCCATTCCCATTGGGCACAAAAATTTCTTTAACTGGTATGTTGAGATTGACAGCTCATTTCCTTGATGAAGAAATAATCAACAAAGACAACAATGACGTGAAGCTTTTGTCGCTCCACCTATTGTTAGCTTTTAGCTTATACAATCTCAACACAGCACTAAGCTTCGTCAACTTACAACATGTGTAAAATGGTATCTCAGCATCATGCATAATGTTTCTAAACATGGGAGGTGGATCGGTATGCTCTACCCCACAACTATCAAATATCGCATCAACGATGTCTACTGGAATTGGTTCATTCACGTCTACATCATCAGAGGAAATTTCTTCTTCCACACAAGCACTGCTATCGACATCCACTGATTTCAGGTTTGAAATCTCTCCATGGCAGTGTCATTCTGTATAGCCTTGTAGAATCCCGTTACACATGACATGACTTTTGATTTTGTCACCAGTGCTGACTTTCAAGTTGTTACCGCAATGCCTACATGGACAGTAGAACCTATCTCCAGGTTGTTTCCTATGTTCCTCGGCAAATCTAATAAACTGATCAAGACTAGAAATAAACTCTAGGGTGCAATGATTTAGAATGGACATCCATGATCTATCAATTCTATGATCAAAGAGAAAACAAGTATATATTAGAATAAGATTAGGGTCTAGGGTTAAAAGATTAAGGTTTATGGTTAAAACTTTGGGGTTTAAGGTATTATATATAATAAATGTGTACCACCTATCCCATTCTTGAACACCTAATCTCACTAGTAGTGTATAATGTGAATTGGGTTTTCAAGAAAATTTCGGCATCATTTCCCCGCTGTTCTCCAAGTACATATGTACTTAGAGAACAAACGTGGAAATGTTATCAAAATTTTCTTCAAAACCCAATACACATTATACACTTACATCCAAAGGTTTCTTAGGTGTTCAAGAACTTTCCCAAACCGGGGACTATCCAAGATTTACTCATAATGAGTAAATCTTTGACGGGTTTCTAGGCCAACAAAATATAACACCACTCATAAGTAGGCGGGTCTTATCACATTAAATTTTTGGATCGAACCTAAGGACATTTTTTTAAGGCCAAATTGGATTTTAGTCCAATTAAGAAAAAGTGATTAACAAGGTTGGATCGAGTTGACTATCTTTTTATATAACTAAGTTATGTAAGCAAGTAAATAAAATAAAAGCAAAAATTAAAAATAAGATAAAAGAATTATAAAAGAACATAGACATAAGATTTCAGCACCACTGCATGTATTTGCTCACTTACATTGCATCACTCACAATTTGGATATTAGATCAAGGGTCGAACACATTCAAGATCTTATTAGAGTATGTAAATCACAAGGACAATGTTCCCCATTGAATTGAGGTCTCGTTACTTATATATCATGAACCCATCACCCCAGAGAATGTCATTCTAATGTCACATCTAGGTTTCATTGATGATTTATTGATGCTCTAATTTCATATACATATGTCTCTACTATAGTATTTTAATAGATTTGATAAGTACCTAATCTATAGAGCATTATTAAATAATAAATCAAGAATTCAATAGTTTCAAACATGCAATAATTCACAATGCAATGTTATAAACTACACGCAACATGGATAGATGAGACTAGAGTTCATATTAGATTAAAAAATAGCAACTTAGGACAAAGTCCATCACTAAACTCCCAAACTCAACGTATATGCACAATTAGCATCAAATATAGGACAAAAGGGTATATTAGAACCCTAATGTACTGTTATTTGCTTCCTCCATTTTCCCCTCTTGCCCGGAAACTGGTTTTAATGAAAGAAACACAGCCATATTCGTTGTACTCTCTCGTAGGAGGAAGAAGATGAGGAAAAGGGTACCTGTGTCGAGTGGCAGCGGCGAGAAGCGAGCAGTAGGTGTCCCGCGGCAGCCGGAGCAGCGGCGGCAAGCAGCATGTGTCTAGCGGCAGCCAGAGCGGCAGTGGCCAGCAGCAGGTGTCTAGCGGTGAAGCAGCGAGCGGGGGGGGGGGGGGGGGGGGCTGACCTTAGTCGGCAGAGGGCAGGGAGCAGGTGGAGGAGGATGAGCAGGTCACAACTGGGATTTTGGGCGGCGGCGAGCAGGGAGCCGATGAGCATAGCACCGGCAGTGGCGAGCAGGGAGAAGGGCAGAAGTGGCGGTGGCGGTGGTGGCGAGCAAGGAGAAGGAGCAGTGCAGTGGTGGCGATCAGGGGGCGGAATCACCAGACCTAAGCTTCAATCACAATGAAATAGAGAAAGGGGAAGAGTCTGCTTCGTGCGGGTATTATTAAGTTATCAATAGACGTCAGTTATTAAAATCAACCGATGCTTATACCATTAGGCATCGGTTCCCACTGAAAAACTGACACCTATCTTCAATGATAGTTGTCAGTTCTAACTAGAAAAACTGACATCTATCTACATATTCCTACAAAAAAAAGTTCTCAAATTATGACCATAGTCGGAGGTTTCCTTAGAATAACCGATGCCAAAGGCGGGTGAAAATTTTTGCGGGGACAACACGCAAAAACACATCGGCGTCAGTTATTGTAAGATAATTGACGATAAAAATGGGCCAAATTTCTATCTTGCAAAAAACCTTTAGTCGTCGGTTGCTCTGTTAACAACCGACGCCTTATGTTAAATTTTGGAGGTAAATTTTTTCACTGGAAAATTTAGATTTGGAAGTCGATTTTAGGCGTTGGTTGGTTATTAAAGAACCGATGCTAAATAAAAAATGATACCCGTGTCTGGATGCTCTGTATAGATAGATGTCGGTTTTTGTATTCAACCGACGATATATGCTTTAGGTGTCAGTTTTATGTATACAACTGACACCTGTAAATGTGACATTATAAGCCATTTCTGTAGTATAGGTATTAAATGGTTGTGTGAAGGTGAAAGAAACACAACATTTTTCACGCTAAGGAAAAGAATGTAAGACATTAAGCCTCGATTTTGAAGACACAAATGGATGATGTCTCTTGTACAAAAGGACATGAGGAAGTAGGTAAGGAGTCGGTCAATTTTTACCAACAATTGTTCAATGAGATGGTTTACCAACATGAAGATCAAGACCTAGGTTTTATCCGAAAGATGATCCAGGATGCATACAAATGAAGGTTATATGATACGTCATATGATGATGAGGTCTGTGAGGCCCTAGCTGCAATAGATGAAGATAATGCTTCCGGTCCTAATGGTTATGGGATGATCTTCGTCAAGTTTTCCTGGGATATTATCATAGACCTCCCTTAACCTTTATGCTTCATTTCTTCAACAAAGGCCACATCTTCCTTTGGATTTGGGTGATGAAGCTCATCCTAATACCTAAAGTGGACTCCCCTAACATCTCACTGATCTTAGACCCATCATGATTGGAAACATTTGTATGTGGATTATTAGTGTGATCATGGAAACACAGATGGCCAATCCCTACTGAGGATAATTTTCATTGAACAAAATGCCTTTGTGTCAGTATGCAAGATTGTGACCATCATACTCCTAGCAGACGAGTTGTGCAATGCCCTCAATACTGCAAGAGATGATAATGAAAACATGATCATTAAGATTGATACGTCGAAGGATTTCAAACATGTCGATCATCATTCACTATGAAGAGTCCTCTGTTCCTTTGGTTTTTATGATCCCATGATAGGCATTGTTGACCACATCACTAGTAAGGCTTGGTTGTCATTCTGCCTTAGTGGAACGACGATCGGGTTCTTCAAGCTACAAGATGGGTAAGGCAGGGAGACCCTCTCTCTCTAGATCTCTTCATAATTATAGAAGAGCCACTAGGCCACACTATACGAGCCAAGATGATGAATATATATCTAGTGTGGTTACATACACATGGTGCCAGTTCGGCCCCATCACACATGTTCAATCAGGTTTGGTGGAAATTTGACCCATCACATATGTTCCATCCCCAACAGTGATGAGACTAGTCTGGTGTAGTGGATCAATCATAAAAATTATGGATTCATCATAGGCACGAATGACCTTTACCGTAGGTACGAGATTGAGGCGATGATTAGAATTCCTAACCATCAAGACCGGATGATCTACCTTGGCATCCCTGTCCCCCTCAACCAACAATGGACGTATGCCTTCAAAGGCTTTCTAAAGAAGATTGACCATAGAGTGGTTGTTTGTCAAGGATGACTCCTCTCAATGGAGTGCATATCACTCTAATATGTCATTTCCTATCATCTATACCCATCTACACTCTCACAACCTTAATGATACCCAAAACAATGGCCAAGAAATTGGAGAAGTACAAGGAAAATTTCTTGTGGAACTCCAGTGATGACAACCACTGACATGACTGGGCAGCATAGGAACGTGCATCTTAACCCATCATAGAAGGTGGCATTGGCATCAACCGAATCCATGTGGTTCAGGATGTCGCAAATCTATCCATGGCTTAGCAAATACTCAACACAATGTCCATTTGAGCCTTTTTCTACTAGGCTAAATATTGACAGAAAAATGTGTTCCTCCTCCCTTCATAACCACCAAGCCTCAAGAAATCCTCTTTTGAAATTGTTTACTATAAGAGGATATGGGAAATATTCCCCATAATCTATGAAAACACGTGTTGTCTAGTCAAAAGGGGTGACATAACCTTCTGGACTACCATATGAACATTTGGAGAAATGAAGGAGCCCCACTGACCAAATGCAGCGATTGACCCCCAATTTAGGATACATGACCTTTTAACCCAACATGGAACATGGGATTGGTTGGTTATCAACAACTTGGTGAATGCAATCAGACAAGACCTCATACAAACTGAGGTGAATGAGATCAATGATGATCCTACCCTACTTATCTAGGATTCAACTATCAATGGAATTCTCACAAGCAAGATCACAAATGAGGTAGTACAAAACCACCACAAGAAATGCCTTTCCCAAGATGGATATGGTTCCACATGTTCCTCCAAAAAGTGGTTGCCTTCATCTGGAAGATTATCAATGCAATTTTCCTGACCGATGATGAATATGGCCATGCCGCATCCATTTGGCATCGTCATGTGAATGCTGAAAAGTGAAAAAACTTGAATCATAGGAACACCTTATGGAGGAAAGAGAGCTTGCAAGATACCTATGGAAGAAGGAAGAGGACACCATGGACCTCATAGCATGTGGTAGTTCTGGAATCTTGAACATGCTGGTTTTTTTTGGGCCTTTATAGGACACTAAACCGTCTCCAACCTCCTTAGAGGAACCATGCCACAACTGGTTTGCTGGCAGGTTTGGAAACTATGATGCCTGAGAAGATATGAGAACCACCAGGTGATGCACAATAGAATCTTGGAATTCATACTTAGCATTGTGCACGTTGTATGGCATGCCAAGTTTCTTCTCAAACAAGATTTTGATCAAGGTAACAATATAGTATTCGGGTTTCCCATCCAACACCCAATGCCTTTCTGCATAGACACCATCCTTTGGAGGCCACCCTATTAGCCAGCCCTAAAGGCGAACATGAGTTTCATGGTGAAGACCGAGTGAGACCGCATTTGTCCATCATAGGAGGCATCATTAGATATGCATCAAGTAACATCAAAAAAATGTTTTCCTCCATCCTTGGAGATGTTATGAGCCTAAATATGAATATGATAGGAATGTCCCCCTACAATATCTGTCAAATGGAAAGGTTCCTATTTGATTCCATTGAGGTGGTCAATCCCTGGATCTTTCCCATCCTCACAGACCAAACCTTCTCACTTGGAGATGGAAGAGGGAATTTGAACAAAATAAAGTCTTTAATGAGGGAGATTAGAACTTGAATCACGCTCATCCACATATAGGCAAACAAAATAGTCGAAGCCGTAGTGGAGCATGCTGCAACACTAGGAACCACCTATGAGTAGCATCTCTAGTAAGAAGTTTGGATTTTTGCAAGATGAAACATGGAAGGAATAGGATACACGAGGTGAATGTTTCCCTGATGAATTGCTAACTTACACATCAAAAACATGTATAGCTACACATTTTGACCCCACCATAGTATATCTTTTTTAGATAGTTGTGACTTCTCTTACTTTGTAACACAAAATTCTTTTCTTGGCTCATGGAGAGACAAGATGAATGAAACCTCCCAATTTATCTTCAAAAACTAATATCTGATGATAGTACCTTGAGCACTACACTTGGTACATACAACATGATGGTACTCGAGATGCTGCAAAAAAGTATACATGATATTGAAAAAAAATACCTAAAATGGAGGCAATGGTACTATAGATGTAGGATAATACTGCTAATGGTAGTTTAACCCATATTATGCACTGTACTCATATCAATGGATTTTTGACCACTTCTTGAATCATTACTATTAATAACACAACACTACCTCTACTACAGTAATGATGACATTCAAAATGAATGTAAAAGTATCCACAAACAATAAAAAGAAAGTGCCTCAAATGGTGACGAGTGCTCCAGTTGGAGAAATAATACCTCAAATGTTGGTGATAGTACCCGAGCTATAATACTTCAAAATATATGAACTATGAGAAACAATCATGTTATGTTGATATAACAATATTACCTACACAGTACTAGTGGCCCCATCAAAACATTACCCACAACAATGATAAAAAGTCAACATGAGTACTCTAAATGACATAAAATACGAACTATAACAACAATAATACCTACTATGTGTTTTGTATACTTTTGCTATTTTTCTCTCCTTGCAGTATATATCTCTTCTCTAATGTGTTTCATTAATTTATTGTTTCCCTTCTCTCTCTTCATTCACTTTTGTAAAGTACTTTGTTTTGATTTAGAAAGGAAGATTTAGGCCTAAATGGGAAAATGTTCATTTCCAATAAAAAAATACCTTAGTATAGTAAAGTGTACATTTGTTATGAGAATTGTACTTTTATTCAGAAAAAAAAGTACATATTGAATCTAATATTATTTACTTGAAAGTATGGCTTTAAAAATATATAAGATATGTATAATATCTTCAAATTATTTATAAGCATGTTGAATGATGGAAATATAAACTGTTTATTATTTAGATAACTCTAATAGATAAAGTACATCGACATCCACAAAAAAACTACAATTAAAAAGTTAGAATATTCATATACTTACTATTTACAAGAGGATTTATAGATGTGCTAACACTTTTAGGAAAAGTTAAAAAAAAGAAGTGGGTCTAAGTATGTTACAAGTACTTGCAACAATTATCAAGAACAATACTTAGCAATGAGAGAAGATGCATACATAAGTAAGCTAACATTTCAATTATTGTATCTTTTTTTTGGTCGGTCAAAAAGTGTGTTACTATTAATACCAAAAACTTTAGGCACTAAGTACCCCATTACATCGACGGGAGCTATAAAAGCTTAAACAAGGATTAAAATCCCCACGCAGGGGGACATACAAGATAACTAGGTAAACACAAAAAACTAAGAAAACCAAACAAACTAAACAATCTAGGTCCCAGCTGTCTATCCAGAAGATGACTATGCATGACACTATTACATGCATTCAACATACCGACAAATATTAATAGCAACATGACATAGAACAACCACTAGCAGTCCATCCCAGAACTAGGTAAGAAGTTTTTGGTCTTCTCAGCTATCCAACTGTAGGTTTCTAATGGGCGACACCCAAGAAAAGGAACCCCTAGCACAGAATAGCATAAGCTGAACAAACCACAAGAGAAGCAAGAGCCGGCACATTTTAAACAACGAAGAGTGGTAGGGAAGGTCAGCACCAAATCGCTCCATCAAGCTTGGCACAACACCAACTATCTAATAATCGTACCCACAAGTTGTGGTACTATGCCAAGAATAGGGAGATAATTCGAACTAACATCCCGTCACACACCCAAGATGCTAACCTGCAATGGTCCATGTCTCCGACAAGCTGTTAGCACAGCACCAAACTCCTACACACAGCAGCACAAGGACAAGAAGGAAGAGAGGAGGAACCAGCCCCCCTCATAAGCCCATCCTCATGAATACCTAAATGCAATGAGGCAAACTGTCAAACACCATGAAGGTGCTCCAAGCCAGCTGAAGCAGAGGCGCCACTGAGAGCAGGGGCCCGTGGCCCCTGATCACTGTCGGGGAAGACGCCCAACCTGCTGTTTGTTCAGAGGTATTCCAATAAACACCATGAGAGCATCACACAGCAGTAGAGGGGGAGAAATGCCCATTGCTAGCACAACAACACCTCAACAACCCTTCTTCCAGTAGAGAACCTCAGCGCGAAAAGGGTGCCACCAAGCAGAGACACCGCCGGCTGGATAGGAGATGCCCAACCGACCAACATGGCACAGCCTCACTTGGGCGGAGAAAACACCTGCAGATCGAGGGAGAGGCCTTTCGGCAAGTTGACACATGAGAGCATACGCCCGTCGAGGATCCCATCTCCGCCTTGGACGCTTTAGGGTTGGGGGGCGCCGCCAAGCATGTAGCATCGCCGGCCTATCAAGGGACGCCCAAACCGACCAGCGTTTCATGGCCACACCTGGACAGAGATCCACCACCTCTGAGTCCAGTGTTGAGACTTGTTCCATCCAGTCGAAGCTGAAGAGCACCATTGCCCTAGATCCCAGGGTCTCACGACCACTAGACGAACAATCGGAGCAGCAACACAAAGGTTGATCTGGACTAAGATCAGCTCCTATCTATCCATCACTCTTGAATGGAATAGATTCGACGCAGTCGAAACGCTGAATCAGTTTAGCTGGGACCTCGTGGCGCATCCAATCAGCTGCAATCCAGGGCGCAAGGGCTACTACGGCGACTGAAAACGACGGCTCCTAAGACCTCTAGGGATAAAAAGCACAGACTTCCGGCTAGCCAACCGTCTCTGAAAACCAGGGGAGGGAAGATCCGAGGAGGTTCTTCCCTCCCCCCAGCGGCGCCATCGGGGAAGAAAGCTAGAGGGAAGACGGGGCGTACCCTAGAGAGCCTAATTTTACATTTAATCACCATTCGTCTTTCCACTATATTTTTTGCTATTGTGGAAAGCAACTTCTCTTGCCGCTGCATTTGATTACAAAGGTGTTCGTCTGTAATACTAACTGTCAGCTTTTATCTCTCCGGGACATTTTTATTTGACACACAAGGTTTTTCTTCCTTTTCTTTAGACAATTGTTAAACATACTAGAGACCCATTTGAGAGTCATATTGAACTCAGGTAGACACATACTAAAAAAGGGAAGATAGAATAGCCTATATGATTCACAGAGTAATGTAGGCGTTGTGGTCTTTGTTGAGAAAGATGAGTTGTGGGGTGAGAGAGGGAGAGAGAGGAATGGGTAGTAGAGAGAAATTAAGGAGACAAATTGTGGGAAAGTTGGGAGGAGAAAGTGAGTGCTCTCCCTCATTTTTTGGGAGAGGGAAAATACAAGAAGATGGAAGTGAGGAGTGTAATAAGAATGAGAAAGGAAAAGAATATATTCCATCAAACATAATAACACATCTGATCAAAAATAACACATTGATTATAAATGAAAATAAACCACTACTAAAGCATGTTGTAAATATTATATTTAATGAATTTCTTCACATCACTAACTAAAAATATCAAATTACAACAATATGTTGTTATGTTTAAGATGTGTGGCAATGTGTTATGTGTGTTATAATATATTTTATGTCACTTATTAATGAGTTATTTCTCATAACTAATCTCCTCCCTCTTGTTTTTCTCTTTCTCTCTCTTTTCACCACTTCTTCCATTTTTGTTTACATTATGTCATATATTAATGTATTATTTCTCACTACTCTTGTGGTCTCTCTTTTTTTTTTCTCACTCTTCCCACTATTTTTATCATCTATTTGTGTACACATGTGTTATAATGTGTTTCTGTCACTTATTAATGTGTTGTTTTATACTACTTCTCTCTTGCCATGTTGCTCTTTCCCATCCCCTCCCATTGCTTTCCTCCACAATTAATTTCTATCCCGTAGTACAACTGACGCGGAAACAATCACACACATCATCAAGGACATCAAAACATAACAACAATTGGAAACTTGTCTAAGACTTACACCTTTGGTAAAAAAGTAAAAAATGACTACATATACCTTTTCCCTTCCTTTCTACATTAACTTCAAGGATTCCTCATATCTCCGATATTTATATTCTCTTACCAATGTCAAGCAAATAGTCAAGAGAAAAAATAGCAGAATAAGTTAAGTTGATAACAACTAGATATCTATTGCATTTATAGGTTGACTCACATCCATTAAGAATTTATGTAATGGAAAAGTTTACTATACTCTAGATGTGTTTGGTGTACTAGTGCGGTAAGTTAAGTTGTCATAGATAAATTAACCAATGATATGTTAACCTTGTGTGAGATAATTATTGTTTAAAACGGTGACAAATAAATTTAATAATAAGATGTCCGTTGTTTGGTACACAAATAAGTAATCTTTCACTATAAAGTTTATTATACCACATATATAAATATCATTGCATTGAGGAATCTGCTAAAGAGGTACTCCCGTTGGAAATAGATATGCATAGTCGATAAACATGTTCTCTACTACGAAAAATTCATGCAACATATTATCTGAAAATTATCTGGTTATGTAATCTGCACATCATCTTATTTATCTTATAAACAACACAACAAGCAATGACTAATATGTCATTTTAAGTTTATTTACAGGTATCGGTGCTCTACTGGTGGAACAACGCAACCTTTATGGTGAAACTTATTTTCAGACGGCACCATGGTTCTTGCACCGTTGATCCTAGCCACTCACTCATCCACTCAAAACTCCCTAAAAAAATTAGATGATTGCATTTACGACCATGCAATTAGATTTAATTTTTCAATGCAACCTTTATGGTGGGTTTGTTTTTGGACGGCACCATGCTTCTTGCGCTAAGGACAATATCACCGTTGTTCCTAGCCACTAATCCATTCAAAACTCCTTAAAAAAATTAGATGATCGCATTTACGACGGAGATAAATGGGACACACCAAGGGATGTTGGGCATGGGAGTAAGGACAAACGATTAACCCTTTGTGGACCCGCCTAAGATTCGTGTCCCCACTAGGCTATTGCTTTCTCCAACATGAGAGACAGAGGGCGAATGGAGAGAGAAGGGTGGGTAGAGAGAGAGTTTGTAGGAGAGAGGAAAAAATAATAAGTTATTTTTGTTAAAAAATTTAGAATCGTAAAGAATTTCTTGAAGAAATAAACACTTCTACACTCCTTACAAAAAATATTTTTTAACAAGATTAAGTTTGAAAAATTTAAAAAATAAAATAAAATATACAATCTAAAAATGATATATAATGTGATTATAAAAAGTTAAAGAAAAAGAGAGAAAAATCTAATTTGTATATAATTCTTAAATCTTGACGAAATAAAAATAGATAGGTTACTAAAAAAATAATTTAAAATAATATTAATGTCGACATACTTTGGTAATGAATTTTTTAACGAAATAATTATAACACATGAGAGAAAATATTACAACATGTTATAACATGAGATAAAACGCGGGATAACATGAGATAACATTGGATAACACATGATATAATATAGGATAACATATGAGATACATGTTACAACACATGTGATACATGTTATAACACATGAGATAACTTGGAATAACATATGATATAACATGGGATAACACATGAATACATGCTATAACACATGAGATAATATATTATAATAGAAGGTATAAATATGTGTAAATATAACATGTTAAATGTTATAAATATGTGTCAATATAGCATGTAAGTATTATAAAACATGGTATAAATATTATTAGCACATGCATCCATCTGTTATAACATGTATACCATGTGTTATACCATATATTATAATACATGTGATAATATGTTGTAACACATGTATACCATGTATTATACCATCTATTATAACACATGGGATAATATGTTATAACACATGAGATACATGTATAACACATGGGATAACATGTTATAACACATGAGATACGTGTATAACACACACTACTACCGAAATAGCTTATAACTTCACATTTAGAGGCGTCGGTTATTACTGAAACCCGACGCCTAAACCCTACAATGTCGGCTAATTACATAGACTGTCATCTATATTTGAAGACCGGCCAGACATGGGTATCATTTTTTATTTAGTGTCGGCTCCCTAAAATGAACTGACGCCTAAAATAGCCCACCAAATCCAATTTTTCGAGCGAAAAATAATTACCCCCAAAGTTTCACATACAGTGTCGGTTTTTTAGCTACTAACCGATATCTAACAACGAAAAAAATTACCTCCAAAGGTCATCGGCTTTTGTGGAAAAACCGACGCTGATAAGGTTTCACGCGTCGTCCCCACAAAATTTTTTAGGATTAAGATTGTCCAATGGACGTCGGTTTTTTCTGGCAACCGACGTTGATGGATATTATGTGTCGGTTTTTTAGATAATCGACGCCTTTGTTAACTTAATAACCCCCATGAGAAACAAACTCTATCCCCATTCTCTGTTACATCGCAAAATTACCCCCCTTTGTTCCCCTCTCGATGCCGCCGGAGCTCCTGTGGTCGACGCCCACCGCTACTTGCTCGCCGTCCTCCACCCACCGCTTCTCGCCATCCTCCACCCGTGCTCCACCGTCCTCTGCTGTCCTCCGCTGAGCTCAGAACCTGAGCTTGCCATCCTCCTCCATCCTCTGCTGAGCTCAGAACATGAGGTCGCCGTCCTCTACTACTGCTCAGAACCTGAGCTTGCCACCGCCAGATAGGTACATTTCTCCACGCCGGCCTGCTCCTCTTCTTTCTCCAGGCCTACTAAGCAGCTCTATTCATTAGGTCTTATAGTTCATTAGGTATTGTTGTGATGTATGTTCCCCTTTAGTCATAAATAAATATGTACTGCTACTCATCCTTAACAGTCAAATGGAGAAGGACGAAGACAACAATATTGTCTACTATTTCTTTTTTTCACTTATCATGTGTATGTCTAGAACAGGGTTGGTGGTGGTTTATGACTGACTTAATGACGAGAAAACAAGGTGATGGGTATAGCTGACTTGATTACTTTTAACTTGTCTAATGGTTGATTACTACTCTTACAGTGCCCTGTCACAATAATTCCAAACTTAAAAATAGAAAAACAAATATAACTATCTCATTTTACATGATTTTTAATCTGGTTTTCAATAAACCCCACATGGCATTAATTTTCCCCATGTAGACTTGGTTTTAAGACGGATCACATAAGTTTAAAGGAGAATATTCAATTTTAAAAGTTCAACTAATTCACTTTATTTCTGCCCTAATGACCTATTTTATACTAAGAAAATATATCATGTGTATATTGCAAATTATTACTTCTATTTTGACCTGAATGAAATTGTGGATTTCAACCACATGTGGGTCTTCTATTTCTAAAATGATTATGTGAACTCCCAAATCAATAGCATATATTATTATTTGTGCACTCAAATACCTTGTGAATCATGTATGCGCCCTAAGGTGATTAAATGCCTAAATCTTGACTTGAAATATGACCTAGTATGTATGTTGATATATGAAGATCTAGTTAAAACTTCAAGATTGATACCTAATTAATACATTATAACAGAATTGAATCGTGCATTTGTGTTGTTGCATGTGTTGTTGACTTGTTGTTGATTTGCATATATTTCTTCTTCAGCCTTCAAGTGAGGTATAATATTCTCACTCCCCCAATGTGCCATTAGGCTTCGTTTTGATTCAAATCTTTGATGTATGGAATCATGGTTTATTTACTATTTAGTATTTACTGACAAGCATGATTAAATGATGTTACACAAAACTTAGGATATGAATGATGAAACTAGGATTGTAGGTATAAGAATGACAACATACAAGTATTTGTTGGCCTAGAAACCCATCCAAGATTTACTCATTACGAGTAAATTTTGGATAGTCCCCGGTTTGGGACTATTCTTGAACACCTAATCTCACTTAGGATGTAAGTGTATAATGTGTATTGGGTTTTCAAGAAAATTTCGACAGCATTTCTCTATTTGTTCTCTAAGTACATATGTACTTAGAGAACAATAGAGAAATGCTGCCAAAATTTTCTTGAGAACCCAATACACATTATACACTTACTAGTGAGATTAGGTGTTCAAGAATGGGATAGGTGGTACACATTTATTATATATAAGAATGACAACACATGTATTTGTTGGCCTAGAAACCCATCTAAGATTTACTCATTAGGAGTAAATCTTAGATAGTCCCCAGTTAGGGACTGTTCTTGAACACTTAATCTCACTTAGGATGTAAGTGTATAATGTGCATTGGGTTTTCAAGAAAATTTCGGCAGCATTTCCCCATATGTTCTCTAAGTACATATGTACTTGGAGAACAGCGGCAAAATACTGCCAAAATTTTCTTGAAAACCCAATACACATTATACACTTACTAGTGAGATTAGGTGTTCAAGAATGGGATAGGTGGTACACATTTATTATATATAAGAATGACAACACATGTATTTGTTGGCCCAGAAACCCGTCTAAGATTTACTCATTAGGAGTAAATCTTGGATAGTCCCCGGTTTGGTACTATTCTTGAACACTTAATCCCACTTAGGATGTTTCAACCATTAATTAAATATAAGACCTTAAACCCTAAAGTTTTAACCATAAACTCTAATCTGTTAACCCTATACCATAATCTTGTTGTAATATATACTTGTTTTCTCTTTGATCATAGAATGGAAAGATCATGGATGTCCATTCGTAATTGTTGCACCCCAGAGTTTATTTCTGGTCTTGATCAGTTTATTAGATTTGCTGAGGAACATAGGAAACAACCTGGAGATAGGTTCTACTGTCCATGTAGGCATTGCGGTAACAACTTGAAAGTCAGCACTGGTGACGAAATCAAAAGTCATGTCATGTGTAATGGGATTGTACAAGGCTATACAAAATGGCACTGGCATGGAGATATTTCAAATCCAAAACCAGTGGATGTCGATAGCAGTGCTTGTGTGGAAGAAGAAATTGCCTTTGATGATGTAGATGTGAACGAACCAGTGCAGTAGACATCGTTGATGCAATGTTGGATAGTTGTGGGGTAGAGCATACCGATCCACCTCCCATGTTTAGAAACATTGTGCATGATGCTGAGATACCATTATGCACAGATTGTACTAAGTTTACAAAGCTTAGCACTGTGTTGAGATTGTATAAGCTGAAAGCAAACAATAGATGGAGCGACAAAAGCTTCACGTCATTGGTGTCTTTGTTGAAAGAAATGCTTCCTGAAGGAAATGAGCTGCCAATCTCAACATACCAGGTAAAGAAATTGATGTGCCCAATGGGAATGGAGGCCAAGAAGATACACGCATGCCTGAATGATTGTGTATTATTTCAAAAGGACTGTGTGGATTTGAAACATTGTCCAAAATGTGGTGCGTCACGGTATAAATTGATGACTTCGGGGGAGTCCAAAACGGGTTCTCCTACCAAGGTGATGTGGTATCTACCTATAATATCACAAATTCAATGCTTGTTTGCCAATTTGATAGTAGCAAAGAATTTGAGGTGGCATGCAGATGTTAAGAAAAATAATGATGGGATCCTACGACATGTGTCTGATTCCCCACAGCGGAAGAAGATTGATCTATTGTATCCTAAATTTGGTGAAGAAGTCATGAATCTAAGACTTGGGCTTTGTACAGATGGAATGAATCCGTACGGGACATTGAGCAGCCAACATAGCACTTGACCAGTCATGATTGTTATATACAATCTTCCTCCCTTACTATGTATGAAAAATAAGTACGTTATGATGTCGTTGTTGATATCGGGCCCTAAACAACCTGAAAATAATATCAATATTTATGTTGAACCTCTAATTGATGACTTAAAGAAACTCTGGGGTGAAGGTGTGATGACCTATGATGCTTCACGAAGAGAGACATTTTGTTTGCACGCTATGTTGTTTTGCACTATTAATGACTTTCCAGCATATGGGAATTTGTCTGGATATAGTGTCAAAGGAGCTAAAGCGTGTCCTATATGTGAAGAGAACACTGATTCAATTAGACTAAAACATGGAGGCAAGACTGTATATCTTGGTCATCGAAGGTTTCTTCCAAATTTCCATCTGTATCGTAGGAAGCGCAAAGCATTCAATGGATGTAATGAGGAACAGAGTGCACCTAAACCTATACCGGGGGAGGTTGTTTATGAAAGAGTAAAATATTTTGTCGATGAATTTGGTAAGAGATCACAATGTACTATGGCCACACAGAGTGACAAATATTTATTCAAGAAGAAGTCAATATTTTGGGATCTTCTTTATTGGAGTTCTTTGACAGTCAGGCATTGTATCGATGTCATGCACATTGAGAAAAATGTCTGTGATAGTGGCATTGGTACTCTATTGAATATACCAGGTAAGACTAAAGATGCGATAAAATCCAGACTGGACCTACGTGAAATGGGAATAAGGTTAGAATTAACATAATTACGTGAAATAGGAAATCGGAGAACATACTTACCTCCCGCTTGTTACACGTTGTCTAGAAAGGAGAAGAAAGCTTTTTGTGAATGCTTGGTAAATGTTAAGGTGCTACAGGGTTACTCATCCAACATCCATAGATTGGTATCAATGAAAGATCTGAAGTTGATAGGTCTTAAATCTCATGATTGTCACACTCTAATGTAACAAATATTTCCTGTGGCAATTCAATCTATATTGTTGAAGCATGTAAGGTTTGCAATCACCAGACTTTGTTTCTTTTTCAACAATCTGTGCAGTAAAGTTATTGACCTTGATACTCTCGATACTTTGCAAAGAGAAGTGGTTGTTACCCTATGTCAGATTGAGATGTATTTCCCTCCTTCGTTCTTTGATATCATGGTACATCTTGTTGTCCACTTGACTAGAGAAGTGAAAATGTTGGGACCAATTTCTTGCATTTCATGTATCTCTTTGAATGATACACGAGCATTTTTAAAAGTGATGTTCGAAATCGTTATCGGCCTGAAGGGAGTATTATTGAGGGTTATGTGGCGAGAGAGGTTATGGATTTTTGCAATGACTTTCTGAGTGGTAATGACACTCCTGGTAATGACAAGAATATTGAGGAGCAATTTGGTAAAGGAATTTTGGGATCATGGGTGAAAGTAATCAGCCATGAGCAGTTGGAACAAGGTCACTTATATATTTTACACAACATGGACGAAGTGAGTGTTAATATCGAGGAACATACCAATTTCATCAAGAGACAATATCCTCGAGCCAATTCAATGTGGCTTGCTAGATTACATAACAAGACATTTATTAAGTGGTTTGAAGATAAAGTCTTACATCAACTATCTCAAACACCAGATGATATTACTGAAACTATCAAATGCCTCGCCTTTAAACCAAAATTGAATGTTATCTTATGAAGGGTATGACTTAATGGATTCACATATTACACAAAGCACCAAGATGATAAGAGTGTCATCCAAAATAGTGGGGTCACCCTTCAAGCGTCGACTATGTTTTTTGCAAGTGCAAAAGATAAGAGTCCACGTGAAGCTAAAATGTCATATTACGATGTCATTGAAGACATATGGGAGTTTGACAACATAGATTTCAGAATTCCACTCTTCAAATGTAATTGGGTTGATAACACCAAAGGAGTTATAGTGGATGAATTGGGTTTCACTTAGTGAACTTTGAAAATATTGGCGAGAAGGGTGAACCATTCATATTGGCATCACAGGTGAAACAAGTATTTTATATCGATGATCCTGTAAATGATAAATGGTCGGTTGTTCTTCATGGTAAAAGACAGTTCATTGAAGATCCTATAGATGAAGAAGAGTACTATGATAAGTATGATGACTCCATTCCATTCTCATTTGGGTTGCCAACAACACAAAATATTGAAGCTAATGATGACTTGTATGTGCACAAAGATCACAATGAAGGATTGTCAATTGATAAACAATCGCAATATTAGAGGCATGCATGTTTATATTTTTTTTATATGTTTCATTTTTTAATGTTTCATTTGTATATGTGAACTATACAATGTTTCATTATCTTCTAGTTATGTCAAATGCTAAATGTTTGATTTTTTAATGAAATTTCCAGATGGCTGAGCATGGGCATGATGACCATGATGTCCATGATGAGCATGGTGAGGATACCAATGCACCACCTCACAATGTAAATTTTAAAAATATATCATATATTTCTATCTATATGTCCATTTATAGTTATATCATGTAAGTGTGTTTATTTTGTCAAATTTTAGGTTGATTATGCACATGTACCCTCTGAAGCACTTGAGGAACTTGATGAGAAGTACCAAAAAGTTGACAAGAGAAGGGGCATCACTATGATGAAGAAGTTAACAACCTAAGGGGTAATGGACCCAAACTGGTTGTGGATTTTGATAATGCAGGAAATGCAATTGGAGTGAACCGCAATTCGTTTGTTTCATATCTTGGATATGTTACTCGTAGCCATTGTGGTTGTAAGATAGATTCTTGGCATAAAGTTCCTAAGGGGAAGAAAGACTTAATATGGAAGGATTTGTACGTGAGTTATTATTATTTGCAATTCTATTTTGTAGACTACTGATTTTTTGGATACTAGTTAGTAGCAATTCTATTTTGCAGAGTATATTTGCGTTGGATGAAAAGTTGCATCGTAAATGTGTGATGCAACGTTGTGGGAGGGTCCTAAGGAACTATAGGACAAATCTCCCCTGAGAATACATAAAAGATGGTGAGAAGAGGAAGAAGTCAGCCACTGAACAGTGGAACTTCTTGGACGCAGAAGAATGGGACGCGTTTGTTGCTTCAAGAAACACTGATGAATTCAAGGTATTAGGTGTTACTCCCTATTTAATTAATATATGTTGTATTCACCTATTCAAGATTAACCTTTAGTGTTACTAACCAAATCAATGTGCATACTAACTAGGATATCAGTGAAGCGCAAAGAGCAAGGTGTGCATTGAATGTGCATGACCACACAATGGGTCCAAAGGGCTATGCAGGCGTTTGCCAAAGACTACATGATGAGTGTACTGCTCAGTCTACTGCTACTTAGGAGTCCTCTACTATAGGTATCACACCTCAGCCTTGCCATGATGTCTGGATAATTGGGAGGAAAAATAAGAAGGGAGAAATAAAGAAGCCCACAACTACTGAGGTGGCTATAAAAATGGTAAAATACAACTCTTAGAGCAATCGTTCGAATATTGATTATTTGTGGTATTTACTTACTTACCAATTTCTATTGATGGCGATTAGCGGGAGCTGCATGAGCTGAGAAAACAAGGCAAGTTCATCCATGAGGGCACAAGGGATGAATTGACAGTTGCTTTGGGTAACCCAAAGCATCTTGGACGTGTTAGGGGTGCAGGCGCTGGTGTGGGCATCAAAGTGTTCTTTGGGCCATCCCAGTGCAAACATGTCCCAAAAGTGGGAATTTCACAAGTATAGGTAACCTATTCTTTTTTTAGAATGCTACTGTAAAAGGGAATTCAATAATCAGAAGTTAATGTTTCTTTTATCCATGTATAGGTAGATAAGATAGTTGATAGGAGAGTCGATGAAGTAATTGATAAGAGAGTCAAGGAAGCAGTTGATAAGACACTCTATGAAGCAATGAGCAAGTGGTAGGCATCTCTGAATGCCACTCAGGCAGTGCTATGGCGTCCCGCTCTACTCCTATTGTAGAGGTTGGGAGTAATCCTGTAGACCCACCACCTAGCACATTCACTATAAGTATTTTTATGACATAATAGTTAGTCTTTTCAATATGATATGTATATATGTATATAACATTCTTTACGTAAATTTGTAGGGGTTGAAGTCATACCATCTAAAAAGTCATGAATACGTCATTGTAGAGGCGTCGTCTTACCCATCCCTTCCAGGAGAAATGTTTCATGGGTCTCCATCACCAGATGGTTGGGTTCGTGTGAGCCCACTACGTATATTTCCCAATTGGATAGATCTTCTATTGCCACATGCCCACCCAAATTGTGAAATGCTTGGTGAGGAAGAAGGCAGAGTGATATTTTGGCCCAAAACGGATGTCATCTATACTGAAATTGTATGGTAAATTTACATTACGTTAAATTGTTAGTGTGTATATATGAGGTCAATTGATCTAAAATTATATATACATGTTAAAATGAAGACACCCAGAGCATCTAGGCCTCCACCTCCTACATTACTAAGTTGGGTTCCACAGGACCTACCTGCCTCGTTAGGTCCTAATTGTAGGGGTATGAAAGTATGGTTAGGCGAACATGATATAAATTACCCTATAAATGTTTCTATAGATGCGGATGTTGCAGGTCAATCATACAAAAACAAACTATTTATATAAGATATTTTGGAGTTGTTTCTCTATGATTGGCTGAATACATATGTGATAGAGCTATGGATAAGGTGAGATCTTGTTTATACATCCATATACCTTGTGTAGGATCTGGTGATCTAGTTTCTTATATATTAATGCATATGTAATACATGTTTTTCAGCTACTTAGACAAGATATGTGTAGATTTTTCATTTGAACATGTAGGATTTTTTATTCCATCTTTGATTAGTCTAGTAGCTAAAGACCCTTCGTCAGTTCAACAATACTACTGTGATGCTTTTACAAATTTTGGTCAAAATAAGAAGACGGTTATAATAGATCCATTCAATGTGGAGTAAGTTTACTTTGCTTATAATTTGGACTTAAGAAAATTACATTTTTATTGTGGATTTTGAGTTATTAATTTTTAACTTTTTTACCTCTAGGGTACGCATTGGGAGTTACTAGTTATTGTCCCCGGGATGTTCACTGTCTATTATCTAGATCCTAAGGGGACTAAATTGAATCCAAAATATAGACATGCAATGAAAATGATATTATTCTGGTGAGAAATATATCATTTGTATATCTGTTAACATATGTTATTACATTACTATTTAATTATGCAATTTACTATGTTACATTAACATGTAGGGGTTTACATGAGTTCAAAAAGGCTGGAGGAAAGGTCCCCAAGAAAAAGAACCAGCTAATAATTTGGGAGAATGTGGAAGTAAGTTCCTGACTCCAATGTATATATTATTTTTGTGAATTGTGCTTAGTTGTATTTTTTAATATTTTGTATATTTTAATTTATAGGTGCTACACAAGACAACGGTTGGGCATGTGCATACTATGTGATACGATTTATGTACATGATTATCAAATATGTCGTAGTGGACATTGATACCATACATGAGGTATTATATATAGTCTCATTAGATAATATGAAATATATCAATCTTATTTATATATTATTAATTATATATACATCATTCTCTTATACATCATTCTCTTTGTAGGTGTTTAAAACTGACCCCACTACAGGTAAGGCCTTATCAGATGTACATGCTTCCTATACGACAGAAGAATTAAATGATATAAGAGAAGAATGGGAAAAAGCCATACAAGTAGTGGGGGTTTTAAAATATAATTGGGATGTTGATAGCGATAATAACTAAAGAATGATATTTTGTAAATGATTTTTTCTGAATTGTCATATGTGTGAATGTTTCTACATGTCTGAATGTTTCTACATGTGTTTGAATGTTTATACATGTTTGAATGTGAAAATGAATGGAACTGCAGGTTGCTACCTGAATGTTTCTACATGTGTCTAAATGTTTCTACATGTGTGAATGTAAAAATGAAAGGAACTGCAGGTTGCTACATGAATTTTCTACATGTGGTTGAATGTTTCTACATGTGTAAATGTGAAAATGAAAGGAACTATAGGTTGCTACATGAATGTTTCTAAATGTGTTTGAATGTTTCTACATGTGTGAAAATTGAATGGAACTGCAGGTTGCAAAATGTGTGAAAATGAATCTTGTTAAATTTTCAGGTTTGTGGCCTATTATTAGCTGATATCAATGGATGTCGTAAACCTGCAGTTCAGTTCCACTGAACTGTAGGTTTCTACATCCTGCGACCAGCCACAGCAGGCCTGCAAATTGATAAGAAAAAAATCAAAACATAGGTGTCGGTTATTAGTCAAAAACTGACAACAAAGGCTTACAACGTCGGTTAATAGCAAAAAACCACCGTCTAATGTGGCCAGACAACACGGTCGTGTTGGCCAGCACAGCCGTGGCGGTAAGTGATATGGCGTCAGTTATTACTAAGAAATCGACGCCGATGGTGTCCTAGATGGCGCCCTTTTGTGGCGCGAAGGGTTTGGCCATCGGTTTCCCTACTAATAATCGACACATATAGTGTCCCTGCGGGCGCCCTTTTTGTGGCGTGAAAGGTTCTGGCATCGATTTTCCCACTAATAACCGACGCCTATAGTGCCCCTGCTGGCGCGTTTTGGGTGGCACGAAGGATTTTGGCGTCAGTTTTCAAACCGACGCCTAAGGGTTCACCTTTTAGTGTCACCCACATATGTGTCGCTTTTTAACCATTGCTAAAGGCCTTAAATAACCGACACCAAAGGTCAGTTCTGTAGTAGTGACATGGGATAACATGTTATCTATGTGTTATAACATGTATACCATGTGTTATCTCATGTTATGCCATGTGTTATCCTATTTTATCTTATTTTGTACCATGTTATCCCACATGTTATACCATATATTTCATGTGTTATAACATGGTATACTATGTGTTATTCAATATTATCTCATGTTATACCATGTGTTATCCTATATTACCTCATGTGTTATAATATGTTATCCGTGTGTTATAACATATATACCATAATTTATTCTATGTTATCTCATGTGTTATCTCATGTTATCTCATGTGTTATAACATGTTATTCCTATGTTATATTATGTATACATGTGTTATTTTATATTATCACATGCGTTATCTAATGCTACTCTATTTTTACCATGTGTTAACCCATGTTATAACATTTTATAACATATTATCTCATGTGTTATACTTATTCATTAAAAAAAATATTACCAAAGTATGTCGACATTAGTTTTATTTAAAGTATTTTTGTTAGTAATTATAAATTGTTATTTCATTGAAAAATTCATTATGGGTTGAGAGTTATAAATAAAATAAATTTCCCTCGCGTCCTTTTTGACTTTTTACAATTACATTTTCTCTTTTCTTTTAGATTATATATTTTATTTTTTTCAAAATTTGTCAAACTTGATCATGTTGTGAAGTATTTTTTGTAAAGAGTGCAATGTAGTTTATTTCGTCAAAATATTTGTTACCGTTTAAAATTTATTAACAAAAATATGTTCTCTTTTTTCTCTCTCATACAACTACTTTCTCTCTCCACTCCCCCTCCTACTCTCTCTCCCTACCCCCTCACATTGTAAAAGCAACATCAACAATAGACCCACTACAGATGCAACAGGTGATAGGACAAGAGTGGCTAGGTGGTTGATTGGCAAGTAGACCTGGGGCATGGGAACAAATGGACAAAAATTGTCTCATTTGGCCTCTCGTTTGGCATATGTATATCATTTTCCTTCATGACACTAACAATAGTTTTTTCTCTTCCACACATATTGGAAGCAACAATTCTTGCTTAATCACTACCAAGCCCCCCACAGGCATCTCAGAGGCATTGTCCCTTGGACTAGTGTAGCATGGCCTAGCGAAATGGACCTAGAAAGAATGCACCTTTTTAGGGGAATGTGTTGTAGAAGACTGGTGGTGCAAGTATAGCAGATGAGCTTTGCTATACAGTAGCAATATGGGACCAGATCTTAGACCTATTTTATTTCCACTTGCAGTTGTCTCATCACTTTAACAATCACACATGTACATCAGCAGCAACAATTTGTTGTTGTTGCACCTGTAGCATGATGGGACAATTAGAGTGGTATAGAGAGCTACATAGGGGCTGAAAAGAGAGAGAGAGAAAGAGAGAGGGGGGAGGGAGTGAGGAGAGAGGATTTTCTGGAGGAGAGAGAAAAAAGAAGAGTGAAATTTTTATTTTGTTAATAACTTTCAATCCATGATATTTTTTTCAACAAAATAAAAAGTGTTAGAATCAATACTTTCCAACAAGACCAATTTTGATGTAGTTTTGAGAAAATTTAATATATGCTCTAAAACTAATACAAAACATACTTATTATATTTGGTCTTATTATATTTTTTAGAAAGATAAAATATTTTATTTTGTTTAAGTAATTTTTTTTAAAGTATAGTTTTATCTCTAGAGAAATATTTTGTTATCCCTAACAATTTTTTGTTGTTACCTCTAGTAAATGTTTTGTTATCTCTAGTCAAAGTTTTTGTTAGCCAAGTAGTATTTTCTTTTAAAATTCGTTGATATCTATAGATATTTTTTTTTTATCCTTAACAAATTTCGTTGTTATACCTAGCAAAATTATTTTGTTATCTCTAGTCAAACTTTTTGTTACCCAAGTAATGTGTTGTTATTTCTAGTCAAACTCTTTGTTACCCAAGTAGTATATTTTTTTAAAGTAGTTGTTATCTATAGAGAATGGTTTTGTTCTCCCTAGCAATGTTTGTTGTTATCCCTAATGAATGTTTTGTTAGCCTTAACAAATATTCTTGTTATCCATGGTTAATATTTTGTTACCTATAGTCAAACTCATTGTTACCCGAGTGAATGTTTTGTTATTTCTAGTCAAACTCTTTGTTACCCAAGTAGTATTTTTTTTTGAAAAATATTTATTATCTATATAGAATGGTTTTGTTCTCCCTAGCAATGTTTGTTGTTATCCCTAATGAATATTTTGTTATCCTTAACAAATGTTCTTGTTATCCATGGTTAATGTTTTGTTATGTCTAGATATCCAAGTAGTATTTTTTGTGAGAATTAGTTGATATCTATAGAGATTTATTTTGTTATCCCTATTTGATGTTTTGTTGTCCTTAGTTAATGTTTTGTTATCTCTATACAATTTTTTTATTATCAAAGTAGTATTTTTTTTAAATTAGTTGTCTTTTGGTCGAACTTGTTATCATAGCAGAGAAGTGATGTACTTAATTATTTAAATTTGTGTTATCCTTAGCAAATTTTCTTGTTATCTCTAGTCAATTTTTTTGTCAAAGTAGTATTTTTTTTAATTAGTTATTTTGTTGAGAGAAATTAGTTGTTTTTTAAAACTAGTTGTTATCCTTGGTCCAATCGTTGTTATTTCTAAATCAGTTTGTCATTACTTCTAATCTAATTTATCATTATCTTTCGGTCAAACTTGTTGTCATAGGAGAAAACTGATGTAATTAATTATTTAAATTAATTAAGTATACTACTTCCCTTATCTCCTTTATTTTAGATAATATGTTATATTTTCTGAAAAAAATATCGATATTAGTCTTATTAGAATGTATTTTTAATCATGAATCTACCATTTTATTATTTCGTTTAAAAATACATAACGGTTTGAAAATTATTAGCAAAATAAATATCTCTCTTCTAATTTTTCTCTCTTAGTACAACTACTCTCTCTCTCCAGTTTTATTATTAGTAAAATAAATATCTCTCTCATAATTTTAATCTCTCAAAAAATATTGACATTAGTCTTATTGAAATATATTTTTAATAAGGAATGTAACGGTTTTTATTTTGTTTAAAAAACATAACAGTTTGAAAGTTATTAACAAAATAAATATGTCTCTATTGATTTCTCTCTCCTTACGGCTTATATTATATTTTTTAAAAACAAATCGACATTAGTATTATTAGAATGTATTTTTGATAAGGAATGTAACGATTTTTATATCGTTGAAAAATATATAACAGTTTAAAAGTTATTAACGAAATAAATATTTCTCTTTTAATTTCTCTCACTCTTTGCAACACATATTACATTTTTTTAAAATATGTCGACATTGGTCTTATTAGATTGTATTTTTCATCAGAAATCTAATGGATTTTATTTCGTTAAAAGATACATAACGGTTTTAAAGTTATTAGTAAAATAAACATCTCTCTATTAATTTTTCTCTCTCCATACAACCTCTCTCTCTCTCCGGTCATCTCTCTCACATTTTCTCTTATTTTATTTGTTCCAGCCACTTACAGCAGTGTGAGGGACCGTGTTGGGCAGTCACTTGCTGTCAGCCTCTCTCTCTCACGGAATCTCTCTCCAACTGCAGTCAGCGTCTCGGGCAGAACGCAACCATTGTTGGGCCCGACGCTAGCAGTCAAATCCGGGTCTCGTTTCTGGTCTGAATTATGGTCTTTATATCATTTTTCATAACAGATAGTAGGGGACAAAGGTTGGGAGTGGTGTAAAAGTCAAGAAAGACAACAAGCGGCCAGACTCTATCTCCTACGTCTGTCTTGATGGGTTCTCTTTGGTAGGCAATGCTTTGCCCGACTCCGTTGATGGTGGTGTTGTTGTTGTCAATAGAGGTCTATTTTTGAGGCAGGGGATACCTGAATAGCTATGATGTCGGCCTAGGACGACGAAACCTTAGACTATTGTCTGCCACTGATGACCGAACCATGTGTGCGGACTTTTGAAGTTGGACTTCCGCAGGTTGACCTGCGTTTACGGAGCGGGAGGAGAGTTGACGCTCAGGCTGGATCAAAACCGAATAAGCAGATGTCTTGGTAGGCCCTTCGTAAAGATGTCAACGTACTGATATTCGGAGGGAACATAAGCACACGAACCGTACCAAGCTGAACATTTTTGTGAACAAAATGTTAGATATATGGCTGTAAATGTCTATAGGGTTAAGTGCAGCTAGTACATGTAAGAAAAATAGTTTTGTCACTAGTACAAATGACAAAGAAGTTTTATCTCATATTGTTCGTTCCTAGAATATTTGTGGTTCTTATATGTAGGATCACATGAGACACTAGTGTCCAAGGGGTCCTAGGAGGAAGATATGCTCACCTTCTTGGTGAGTATGGTGATCACAACACGCACGCACGTGCGTGCCACGCTTTGCCTGGCAGGGCCGGGCCGGGCCGGGTCGGGCACGGGCTTGTGGCTCTTTTGTGGAATTTTTCGCAATGTGTACAAGAGCAACTGAGTAGTCGCGTCTTAACAGGATTAGGATTACTAGGGCATGTAAGATTATAAATATGTCTCTGATCATTAGGGTTAAACACATCTTTCGAACACACAACTGTCATCCGTTCGAGTGCGTGTTTGTGAACCCTAAAGCTAGAGTATGTCGTCGTCGTTCCTTGGTGCTAGGTGGAGGTCCTTCTCCTGGACGTAGTACGTTCCTTCATCCTCTTCCTTCCAAGACACAATTTGTCGGGCGGTGGTTCCTACGGTTGTTGAGTTCGTCTGCATCGTTTGTCGTCA
Organism: Alisma plantago-aquatica; assembly: GCA_963693085.1. Taxonomy (NCBI): domain Eukaryota; kingdom Viridiplantae; phylum Streptophyta; class Magnoliopsida; order Alismatales; family Alismataceae; genus Alisma; species Alisma plantago-aquatica. The sequence goes on along the minus strand of OY856411.1, from coordinate 721,620,176 downwards.
ACAAGAGTGAGACGTGTCATCTTCAGGTTCGTGACCAGGTGGACTAGAAGAACGATGCATATCTTTCCAGATTGCGGGCCGCTGATTTCTTTAAGTAATGCGCTCATTTTTCAATGAACGCTCTGGTCTGGTTCCTAACTTAGTTTTTATTTTCTCCTGCACTGTTTATTCTTCTACTTCTTATCTGGATCTGGCCTGAACCTGTTAATATATTGCACCCGTCGCTGTTGCATGTAACGACGTAAATCCAAAATTTATATTAGTCTTAAAAAAATCATCTTTCTATCGTTAATTAACAATGGTCGGTCATGCTGCTTCTGGGAATAAAATTGATATGAGTAGTATGCCTAAGAAATTTATTGGTACCAACTTTGTCCGTTGGCATAGTCGGATGCAATTTTTCCTTAATATTGTGGGTTATGATTAGTACTTAGAAGAGACTGAACCTAAACCTGATAACACTATCCCTGATAATGCAAGTATGATTACTAATCGAAAGAAGGGTGATAAGTCGTGCCGAAGTTTGATTCTGTTTGGTTTAAATAATAAACTGTATGATTCTTATTCGAAGCCGCCTGTTACTACTTCCAAAGTCTGTGGGAAGTGATTGTTAAAAAATTTGGTACTGAAAACTAAGGTGCTGAAAAGTATTGTGTCTAAGTTTCTAAAATTTCAGATGGTTGAGGGTAAGTCTATCTTTGATCAAACACACGGCCTTCAACTCCTATGTCATGAACTCTCAGATGCAAAGATGGAATTACCTGAGAAGCTCGTTGTTATGTCTATCATAGAAAAGTTCCCTAAGTTATGGGAATCGTTTAGCATGCCTCTTAAGCATCACAAAGGAGACGTGACAATGGATGATCTAATGAGAGAAATTAACATTCAAGAATAACACTTAAAAGAGAAGACGGTCAAGGTGCCTACTGATGCAAACCCTAGTGTCAATTTTACTACGGTTAAAACCAAAGGTAAGAAAACAAAGAATGCACCTAAGGCCAAGATCCAGAAGAAACCAAAGAACAAATCTTGTTGGACTTGTGGACAGGTTGGCCACTGGAACAAGGATTGTCCTTCAAAGAAGGCAAAGAAAGCGGCCACATCTGCAACAGAGGAGGTTGTGGTCAACATGATGATGGCATCCTTGCACCTCAATGATGAGTATGTTTCTATAAAACCTGAAATCATTTATACTTTTAAAACACTTTATTGGATAATCGACATTGGGGCTAATGTACATGTTTGTGATGACAAGTCCCTATTTGTGTCTTACCAGGCCTCAAGAGGTCGTTCCGTGAGTTTTGGCAATTCCAACTCTACATAAGTCAAAGGTGAAGGATGGATAGACTTGAAGTTCCCTTCGGGGAAGGCTCTAACGCTTCACAGAGTCAGACATGTTCCAACCATTCGACGCAATATCTTTAGTGGCACAATTTTAGTTAGGGAAGGTTTTAGAGTAGATTGCAAATGTAATAAGGCTATTATTACACATCTTCGTGATTCTTTATTTTTTGGCAAGGGGTATCTATGTGATGTGGAGAACCTATTTAAAATTCTTGTTGAACCTTTTTCAAATTCTATGTTAAATTTGAATGATAATAGTTCTATATGCATGAATCTTGTATCATCTGATATTTGATATTCGCATTTGGGACAGGTTAATGTTGCCTCAATGAAGCATATGATGAATCTTAATTTATTCCTTAAATATAATTTTAGCAATAATAAATGTGAAATCTGTGTGTAAGCTAAATTGCTTAGGAAACTTTTTCATTCTGTGAATAGGAATTCAAAAATATTAGATTTAGTGTATACCGATATCTATGAATTTAATGGTATTGCTACAAGGGTTCAAAAACATTATTTCATAACTTTTATTGACGATGCTAGTAGATACTACTATGTATTTTTACTTAAAAGTAAAGATGAGGCATTGGATAAATTTAAAATTTATATGAAAGAAGCTAAAATTCAAATCGGCAAAATACTTAAATGATTAAGGTCTAATAGGGGAGGAGAATACACCTCGAACTTATTTTTGGAATGTTGCCAATTACATGGTATAGTTCATGAGGTTACCTCTCCTTATTCACCACAATCTAATGGGATAGCTTAACGTAAAAATTGAACCCTCATAGATATGGTAAATTCTTTACTCCAAACCTTAGGTCTACCCAACTTTATGTGGGGTGAAGCTTTGAATACGGCTTGCCATATTTTGAATAGATTTCACCATAAATATGTAGAAAGTAGTCCATTTGAGTTATGGAGAGGAAGAAAACCGAGTCGCATATATCTTCGAGTGTGGGGGTGCCTTGATAAGGTGCTTGTCCCTAAACACAAGAGGAAGAAATCAGGACCGAAAATAGTTGATGCCATTTTCTTGGGGTATGTAGAGACAAGTTATGCCTATAGATTCCTGATTGTAAAATCTGATATCTCAGGCATTGAGTTCAATACAATTATAGAATTATGTGATGCTACATTCTTTGAGGATGTGTTTCCCATGAAATATGGTGTGCCCAATGAAATATCTAAAGAAGATTCATTCACCACATGTTCTATTTCCGAGCACGTGGAAAGGATGACAAATGTGGGGGGCGACTCAGAACAAGCTATTTCTGAATTCAATGATTTTGAAAAAATAGTTGAACCAAGGAGAAGTAAATGGCCAGGACATCCAAGGACTTTGGAAGTGAGTTTCTCACTTACAATGTTGAGGATGATCCTGTAACTTTCAAACAAGCTATGGAATCTCCAGAAGCTAAGTTTTAGAAAGAAGTCGCTAATGATGAAATCCAATCAATTCTATCAAATGTAACTTGGGAATTGGTGGATTTGCCTCATGTTTGTTCTGTAGTTGGATGTAAATGGATCTTTAAGAAGAAACTTAATGCAGACAAGACAATCAATAAGTATAAGGATAGGTTAGTTTCTAATGGTTACACACAGAGGGAATGGATAGATTATTTTGATACCTATTCCCCTATTTCCCGTATGTCCACAATCCTAGTGCTTATAGCATTGGCTTCCATTTATAATCTCTGTATCCATCAGATGCATTTGAAGACTGTGTTCTTACATGGTGATCTTTAGGAAGTGATATACATGGAACAACCTGAGGGATAAGTGGGTCGTGGGAATGAGTCCAAAGTATGTAAACTGGTTAAGTCATTATATGGCTTGAAACAAGCCCCTAACCAATGACATGAGAAGTTTGATTCTGTGATATCATCATTTGGCTTTATTTCTAATGAGTTTGATAAGTGTCTCTACTGCAAAATCTTCAATGATGGATTCATTTTGTTATGCTTATATGTCGATGATATCCTGCTTTTTGGTTCTGATATGAAAGTAGTAAATGAGACAAAGTCATTATTGTGTAGCAAGTTTAAGATGAAGGATATGAGTGTCGTTGATGTGATTTTAGGGCTTAGAATCATAAGTTGTACTTATGGTATAACTCTCTCTCTCTCTCTCAGGCTCACTACGTTGAGAAGATATTGGAGAGGTTTTGAGTACACATCACGTAAACCTATTAAGACTCCATATGATTCATCCAAGGCCTTGTTCAAGAATGAGACTGGAGTTCCAGTGTCTCAATTACGATACTCTTAGATTATCAGAAGTTTGATGTAGCTTATGAACTGCACACGTCCAGACATTGCATTTGTTATGAGCAAGTTAAGTAGATACACCAGTTGTCCTCACAAGACCCATTGGGAAGCGCTTGACATAGTTTTTAGGTATATCAAGGGAACTAGTTCCCTTGGGATGCATTATGGTAAACATCCTTTTATAGTCAAAGGATATAGTGATGCAAGTTGGATTGTCATGAACTCTGGGAGCAATGATGTCTCAGGATATGTATTCTTGTTGGGAGGAGGAGTTGTTTCCTGGAGGTCTAAGAAACTGACCATATTGTCTCGATCTACTTTTGAGGCGGAGTTGTGTGATTTAGATGAAACAGGATTGGAAGATGAATGGCTACATAGACTTATGTCTATTTTACCTATGGTAAATAAGTAGCAACCTGCAATTTCAGTTCACTGTGATAGCACCACAACTATTGTTAAGATAAAGCGTAGTCAGACTCACGTCTGTAAGGGAATTAGTGTCTAATGGGGTCGTGGATGTGGACTACATCGGTACCACAGATAATACAGCTGATCCTTTGCTAAAGGTCTTACCTTGGCTTTAGTTGAAAAATCTAGGTTGGGGATGGGAGTGAAACCCCTTTAGATTCGTCGGTAGTGGCAACCCAACCCAACAAAGTAGAGATCCCACAAATTGGGTTCAATGTGGTATCTGTGTGTCTATCCCATGGGAAACATGTTAGTGTCATGACTACTAGTTAGTAAGAGATTAGTCTTTGAATGGTGTCAAGTCTTTGGATAGGATGTTAGAAGTACATCCTTAAAGACTGCAGCTAAATGATTGATGTTGTGTAGGCCGCAATAGGAGAATTAGGTTGTTCTCTGTTATCAATCATGAAATAAATTTTTTTAATGTATGACCTTAATGCATTGTTTTCTTTTCTACCATTTCTTTATTGTTTTGTTGCCAACTTATACTCTTACACCTAAGGTTCAGGTTCAAAAATTTTGTACACCTAGTTCCTGCGGGGGTCACAGTTAGATAACTCAGGTAGATTCAAACTGAAGTGTATTTGCTGAAAGTATAGTATGAAAGACTGAATAGTAGAAGCACATTACACACTAGCCTTTATGGGGGATTTCTAGATATATGGCTGCAAATGTCATGTATATAGCATGGGTTAATCCCAATGCACCACAACTAGTCCATGTGAGAAAAGTAGTTTTATCTCTAGTACAAATGGAAAAGAAGTTTTATCGCATATTTCTCACTCCTAGAACTTTTGTCTTCCTTATATGTAGGATCACATGGGACACTAGGGTCCAAGGGGTCTTAGGAGGAGGGTATGCTCACCTTGACAACATCACACAAGCACACACGCACTTGCACCATGTCATGTCTCGCCTCGTCTGGCCTAGCCTGGCTTGGCCGGGCCGGGTACAGGCTCGGGCTTGTGGTTTTTGGCTTGTGGATTGTAGATTGTGGAGCATATCTTCTGTCTTCTTTTTATACTAGGATACAACTATATAATTAATTATTTCTTTCTTAATTGGATTTATTAATCCTAACTGGAAAGTGTCTCCTTTGTGGAATTTTTCACAATGTGTACAACAGAAATCGAGTGGTCGCGTCTTAACAGGATTAGAATTCTTGGGGCATGTAAGACTATAAATATGCCTCCGATCATTAGGGTTAAACACATCTTTCGAACACACAGTCGTCAGTCGTTCGAATGCATATTTGTGAATCCTAAAGTCAGAGTTTTCCACCATTATTCCTTAGTTCTATGTGGAGGCCCTTCTCTTGAATGTAGTATGTTTGTTCATCCTCTTCCTTCCAAGGCACAACCTGTCAGACGGTAGTTCCTATGGTTGTTGAGATGCACTGGTAGTGCAACTGATTGTCTGCATCATTCGTCATCAACAAAAGTGAGACATGTCTTCTTCAGGTTCGTGGCCAGGTCGACTAGAAGAATGATGTCTATCTTTCCAAATTGTGGGCCGCTGATTTTTTTAAGTAATATATTTATTTTTCAATGAACGATCTAGTCTGGTTCCTAACTCAGTTTTATTTTCTCATGTACTATTTATTATTATGCTTCTTATCTAGATCTGGCTTGAACCTTTTAATATATTTCACCTATCGTTGTTGCATGTAACGACATAAATCTAAAATTTACAACACAAAATGGATGTTGATTTCTACATGCTTGGTTCACTGGTGTTGTGATGGGCTTTCAGAAAGATTCATAGTAGAAGTGTTATCGTAGTATACTGGTGTAGCATGTCGAACATGGACATGCAACTCAAGCAATAAACTACGTAAATAACTAGTCTCGACAATAGCATTGGCAATGCCATGGTACTCAACCTTTGCACTAGATCGAGAGACTGTGGGTGGGCACTATTGCATTTTTAGTTCCAAAATTCTAGTTTTTCAACCCAACAATTATCCCATTTGGTTGCTTTAGAACATCATAGCTCCTTATAAGGGGTAGTGGCCCCTAGAGGTGAGGACCTCTCAAGGGCATGGGAATTTATGACTGATTCGCTAGCCTTGTGTATTTCTTGAAATATAATAATAACACACACACGCGAACGTGCATGTTCGTTCACTCGCCCACCCCACCTAGCTCTGTTCAATGCGTGCATGGATTTATCTTTTTACAAACTGTGGCAACACATCCCACTATCACACAGACAACGAGGTGTTACGTGAAAACGTGCGGAAATCACCATAACCACAGATTATAAAAAACACGGGTTAATTAAAACCGTTTGCGGAAAGCTGATAAACTGAGAAACTATTACATCCAAGTCCTCATCCTGCAAAGAAACAATTTATATAAACATATACAAGATCTGATACGTGTCCCCAGCTTAGAGGAACAACTGTCTTGTCATCACATGAGTCCATCACCTGTTATATGTACATAAAGGCCCACATCCGGCCAGCAGCAGGATATACAAGACATCAACATCTATACATCGTTAAACAACGTCAAAACACCTCCAAAGACCTGAGAGTACAGGGATGACTCTAAGACTCTACTACAAAACATCCAAAACAACAACATATCCATCGCTTGCCTTCTACTGTTCTTCTTGCTGCTCGGCCGCAACTATGAGACCACCACCACGTCTAGCTCGGCCACCTAAAAAGGGTGTAAACCAGCGGGGTGAGACACATAGTCCCAGCGAGAAACATAACTCCCCGCCGTAACTAAAAAACCTCATAAGGATAAAGCAGAAATAGCAGATAACTGACAAGAGATATAACAAGAGCAGTTATAAAATAAAGCTGTTCATGCTAGTAAGCTTACCAGATATACGGAAGGAATATACTCAAGTATTTCTTTATGGAACATGACTAACAAGACAAAATATATAAGTCTTACCACAGATGAGGAATATATGAGCAACTGTAAGATATGACAATATTAACTACACAAACAAGGCCTCAACCAATGTTTCATGTTTGTCTTAAACATCAAATACGAAGCGGCTGGACTACGTATTATTATTATTATTCCCTGAGGAAGTGAGTTGTACCGCTCCGATCCAACCGACGGCTGCGAAACCCGGAGCCGGTGCCATACAAGGTCAAATGGAAGAGTCGGACTCCACGACCTCCCACCTCGTGGTTAGTGCACGAGTACAACACAAGAAGGACCGCAATCTCATGCTGAAGTGGCCTCTGTCACAGGGTCAGGCTACCCTCTGCCTAGCCCGCCTCGGTACAGGTCTCGGCGCTAGTGAAACTGAGCCACGAGCCTGCTCACCGTGCTCTCAGTCATGAACGCATTCATGCTCCTCATATCACATATCTTGAGTCATGGGCATGTTCACCATGCTCTTATCACACTTGGGATACGGGCCTGAATCCGCACCCTAGAGTCTACAACCTAAGTTGCACTCTTACCTCCTCACTTTAGGCTAGGAGCAACCTCACATATTCAACAATATGCGCTCCGGGTTAACCCGTAGGAGAACCTGTTTCACCATCACCAATTCCTGACGATGATGGATCTATGGCCAGGGCAAACTACATGATATATTCCACTTTGATTAATTAGTATCTTTTATATGGATTGCAAGATTCAACCAAGTTGTATAACGTGCAATTATAACAAAAGTAAACAATATAAAACTCAACATTGTGCTTTCACTACAATTCATACCATACTGATCCATCACAAGGATCCTGCATCACATGTTATCACTTGACCTCTTGCCAATCATCCAGATCCATCTCAAGGATCACCACATACCATGGGATCTCAATCCCTCATCACATGGTGCCACTTCCTCTCAAGGCTTACATCATCATCATAGGATAGCAATCCCCAATACTTTAGTCATGTACATTCTACAGATTATTTCAACATCAAGAGTAACAATCACAGCAGAGTTATTCGACATATACATATACCTCATAGCCCTTTTAATTGGCTAAGCATCACCTGCATGGTTAGTAATAACAATCATAGGCTTTAATAAAATGACCATGCTATCACTATAAGGTGACATCAATGATTAGATATACTTTCTTAATCATGCATCAACTTATGATCATATGCATAAGGTACATCATTAAGCAATCCACATTACATGCTCATTATTATCTTTAGCATTATACAGATAATCAAGGTGATCACATTCATGTGTATAGCCATGTTAAGTTTATATGAACAAGCTTTACCATAATGAATACTATTAAAAATGCAAAGAGTCACCATCGTTTAACAAGAATATAATCCAACATATCGACTTTCCATGATAAGCAGGACCCTCACTATAAGCACCGAGAGCCCTCACTGAAAGTGGTATCGGGCAGGGCTCACCCTATCCCCCGACTCACAACAGCCAACACCCAAGTGCAACACGCAACACTGCGTTTCAAGGTCAGTCGTGCACCTGTGTCGTGCAGGGTGTATTGGGCGACGCAGTGTCGTGCCCAGCCACAACGCCCATCACAAAGTGCATATCGGGCAAGGTGCTCTACAGGGGGGTATCGTCCATAGGTGCAACGAAAGCTACTGGTAAGGGACCTATCATCTAACCAACTACTCCAGGACCTAACGGACGACACAAGGCAGAGAGAAGGGGTGACGCCCGTCACAGAGACAAGGGGGTATCTTACAAGACCAAACCAAAGGAAGGGTATCAGGCAGAACATGAAGTAAGGAGTGACGTCCGTCACAAATAGATTCAAGAACCAAGGTATTGTCCAACACCACTACAACATTTCGTTCAAGGTGTTAGGTCAAGAGGGCTGTCGGGCAGCACCTCCCCAAGCGAAAGCACAAGGGCACCCAAAACCCTAATGGGTCAAGAAGATGGCTCACCTCAATCGAATAAGAAAGAGGGGTCTTGCACATCAACTATCCTCAAACGGCAACACAAGGAAAAACCCTAGAAAGAGTTACCACTATCACCAAGCTCACCCTTCTAGTCCATGTTGAGAGGAGAGTGTTGCTCAAGCAACTAGAACACAAGCTCACCTCTCAACTAAAATGAGAGAGGGGTGTTTCCCATGCTACTAGAAGCTCAAACTCACTCCTCTAGACCAAGGAGAGAAAGGAGTATTGCTCACCAAGAAACCCTAGATCATAGGTTCAGCCAACAAGGAGATACTAAACAAGAAACTAAACTACTAACATGCATAGCCGAACATGGTCGTAACAACATATAAGAACATGGAAAGAGAGTAGTGTAGCTAGGGTTAGGAGTTATGTAACCCACCTTAAGCAAGCTCCAAGCACCACCAAACAAGGAAGAAGGAGACTCTAAGGATATCGGCCACCAAGCTTGCTCCTCTAAGGGGTATCAGCCACCAACTTGCAAAGGAGAAGGGTGTGTCGTGCATACCAAGGTGGAGAAGAAACTAAGGAACCAAAGGGACTCTTAGCAAAGGAAAGGAAACACCTATATAGAAGGAAAGGGAGGAGAAAACAAGGTAGATCCAAGCAAGATGTCGCCCACCTAGGGACACTTGTCCTAGTACACGAGCCACCACTCTAGCAAGCCCTAAACACATGTCTAAGGTCATTGCCACATGCAAGCATCATGCACCAAGTGTCCACTAGGGGTGACACAAATGAGGTCAAAGCTTGTTCAAAGGCTCTAGTGCGACACACACCCCATGGGCGACACACCTCCATGGGCGACACACTCCCACACTGGGCGACACAGCATGGGCGACACAAACACTCCTGGCCGACACAAGGGCCCAAACAAGCAAAAGCAAGCTCGACAAAGCCCACCAAGGCTCAACCAAGCCCAAAGGAACTCCAAGAAACGAGCCCAAGCCTTCCTCTCTACACTAGAGGAAGCAAAGACAGAGAAAAACACCTCACAAGGTGGCAAACTTGCCCAAAAACCCTAGACTTGGGTTATTTGCAAGTAACACCTCCAACTCTCAACAAAGCACGACCAAACCCTAATCACCACTAAAGGTGATTAGCAAGCACCAAAGCATCAAGGTTAAGCAAAACAAATAGGGTAAACCCTAAACGAAGGTCAGGGTCCTTACAAAAACAATCTATTTATTTTGTTTTGTTTGTAAAATGACATTTTTTATTTTCTGTGTTGCATCGTTTGGAGTCCAGTCGACAACGTTTAAGACACACCAATAAAACTCTCTTGACTATCAATTAAGTTGTCCATTAAATGCGATGTTAATGATGCACCTTGGAGAGACCAACAAGTGCGGGCAGTTACTGTGGGTGGATGAGACACGCTCCATATTAGGAGATGTCTGCTCTCATTTGCACACAAGCAATACATAGAGACATATTGCATACCAGTGATACAGAGAGTTCTTCTTCCTCCCTTTTTCCCACCTACAATAAGCATGTTTGTCCAAACACCATCCCGTTTTGTTGTTGTCTAACGCCGTCGAGACTTCATGACATTGTTCTTACTATTTGTGACCAAGGGCTACAGAACGAGTTCAACACAGCACTCTCGCTTATACCGAGTGGCTGTACCAGAGTTGGGGTGGCTAAATCTTAGAGATAGACCGCCAAAGATGCTCGTGCTAGGAGCTGAGAAATTTGTCTTGAAGACAATGTTCCACACACCTTAATCTCAAGCTCTGGAGTTTGATTTCTTAAACTCTATCGTTGTTTTTCTTCGAATCCATTTACTGTGATTATTACTGATGTGTTCTTGTGGTTAACTACTTGTGAAAATTTAATTATCTTCTATCTTACAGTACACTATATATATTAACATTTTCAAGACAGATTCCCATTTACTATTCTATTTTAGATTGTATACACAGTTGCATAGATAGACTAGTTCGTTCCTAAATAGTTTTTAATTAGATATATCTATTAACTACCTGTTTTAGTTTAATGGATTTGAAAACCATGCTTTCACTTGATGATGTCGCCTCTCTTCGCCCGAAACACTTTTCTGGCTTGCACTTCCATCGCCGGCAATAGAAAATGTGATTCTGGCTTACATCTCTTGGACTTGTATCCGCCATTTCATTCCTAAATAGTTTTTAATTAGATATATCTGTTAGCTACATGTTTGAGTTTTAATAGATTAAAAAACCATGCTTTCTCTTGATGATGTCGCCTCTCTTCTCCCAGAACACTTTTCTGGCTTGCACTTCCATTGATGGCAACAGAAAATGTGATTCCAGCTTACATCTCTTGGACTTGTATCTGCCATCTTACCACCAGATTAGTCTGTTCTCGTTGTGACTCCACCACAACACACAAACCTCCTTATTGGAGAAGAACAACCTAAAATTGAAGTTCTTGAACATGTTGTCCCCACTCCTGTTTCAAAGGAGATTGATTATCTATGTCATGGTAGGATTCTATCTGCCCTATCCGATGAATTCTATGATATATACCATAGGATCCCAACTTCTCTTGAATTGTGGACGACCTTAGACTCTAAATTTGGTCTAGAAGACACTGGTCTTCAGCGTTATGCCTTTGTTGAATTGCTAACTTACAACATGGTTGATGATAAACCTTTTTTGACTCAAGTTCTAGAGTACCAAAACTTAGTTTCTAATTCCATGGCCAAAGGTTACAACCTTGATGAAAACATTCAAGGAGCAACCATCATAGAAAAACTCCCTCCTTCTTGGAAGGTCTTTGCCAGGACCCTTAGACATAGACAAGGTAATATTTCCATGGCATCGTTAGTTAAATCCCTACAAACTGAGGATAGACATAGGGAATAAGATAGAAAGTCTAGTCCTGATGTCAACATGTTTATAGGTGATAAAGCTAAGAAGAAACCTAACCCTTCCCATCTCCATAAGAAATCCAAACCTTCCTTTGAGGGCCGCAAACACCACCAAAATTAGAGTAATAATAATAGTGATCAAGGAGAAAAATGTGTCTACTTTGTATGTGATCAACTTGGTGACTTAGCAAATGTGTGTAGATTTCACAAAGGTCAGAGAAAGCAGAATGTCCAGGCTCCTAAAAATCCTGAAGTAAATATGATCACTGTGGGGGCAGTCCCTTCATCTTCTATAAAAAGGTTAGAAAATCCTACCATTCTTTTTTCTAACTTATCTTCATATTGGTACATGGATTCTGGTGCCACCTGCCATATTTTCTTTGAGCAATTCCTTTTTTCTACCAACCAGGCCGAATATGGCGGAGTGAACAAGTAGGGATATCATTTATTACCATCCCGATTGCTGGCTTTGGACTTGTGGACATAAAGCTTACTTTTGGAAACATTCTTAGACTACATGATGTCCATCATGTTCCTTCTTTTCGTAGAAATTCAATTAGTCAAGTTGTGTTGCAACACTCTAGTTATACATTGCTGTGTCAAGGCAATAAAGTTGCAATTTCTAAGAAAGGTTCTTATATTGGACTTGGTTACACTTGGAATGGTCTGATTAAACTATCTTCTATTTCATGTAATGCATCTTATATTAATGACATATCTTCTACTATTTTAGTTTCTAAAACTAGTGATGTTTAGCATGCACGTCTCATTCATGTAAATAAAAATATGATGAAATGCATGATTCATTGAAATCTGATTCCTAAGACTCATATTGATATTTTTGATAGATGCCAAGTTTGTGTGCAAGCTAAGCTTCCTAAGAAGCCATTTAAATCAGTAGTAGACCGTGATACATCTTTTCTTGAGTTAATTCATACCGATGTTTATGATTTAAATCATGTTCTTACTCGTCATGGTATGATATACTTTGTTACAGTATAGATGTTTTTTTCTAAATATTGTTCTATATTCTTGTTGAAACTAAGGATGAACAATTAGAAAAATTTAGAATCTATAAAAACCAAGTAGAGAAACAACTAGAGAAGAACATTAAGAGAGTGAGGTTTGATAGAGGAGGTGAGTACACTTCTAATGAACTTAACAAGTTCTGTGAGGACCATGGCCTTATTCATGAAACCACTGCCCATTATAATCCACAATCTAATGGAGTAGCTGAGAGAAAGAATAGAACATTGATTGATATGGTCAATTCAATGCTAGCAGAGTCTGGACTTAGTCACAGACTAGGGGGGAGCCCTTCATACAACCAACTACCTTCTTAACCGTATCCCTTTTAGAGAGCTTGACAAAACACCCTATGAACTTTGAATTAACAAGAAACTTTGTTTGAAATACCTCAAAGTGTGGGGGTTTTTGGCAAAGGTTAAGATCCCTGAAAATAAGAAGATAAAATTAGGACCTAAGACTGTTAATACTATCTTCATAGGATATGTTGAAAATAGTAATTCCAATAGATTCCTAAAAATAAAATCTGAAATCTCATACATTAGAGTCAACTCTATACTTGATATTAGACATGTAGATGTTGTCTATTATGAAACCATATTTCCTTTTAAGGAAAAAGTTCCTAGATAGGTTAGTGAAGATCCTTCCTCCTCTTTTCCTACTGAACCTCTTATAGTTCCACCTTCATATGAAGTAGAACAAGAACTACTTGTAGATGAACCTCCAAGTGATCTAGGTAGGGGTAAAATGACTATAGTTGATAAAAACTATGGTCCCGAATTCTACACCTTCTTAGTAGAAGAAGACCTGCATAACTATGAGGATGTCATGAAATCCATAGACTCTAGATTTTGGAAGGAAGTCATTGATAATGAGATAGAATAAATCATGAGCAATCATACTTGGATTCTTACTGAACTTCCTCCAGGCTGCAAGACTATTGGATGTAAATGGGTATTTAGGAAGAAGATGAGGGCATATGGTTCCATTGATAAGTTTAAGGCCAAACTAGTAGCTAAAGGCTTTACTCAAAAGGAAGGATTTGATTATTTTGACACATACACACCAGTAACCAAAATCTCTTCCATTCGTGTCCTAGTTGATCTAGTTGTGATCCATAAGCATGAAATCCATCAAATGGATGTCAAGACAACCTACTTGAATGGAGATCTTGAAGAAGAGATTTATATGGATCACCCAAAGGCTTTTTAGCACCTGGACAAGAGCATAAAGTTTGTAGACTTGTCAATTCCTTATATGGAATGAAACAAGCACCTAAATAATGGAATGATAAGTTTGATAAAATTATTTTAACTGTTGGATTTATTGCGAATAAATTTGATCGTTGTATTTATTATAAAATTATTGATGATACCTACATTATTATGTGTTTATATGTAGATGATATCTTGCTATTTGGATCTAATTCCAAAATTATTGCAGAAACTAAATCTTTTCTTGCTAGCAATTTTGATATGAAAGATTTAGGACTTGCTTATGTAATACTTGGTATTAAGTTGAGTAGATCTACTTCTGGTTATGTACTAAATCAAATCATTATGTTGATAAAATCCTACATAAATTTGATATGTTTGATTATACTCCTATTAATACATCTTATGATGCTAGTTTACATCTTGTTGTACATAAGGGTACTCCTATGGATCAACATAGATATGCTCAAGTTATAGGAAGCTTAATGTATCTGGCTAATTGCACTACATCTGATATTTCTTATGCTATAAGAAGGTTGAGAAGGTACACTAGCTATCCTAATACTGACCACTGGAAAGCCTTGGTAAGAGTTTTTAAGTACTTTAAAGGTACAACTAAGTATAGTCTCCACTATACTGGTTTTCTACCAATGTTAGAGGGGCATATTGATGCTAACTGGATTGCAGATTCAGATGAAACCAAATCTACCAGTAGGTATCTTTTTTGCCTTGTAGGAGGAGCAATTTCTTGGAAATCATCTAAGAAAACTATGAGAGCTAGATCCACAATGGAGGTTGACCTTATTGATTTAGATTTAGCTTCTTGTCAGGCTAAATGAATTTGAAATTTACTTATTGATCTGCCTATTCTTTCTAAACCATTTCCTCCTATTTGCTTATTATGCGATAATAAAGCAGCCATTGACAAAGCTAAGCAATGTAAAGGCAACCCGGGTAAGTGCTTTATGAGATTAAGATATGAAGATGTGAGAGATCATATCACCTGAGGGGTCATATCTATAGTGTATGTGAAATTTGCAATGAATATTGCAGATCCACTTACTAATGGTCTACCTAGAAAGCTAGTACTCAGTTTGTCGAGGGGGATGGGTCTTCTGCCCACAGATTAAACATTATAGTTGTAACCCTACCTATCTGAAACTGGAGATCCCATGAGGATTGGTTCAAAGGGACAATTAAGTTGTCGTGTTTTGCAAAATCACACTTTGGAGTTTTACTCCTTGACCCTCCCTATGGCGCTAGTGCTTTGACTCTGTCTGAGTAGAGGAAGAGCTTTGCTCTGAATGGATTCAAGACCATTTATTGGAAGGGTATGCACCCGACATGACATCCTTGGATATCCCTACTATTTGAGTGTAACCCAAGAGCCAGGATTTATGTGAGTTGGGCATACTTTCTAGAGCGCTCATGAAATAAGATTTTTTGCAAAGGCCATTTATGTGCAACACCGATATGAACTCGTTCTAGTGTCTACACTATGATTATTTGATTGACTAAGGTATGAATCAGGGAGTCTGGTTCAAGACATAGTTCACCACATCTCTCTAGATTGAAGTGAGTCATTCTATCTAATGGTACAAAGCCACAAGATACCACTGCTGAAAAATATAGTAATGTCACAAATTTTGTTATTTATTGAATTTTCAAAAAGAATTATGGAACATGTGGGGGAATGTTGTATTTTCTGTTCCAAAATTCCAATTTTCCAATCCAACAGTTATTCCATATTGGTTGCTTTAGAACCTCACATCTCCTTATAAGGGGTTGTGGTCCCCTTGAGGTCAGGACCTCTCAAGGATATGGGAATTTACAAATGATTGGCTAGCCTTGTGTATTTCTTGGAATAAAATAATAACATGCATACATGTGTGCATGCACATTCATTTGTTTGTTCATTCTCTCACTCTCCTCACCTCGCCCTATCCCACCCCGCCCGGCCCGACCTGGTCCGATTCAGTTTAGTTCGGTGCGTGCATGGATTTATCATTTTACAAAACAATTTATTTGTTTTGTTTTGTTTGTAAAATGATGTTTTTTTTCTGTGTTGCGTCATTTGGAGTCTAGTCGACAACATTTAAGACACAACAATAAACCTCTCTTGACTACCCATTAAGCCAGCCATTAAATGCGATGTTAATGATGCACATTGGAGAGACCAATGGGTGCAGGCAGTTACCGCAGGCGGCTGAGACACGCTCCCTATTAGGAGACATTCTCTCTTATTTACACACAAGAAAGACAAAGAGACATACTGCATACCAGCGATACAGAGAGTTCTTCTTCCTCCCTTTTCCCACTTGCAATAAGCATGTTCGTTCGAACACCATCCCATTTTGCTGTTGTCTAACACTGGTGAGACTTCACGACGTTGTTCTTACTATTTGTGACCAAGGGCTACAGAACGAGTTCAACACATCACTCTCACTTGTACGAAGCAACTGTACCAGAGTTGGGGTGGCTGAATCTTAGAGGTAGACCATTGGTGATCCTCGTGCTAGGAGTAGTGGAATCTGTCTTGAAGACAATGTTCCAAAGCCTTCATCTCAAGCTTTGGAGTTTGATTTCTTAAACTCTATTACCGTTTTTCTCAGAATCCATTTACTGTGATTATTACTGCTGTATTCCGATGGTTAACTGCTTACAAAAATCTAATTAGCATCTTTCTTACAATACCCTATATATTAATAGGCACTTGGATAACCAATACACCAAATTGTCACCAAGGAAAACACAATACCCAGAGGTAGAACTTAGGTAGAACGTTGAGAATTAGGGCAGCCGACCCAATCAACATCATAATAAGCAGTTAACTTGTGAGACTGGGAAATAGAGAACCGCATACTCTAATTAAGAGTATCTTTAACATAGAGCATAACCCACTTCAGAAATTGAAGATGGGGTTCACAGGGGGCATGCATAAATTGGTAGATGTTGAACGACATAGGTGATATTAGACTGAGTGATGGTGAGGTATTGAACCAAGCTTCTATATAAAGTGGGATAGACAATTAAAAGGCCAATTGTAGCACTGAGCTTGGACAAGGTGTCAATCAGAGTGGACGTGGAGTTGTACGAAGGTATGTAAGCCTAAGCCAGTCCTTGGTATACTATTGTTGTGAAAGAAATAAGCCAGTGGGTGAACATGTAGCCATAATGTCGAGGAAGTGATGAAGAACCCCAAGATTAGTCATAGAAAACTCCACTGATATTGAGACAGTGATCTATGGTAGTAGAGTAGTGTTGGAGGCAGTGAGTATAACATTATCAACATAAAGTAGTAGATAAGCCATGTCTACACCGTGATGGTGGATGAATAATTACGGATCACAAGCACTACTATGAAACCCCTGAGACAAAATAAATGTCACAAATCGATGATACCAAACCCTAGGAGCTTGCTTGAGATCATAAAGAGACTTACGGAGGTGGCACACATGGTAAGGATCACGGTGATCAACAAACCCCAGAGTTTGATGCATATACACAGTCTCAACAAGATCACCATGAAGGAAAGAATTCTTAACATCTAGCTAATGTATATGCCAAGAATAGGAGATTGGAAAACTCAAAGCAACATGAATGATAGTGGGTTTTATGATAGGACTAAAAGTTTCATCATAACCAAGGCTGACATGTTGTATTTTACCATGAACTACCAATCGAGCCTTACACCACTGTAGAGTACCGTCAGAGAAGTACTTGTGTTGGAACAACCACATATTTTGAATAATATGAGTGTAGGTGATGAGGTACCGGTTCCCAAGTATTATTATCATGTAAAGCACGAAATTCACCCCACATGGCAACATTCCAGTTGGGATCACAAATGGCGAGGGTGTGGTTTTTGGATAAGGGGGATATGGAGGGGGTAGAAGTGACGTGGAGGTTGAGGAGTTGGTGAAGTTTATGTATGTCATGCATAGAGCGAGTGGATATGGTGCATGGGGGCCCATGGAGGTATAGGTGGGGGTGAGGGAGTGGGTGACCTAGAGGGTTGAGGTGAGGGGATATGTGGTGTGGTTGGGATAGGGGAGGAGAGTGGTGATGATTATGGGGGTCTAATTTTGTGGGAAGGCAGTAGGCAAGGTGGGGTGAAGCAGAATGTGGTCAAGTATGAGGGGAAATGTCTCAGATGAGTTGTTATGACCACATTTGAGCTTAATTGGTAAACTAGGGTTTACCTAGATGATTATATGCTTAATTGGATTGATCATTTCTTAAATCTAATTAATGATGATAATTCAATTATGATGTTTAAACCTGATAAGAACGTTAAGTGTGCTATTGTTTGAGAAATTAGGGTTTCAGAAATATAAACCCTAGTTGGCTGAAATTAGGGTTTTGATGGTACATGAGTATGGAATTTGATCAGGATAGCAGTGTGGTAAATGATTTTTCATATTTTCTACAAATTTTGTATTTAATTGAATTTTGGATATGATATGGATAACTCAATCATTCATATTGGAGAAAAATTTTAGAATATTTGAGTGTTCTTTGAATGTGGTTCTCAGTCGAACTATACTTCGAACAAAATGCTGACAGAGTGCTCACTAGTACAGGAATGGTCTATAGTGTCGGGTTTTTTAAGCATGTAGCGTCACTTTATAACCGACTCCTAAGTGGCCATCACTATAGAATTTTCTCTATAGTGTTGGTTTTCTTGACCAAAGAAAACTGACCTTACAGAGTAAATACCGACGCAAGAGGTTGTAAAAAATCTGACCCAAGTGAAAAAGAAGAGCCTGTAAGGTTGGTTATTCCAAAAACACCGACCCTGTAAACTATCTCGGTCGAGAAATATTTCGGCCGAGATTATTTCAGACAAGAAAGAAGAGCCTATAAGGTCGGTTATTCCAAAAAAGCCGACCCTGTAAACTGTCTCGGTCGAGAAATATTTCGACTGAGATTATTTCAAGCGAGAAAGAAGAGTCTGTAAGGTCAGTTATTCCAAAAAAACTGACCCTATAAACTATCTCGGTCAAGAAATATTTCGAGCGAGATTATTTTGATTGAGAAAATTGCCGACCAAGAAAGTATTGTCTGAAGCATCCGAGATTTATTCGGTCAAGAAAATTGTCGAAATAAATAATTGCCAATGTTTAGCTCTGAGTAAGAATAAAACAAACATTTAAATAAATAATTTTATTCATTATTAAAATTATATTGAATAATAATACTTACTAGACGTTAAAAGGAATTAGGATAATTTCCTTCCCATCACTAGAAAAATATTTGAATGCAATAGAGAAGTACTCATTCACATCCTCAATATGTGTCTCCACTTGACTAGTAATTGAAGGAACTAAGAATACAACATTTCTTAAATCAAAGTTTGTGGTCTCAGTATATAAATGGCTGTAAAACAATTGTAATTATTTTCATATATAGAAATAAGCAAAAAATGTGTATTGGAATTTTCTATATTGATAGATCCTTACCTTATCCATACTTCTATTATCGAAGTATTTAGACAATCATACTGGAACAACTCTATAATATCATCAAGAAAAATATAACTGTCAAAGTCCCTCCCAGTTGAATCTTCTGTTAAATTAATCAAGATTAGTAATCCAGAGCTTTGTTTGGCTAAGTATCAATACAAACATTTACATTTACTTCCCAACTCATCGAATGTGGATTCTGGAATAAAAGATGGCTTGGGCATAGGAGGACGACTAGTAGAATTTTTACTTTTTGGTTTGCAAACCTGTTAATTAAATTGCATACTTATATTACACGAGTTCATATATGCAGTCAAATATGAAAAATATGGTAGAATTAAGGTATACCTTGTCATTGATAACCAAGTGTCTAGGACAACCCACCATAGCACCCTCAAATTCTTCCACTGTACTATATCCAGGATTAGGTATGGGTAGTGGTTTGTCCCCATCCCGTCATACACAAGATGCATGGACACATGACAAATGTCATCAGTAATTTGTTGGCAATGCAATGTACCACCAAGGTTGTATACCTTGCCCACTGCCACAACATTATATTCTGGAACCTCCACTGTAAGTTTACAGTTCATACCAACCTAGAATTGAAATAATATAAGTTATATACGAAGAAGTAAACCAGATACCTATTAAAACTACATATATATATATCATATATATATCATACTAATAACACAATGTATAGAACAAAAACTTACTGCATATTATTGTGGTGGGTCATTGGGAGTGCTCCCATGACCTTCTACAACTGGAGCATGGGCTTGTACCTCATCACTTGAGAGACGCACAGTATGAATAGGTTGAGAAGGTCGAGTAGGATGAAATGAAGACATTATTTCTTTTACTTTCTGTGCTACATGACCTCTTTTAGATTGCGAAGGGACAAAATAAGACTTGAGTCCTATGCCAGCTCATAATCCCCTAACACGGCCAGGATTCTCCTTCGTACCAAGAGCAATTGATAGTTCATCCATGTGGCCAGTTGGGATGAACTTTCCTTCCTTCCTTCCTTTGCTCGTGGAGATCAATCTATTCATAGTTAATAAAAATATTAAATCACAATATCAATTAGATATAAATAAATCTAATTTTGTGGGAGTTACTCTTTACTTAGTTGGGATAAACCTACCATATTTTGTGTCACCTCCTTAGTTGCAAGGTTGACAATTTCACCAGCTCAATTCTTTCTAGCATCAATCCACTACAAGTGTCGGGGTGGACGCTCATCTTGAGTTGTACTAGACTCTTCTCTAGAAGAGAGTTGCTTCTCTTATAGTTGGCAGCAGAAGGCATAACCACCGGGCCCCAAGTGATGGTCATGCACATTTTTGGCCCATCTTTCCTTTTGGGCCTCGTGAATAGCCTTATCATTTAAAATGGGGTATTGCAATTTAGACTTGGCAAACATATATAAAAAGATTCACCTCCTTAATTGTATAAAATTAAAGATTCATACAATACATCACAATCTTTATTACCTGAAACTCTTTCATGTTCCTAGCTACAACAAATCTTTCCCACACCTCAGGATCTATAAAAATATACATATATGCTGCTTTCTTCTTTTGTTTAGGATTATCTATAAATTCTCTTTTGACATATGTCTTAAAATCCCTCCATCGTACACCACAATGTTGTAGCACTTTTTTCTTGTGATCTTTTTCATTTAGATGAAAAACACCCTATACATGCAAAAGAAACAATAATTTTGTCTTAAAAAGGATATGTCTTTCCAAGAAAACTAAATTAGAATCAATAAACAAAAACATATTAAAATAATATCACTTCCACTCACATATATATCTTTCCATAGGAGGTCTTTTAAGGCATTAGAAACACCATGCCAATTTTCTATATCTATTGGCACCTTACTACGCGCGGTCACCCCTACGTAATGCTTGAAAGCACTAGCATGTTCCCCAATAGGTGCCCCTGTGACATCAAACTAGACTGCCAATTTCTCCCCTTTGACCCTAAGCTCCTGCAGCCTACACATTAGTGTGGGACCTCTACTTTTCTTAGCATCACCACTACCATCCTCATGGAGCTCATTCTTAGAATTCTCATCTTCACTTGCCATTTTAGGAAAGTATACATGATAAAAGAAACATAAGTGATAATAAAAGCATAAGTGGTTGAATGATATATGATGTATATTTAAAAGATTACGTGTTTGAATGATAATAAAATAAATAGTTCAAAGAATACATGCCTCTAGTATTGGTTGAGTTGTTAGTCAAGTAAAATTCCTTCAGCATGGTATTGACGTTTATAGTATTCATCAGTGTTATCTTCAACATTTACACTTGGCAAACCAATTGAGAATGGGCTGGAATCATCATACTTTTCATAGTATTCTTCTTCATTTATAGGATCTATAGTAAACTGTCTTTTCCCATGAAGAACGACAGACCAATTTTTATTTGTCGGATCATCAATATAGAATACTTGTTTTGCTTGGTCTGTCATGATGAATGGCTCGTCTTTCTCACCAATCTTTTCAAAATTCACCAATTTGAAACCCAACTCATCCACTAAAACTCCTTTGTCATTGTCAACCCAATTACACCTAAATATAGGAACTCTAAAATTTGTATAGTCCAATTCCCATATGTCCTCAATGATGTTGTAATATGACATCCCAACTTTATGTGGTCTTTTATCTTTGGCACTAGTAAAATACAACGAACAAGCTTGAACAATGACCCCACTATTTTGAACTGCACTACTTTCATCTTGACGCTTTGTGTAGTATGAAAATCCATTTATGTTATAACCTTCATATGACATGACATCCATTTTTGGCTTGAAGGAGAGCCATTTTATGTTTTCAGCAACATTATTCGGTGATTCAGATAGTTGATTAAAGACTTTCTCTTCAAACCACCTAATAAATGTTTGATTATGCTCTCTTGCAAGACACATTGAACTGGATCGTGGATGATTTCTCTTGATAAGATCATTGTGTTCTGTGATGTATCTACTAACTTCATTGATGTTGTGTAAAATATACAAATGTGCTTGTTTCCACAACACATGACTTATTCCTTTTACTCGTCCTCCCAGAGTTCCTTTGCCACAATAAGATTCAATGTGATGGGAATTTTTTATATCGCTAGAAGTTTCATTGCAATTCAAAAAATCATTGCAAAAGTCCATCACCTCCCTAGCCACATAATCCTCAATAATACTCCCTTCAAGACGATAACAATTCCGAACATCACCTTTAAAAACACTCATGTAGTGTTCAAATGGATACATCCAGTGTAAGAAAATTAGACCCAAAATCTTCACCTCCCTTGTAATATGTACTACAAGATGAACCATGATATCAAAAAATGAAGGAGGAAAGTACATTTCAAGATGACACATGATACAATTACATCTTTCTGTAATTTATCGAGAGTATCAAGATGTATCACTTTGTTGCATATTTTATTGAAGAAGAAACAAAGTCTTGTGATTGCAAACCTTACATGCTTCAGCAATATAGATCGAATAGCCACATGTAAAATTTGTTGTATTAAGGTGTGACAATCGTGAGATTTGAGACCTATCAACTTCAGATCCTTCATTGATACCAATCTATGAATATTAAAAGAGTATCTTTGTGGAACCTTAATATTATACAAGCACTCACAGAAAGTCTTTTTCTTCTGCTTTGACAAAGTGTAACAAGCTGGTGGTAAATATGTGCGGTGACCCCTGATCTCCACTGATAATTATTTTCTTATATCCATTAATTCTAAATCTTTTTTATATTTGATGTTGTCTTTAGTCTTTCTCAGTATATTCAATAGTGTACCAATGATGCTATCACAAACATTTTTTTCAACATGCATAACGTCAATGCAGTGTCTAATTGACAAGAATCTCCTATAAGGAAGATCCCAGAATATTGACCTCTTCTTGTATAGAGATTTGTCACATGTGAGAGTATGACTACTTGAACCCTTTCCAAATTCATTAACAAAATCTTTCACCCTGTCATATACATCATTTCCTGGTATAGGTTTAGGAGCACTTCGTTCCTCAGTTGATCCATTAAAGGTTTTATGTTGCCTTCGGGATGCACTTGTGGGAGAAATCTCTGATGACCAAGATATAAGATTTTACCACCATGTTTCAGTCGGATTAAATCAATATTTTCCTCACAAATATGACATGCTTTGTATCCTTTTATGTTATATCCAAACAAATTTCCATAAGCTGGAAAGTCATTAATCGTGCAAAACAACATAGCACGCAAACTAATGATCTCTTTACGTGAAGCATCATATGTCATAACACATTCTTCCCATAGTTTCATTAGGTCATCAATTAGAGGTTGAAGGTAAACATCAATATCATTTCCAGGTTGCTTGGGCCCTGATATCAATATTGACAACATAACATACTTATTTTTCATACACAAGAGGACGAAGATTAGATATAACAATCATAACAGGCCACGTGCTATGTTGGTTGCCTAATGTACCATAGGGATTCATTCCATCTGTACAAAGTCCAAGTCTTAATTTTCTTAGTTCTTTACCAAATTAAGGGTATAATAAATCAATTTTCTTCCATTGTGGTGAATCAGATGCATGTCATAGGACACCATCATCATTGGCCTTTAACTCCCCATGTCAAGACAAATTTTGCACATCTTTTGTACTAGCAAATAAGCATTGAAATCATGGTATTATTGGTAGATATCACATCACCTTGGTAGGAGATCCATTTTTAGCCTTAGCTGAATTTGTGGTCTTATACCTTGACGCACCACATTTTGGACAATTTATCAAATTACTGCAGTCCTTCTGAAAAAACACACAATCATTTGTACATGCATGAATCTTCTTAGCCTCCATTCCCATTGGGTACATTATTGTCTTTGCTTGATATGTTGAAATTGGAAGCTCGTTGCCTTCAGGAAGAATTTCCTTTAACAAAGACAACAGTGAAGTGAAACTCTTATCACTCCACCGATTTTGAGCTTTAAGAGTATAAAATCACATCACAACACCCAACATCATGAACTTAATACAACCCTTATATAACGGTCTTTCAGCAGCATGGACAATGTTTGCAAATAAAGAAGGTGAATCAATGACATTGTCCCAACAACTACGTAGCATCTCATCAACCATATCATCCTGAATCGGGTCATCCTGAATCGGTTCATCATTGACATTATCATCATTATCTATATCTTCTATGCCACAACTATTAGTATCGACATTTTCTGATCCATAATTAAATTTCTCTCCATGCCAATACCATTCATTATAACCTTGTATGATCCCATTGCATATGACATGATTCTTAATTTCCTCAACAATATCAACTTTCAAATTGTTACCACAATTTCTACATGGACAATAGAACCTATCTGTAGGTAGTTTCCTGTGTTCCTCGGTAAATCTGATAAATTCATCAAGGCCTTTGGCAAACACTGGACTACAATGATTCTTGATAGACATCCAATTTTGTTCCATTTTCTAGAACACATTAAAATTAATTATAAAACTGAGCATTTTATATTGATACTATAAGTTGTAAGTTTTTATTAATAGGAAGTTAATTACTTTTATACTAAAGTGTACCACCTATCCCACTTTTGAATATTTAATCTCACTAGTAACTATATAATGTATATTTAATTTTGGAGAAAATTTCAGCAGCATTTCCCCTAAGTTCTCCAAGTATACCGATGTAAATGGCAAATAACCACTCACATATGTACCCAGAGAACAAATGAGGAAATCCTACTAAAATTTTCTTCAAAACTAAACATACATTATACAGTTACATCCTAAGTGATATTAAATATCTAAAAACATTCTCAAACTGGGGACTATCCAAAGTTTACTCCTAATGAGTAAATTTTGAATGGGTTTCTAAGTTAATATATAAATGTATTATTTTCATATTTATATATTAAGTTAAACATCATGCATCGATGATTCTCATCTATAAACCCTAAAGTGTCAATCTGGGAGTACACATGTCTAATCTCATATTAATTTCTAGAATTTATATAATGACTACATATGAAAAAATATATGTTTTTATTATTGGTTGGGTTATCAATCATATAAAATGGAAAAACAATATAATTGTCTAGTGAAAGGTGCGTAGGTCTACTCTCGGTTGACAATTCGTCGATCGAGAGTCCACCTGCGTGCGGCGTCCAGGTCCACTCTCGGTCGACGAATTCTTGACCAAGAGTGGACCTTGACGTTGTGCGTAGGTGGACTCTCGGTCGATGAATTTTCGACCGAGAGTGGACCTGGACGCTACCGTGGTCGTGGAGGCGGTACCATGGTGGGCATAGATAGACCTATATAAATAGAAAGTCTTACCACTACGACCATGGCGGTGGCAACTTTGAGCTCCACTTTGGTGTCGGCCACTTCAAGGTCCACTCTGAGCTCCTCTTCTCTCGGACGATGACAATGGAAACAAGAGAGAAAGCTTTTGCGGCATGGGAGAGAAAGAAGAAAGAGGTCTTGGTGGTGTGAAAGAGAAAGAAGAAAAAGGTCTCGACGGCGTAGGAAAGAAAGAAGAAGTAGGTCTCGCGGGAGAGAAAGAAGTAGGTCTCAGTGCGAGAGAGAAAGAAGAAGTAGGTATCGACGGAGCAGGAGAGAAAGAAAACTAGGTCTCGCGGGAGAGAAAGAAGTAGGTATCGCCACTTCAAGCCCCGTGCCCGACCTGTAGGGTCGGTTAAAACAAAAAAAACAACCCAAGAGATAAGCGATGCCCATGTCAGGTAAATCAAAAACACCCAAACTTTAACTCAACTGAGAATTTCGTTGACCGAGCGAACCTCAGTCAAGAATTTCTTCGATCGAGGAGACCTACAAGGTCAGTTAAAATGAAAAAACCGATGCTAGAGGTACTTATTCAAGCGTGAATGCAAACTGGATCTAAAATTTAACTCGGTCGATGATTTTTTTGACTGAGGTGACCTCGGTCAAGAATTTTGTCGACTGAGAGGACCTACAAGGTCGGTTAAAAGGGAAAAACTAACCTTAGAGGTTCTTATACATGCGCGAAGGAAACTGGATCCAAAATTCAACTCGGTCGATAATTTGGTCGACCGAGAGGACCTACAAGGTTGGTTAAAAGGAAAAAACTGACCCTAGAGGTACTTATACATGCACGAAGGAAAACTGGATCCAAAATTTAACTCGGTCGATGATATTTTTGACCGAGGTGACCTTAGTCGAGAATTTCGTCGATTGAGAGGACCTACAATGTCGGTTAAAAGGGAAAAACTGACCCTAGAAATACTTATACACGCACAAAAGAAAACTGGATCCAAAATTCAACTCGGTCGACAATTTCGTCAACTGAGGTGACCTACAAGGTCGGTAAAAAGGAAAAAACCGACCCTAGAGGTACTTATACACGCACGAAGGAAAACTGGATCCAAAATTCAACTCGGTCAACCATTTTTTCGACCAAGGAGACCTACAAGGTCGGTTAAAAAGAAAAAACCGACCCTAGAGGTACTTATACATGCACGAAAGGAAATGGATTCAAAATTCAACTCGGTCAAGAATTTTTTCAACTGAGATGCCCTACAAGGTCAATTTTTTAAGAAACCTGACCCAAGAGGTCTTAAATGGTGCCCACATTTTTTGTAGACATATAAGGTTGGTTATTTGGAAAAACCGACCCTATAGATCTAGGCGTGAAGCCAAAATCAAGCAAATTGTTGCCGCAGGAAGTTTTAATGGGCTTTCTAATCCTATTTTCTATAAGGTCTCTTATTTTATGAAAACTGGCCCTATAGAGATACACTACAAGGTCGGTTATTTTAAGAAAACTAACTCAAGTGGTCTTAAGTGGTGCCCACATTTTTTATAGACATAGAAGGTCGGTTATTTGGAAAACTGACCCTATAGAGTTACACTACAAGGTCAGTTATTTTAAGAAAACTGACACAAGAGGTCTTAAGTGGTGCTCACATTTTTTGTAGACATATAAGGTCAGTTATTTGGAAAAACTGACCCTATAGGCAGCGACGTTGTTGGCAAAAAATGTAGTAGTGGCTTTTCAACAGTGTAGTTTTTATTGTTTATTATTTATTGGTAACTCCAAATGATCAAAAATTTTAACTGTAGATCTATAACTCAATGATAAACAATATGGAAAATTTTCATAATTTTTTGATACATTTAGACCTTATTAGTAGATGAATTATAGTAACTGACATTTCTGTAGAATTCTAGATAGAAGTGCACTATTCGATTTTTAATTATTTAAGGAAAGCTTGGAATGATCTCAAATATTCATTGAATCTTTGTAACTCAATTATACACAACATGCTAAATTCTCATAATTTTTGGAGAAGGGTTGATCTCTGAAATACACGAATTCACAAAAACATTTTTATGACAGAAAAATCTGCTGAAATAAGAAAAAGTTTAGTGAGAGAATTTTTTATATTATGAATTATTAAAGACATAAGAAAATTAAGACATAATAAGGTCAAATGAAATCCTTTTCTTTTTTCAATGTGTAATTAACCCAAGCAGCTCAATTTCTCTATATGGTCAACCTAACACACAAGGAGCTCTCATAATTTCTGATTCAATCCATAGAAACAAAATCCTAGAGAGAGAGAGAGAGAGTTAGGGTTTGAGAGGAGAAATTGATGGAGATGCTGACCTAGGGATTTGTGGTCCGAGGAATGATGAAATCATGTAAGTTTAGCTTCTTTGGATATAGTTTAATGGTGAATCTTCTCTCACATGTCAAAATTCCGTCCCTCCTCTGATTTGATCCAAAATGGTATCAAAACTTCCCCTTTTCTCACTCTTTCTTCATAATCCCTCATTTTTAGGGTTTCCGAGTTGAAAGGAAGAAGAATTGGGTGAATTGCTAGGGATTTGATATGGATTCGAGATTTTCATATATGGGATATGTTTTTTAGGTGTTTTCACACCTTAGGGTGAGTGGTAACTTCCTTTAAACAGTATATTGCATGAAAATTGGTTAAATCAACCATAATTTTTAATTGCTTAGTATGCGACTACAAACCTTGAATTGTCTATTTTTTCTAAGTTGTTGCAAAATGATATGAAATGGATTCTACCTTTGTTTGAATGAATTTTAGATGATAAAATCATATTAGAAATGTATACAATGCATTCTAATGAGAATTCCCTAAGTATTCGTAGAGGTTATAAGAGTAAACTAAAATATAGGGAATTTCTCTATGATTGAAATTTTCCGTATAAGTAAATAGAGAAAGTTTCTTATCTAGATCCCCTTGGTTTTGAATGATTGTTTATCTCAATTCATAGTACACATATGTCAGATACAATCTTGGATTTCATTTAAAGTGAGTAGTGTTTGTTTGGTATCTGAGCGAAGAGGGTGAAACCCTAGATGTGAGGAAAGTTGGATATTTGCGAATAGATATCGTGAAATCCATTTGAAGGGATTTTCTTAACATGATAGACTTTATTTTATTCAACATTATTATTGATGCATGATATCCCAGTGAATGGCATGGAAACCCAAATTCAGCTCAGTTCCAAGATTTCATACATATATTGATTTTATATTTTTTGTGGATAGTAGTCTTTATTCAGTGAATGTTTATGTCACATGAAATCGTTATGGGAGCCATGGGAATAAGTTGTTGCCGAGTGAGAGGATACTAATTAACCTGGCTCTGATACCAAATGTTACGACCCCACCTCTTATGTTATTACCCCTCAATTAAGGGAGACCAAGAGGTTGAAGCCGCACCCATCAACTCTGGATCAAAGGTTCAACATATAACGAAGAACAATTATTAAATTTAAACAGACTATACTGAAAAATGGTAATAACATTTTTTTTCATACCTTTGAAAAGTTTGGGATAAACTAAACTTCTAACCACCGCCGAACTATTCTAACTAATTCCTCCTTGTTCTTTAATTCTTGAATTCACAATGTGTCGCTTTACTATTTGTACTTTTGAGATTTGTACCTAAATTGCCGACAAACAAAACAACGGTCAGCCGAAGCTGGTATGTGGAGGAAACAGATAATGTCCAACTATGTTAAAAATATAATCACTCAATTAATCATTTAACAATCAAGATTACGTTTTAAGCCAAACTACTCAATCCATACCTATCCATAACTATGTGTTGTCCCTATAAGGACTTATATGATACCTCTGTAAAGGTAGAGTCGCATGGCACCACCCAAAGGTAGCCCAATATCTAACTCACTGTGACTTGATGGACCTACCCTCTAGGTAGCCATATACCAAGTCATTCATGACCTGATGGACCTACCCTCTAGGTAGCCATATACTAGGTCAGCCATTAAGACACAGAGGGGACCACGATCTGAGCTAGAAGGCATATACATTATATGATAGTCATAGTCACTTTATAATTGCAATATGAACATCCAAACAGTTTTGTTGCATTCAATGCGATTAAACATCTGGGAATCCATAGGAAAACCTAAGCGGTTATTCATAATTAACCACATACCTGTCAAGCTGATGTGAGATAGAAATAATCCAATCAACAATAGGCAAGCAAGCATTCAATAAGATCCTGAAACAATTATACAATTTCCTTTTATTACTCATGCCATCAAGATCTATTAAATCTAGCTCTCTTCCTAGGGTTTCTAGTCCACTTTTAGGGTTTCCATTTATCTTTTATCATTTTAAACCCTAATTTAACGCAATTGATCACAAACCCTTATTTTCTCAACATCTAAACCTCAGTTTCGGATTAAAGGTATAATTAACCATTAAATAAGTCTATTAAGCCACTTTTACTTTAAAGCTATCATTTTTATCCTTTTAATTCATGACAAGATTATCAAACTCATTTATCCTCAAATCATCGTTCATTATAGTCTAATACACAAATGAACTCTATTTGTCATCAATTTCACTTTTAACCATTAGAAAACCCTAATTTCCATATTAAGGGTTTTATCCACAATTATGAACTTTTATGCACGAAATATCTTAGAATCATCTTATTTCAATTTTAATCATGAAATTGATCAATTAAAGCCATTAATAGACTCATTCACTAATATTAGGGTTTCAAAGCCCATTATATGCATATCTATGCACGTAAGACTCTAAATTAATCAATTATGTGCAAATTGCATCTTTTCGATCTTAACGTTCCTTTTTATCATTAACAGGTTAATACCAACTTTAACCATCAATTAAACCCTACTAATCACATTAATTATATCAAAATAGGGTTTCTTATCCATTAATACATTAAAGTTAACAACTTCCATCACTTTTCAAATTGAAAGCAGAACTAAGATCCAATTATATTTTTAATGGATTCCCCTCATTTTTCTGAGCAAAATTCATATATTACACGTACCCATCCGAGCTACAGTTGATTAGATATGAATTATGCAAGATTGACTTACTTTGGGCCAATGAGGGGCTGCCACGTAGGCGTCTCCCATGCAACGTTGCTCTTGGCTTTGAAAACATTTCGATTTTTCGATTCTACCCTTGACTTAACCGACCGGCCCAGCACAACGCTGAGGGTAAATTTGTCCAATCGTTCTCGGGTCGTCTTCCTCCTAGGAAGACCCTGCACGGCCGCCGACCTGCAGCCTTGCGTGGGTCTTCCTCACCTCCCGGGGCCACGATTGTTGCCGGAACTCTCTCCCCTAGCATCGCCTTGCTTTTGCTCACCCAGGGCACCTCTTATTCGTGACCATGGCGGTGGTTTCAAGCAACCTCAGCCTACGTTTTGTGGCTGTACGGGCAGCCTGAAGCAGGTCGGCCGCGTGAGGATCTTGCCCGGAGATGGTAACCAACCTTCCCAAAGTCATTGTAGGGTCATCAGGCTTCCATCGCACTTCCTCCCTGTCCCTCGTTGCCCCAGGGTAGGGCCCTACTATCAAGGTTTGGGTTTGCATATCATGAAGAAGGAGAAGAGAGAGATAATCATGGGATTTCTCTAATCTTTGAATCCAGGGGTTCTCCCCTTTTTATAGAGGAGGGTATCCACACATCAAGACGTTCACATGAGAGGGAACAAGTCCCTTTCCTAATAGGAAACAACTTCCCTTAATTAAGAAGCAAATCTTCTCTCTCTCCCTCATCCCTTTGATATTCCTTTTTCTTTAATTATTAGGATTACGAAAATTGCCTCCTTTATCTTCCTTGTACTTTCCTTTAATGTATTGTCACGAAATTAAGCTTTCCTTTTTAATAGAAAATACTTTCCTTTTTCAATGCCACCAAAAATTAGTAATAATGTATTATATTACTCTCTTATTTTTCTTTATTGGTATTTTCTCTTTCCTCTTTCTTCATTGGGGCTCCTTGGTCCCCAAGAAACTCCAAGATTTCGAAATCCTTTTTATTGGATACTCACTATCCTTCTAGATGCATTTGAATGCATTATTCTCATTATTATGTTTATTCCTTATTAACATATCTCTTTTTGAAGATTTCACTTTATTTCTCTTTTATTTTCCTCATTGGTATTCCTTTTAACATTAGGAATCATTGGGATACGAAATTCCACCAAGGATAACTCAATTACACCTCTTTCACTTATTTCACCTATTTTAACATTGTTTTCAATTTCTTTCTTAATAAAGAAATACTTATTTAATCTTTTCTTTTATAGTTGCCTTTTCTTCACAATCTTGGATCCCTTGGCACCCAAGGAGCCTAAAGGCACGAAATCCATCCTTGGATTACATTCTTTTGCCTTCTCGAGGTTTCCACATCTTTCTTTTCTCGAATACTCACTCATTCATTAATTAATTGAAATTCTTTGTTATTAGGCCCAATAGACAATAAGGCCCATAAAGCAATCATCGAGGATTATTTTAAACAAAATTCATGGATTCAAAACAAATTATATCATTATTTGTCCCAATATCTTTAATATGAGAAATTACATTTCTCACCACATGAACCCAAAAAAATCAGGGTTGTAACATCCTTCCCCTCTTATAGGAATTTTTTCCTCAAAATTTAATCAAACAAAACAAACAATTCAGGATAAAATTTTTCCATGTCCATCAATGGCCCCTATGTGGCTTTACCTTACCCATGACGCTTCCAAATAACCTTTATCATCACATATTCTTTTCTCTGAGTTCTTTCATCCTGGCGTCTATAAACTGCACAGGTGACTCAGGCCATTTCAGCCTCCCTTGGGGCTCACTAGGTTCATTGTTTAGCTCATGGTCTAGGTACCTCACATAGTGCTCTAAATTGGACACTTGGAACTCATCACACCTTTCTTTATCCTGAGGGGGTAAGGTTATCCATAACCTTCTCCACCAATCCATCTCAAATGGACCCATGTATCGAGGACTCATCTCTCTTAGCTATAACTTAGAGGGGTCGGATTTTCATGTCACATATTCTCCCACAGTGAATTCCCTGTCAGTCTACTTTGCATATGCTCACGACTCCCGTTGTCTCTAGGCTCCTTTCAGCCATTGCATGATCAAAGTGACTTCATCTACACACATTGTGGTCCTTTTCTAACCATCATGTGGTCCTTTCACCAACATCACCTTACTGAAGTGGTGACCGACACAACCTCCCTTATAGAGCTTCTTTAAAACCCGATACTGGCTATGGTGGTCATCATCACATCTTTCATAGGACAAAAACTGTCTCTAGCTATCACCCTGAATGAGCACATATGCTCTCATCAGACCCTTTAGTCTGGATCATACTAACCATAGTTAGGGGTGATAAACTAACATTGAGTCCTTCATGTATGTACCTACTTCCACTTTATGGAAGTGAACCTTTAGGTCAAACTCAAGAACCTTTGAACACATATCATGGTGTAGTTGAACCATCTCTCTCTCTCTCTTATGTATTTCAACATAATATGTCTCTTGACAGTACTCCCTTCTTTCTCATGTTATCTAGGTGAGGCGATCTACCATAACCCATATTGCATCTTGACCTTCTTGGTCAAAGGGATACTTACCACAACATCCATAGTGATGAACTCTCATTCCCTCTTAGGGGCTCTTTTATCCTCTATATTGATATATTGGGTTACTGGTGTTCGTCCTTCACCTCCTATTATGCATTGCAACATACCACATGCACTTCACCTTAGACATCCAAAATACTACTGTCACTTATTATCTTTGTAGTACCAAGGTATATCATGATCTCCTGTATTGTTATGATTCCTCAAGCTTGATACCTCAGAAACCCTAAACCATTCTAATCAGGGTTTCATCACATTCCCTTCCAGAGAAGTGCATCTGAGGCTCTAAACCATCCTTCCATTACATCAAGGACTAGACTGGCTAACCAAACAATCATTAACTTGTTCAACCTATCTCATTACATCTGAGTGTTAGCCAAAACACATCTTCATTCCAAACTTAGGGTTAGCCTAACAACCTCTTCTAGCCAAACTAGGCAGCTATATCTCCACCAGAGCATCCATTACCACTTCACATCCTTCGATATTAGGTAATGTTGAAGACATACTACCTCCATGTATTCTGCTTAAGTCTCATCTTGAACTCTAAGTTTACCTTCATGGTGATCAAACTCAACCTTGGTTAACTTGCAAATTTCACATAGCTCCTGATAAACATCCTCTTAAACTGACTACACTACTTCTCTTAGTGTTTGTAAACCATCCATGTACCATCCACTCCACAATGTATGTTATCATCTCTGTAGCAACGTTCCAACTCGCATCATCCTTTATCCTTGGTGTATGACATGCGTACTATCCCATCTCTACCTCCCATAACAAGAGGAAATAAGCATTTGGCGGCCGTCCAAACACAAAGTTCTTCCCGTTCCAAGAGTAGAGATTATACATCCCACATTTCCAGTACACCTTCAAATCTAAGTTGAAACGTGCAACTTATGTCTCTACATCACAAAGTTACTGCCATAGAGAACTAGTCTCGAACCTATTTGGTCCAAACACAATCCTTGGTCATCACTTCTAGGTCTATAGGGTGTCGACACTTTTGGGGTCATCCTTCTTCCTTCATGCATCAGAGAGTGCCCTACTCATCTGCCCTTTGGGTCCCATGAGTTCATGAAGGTGATCAATCTCCTAACCCATGGCCCTTAGACAATGATAGTTGTTACCTCCCGACCCTATGGTCATGTGCAACTAGGGAATTAGACAACTCCCACTTCCATCGGTCTTATCCCTACCTGACCCTAGGAATAGACTTAGGATTCTCTTATAGTACATGTTCAACTTAGAACCTTACCCAAGCATTCATCATCTCTCTTCCTGCATTTATGGGCTGACTTTCATCCTTTCATAGGGATCATGGCAACCTTCCTACCTTGATCAAGCCCCATACCGGTTACCTCCATGGTAACACATCCACATGCACATAGAGATGGTTATTTATGGATCTATAGGTTCATTCTCATGCCATGTACTCTTCACATAGCTTTTCAAGATCCTATGAAACCTCCTTAGGTTACCTCAAAACCAACCAAACTGGTAAACTCACTAGCAAAGGGCCCCTCTCCCAGGATGGTAGGAAACTACACTTTGATAACAAAGGTCACAAGCGTCCTTAGGGTTTACATTCACATGAACATGCCTATCCCAACAACTACTAAGGCACAAGCAGACCACCTATTAAACCATGCTTGGTCATACTTGTTCTCTCTCCTCAACATCAGTTCCACTTAGTTGTGAGGGGTTCATCAAACATACCCTTAACTTAAGGGGTTTTCTTTACCTCTACATATGAGGAGTACCATGCTCGAAACTATAAAGACTCAAATCTCAACATGAGCATCGGGTACACAGCTTCCCCTCTTAGACCTAGGAACCCTAGGTTCACTTTCGGGTGTCCAACTGCATGCTCAATCTCTTAACCATGAATCAAGCATATCCAAGGTAGGTCATGTATTCCCATGTTCCTTTTATATGAGCAACTCCTCATATTTGAGTCCTCCTTAAGGACAACAAACTAGGTATAAACCTCCACATGGTCTAAGGCACTCTTTGTCTCATCTCAACAGGCAATACCTATACCATAGGCACATATATACCAAAAGCATCATCCTCTCCCTAGGGTTTGGTTTCTACAAAGGCAACCATGATATCGTCATTCTCCAAGGATCGAGCATGAGGCAACCCTTATCATTCACTTAGGTCGCATCATTCTCAACTCCCCATTGTTCCTCAAGTTTTGGGGTTTTAGGCTCCCATCCTTCTTGCCTGAGGTCTGCTCTCTCTCCAGAGCAAATCCTACAACCAACCTCTCTATAAGAGGTCCTTTCTTCATGAAGGATCAAGCTCATAAGCATGCCCCTACCTGAGTGAAGTCTATGCTCGAACTTATGTTTACTCAAGATTATCCATAACCCCTTATGCTTATCTCATAAGCCATCCATTATGATTCCTTTTCCAGGGTTTCATCCTACTATTAGCACTACTGTCACACTATACTCTACTTGCCTAATCCCATAGGGTAACTATAGGTTCTCCTCTAACCTCATCCATGAAGGAGCTATCTTTCGCTCTATCATGAACGACCCTCTCCAGGGTTGGGTCTCCAAAGGTACTATGTCATCTAACCTCTTATGGCATCCCAAAGGCATGTCCAACCAAACACTCAGTCAACCATGACATCTAACTTATCATGTCATCTCTCTCTAATCTTAACTTAGGGTTAGGGTTAACATCATCCTCAAAGGATGTGCTAGGTCTCTACTTTTAATGGAGGTGTCTACCTCCAAGACTAACTCTCTCAACTCATCCTCCCGGCAAGGAGGTCTAGCCTCAGGTCTCTCCTGAGGGAAATGACCACTCGTGTCATACGACCTAAGCATGTATCTATTCTTTTACACTTACTCTATTAAGCTTATGTCCATG
Source organism: Alisma plantago-aquatica (assembly GCA_963693085.1). Lineage (NCBI taxonomy): Eukaryota > Viridiplantae > Streptophyta > Magnoliopsida > Alismatales > Alismataceae > Alisma > Alisma plantago-aquatica. Next base: position 721,583,779 of record OY856411.1, on the reverse strand, counting down.
ACATCTTATATACATGCTTTTTATTAATTTGGTGGAGGATTCCTTAATCCTTATCAACCTTACCCATACCTCAAGAGGGTGAGAAAATAAGAGAAAACCCTAATCCTTAAGGTCCTTAATAGAATTTGAGTTGAGAAAGGACGAACAAGATGAGAGAGTCCTAGAGGTATCTTATTTCGATTCATACCCTAAGACTTTGGCCAGGCAGTCACACGGATCTGGGAGTCCTCATATTCCGACTAGTGGTGCGGAGGAAAATATTGCCAGCCCCAGGTCGTGATCCTTTTCTAGACACCTCCGTCTTTCGGATAATCCTCTAAGAACTCCCTTGGGTTATATGGAGTTTGTAGAATTTAATAATTATTAATGGTTAAGTGAGGAACCTATGCTCTGATACCAAATGTTACGACCCCACCTTCCGGTAACCCCCAATTAAGGGAGACCAAGAGGTTGAAGCCACACCCATCAACTCCGGATCAAAGGTTCAACATATAACCAAGAACAATTATTAAATTTAAACAGACTATACTGAAAAATGGTAATAACATTTTTTTTTCATACCTTTGAAAAGTTTGGGATAAACTAAACTTCTAACCACCACTGAACTATTCTAACTAATTCCTCCTTGTTCTTTAATTCTTGAATTCACAATGTGTCGTTTTACTGTTTGTACTTTTGAGATTTGTACCTAAATCACCGACAAACAAAACGACGGTCAGCCGAAGCTGGTATGTGGAGGAAACAGATAATGTCCAACTACGTTAACAATATAATCACTCAATTAATCATTCAACAATCAAGATTACGTTTTAAGCCAAACTACTCAATCCATACTTATCTACAACTCTGTGTTGTCCCTGTAAGGACTTATATGATACCTCTGTAAAGGTAGAGTCACATGGCACCACCCAAAGGTAGCCCAATATCTAACTCACTGTGACCTGATGGACCTACCCTCTAGGCAGCCATATACCAAGTCATTCATGACCTGATGGACCTACCCTCTAGGTAGCCATATACTAGGTCAGCCATTAAGACACAGACGGGACCAGGATCTGAGCTAGAAGGCATATACATTATATGATAGTCATAGTCACTTTATAATTGCAATATGAACATCCAAACAGTTTTGTTGCATTCAATGCAATTAAACATCCGAGAATCCAACGAAAAACCTAAGCGGTTATTCATAATTAACCACATACCTGTCAAGATGATGTGAGACAGAAATAATCCAATCAACAATAGGCAAGCAAGCATTCAATAAGATCCTGAAACAATTATACAATTTCCTTTTATTACTCATGCCATCAAGATCTATTAAATCTAGCTCGCTTCCAAGGGTTTCTAGTCCACTTTTAGGGTTTCCATTTATCTTTTATCATTTTAAACCCTAATTTAACGCAATTGATCACAAACCCTTATTTTCTCAACATCTAAACCTCAGTTTCAGATTAAAGGTATAATTAACCATTAAATAAGTCCATTAAGCCTCTTTTACTTTAAAGCTATCATTTTTATCCTTTTAATTCATGACAAGATTATCAAACTCATTTATCCTCAAATCATCGTTCATTATAGTCTAATACACAAATGAACTCTGTTTGTCATCAATTTCATTTTTAACCATTAGAAAACCCTAATTTCCATACTAAGGGTTTTATCCACAATTATGAACTTTTATGCACGAAATATCTTAGAATCATCTTATTTCAATTTTAATCATGAAATTGATCAATTAAAGCCATTAATAGACTCATTCACTAATATTAGGGTTTCAAAGCCCATATATGCATATCTATGCACATAAGACTCTAAATTAATCAATTATGTGCAAAGTGCATCCTTTTCGATCTTAACATTCCTTTTTATCATTAACAGGTTAATACCAACTTTAACCATCAATTAAACCCTACTAATCACATTAATTATATCAAAATAGGGTTTCTTATCCATTAATACATTAAAGTTAACAACTTCCATCACTTTTCGAATTGAAAGAAGAATCAAGATCCAAATATATTTTTAATGGATTCCCCTCATTTTTATGAGCAAAATTCATATATTACGCGTACCCATCCGAGCTACGGTTGATTAGATATGAATTATGCAAGATTGACTTACTTTGTGCCAATGGGGGGCTGCCACGTAGGCGTCTCCCATGCAACGTTGCTCTTGGCTTTGAAAACATTTCGATTTTTCGATTCTGCCCTTGACTTAACCGACCGACCCAGCACAACGCTGAGGGTAAATTTGTCCAATCGTTCTCGGGTCGTCTTCCTCCTGGGAAGACCCTGCGCGGCCGCCGACCTACAGCCTTGCGCGGGTCTTCCTCACCTCCTGGGGCCACGATTGTTGTCGAAACTCTCTCCCCTAGCTTCGTCTTGCTCTGGCTCACCCAGGGCGCCTCTTATTCGTGACCTCGGCCTACGTTTTATGGCTGTACGGGCAGCCTGAAGCAGGTCGGCCGTGCGAGGATCTTGCCCGGAGATGGTAACCAACCTTCCCAAAGTCATTGTAGGGTCATCAGGCTTCCATCACACTTCCTCCCTATCCCTCGTTGCCCCAGGGTAGGGCCCTACTATCAAGGTTAGGGTTTGCCTGTCATGAAGAAGGAGAAGAGAGAGATAATCATGGGATTTCTCTAATCTTTGAATCCAGGGGTTCTCCCCTTTTTATAGAGGAGGGTATCCACACATCAAGACGTTCACATGAGAGGGAACAAGTCCCTTTCCTAATAGGAAACAACTTCCCTTAATTAAGAAGCAAATCTTCTCTCTCTCCCTCATCCCTTTGATATTCCTTTTTCTTTAATTATTAGGATTACGAAAATTGCCTCCTTTATCTTCCTTGTACTTTCCTTTAATGTATTAGTAATAATGTATTATATTACTTTCTTATTTTGCTTTATTGGTATTTTCTCTTTCCTCTTTCTTCATTGGGGCTCCTTGGTCCCCCAGAAACTCCAAGATTTCGAAATCCTTTTTATTTGATACTCACTATCCTTCTAGATGCATTTGAATGCATTATTCTCATTATTATGTTTATTCCTTATTAACATATCTCTTTTTGAGGATTTCACTTTATTTCTCTTTTATTTTCCTCATTGGTATTCCTTTTAACATTAGGAATCATTGGGATACGAAATTCCACCAAGGATAACTCAATTACACCTCTTTCACTTATTTCCCCTATTTTGACATTGTTTTCAATTTCTTTCTTAATAAAGAAATACTTATTTAATCTTTTCTTTTATAGTTGCCTTTTCTTTACAATCTTGGATCCCTTGGCACCCAAGGAGCCTAAAGGCACGAAATACATCCTTGGATTACATTCTTTTACCTTCTAGAGGTTTCCACATCTTTCTTTTCTCGAATACTCAATCATTCATTAATTAATTAAAATTCTTTGTTATTAGGCCCAATAGCCAATAAGGCCCATAAAGCAATCATCTAGGCTTATTGTAAACAAAATTCATGGATTCAAAACAAATCATATCATTATTTGTCCCAATATATTTAATATGAGAAATTACATTTCTCACCACATGAACCCAAAAAAATCAGGGTTGTAACATGACAAGATGTGCGATGGCCTTGTCAGACATGAGAATACTTGTACAACCAGTGAAATGAATACCTTGGTCTAAGGAACTAGAGGTAATGGTTACTTGTTACAGAGGTAACAATGTTATGTAATGATCTAAGGGTTTGAATGCCCAGATCCAGTAATTATGATAATAATGTGAAGGGATGAAAATTCCTAGTAATGTGATAAGGGATTGAGATCCCAGGTATCATGTGTTGTAAAGATTTGAAAAGTACGTGATAGATGTATTACACCTTTCTTTGTAGCATTTGTTGTGATTAAATGAAACCCTAAGGGTAGGGTGTTCAATGAATCAAATATTTTGATATCAATGTTCTCAGTTGTTATTAATAATTCTTATCATGATAAGTAATTAACTCTTAATTGAGTTATGAGATGCACAACTCAAGATTTGGGTTGATATGCACATTCTTTGAGAAATTACATATAAATTGCAGGTGCTATTGACGATTACTCATATTTTAAGTAATTAACTCTTATCAGTGTAATAAGATGATAAATTGCACGATTCTAGTGTGTATGTGCCAAGTGGACATGTAATCTGTTTATTTAAGAATTTTAGTCTGCCTGCATGTATAGTATGTTGATTACTCAATATATTATAGTGTTTTGAATATACTGATATGCCAAGTTTAGAATGATATACATGTTGTATTATAACTTCAAATAAGGAGACGCAACAACATAGAGATACTAGAGTCAAGTATAAGTAAGAGAAGGGTACAATGTAGAAAGAGATTTCCAGGAATAATAAAATAATAGACTTAGGAGCCCTGAACACCGTAGAACCCCTATGTGAGGTCTGCGCCTTACGAGTGAAATGACCTAACCCTGGAAGCATCCAGTATACGGGGGTCAGAACGTGCTATCAGGTGGCACGGGGGATGAAGCCCTAGTGGAAGTCTCCTTAAATTATAGTTTGCAGTGTCCAATATCAACCATAAGTCCTGGTGGCACTAGAGTACAGAAAAGCTAAGAGGTGGCTTGACTCTCCTCCTGTGTGCTCAGGTTAGAGGAGGAGTCCAGTTTAGGCTAGAGAGCCATTTCCCTATAGCAGACTAGGAGAGTATTTAGACTTATCATTTCCCAGGTGTGTCCGCTAAGTCTTGTACGGTGTGATCGTAGTGCACTACAAGTCTTCATATGTAGAGTACACTGCATATGATCAAGGCATAATGAAATGAATGAGAGGTCAAACAAGTGTGTACAGTTATTCAATTACTCTTTGTATGTTTCTGAATTATTAGATCTCTTTATGATCAATCAAGCATTTCATATATTGATTCACTCTTATAGATATTTAGAGTATCCTGCCATATTTATGATTTTCAATTATTAGACTCTTTAAAGCTTACTGTTGTTGTAATTGATATCAATTGCTCAAATGAATATCTGTAATTATATCAGTGATTTAGACTATTTCTTTGAAGTACTCATTCACTGAGCGAGTAGGCTCACCCCTCTACTCACAAGTTTTAGGGAAATCACATGGACTTGAAGAAGATATCATTACATTAGAGTAGATCTGCCATAAGAGTTAAGTCTGAGTATAGTTAAGTTCAGTCAGTCCTTGTCACTCTAGGCCCTTGTAAAGAAATAAGAGAGATGTAAATGATGATGTATAACATTATTCCTCTTTTAGCAATATGTGCGAATCAGCAAGTCGTATGTGCTTCAAAGTATGAGGAACATAATGAATGTTCATACATGCATTTGTACTGTTGAAATCAGATTAGAGAAATCAATGTTTAGATTCCCTTGTAAAGTTGGTTTATGTGGTTCAATGTGAGAAAAAAAAGAGTTTTGAAAGAGAAGAAAAAGTTAAGGGTGATCTTTGTATTACGTTAAATCCTCAATTATGCCCTAATCTCATGATTAGTGGAAATTGTGAGATCGAGGTGTAACAACTTGGTATCAGAGCTTAGGCTGAGTTGTCAGGGACCATTAAGTTAGTAAGTTAGAGTCATAAGTGTGGCAGATAGGAGATGTTATGATGTTATCTCTAGGGATTTGAGTATTTGGATATCTTGGCCCGGTATCTGAGTACTTGGATCAACCAGTATCAACCTACTCTATCTATTCTTTCATGTATACCCTGGCCAGGTATACAGTGGAAGGATGGGCTAGAGAGGAACCCTAGAAATATTAGGGTTAGAAACAAGATAAGTAACATGAATTAAGAGCATAAATTTAAAATGAGATAGAACTTTCATTTCATATTGTTGTTTTATTGGAGATGAATAGAAATGCTCTTATATGTTTGAATCCAGATATTCAATATTTTGAAATATATATGGGTCTTTAAAATATATTGTACACTATGCAGTTTTAGCATTTATTGATTACATTCTTTGTATCAAGTAGACTGGAAATGATCTTTGAATGAACTTTCCTAAGTGGATATTCTTTCCACATGTTTGAGATTAATAGGAGTTGGTTAATCTTAAGTAGATCTTGGTTCAAGATTGCAGGTTTGGCCTGGTCCGTCTGGCAGGATGCATTACTGGGATCTAATGACTCATATTAATAATATGATAAGAGTAGACTCTGGATAAATTAGACCCACATCATAGTCAGAATGTACATACACTAAGATGTTGAAACATATGGGAAATATTAGAATAGCTAAGAATCAGTTGGAACAGATATCTGAGACCCAACTTTGGGGCCTCATATGAGAAATCCTTAATTGGGAATAAAGGATCACGACATAAGGTTCATATTTAGTTTAATGATTAATATTATATGAACTCTAAATATGAAATATGTAAAAGATATGAGAAAATTATGTAACGGCCAAGGTAGTAAGAATCAATCATGAGGAATGGATTATATAACCGAGTACAATGTTTTTATGTACCCCAAAGCAAAGGAAAAAAAGAAGAAAAGAGTTAAGTATACGATAAGTAAATACAAGTGAAGCGTCTTCAAAAGAGTTAAAGTAAAGAGACTTACATAAATATGTAAATCATAAGACTAGGATAAGAAACTAAGTTAAAACAAAGATAAATGTTAGAAATGATGAGCTTGATTAAGGAATGAGGGTTATGATATAATAGAGAGCATGGAATGTATACCTTTATTAATAAGTTTAATACATTCATCCTTACTACCTTTGGACTCCAAGTCTCTGTAGAACAACAAATTAGTTTCTAAAAAAATAGAACAAAAGTGTAGCTTAACAAAATGAATACGTTATACAAAGGTAGACTATACTCAGGAAGTAAAAACTTGATATAAGAGAAACTATGTTTCACCCATGCATGAGCCATTTGATTTAAAATGAAGGATATGTAATGTATTAAACATGAGTTGAAACTAGTAGAGAGATTATTGATTTAAAATTTCAACTTAGCATTAGTAGAAGGATAAAAAGAAATATGTGCAACATGGTATACATGATCATACACATGAATAAGCAACATGATCATAAGAGAAAAGTAGAATTTAAAGATAACAGGTGGAAGAGTAGTATATGGTAAGAGGATTATGGAAAGTAAGGAAGGGTTTGAAACATGGTGGAGTTATATAGATTATAAAAGAAAGAGGTTAGGAGATTCAATCAAGTGCTAGTTAGTCAATTATCCTTGTTGATAACTAATTAAACCTACATATGACAAATATATTAATGGGATGTTTGAAGATAATAATTCTAAGTCTCAGAACTGCCTTCTCTTCCATATATTACTTAATGAGAGAAATGTGGGAATGAAGTGATAAACAAATGAATCATATCTGATGCATAACCACCATGGTAGAGGCATCTAGTGAATGTAATAATGACACATAATATGATGATGAAACCCTAGAAGGGTAAATTGAGAATGTAATCTATCTGAATGGCCAATTAAGATGAAGGAAATTCAATTGATAAGATAAGGAAGACTTTAGTAAAAACTTGTGAGATCCAAAGTTTGAATTTCAAATTAAGGGAGCAAAGTCACACCATAATAATGTCATGCTACAGATAAAGGAAAAACCCTAGAATGTTTAGAGTTGTATTAGTTAAAGGGTTGTCACTAGATATTTGACCTTGAATACTAGCATCTCTATAAAACAAGATCATGAAATTTTCACTATGAGAAGTAAACTAGCACTGATAGTAATCCTAGATAATCTGAAGGTAGATAAACAATATGGAAATGATTTAGAGCAAAGGATAAGAAATAGATTTGAAATATAAGAGGTGTGTTTTGAACAAAAGGATAAATACAATATGAGTGAAGTGTGATAAGAAATAAATTCTTGCAGTAATAGCAAGAATGATGAATAATCTATTCATACCTTGTATGTTTCAATTTTAGGGATGTTTAATCTACATGATTAAAATGAGAAGGATAAGTAGCAAAAAGTAAGTAGTAATGAATGAGGAGAGAGATAAGAGAAAACAATGGCTTTTAGTAATATGTGATATTTGTTTTTATAAGTATAATTTCTTGAAGGTATATTAAGGGATGTAAAATGGTTCTACGTATGATTTCAGGGTACATGTGTGACGACCCCAATTTCTACATACTTTCCTTAATGACATATACAGATATGTGTGCACTCATATCTATAAATGTCAAAAGGGAAAATAATAGAAATCAAGATAGCCAACTAAAATCATAGATAAGCCAAGATCAAGTTCACATCATAGCAAATAGCCACACAACATTTCATTCAATAATGAAAGATAAAGTCATACATATTTCTACTGGAGAAAGAAGAAGAATAAATCTATGATTATTACATTGGATCTCAATCATCCTCAACATAAGCTAGGGAAAGAAATAAACTAACATCTAGCAAGAAAGAGATAAGAGGAATAGGTCTATCTAATAAATCCTCCATGCTTATTATTTGTGCCTTCAGGTACTTTGAATATGCATTTTACTTTGATCATCAATTGATCCTTGCACCTAGAAAATACGAGAAACAAATACATCAACAAAGTTGGTACGTGGAGTAAAAGCTATACTATGCTGGCATATAAAATACTCGAATTGAAGAAGAAGAAAGAAAACATTATTTAAAGGAAGAAAATCAGGTAATCCCAAGTTATTAGCCTCATTTATAGTGAACATGCATTACTATGGTGGACTTAGCACATAATTGCATAAATAGTGGGCCCTTCCCCGTGTACCTTGTACTCTAGGGATCTCCCCGTATACCATGTACTCTAGGGAGGTGCTAGTCAACATTAAAGCTTTCCCTCTCTAATAGGGTGTTTAATGAGCACCACTAGTAACTACATTTCACTTATATTCAATTATGTTCTTTTATGTTCAAGGCGGTAAATCATCAATTAATCATATATCAACATCCATCAATGTATATCAATTTCATGCAAACAATTACATATACTTAACATCCAGCAAAAACTAGTCATATAATTATATCCACGTACCTTTAGTTCTCAGATCTGGATTCCACAAATCTTAGATTAGGAGAAAGATAGTAGATCACCCTGAAATATAGTAAAACCCTAAAGTCACCATGGTTTCTCATCAATCAACATTAATTACTATTATAATTTAGGGTTTAGGTTATTTGGGATATCATTTTAGGATACATGTGATTCAAGGGGTCAGGGTTAAGTCTACTCATCCAAGGCAATTAATGGTTGACATAAAATCGCATAAGGTGTATAATAAGAAAAGTGGAATCTGGAAATTAGGGTTTTTCTCCCTTATTGAAACAACTATCCTTCTGAGATAAGATTTTGAGTGACATGATGATTAGAACCCTAATTAGGGTTTAATCTATTCTCAAGGTAGATTGGAAGTCAGTTATGACCATTATTACATGATATACAATTATTAAGGGGGTCATTAGGACTTGTAGGCTATATTTTCGAAAAGGGCTCAGATCCAGGTCCTGTTTATACTATACTTAGATAGATCTCATTGATATGATGAAAATAACATATAATTTCAATATATTCCGACATTCCTAGCAATTTCTAGGATTTTTCTACAATCTGACCAATCATGAAATTCTAAAGGAATTAAAGAAAAATAAAAAAAAGATTTGTGAGTTCTGGCTCGCGGATCATGCGAGGGATCCGACCAACCGGACCCTCTCACTGACCCGCGAGCAAGCGCTCGTCAAAGCGGGGGGGGGGGTCAGACTCGCTGAAAAGTCAGGAGTTCCCTTGACTCCAACTTGTTGGGCTCGTGTCCGGGTGAGGGTGAGCAAGGAAATTCACCCCTCTGAAAGTTCCTGCTCGCGCCATGGCTGCAACGAGGAATCGGGGAGAGCTTGATCGATCTCTAGGATGAACTGGGCTACGTTGGTTATTGGGTTGAGTCCGCGAGCTCACGACGATTGCAGGGAGGTCGAGCTCATCGGAAATGGTAGCCTGGGTATCATTTTTTAATCACAAGGGATTGAAAACAGGTCGATGAGTGAAGTGGAGGTTTACCTACCCTCAGGTTGAATCGAGGGAGTCAGAAGTTTCGCGGCGGTCTGTCGATGTTGTTGCAATCTTCCCGAGGCTCCGAGATGGTCCCAAGCTCGCCGTCGGTGAAGCTTTGAAGCTCAGCTGTGGTGGCTCGTCGACCCGAAGTTCTACGCTTCCGCGGCTCCAACCGAGGGTGGCGTTCGACTCGGCGGGGTCCTGAGATGGTGCGGTCGCTCTCAATTTGACGGAGGAGTCTACCAGAGTGAGAGGGAGGTCGGGGAGCATGTGAGCAGGGGTGCTCGAGGTGAGGGAGGTAGGGTTGATCTCGATAGAAATTAAGGTGTTGGTGCAACTAAAGGGACGGTGGCAGAGCTGCTGGGCTCCTTAAATAGGCGTGGGGGTTGCTAGGAAGGGGAGCCCTAATTTTGGCTGTCGCCACCACTGAGAGGTGCGGGAACTCAGGAGGTCGTTCTCCCAGTTGCGTGGATGAGGGGAGGTGAGTAGAGGGTTGTTAGGTTCGTTTTCGAGAGTGGAAGGCTTCCTCCAAAAATCTCGGGGAGAGGGGACGGAATTGGAGTGCTGGATCGCGCGAATGGTTCCTCGATCTGTTGGAGGCGATGGCCCGGTCTTGCGGGAGGTTAGGGATGACTCGGGTGCCGTTAGATCTCGCGTGTGTCTCCTGATCCACTGATCGGGCGGCTGGGATTAAATCCCAGTGAGTGGGCCACGTCCAAAGTAGCCCAAAAGCCAGCGTGACAGATTAAATGTCCAAAATAATCGTAAACCTTAGTCCTAGGCTAGATTAGGTGATATAATACACAGAATTTCAAAAGTAAATAACTCTAAATTGGTAGCTCCAATTGAAATGAGATTTTAGGCATAGTTTTATAATGTTATGGTTTAGTTATGGTGCAAAATTAGAGTCCCAATTCGATTATTGACTAGGTCAATTTACTAAATGTCATATATTATTGACTTTATATATATATCATTATTGATGGTCTTAGGTGAAATTAATGATCCATTTATTCAAATTAGTGAGAGAGGTGATTGAGGGCATAATTGGAACAATTAAAATTGTAAGGGAGAGGAACTAAATAATAAATGTGTAAAAACTCACTCTGTCACATTCTCCCCTCCTTTTTAAGAATTTTGTCCCCAAAATTTAAGCAGCCTGAAAAAGATATGGATACTTCTTCTCAACCTCGGTCTTTAGCTCCCAGGTGGCATCCGTTTCATCATGGTGGCTCCAGAGAACTTTCACCATTTCAATATGATGATTACTGCGAAGCTCCTTTGACTTGAAGTCGAGAATTCTGATTGGGGACTCAGCATATGACAGATCATCCTTCAATTCGAGAGGCTCATGATTCAAGATATGGCTGGAATCCTTGACATAGGGCTTCAGATTAGATACATGGAACACATTATGCATGTCACTATACTGAGGTGGCAAAGCAAGATGATAGGCACATTCGCCAACCCTTTCTAGAATCTCGAAGGGTCCAACATAACGAGGACTGAGCTTTCCTTTGTTCTGGGCCAAAGCTCGAATAGGTCGGATCTTCAGAAATACATGGTCACCCTCCTTGAATTGACGTTCTTGACTGTGAGAATCTGCATAAGACTTCTGTCTATCCTGTGCCCACTTCATTCTCTGCCTAATCAGTGCAACCTTATCAGAATACAACTGCATCTCCTCGGATTTCATCAGGGTACGCTCTCCGACATCATCCCAGTGTAAAGGTGATCTGCATGGTCGACCATAAAGAGCTTCATAGGGAGGCATCCCAATGCTTGCCTGATAGCTATTATTATAGGAAAACTCAGCTAAAGGTAAGTAATAGTCCCATGAGCCTTCCCAATCGAGAACACAAGCTCGCAGAAGATCCTCTAGAATCTGTACTGTACGCTCTGACTGCCCGTCTGTTTGCGGATGGTAGGCTGTACTGAAGTTCAACTTGGTACCCAATTCCTCTTGAACCTGCTTCCACAGCTTTGATGTGAACTTTGGGTCCCTGTCTGAGACAATAGATGCTGGAACTCCATGTAGGCGTACTATCTCCCGTATGTAGAGATCTGCCAACTCAGAAACCTTTGCAGTAGTCTTCACAGGAAGAAAATGAGCTGATTTGGTGAGACGATCCACTATGACCCATGCAGCGTCATATCCCTTCCTGGTCCTGGGTAATCCCACCACGAAATCCATGGTGATGTGTTCCCATTTCCATTCCGGAATCTCGAGGGGTTGTAGTAGACCGCCTGGTCTCTGATGTTCGGCCTTAATCCTTTGACATGTCAAACACCTGGACACGAAATCGGCAATATCACGCTTCATGCCCCTCCACCAAAACTGACATTGTAGGTCTTTGTACATTTTTGTTGTGCCTGGATGAACTGTGTACTTGGACCCATGTGCCTCATTTAGGATTGATGTCTTTATAGCTGACTGCTCAGGAACCCATATACGATTCTTGTAACGGAGACCTCCATCAAGACCCACGGACAGATGTGTTTGCGGCTTTGACAGAAGGGAAGAGAGCTCTGCAAGATCGGGACTAGCCTTTTGTGCCTCCAGAAGTTTGAAATGCAGGTTGGACGTGATGGAAATGTTATTAACATGCACACGATCAGACAGAAACTGTGGCTTCCAGCCCACTAGATCCTCCATGTTCCTCCATTCGGGGACAGAAAGAGATGGACATACTGCCCTTTTTCTACTAAGGGCATCAGCGACTACATTTGCCTTACCCGGATGGTAGGCAATAGTGAAATTGTAGTCCTTTAGGTATTCAATCCATCAGCGTTGACGCAGATTCAAGTCCTTCTGAGTCAGGATGTACTTCAGGCTTTTGTGATCGGTGAAGATGTCGAACGTTGCCCCGTACAGGTAGTGCCTTCGGATCTTGAGGGCATGAATGATTGCAGCTAATTCCAAATCATGGGTGGGATAATTAAGTTCATTGGGTTTTAGCTGTCTAGAAGCGAAGGCCACTACTTTACCATTCTGTTGCAGGACACACCCTAATACATTCCTCGAAGCATCAGTGAATATTACAAACCCTTCATTGCCAGAGGGTAGAACAAGAACAGGAGCCGACGTCAACTTCTGCTTTAACTGCTGGAAACTGGACTCACAAGTGGTTGACCAGAGGAAGTGCTCGTCCTTCCGAGTAAGCTTGGTTAGAGGGAGTGCAACTTTGGAGAAGTTTGGAATAAAACGACGGTAGTATCCGGCCAGACCCAGGAAACTCCGAATTTCAGAAGGGTTACGAGGAGGTTGCCAATCAAGTACAGCAGAGACTTTGGCGGGATCAACTGATATACTTCCTCCAGAAATAACATGTCCAAGAAACATGACCTTATCAATCCAGAATTCACGTTTTGAAAGTTTGCCATAAAACTGCTGGGTTCGAAGAATGTCAAGAACTGATCGCAAGTGTTCACGGTGTTTTTCCATAGAATCAGAATAGATCAAGATATCATCAATGAAGACGACCACAAACTCATCAAGATAGGGTTGGAAGACTTTGTTCATCATATTCATAAATACACCTGGTGCGTTGGTTAACCCGAATGGCATCACCAAAAATTCGTAATGCCCATAACGAGTTCGAAAAGCAGTTTTAGAAATATCAGAATCCTTGATTTTGAGCTGATGGTATCCAGAACGGAGATCAATCTTTGAGAAAACTTTAGCAGTACGAAGCTGATCGAAAAGGTCATCAATACGAGGAAGGGGATACTTGTTTTTAATAGTATCTTGGTTTAACATGCGGTAGTCAATACACATACGCATAGAACCATCCTTCTTTTTAACAAAGAACAGGAGCTCCCCAGGGGGAAACACTAGGAGGAATGAAACCTTTGTCGAGAAGTTCTTGCAACTATTTCTTCAACTCCATCAGCTCAGCAGGAGCCATCCTATACGGTGCCCTAGAAATCGGAGTGGTTCTAGGAAGAAGATCTATGGAGAACTCAATGTCTCTATTTGGAGGCAGCCCAGGAAGCTCCTCCGGAAAAATGTCAGGGAAGTCACGTACCACCTCCAGACTTTCTACAGGCCCGCTACTAGGACTGGTCTCTGAGACTAATGCGAGGAAGACTTTACATCCCTTAGAAATGAGCTTTTTAGCTTTAAGAGAGGAGATTATAATATTATTACAGAATCCACTTCCCCTAGGGATTTTCACAGGGTAAGAATGAGGTTGAGAGAGAACGACCGTCTTGTTTCTACAGTCAATGTGAGCATGGTATGTGTAAAGCCAGTCCATACCAAGTATAACATCAAAGTCTTCCATAGTTAAGAGAATGAATTCAAAGGGCATATCATGATTTTCATACTTAAGAGAAAGTTCATTAGTTTTCTGCAGAGTTGTGAGTATTTTGCCACTTGGAGTAGACACGTCCAGAGTATATCCCAAATCCCTTATGTGAAGATTTAATATGGATGCCAGAGTTCGAGAAATAAAAGTATTTGTAGATCCGGAGTCAAATAAAGCCTTAACAGGATGACCATTTAATAATACAGTGCCTACATAAGGTAATCAAAATTATGAATAATTGTAGGCTTGAATAAGATATTGAATTATAAAGAAATTAGATTACCTTCACAGAGCTGGTTTGGATATGCCTTGGCCTCTTCTGCATTTACTGCAAACACCCTGCCATTGCGGTGTCCCTGAGGCTGCGGAGCACCACCCGCAGGATTGCCAAAGATGGAGGGAGTGGGGCACTTGGCGACAAAATGACCCTCCTTTTTGCAGTTATAGCAGACTGGCTTGGTGTGGCGGCATACTCCACCATGGTGTCGTCCGCAAGTCTTGCACTTCGGGTGGTCAATCTTCTGTTGATTTCGATTGTTCTTCTGTCCTCCTTTTCCTGAACCTCCTCCTTTCCCTGATCCCTTGTTGTTATGGCCTGGATTGAACTTCTTAAACTTATCCTCTTCAGTTGTGGTTAACCCTAAGTATCCCATGCTAGGAGGTTTTTGCATGCCCTGCTCTCTCTCCTACTTGAGGGCCATATCTAGGGCTTCATCTATGCTTCTGGGACGAGAGGCTATGACTAGGGTTTTTAGGTGGGCGGAAAGGCAGTCAACATAGTGTTCAGTAAGGCGGTCTTCAGTCTTGATGGGTGCATAACGTTCCAGAAGCCTAAACTTCTGGGTGTAATCAGCTACTGAAAGACTACCCTGCCTTAACTCCATGTACATCTTTTCCTTCCTCTTTCTCTCGGCTATGGGCATAAAACGATCCTTGAAGAGGTTTTTGAAGGCTTCCCACTCCATGTTGTCTATTTCCTCACCCCTATTCCTGCCATAGTTCTCCCACCAGATTTTTGCCCCTCCCTTAAGCATATGGGTGGCGAACCTAACCTTCTTCTCATTGGGTACTTCTAGGGTATGAAAACCATTCTCTATGGTCAAAATCCAGGCTTCCGCCTTATCCATAACCTCAGGCTGATCCTCACCCCAAAAAGAATCAAGGTTTAGTTTAATAAAATCTATCACTGTCACTTCTTTCTTCCTAGATGAGTTGGGTTCTGGGGTTCCTTTTGTGGCGAGGGTTTCCATAAAATCTAAAAGGATTTTCTTCTGTTCTTCCCACCTTTCCTTGGCCTCGCCATCGGGATCAGGTACTTCAGAGGGTTCACGTTCTTTTCTTTTCTTAGAGGACGATTCCCCTGAGCTGCGAGTCTTAGGAGGCATCCTGAAATTAATTTGAACGTATTAGGTTATTACTTCAACAATTATTCTTGTCATTATCATTATTATTTTCACATGATATTTTATTATTCTCATTATTTAATGATTAATATTCTGAATGTTATGATTTAGGGAGGATATCCTAAAATCCTTGTCAGTCGATCCTTAGGACTTTCTAAATAGAGAGACTCCTTCCTAACCTTATTACAGAGGTAAGAGGGAAAGTTTAATTTATTTCAAAACATAGATGAGAGGGAGGAATTTTTCCTATAGAAGAGGTGAGAGGGAAAAATCTATAGATGAGAAAATTCCTAAATTAAGGTATGCCCAAGAATAGGGGACACTTAGGATATCGGCCAGGTAGACTTGTACTGCCATAAAGGTAGCCTCGTGATTGCTAAGCTAAGTGGCTCGGAGACTTTAGTCAGACCCATGGCAGATGCTATCCTAGACACCTCAACCCTTCACATCCCTAACTCAAGGACTACCCTAGACTCATAATAGGGTGAATGAAAGTCATGTGACTATGATGTGTGAACATTGGCTCTGATACCAACTGTGACGACCCCAATTTCTACATACTTTCCTTAGTGACATATACAGATATGCGTGCACTCATATCTATATATGTCACTAAGGAAAGTATGTAGAAATTGGGGTCGTCACAACATGTGCAAGCAATATGTTAATTAAAGGTGTCTGATAGTTTAAGTCATTAATACCAGTAATCCATCTTATTATTCTACAATTGTGGTATGGTGATATGAGTTGAATGATGATGGAAAAAATGGAGGGTCACCCTGAATAAGGTAGTCTTACCTATTCACTCATATGAATAGAAGGGATGATAACCATATTGTATTGATATGTAACCCTAATGAGGTGTAGCTTGTTATACCTAGATTTAATATAACTAAGTGATGGTAATTGGGTGTGAATAGTCCTTAAATGACTAATACAATTATGGAGTACTCTGTTACTATTGTTGAAACCCTAGTATGCTATAACCTGATGGTTACACCTAGAATTATGTGTCGGTTCATACTTGAGAATAGTATGGAATGTGATGGTAATGCTTCACCTTATTCATCCATGATCCAATGGGGATGACGTGAGTAGAAATGTACAATTATTGTTGAATCTAGTCCTTTAACTCAAGACTATTTTTCTATTTGAGTGGCACTATAGTAAAATTCAAAAAAACATGGTGAACTCTCTTTCATGATTTAGAGGTAATACATAACAATAGTACATATTTAGCAGTATGAATTGAGAAAGTTGGATCAGATTATCGATGTTGAGGTAACACCTCAAGAGTATGAAAATATTGAAATGATTGTTTCTCTCTCTATCCTATGATTGATTTTGGCATAGAGAATTTGTTTGTTATCATTGAGAACTATTTCAAACATGTTTTGATTTAGTAAAGGAATAAAAGACAATGTTGAAAACTGCATTCAAGTATGAAATATAAGAATATAATGACATGTAAGATTTCAGAAGCTTAAAATAAACCTTGAATGTACTTTACTTGCTTATTTATGTTTCAGGGATGAAACCTTTTTAGGGGGGAGAATAGTTATGACCGCATCTGAGCTTAATTGGTAAACTAGGGTTTACCTAGATGATTATATGCTTAATTGGATTGTTCATTACTTAAATCTAATTAATGATGATACTTCAATTATTATGTTTTAAACCTAATAAAAATGTTAAGTGTTCTATTGTTTGAGAAATTAGGTTTTGAGAAATATAAACCCTAGTTGGCTGAAATTAGGGTTTTGATGGTACATGAGTATGGAATTTGATCAGGATAGCAGTGTGGTAAATGATTTTTAATATTTTCTAGAATTTTTTTATTTAATTTAATTTTGGATATGATATGTATAACTCAATCATTCATATTGTATAAAAATTTCAGAATATTTGAGCGTTCTTTGAATGTAGTTCTCAGTCGAACTATACTTCGACCAAAATGCTGACAAAGTGCTTTTCAGAAGTGTAGTGTTTAATTTTTACTTATTTATTGGTAACTCCAAATAATCTGAAATTTTAACTTGAGATCTGAAACTCAATTATAAACAACATGTAAAATTTTCATAATTTTTGGATGCGTTGAGACCTTATCAGTAGATGAATTACAGTAACTGACATTTTTGTAGAATTCTAGATAGTTGTGCACTATTCGATTTTTATTTATTTAATGGAGGCTTGGAATGATCTCCCACTAAAGCTTTGAAACTCAATTATACACAATATTATAGATTCTCATAATTTTTAGAGAAGGTTTGATCTCTAAAATACACATTTTCACAGAAACCTTTGTATGATAGAAAAATCTACTGAAATAAGAAAAAGTTTACTGAGGGGTCAATGTGCAATTAACCCAAGCAGCTCAATTGCTCTATATGATCAACCTAACACACAAGGAGATCTCATAATTCGTGATTCAATCTAGAGAAACAAAATCCTAGAGAGAGAGAGAGAGAGAAGAGTTAGGGTTTGAGAGGAGAATTTGATGGAGATGCTGACCTAGGGTTTTGCGGTCCGAGGAATGATGAAATCATGTAAGTTTAGCTTCTTTGGATATAGTTTCATGGTGAATATTATCTCACATTTCAAAATTCCGTCCCTCCTATGATTGGATCCAAAATGGTATCAAAACTTCCCCTTTTCTCACTCTTTCTTCATAATCCCTCATTTTAAGGGTTTTCGAGTTGAAAGGAAGAAGAATTGGGTGAATTGCTAGGGATTTGATATGGATTCGAAATTTTCATATATGGATAAGTTTTTAAGGTGTTTTCACACCTTAGGGTAAGTGGGAACATCCTTTAAACAATATATTACACGAAAATAGGTTAAATCAACCATAATCTTTAATTGCTTAGTATGCGACTACAAACCCTGAATTGTCTATTTGTTCTAAGTTGTTGCAAAATGATATGAAATGGATTATTCCTTTGTTTGAATGAATTTCAGATGATAAAATCATACTAGAAATCTATACAATGCATTCTAATGAGAATTCCCTAAGTATTCACAGAGGTTATAAGAGTAAACTAAAATATAGGGAATTTTTCTAAGACTGAAATTTTCCGTATAACTAAATAGAGAAAGTTGCTTATCTAGATCCCCTTGGTTTTGAATGATAGTTTATCTAAATTCATAGTACATATATGTCAGATACTATCTTGTATTTCATTTAAAGTGAGTAGTGTTTTTTTGGTATCTCAGTGAAGAGGGTGAAACCCTAGATGTGAGGAAAGTTGGATATTTGTGAATAGATATCGTGAAATCCATTTGAAGTGATTTTATTGACATGATAGACTTTATTTATTCAATGTTATTATTGATGCATGATATCCTAGTGAATTTCATGGAAACCCAAATTCAGATCAGTTCCAAGGTTTCATACATATATTGATTTTATATGATTTGTTGATTGTAGTCTTTATTCAGTGAATGTTTATGTCGCCTGAAATCTTTATGGGAGCCATGGGAATAAGTTGTTGCCTAGTGAGAGGTGACAAGATGTGTGATGGCCTTATGAGACATGAGAATACTTGTACAACTAGTGAAATGAATACCTTGGTCTAAGGACCTAGAGGTAATGATTACCTGTTATAGAGGTAACAATGCTATATGATGATCTAAGGGTTTGAATACCCAGATCCAGTAATTATGATAATGATGTGAAAGGATGAGAATTCCTAGTAATGTGATAAGGGATTGAGATCCCAGGTATCATGTGTTGTAAAGATTTGAAAAGTACGTGATAGATGTATTACACCTTTCTTTGTAGCATTTGTTGTTATTAAATGAAACCCCAAGGGTAGGGTGTTCAAAGAATCAAGTATTGTGATATCAATGTTCTCAATTATTATTAATAATTCTTATCATGATAAGTAATTAACTCTTAATTGAGTTATGAGATGCACAACTCAAGATTTGGGTTGATATTAACATTCTTTGAGAAATTACAGATAAGTTGCAGGTGCTATTGATGATTACTCATATGTCAAGTAATTAACTCTTATTAGTGTAATAAGATGATAAATTGCATGATTCTAGTGCGTATGTGCCAAGTGGACATGTAATCTATTTATTTAAGAATTTTAGTCTGACTGCATGTATAGTATGTTGATTACTCAGTATATTACAGTGTTTTGAATATACTGCTCTGCCAAGTTTAGAATGATATACATGTTGTATTATAATTTCAAATAAGTAGATGTGACACCATAGAGATACTAGAGTCAAGTATAAGTAAGAGAAGGGTACAATGTAGAAAGAGCTTTCTAGGAATAATAAAATAATAGACTTAGGAGCCCTGAACACCATAGAACCCTTATGTGAGGTTTGCGCCTTAGGGGTGAAATGACCTAACCCTGGTAGCATCTAGTATACGGGGGTTAGAATGTGCTATCAGGTGGCACGAGGGACGAAGCCCTAGTAGAAGTATCCTTAAATTATAGTTTGTAGTGTACAATATCAACTAGAAGTCATGGTGGCACTAGAGTACAGAAAAGTCAAGAGGTGGCTTGACTCTTTACCTATGTGCTAAGGTTGGAGGAGGAGTCCAGTTTAGGCTAGAGAGCCATTTTCCTATTGCAGACTAGGAGAGTAGTTAGACTTAGCATTTTCTGGGTGTGTCCGCTAAGTCTTGTACAGTGTGATCGTAGTACACTACGAGTCTTCATATGTAGAGTACACTGCATATGATCAGGGCATAATAAAATGAATGGGAGGTCAAACAAGTGTGTACAATTGTTCAATTATTCTTTATATATTTTTGAATTATTAGTTCTCTTTATGATCAATCAAGCATTTCATATATTGATTCACTCTTATAGATATTTAGAGTATCTTGCCATATTTATGATTGTCAATTATTAGACTCTTTAAATCTTACTGTTGTTATAATTGATATCAATTTCTCAAAAGTATATTTGTAATTATATCAGTGCTTTAGACTGTTTCTTTGAAGTGCTCATTCACTGAGAGAGTAGGCTCACTGTGGCAGAGTGAGTTTTCATTTTATTTTCTTCTCTCTTAAAGTTTTTATTTCTCAAATTGTTGACTAAAATGACCTCAAATGCCTCACTCACTTTTTTTATATATAAGGGAATCACAAAAATTCAATTAATTCAAACCCTAGTATGTTATGATGATATAATACATGTGATAATGTATTTAGTTAATGAACATATCAACTTTCAAATTTGGACCCCAATTTTATACCATAGTCACGTTTTGACATCAATAAGCTACCCCTAAATTTTTGTTGTAATTGGATTTACCAATAAAGAGTTACGACCAATTTAATTTTGAGCTAATACATCACCTTTTATATAGCCTGGACCTAAGTTTTCAATTTAATCGAGCTTAATTATATGTCACCCAACCTATGATATCTCGCCCCCCCTCCTAGTCGTCAGATCGAGCGATCTGTGGATCAAGCCCTAATCTAACGGAGGAGACCTAGTCTCCTACCTCCCGCAAACGGTGGGGAGGTAGCAGGAGATGAGGCTCAGCCTACCTTGCCACCTCACACCCCTTTTTGAATCTTGAACCTAACAAATATCTTCTAAACTCCACGACAAACTCATCAAGCCCCAACTTGACCCCCCTCGTCCTTGGATCAGAGAGAATGAACCCCGACTCTCTCGCTGCTCTCACTGGCGGTGGCGCACGAATTAGGGATTAGCCCTCTACACCACCTCGTGCCTATATTGTCCCACGAGCTCCGCCAACCTTCCTTTTGTCATCCCCCACTCTTAATTCCAACAGAGTACGACCCTAACTCCCTCACCTTGAGCACCCCCTGCTCACCTGACCCGACCTTCTTCTCACTCTGGTGACACCCTCCACCCAATTGAGTTCCTCTACACCATCAGGGGACCTCAGCGGGACAATCAATGTCCTCAGTTGGAACCGCGGAGGCCCTGATCCTTGGGTGGACAAGTCGCCGCAACCAAGCTCGAAAGCTCCATCGCTATCTAGCTCAGGGACATGTCGATCCACAAGGAGTAGTCGGTAAACCTCACGAACACCGCGTGGAGCTTCTTGACCCCTCAATCCAGCCCGAGGGAAGGTAAGGCTCCATATCCACTTTTCCATTCATTGTACCTGTGAGAAATCGTTCTCGACCTGTAGTCCACCTCCGATCGAGCTGTTGAGCTCACCGAACTCAGGGGAACCTCAAAAAGAGGATTCACCCATCCTCTCACTCCCAGGCACCCCCTAGCTAGCCTGAGCTACCTCCACTTTGCCTTCTTCCCCATTGCCCAACCCTCGCTGCTACCATGGCGCGCGAGGAGAACAATTGAAGGGGCATGATTCCTAGTTTGCCCATGATCCGTCACGATGCTCATGTGACCCTCAAGGACATTTACATACTTTACCCCCAGCCTTGACCCAGTTGACTGAGGCTGGCTCACGGGTTAAGGAGAGGATCCGCGTAGCTGGATCCCTCTTCTGATCTGTGAGGCCAGTCACCTTTTTTTCATTTATTTCTTTAGAAATTACCTGATTGGTCAGATCTTATAAAACCCTAAAAAATGATAGGAATGTCGAAATATATCAAACCTATACATCATTTTCATCAGAAAAATGTGATCCATTTAAATAAAATATTTATAGGACCTAGATCTGATCCCTTTTTAAAAAAATATGGCCTACAAGTCCTAATGACCTCATAATATTTATATATTGTGTAATAATGGTCATGATTGATTTTAGATCTGCCTTGAGGACAACCTAAAACCCTGATTGGGGTCATGTTCACCATGTTACTCAAAATCCTATCCAAGAGGGATAGTTAATTCATTAATCGTGAAAAACCCTAATTTCGAGTTTCCTCTCTTCATAATGTATACTTTATACAACCTTATGAAAAACCCTAACAAATTAAATGTCCTTGAACGGCCTCGACAACCCTAACCTTAGAATCCAACTCTGAATCATATGTATCCTAATGTTATATCCCAAATAACCTAAACCCTAATAAGAAACCCTAATGTGGAATGATGAGAACCCATGGTGACTTTAGGTTCTTGTTTATATTTCAGGGTGATCTACTCTCTTTTCATAATTTAGGACTTGTGGAATCCAGATCTGAAAATTAAAGGTACATGGATATAATTATATGACTAGATTTTTCTGGATGCTAAATATATGTACTTGCTTGCATGTAATTGAAATACATTGATGGATGTGGATATATGAATAATTGTCAAAACAAATTCTGCCTTGAACATAAAAGAACATAATTGAGGATAAATGAAATGTAGTTACTAGTGGTGCTCATTAAACTCCCTATTAGAGAGGGAAAGCTTTAATGTTGACTAGCACCTCCCTAGAGTACACATTATATGGGGAGATCCCGAGAGTACAAGGTACATGGGGAAGGGCCCACCATTTATGTTTTTTCTAAGTCCACCATAGTATGCATATTCATTCTCAATGTGGCTAATAACTTGGGATTACCTAATTTTCCGCCTTTAAGTAACATTTTCTTTCTCTTTCTTCAATTTCGAGTATGTTATACGCCAGGGTAGTATAGATTTCAATTCCATGTACCAACTTTGTTGATATTTTTGTTTCTCATATTTTCTAGGTACAAACAACATTTGAAGCACTTCAAAGTACCAGATGCCACTAAATAATGAGCATGGAGGATATTAGATAGATCTCCACTTATCACCTTATTTCTTTTAGTTAGAGAGTTTTTATTTCTTCTAGATTATGTAATATGATGTTATAAATCCTATGTAATAATCATAATTTCTTTCTCCTAGACTTATTCTTCCTCCTTTTCAATTATTAGTATGTATCACTTTATCTATGATCAATGAATGAAGTGTTGTGTGGTTAATTAATGATGATGTGAACATGATCTTGGCTTATCTCTGATTTTAGTTGCCTATCTTGATTTCTTATATTTTCCCTTTTGACATTTATAGATATGAGTGTACACATATCTTTGTATGTCACTAAGGAAAGTATATAGAAATTGGGGTCGTCACACTCACCCCTCTACTCACAATTTTTAGGGAAATCACATGGACTTGAAGAAGATAACATTGCATCAGAGTAAATATGCCACAAGAGTTAAGTCTGAGTATAGTTAAGTTCAGTCGCTCCTTGTCACTCTAGGTCCTTGTAAAGAAATAAGAGAGAGTTGTAAATGGTGATGTATAACATTATTCCTCTTTTAGAAATATGTGTGAATCAGTAAGTCTTATGTGCTTAAAAGTATGAGGAACATAATGAATGTTCATACATGCATTTTTACTGTTGAAATTAGATTAGAGAAATCAATGTTTAGATTCCCTTGTAAAGTTGGTTTTTGTGGTTCAATGCGAGAAAACAAAGAGTTTTGAAAGAGAAGAAAAAGTTAAGGGTGATCTTTGTATTACGTTAAATCCTCAATTTATGCCCTAATCTCATGATTAGTGGAAATTATGAGATCAGGGTGTAACAACTTGGTATCAGAGCTTAGGCTGAGTTGTCAGGGACCATTAAGTTAGTAAGTTAGAGTCATAAGTGTGGCAGATAGGAGATGTTATGATGTTAGCTCTGGGGATTTGAGCATTTGGATATCCTGGCCCGGTACTTGAGTACTTGGATTAACCAGTATCAACTTACTCTGTCTATTCTTTCATGTATACCCTAGCCAGGTATACAGTGGAAGGATGGGATAGAGAGGAACCCTAGAAATATTAGGGTTTGAAACAAGATAAGTTACATGAATTAAGAGCATAAATATAAAATGAGATAGAACTTTCATTTCATATTGTTGTTTTATTGGAGATGAATAGAAATGCTCTTATATGTTTGAATTCAGATATTCAGTATTTTTAAATATATATGGGTCTTTAAGATTTGTTGTACACTATGCAGTTGTATCATTTATTGATTACATTTGTTGTATCAAGTAGACTAGAAATGATCTTTGAATGAACTTTCCTAAGTGGATATTCTTTCCACATGTTTGATATTAATAGGAGTTGGTTAATCTTAAGTAGCTCTTGGTTAATCAAAAGAGTTAAGTATACGATAAGTAAATATAAGTGAAGAGTCTTCAGAAGAGTTAAAGTAAAGAGAATTAGATAAATATGTAAATCATAAGACTAAGATAAGAAACTAAGTTAAAACAAAGATAAATGTTGGAAATGATGAGCTTGGTTAAGGAATGAGGGTTATGATATAATTGAGAGCATGGAATGTATACCTTCATTAATTAGTTTAAAACATTCATCCTTACTACCTTTGGAGTCCAAGTCTCTATAGAACAACAAACAAGTTTCTAAAAAAAGAACAAAAGTGTAGCTTAACAAAATGAATAAGTTATACAAAGGTAGACTATACTCAGGAAGAAAAAATTTGATATAAGAGAAAATATGTTTCACCCATGCATGAGCCGTTTGATTTAAAATGAAGGATATGTAATGTATTAAACATGAGTTGAAACTAGTAGAGAGATTATTGATTTAGAATTTCAACTTCACATTAGTAGAAGGATAAAAAGAAATATGTGCAACATGGTATACATGATCATATACATGGATCAGCAACATGATCATGAGAGAAAAGTAGAAGTTAAAGATAACAGGTGGAAGAGTAGTATATGGTAAGAGGATTATGGAAAGTATGCAAGGGTTTGAAACATGGTGGAGTAATATAGATTATAAAAGAAACATGTTAGGAGATTCACTCAAGTGCTAGTTAGTCAATTATCCTTGTTGATAACTAATTAAACCTACATACGACAAATGCATTAATGGGATCTTTGAAGATAAGAATTCTAAGTCTCAGAACCGTCTTCTCTTCCATATATTACTTAATGAGAGAAATGTGGGAATGAAGTGATAAGAAAATGAATCATATCTGATGCATAACCACCATGGTAGAGGCATCTAGTGAATGTAATAATGACACACAATATGATGATGAAACCCTAGAAGGGTAAATTTAGAATGTAATCTATCTAAATGGCCAATTAAGATGAAGGGAATTCAATTGATAAGATAAGGAAGACTTTAGTAAAAACTTGTGAGATCCAAAGTTTGAATTTCAAATTAAGGGAGAAAAGTCACACCACAATAACGTCATGCTACTGATAAAGGCCAAACCCTAGAATGTTTAGAGTTGTAGACGTTCAAGGGTTGTCACTAGTGATTTGACCTTGAATACTAGCATCTCTATAAAACAAGATCATGAAATTTGCACTATGAGAAGTAAACTAGCACTCATAGTAATCCTAGCTAATCTGAAAGGTAGATAAACAATACAGAAATGATTTAGAGAAAAGGATAAGAAATAGATTTTAAATATAAGAGGTGTGTTTTGAACAAAAGGATAAATACAATATGAGTGAAGTATGATATGAAATAAATTCTTGCAGTAATAACAAGAATGATGAATAATATATTCATACCTTGTATGTTTCAATTTTAGGGATGTTTAATCTACAAGATTTAAATGAGAAGGATAAGTAGCAAAATGTAAGTATTAATGTATGAGGAGAGAGATAAGAGAAAACAATGGCTTTTAGTAATATGTGATATTTGTTTTTAGAAGTATAATTTGTGGAAGGTATATTAAGGGATGTAAATTGGTTCTTCGTATGATTGCAAGCAATATGTTAATTAAAGGTGTTAGATAGTTTAAGTAATTCATACCAGTAATCCGTCTTAGTATTCTAAAATTGTGGTATGGTGATATGGGTTGAATGATGATGAAAAAAATGGAGGGTTACCCTGAATAAGGTAGTCTTACCTATTCAATCATATGAATAGAATGGATGATAACCATATTGTATTGATATGTAACCCTAATGAGGTGTAGCTTTGTTATACCTAGCTTTAATATAACTAAGTCATGGTAATTGGGTATGAATAGTCCTTGAATGACTAATATAGTTATGGAGTACTCTGTTATTGTTGTTGAAACCCTAGTATGCTATAACCCGATGGTTACACCTTGAATTATGTGTGGGTTCATACTTGAGAATAGTATGAAATGTGATGGTAATGCTTCACCTTATGCATCCATGATCCAATGGGGATGTTGTGAGTAGTAATGTATAATTGTTGTTGAATCTAATCTTTTAACTCAAGACTGTTTTTCTATTTGAGTAGCATAATAGTAAAATTCAAAAGAACATGGTGAACTCTATTTCCTGATTTAATTAGAAATAATACATAACAATAGTACATATTTAGCAATAGAATTGAGATAGTTGGATCAGATTATCGATGTTGAGGTAACACCTCAAGAGTATGAAAATATTAAAATGGTTGTTTCTCTCTCTATCCTATGATTGATTGTGGCATAGAGAGTTTGTTTGTTATCATTGAGAACTATTTCAAACATGTTGTGATTTAGTAAAGGAATAAAGGACTTAATGTTGAAAACTACATTCAAGTATGAAATATAAGAATATAATGACATGTAAGATTTTAGAAGCTTAAAATAAACCTTGAATATACTTTACTTGCATATTTATGTTTTGGGGACGAAATCTTTTTAAGGGGGGAGAGAATTGTTATGACCGCATCTGAGCTTAATTGGTAAACTAGGGCATACCTGGATGATTATATGCTTAATTGGATTGATCATTTCTTAAATCTAATTAATGATGATAATTCAATTATGATGTTTTAAGCCTAATAAGAACGTTAAGTCTTCTATTGTTTGAGAAATTAGGGTTTGAGAAATATAAACCCTAGTTGGCTGAAATTAGGGTTTTGATGGTACATGAGTATGGAATTTGATCAGGATAGTAGTGTGGTAAATGATTTTTCGTATTTTCTAAAAAAAATTTATTTAATTGAATTTTGGATATGATATGGATAACTCAATCATGCATATTGGAAAAAAATTTCAGAATATGTTAGTGTTCTTTGAATGTAGTTCTCAGTCGAACTATACTTCAACCAAAATGCTAACAAAGTGCTTTTCAGCAGTGTAGTGTTTTATTTTTATTTATTTATTGGTAGCTCTAAATGATCTAAAATTTTAACTTGATATCTAAAACTCAATCGTAAATAATATGTAAAATATTCATAATTTTTGGATGCGTTTAGACCTTATCAATAGATGAATTACAATAACTGATATTTCTATAGAATTCTGGATAGTAGTGCACTATTCGATTTTTATTTATTTAATGGAAGCTTGGAATGATCTCAAATAATCTCTGAATCTTTATAACTCAATTATACACAACATGATAAATTATAATAATTTTTGGAGAAGGTTTGATCTCTGAAATACACAAATTCACATAAACCTTTTTATGATAGAAAATCTATTGAACACTACTACATAAAAGCCTTTTAGCGTCGGTTATTTAAGCTCTTTAGTGTCGGTTTTAAAGCGACACCCAAGTGGGTGCCGCTAAAGGGGGACACCTTCAATGTCGGATCCCAACCGATGCCAAAATGTTTTTTTTCATCGAAAATGCGCCAGCAAAGGGACTATAGGCGTCGGTTTTCTAAGAGAAACTGACGCCACATCATCTGAACCGACGTCAGTTTTGTGATAATAACTGATACCCTATCCCCTGTCTGCCACCACGGTCGTGCTTCCCAGCACGACCGTGGTACCTACTCGCATAGAAGTCAGTTTTAGGTGGAAAACCGCCGCCGTATAACATAGGTGTCAGTTTTGTTCAAATAACTGATGCCTATGTTTTGATTTTTTTTTCTGTCAGTCTACAGACCTGTTGTGGCTGGTCATAGGATGAGAAACCTGCAGTTTAGTTATGAACTTCAAGTTTTACAACATCCATTGATATCAGCCAACAATAGGCCACAAACCTACAAAATTAACATGATGGACAATATTATATATATGTGATTCACACTCATGTATAATAACATTTAATTCATATTATGTTTTCATCACACGCATGTAGAAACCAGTAGAAACTTGTAGTTCCATTTATTTCATCTCTTTTCACATTCAGACACATGTAGAAACATTCATGTATTAATGATTTTCACACACATATGACAATTCATAAAAATCCATTCACATTCACACAAAATTAATTATGAGAACAAAGTTATTCTTTATTCATCATTGTCATCATTGTCATCATTGTCAGCAAAATCATATTGAAAAATTCCCACTCTTTGTAGGGCTTTTGCCCAATCTTCTCTTACAACATCTAATTCATCTCTCGTATAGGGAGCATGTACATCGAAATACTTTGCACCTGTGTTGAAGTCCTCCGTTTTAAAGACCTACAAAGAGAATGACGTACATACATAATTATAATAATATATAATAAGATTCATATATTTCATATTATCTAATGAGACTATGTATAATACTTGTTGTATGTTATTGATTTCCAATACGGCATGTTTGATGATTAGGTCCATAAATTGCATCACATAGTAGGAACATGCCCAGCTGTTGTCTTGTGTAGCACACTATAAATTTAAACATACAAAATATTCAAAAATACAAACAAGCAAAATTCACATAAATAATATATACATTGGAGTTAGGAAATTACTTTCACATTCTCCCAAATGAGTGTCAGATTTTTTTTCCTGGGGACCTTTCCTCCAGCTTTTTTGTACTCTTGTAAAGCCCTATATATGTTAATGTAACACATTAAATTACATAATTAAATAGTAATGCAGTAACATATGTTAACAGATATAAAAATATAAAATATTTCTCATGAGAATAATAGCCTTTTAATTGCATGTCCATATAATACATCCAACTCACTCCCCGCAGGATCTAGATAATAGACGGCGAATGTCTTGGGGACAATAAATAATAACTCCCAATGCTTAGCACTACAGGTAAGAAAGTAGAAAATTAATAATTCAATATCCGCAATAAAAATGTAATTTGCTTAAGTCCAAATTACAAGCAAAGTAAACTTACTCGACATTGAATGGAGCTATTATCACCATCTTATTATTTTTACCAAAATATTCAAAAGCATCACAGCAGTATGAAGTAACTGAAGAAGGGTCTGTATCTACAAGACTAATCAAAGATGGAACCAAATATCCCAAATGGGAAAACCCAAAATCTGTGCATGTCTTATGTATTACGTATGCATTAATATGCATTAATATACAAGACTAATCAAAGTGGCTGCAAAACATGTATTACGTAGGAATTAATATGTATTAATATATAAGAAACCAGATTTCCGTATATAAAACAAGGTATATGGATGTATAAACTAGATTGCCGTATGCATTAATCTCACCATATCCATAGCTCTATCATAGATGTGTTCAGTCATTCATAACTAAACAACTCCAAAATATCTTGTATAAATATGTTGTTTTCAAATGTTTGACCTGCATAAATACGTATCCAGAACTTCTATTATGTATGCATTAATACATATGCTAAACTTGTATAAATAGATTGTTATCGTATGATTTACCTACAACATTCTCCAGAATAGTAACATTTATAGGGCAATTTGGATTATGTTCGCCGATCCATACTGCCACACTCCTACAATCAGGACCTATCGAGGCGTGTAGGTCCCCTGGAAGCTAACTTGGTAGTCGAGGAGGTGGAGGCCGAGATGTAGCGGGTCTCATCTTTTTTACCTGTATATATAATTTCATATCAATTGACTCATCTATATATACACACTAACAAATTAAAGTAATGAAAATTTATCATACAATATCAGTATAGAGGACATTCACTTCGGGCCACAATATCACTCCGCCTACTACCTCACCAAGTGTTTCAGCATCTGGGTGTGCATGAGGCAGTGCAAGATTCATCCAGCCAACGAGTATATGTATGGGGCTCACACGTACCATGCCATCTGCTACTGGACTCCCATGAAACATGCACCCTTTAAGGGGTGGGTAAGCCGATGCATCTGCAATGATATATCCTTCACTTTGTAGTCAACATGGCTTCAACCCCTACAAATTTATGTAAAGAATGTTATATGCATATATACATAAACATATCATCTTGAACAGACTAACTATTATATATGCCATAAAAATACTTACAGAGGACATGCTAGGTTGTGGGTCTATAGGATTACTCCCAACCTCTGCGGTACGAGTAGTAGGAGAAGAGAGGTTCTCCACATGTACCGTCTGAGTGGCATTCTGAGACGCCTGCCACTTGTTAAATGCTTCCTGGAGTCTTTTATCAACTACTTCCTCGATTCTCCTATCAATTAAGGAATCTACCTATACATGGATAAAAGAAATGATAGTTTCTGATTATTGAATTCCCTTTCACAATAACGTTCTAAAATAAGAATAAGTTACCTCAGCTTGTGAAAGTCCCACTTTTGGGACAAGTTTGCATTGGGATGGCCCAAAGAATGTTTTGATGCCCACATCAGCGCCTGCACCCCTTACACTTCCAGGATGCTCTGGGTTACCCAAAGCAACTATCAGTTCATCCCTTGTGCCCTGAGGGATGAACTTGCCTTCCTTCCTCTGCTCATGCAGCTCCCTCTAAGCATCATCAACAAAAATTCGTAAGTAAACATAACAATAATCAATATCGATAGATTGCTCTAAGAGTTTGATTTTTACCATTTTTGCAGCCACCTCAGCGATTGCGGGCTTCGGTATCTCTCCCTTCTTGTTTTGCTTCCCAGCTATCCACATAACATGATGAGGCAGAGGTACGGGAGTAGCAGTAGAGGACTCTGCAGTCTCCTGAGTAGCAGTTGGCTGAGTAGACTCAGCCTGTAGTCTTTGGCGAATGCCTGCATATCCTCTTGGACCCATTGTGTGGTCGTGCACATTCAGTGCACACCTTGCTCGTTGAGCATCACTGATAGCCTAGTTAGTTAGCACATTGATTTGGTTAGTAACACTAAAGGTTAATTTTGAATAGGTGAATACATAAAAATGTATATTAATTAAATTGGGAGTGGCGCTTAATACCTTGAATTCATTTGTTTTTGTTTGGGTAACAAACTCCTCCCATTCTTTGGGGTTCAAGTAGTTCCATTTCTATGTGGCTTCCTTCTTCCTATATTTATTTTTCAAAGAGAATACAAATAAAAATTATTAGTGTAGAGTTAGTGAAATATTGATCAATGTCTAGAATTGGAATCAATCAAGAACCTATTCCCAACATTGCTTATGTAATCTCGGGTGAGATTGGTCCTATAGTTCCTTAGGACCCTCCCACAACATTGCATCACACATTTACGATGCAACTTTTCATCTGGATCAAATATGCTCTGCAAATTAAATAGAATTGCTATTAACTAGTATCCTAAAAATTAGTAATCTACACAAATAGAATTACAAATAATAATAACTCACGCATAGTTCCTTCCATATGTGGTCTTTCTTCCCCTTAAGAACTTTATGCCATGATTCTAGGATATGACTGCAATGGATGCGAGTAAGAACCCCAAGATATGAAACAAATGAGTTGCGGTTCACTCCATATGGATTTCCTGCCTGATCGAAATCCACAGCCAATTTGGGTCCATTGCCCCTTTGCTGTATTAACTTGTTCATCATTGTGATGCCCCTCACTTTCTCAATTTTCTTTTGCTACTCATCAAGTGCTGTAATTTCTTCAGGGGGTACATCACCAACCTAAAATTTGATAAAAACACACTTACATAATATAATTATAAATGAACATATAGATAGAAACCTCATGGATATATTCTTAAAACATACATTGTCAGGCGGTGCAAGCACGTCCTCACCCTCACGGTGATCATCAGCACGGTCATCATGGGAATGCCCAGCCATCTGAAAGTTCACATTCAAATTATAAATTTCACATTGTAAAGTAACACTAATTGTAAAGTTCACATTGTAAAGTACACATTCACATTGTAAAGTAATTCACATTGTAAAGTAATTCACATTGTAAAGTTCACATTCACATTGTAAAGTTCACAACAAGATTAGGGTCTAGGGTTAACAAATACATGTGTTGTCATTCTTATATATAATAAATGTGTACCACCTATCCCATTCTTGAACACCTAATCTCACTAGTAAGTATATAATGTGTATTGGGTTTTCAAGAAAATTTCGACAGCATTTCCCCACTGTTCTCCAAGTACATATGTACTTAGAGAACAAATGGGAAAATGCTTCCGAAATTTCCTTGAAAACCCAATACACATTATACACTTACATCCTAAGTGAGATTAGGTTTTCAAGAACAGTCCCAAACCGGGGACTATCCAGGATTTACTCCTAATGAGTAAATCTTGGACGGGTTTCTAGGCCAAAAAATACATGTGATGTCATTCTTATATATAATAAATGTGTATAAACTACATGTAACATGGTTAATCCTAATCTATAGAGAATTATTAAATAATAAATCAAGAATTAAATAGTTTCAAACATGCAATAATTCACAATGCTACTGATAAAAAAAATAATTCACAATGTAATGTTATATCAATGTTCCTCAATATATGTATTTATTGAAAATAAGTTGTATTGGATAGACCCATAATGGAAGTGATCATTGAAAAAATACTAGACAATCATATTTTGTTTCATATACAATGTTCAATTTAAATAAACACTCCTTTAGAGGATCTAATATTAGGCACAAAGTCATGTCTTAAATACTCTGGAAAAATATATATTGATTCAAGATCACAACTCCCATGCAGGTAGACATCAAATCCACTCTTAACAATGTATTAAAGGACTAATCAAGTAAAAATGACACCAATACTAGAGTCGGGTCAGACAAGAACCCTACATAAATCAACATTGGATACAATAAATGAAGATGGAGACCAGATTGTACGGTACTCCTAGTTGCAATAGCACACACATAGAAACCAGTGGATCAACCACAATAGAAATAGAGATGGA
The DNA here is from genome assembly GCA_963693085.1 of Alisma plantago-aquatica. Classification (NCBI taxonomy): domain Eukaryota; kingdom Viridiplantae; phylum Streptophyta; class Magnoliopsida; order Alismatales; family Alismataceae; genus Alisma; species Alisma plantago-aquatica. Next base: position 721,550,226 of record OY856411.1, on the reverse strand, counting down.
GACCAGACTATACGGTACTCCTACAGGTCACACACATAGCACACACATAGACATGGAGATGGTTACATTACCTTTGATTGGCCGGAGCAGCGGCGAAAGCTGTGGCGGCGACGGAAAGCAGCAGGAAGGCGGCGCCGGAGTTGGAGCAGTTAGAGAGCAGGCTGCCGGAGTTGGCCAGAGTAGTAAGAGAGCAGGCCGTTGGAGGTGCTGGAGAAGTAAGAGAGTAGGCCGTCAGAGAGTAGGAGACCAGGCCGCTGGAGCAGCGAGCGGCGGCGACAGAGGAGCAGAGACCAACAAGCAGCGAGCAGCAGGTGGCTGGTGGTGAGCAAGGAGAACGGCGACGGTGGCGGCGAGCAAGGAGAACGATGGCGGTGGGAGGCGACGCGGAGGGAGTCTGCTTGCTCACCGGAATCACCAGACCCTAAGCCGATTGCAATGAAACAGAGAGAAAGGGGAAGAGTCGGGCTCGCTTGCGCGCTATTAATTTAACATTCGGTGTCAGTTAACCACAAAAATCGACACATGTTCTCAATGATAATTGTCGGTTTTAACTAGAAAAAACCAATGTCTATCTACATATGCCGATTAAAAAATTTGTTCTCGATTAATGACCATAGTCGTCAGTATTGTTAAAAATCTGACACTCAAAGGGTGTGAAAAATTTCCCGCGAACAGCGCGGGAAAACCCATAAGTGTCGGTCATTGTTGTAAAACCGACGATCAAAATGTGCCCAATTTCTGTTTCGCGAATAACCTTTAGTCGTCGGTTTATTAGTTAATGACCGACGCCATATGTTAAATTTTGGAGGTAATTTGTTTTCGCTGGAAATTTTGGATTTGGCAGTTAATTTTAGGTGTCAGTTTTTTATTAAGGAACTGACACCGAATAAAAGCGATACCCATGTCTGGTCGCCCTTCACAGATTGATGTCAGTTTATTTTATAAACTAACACTTTATAGTTTAGGTGTCGGTGTATTTATGGAACTGACGCCTTTAAAAGTGACGTTATAAACCATTTCTGTAGTAGTGAAATAAGAAAAAGTTTAGTTAGGGGTCAATGTGCAATTAACCCAAGCAGCTCAATTATTCTATATGGCCAACCTAACACACAAGGAGCTCTCATAATTCATGATTCAATCCAGAGAAACAAAATCCTAGAGAGAGAGAGAGTTAGGGTTTGAGAGGAGAAATTAATGGAGATGATGACCTAGGGTTTTGCGGTCCGTGGAATGATGAAATCATGTAACTTTAGCTTCTTTGGATATAGTTTCATGGTGAATCTTGTCTCACATGTCAAAATTCCATCCCTTCTCTGATTTGATCCAAAATGGTATCAAAACTTCCCCTTTTCTCACTCTTTCTTCATAATCCCTCATTTTTAGGGTTTCCGAGTTGAAAGGAAGAAGAATTGGGTGGATTGCTAGGGATTTGATATGGATTCAAGATTTTCAGATATGGGATACGTTTTTTAAGGTGTTTTCACACCTTAGGGTGAGTAAGAACTTCCTTTAAACAATATATTGCACGAAAATTGGTTAAATCAACCATAATCTTTAATTGCTTAGTATGCGACTATAAACCCTAAATTGTCTATTTGTTCTAAGTTGTTGCAAAATGATATGAAATGGATTCTTCCTTTGTTTGAATGAATTTCAGATGATAAAATCATATTAGAAATGTATACAATGCATTCTAATGAGAATTTCCTAAGTATTCGCAGAGGTTATAAGAGTAAACTAAAATATAGGGAATTTGTCTATGATTGAAATTTGATGTATAAGTAAAGAGAGAAAGTTGCTTATCTAGATCCACTTGGTTTTGAATGATTGTTTATCTAAATTCATAGTACATATATGTTAGATACTATCTTGGATTTTGTTTAAAATGAGTAGTGTTTGTTTGGTATCTCAGTGAAGAGGGTGAAACCCTAGATGCGAGGAAAGTTGGCTATTTGCGAATAGATATCATGAAATCCATTTGAAGGGATTTTCTTGACATGATAGACTTTATTTATTCAATGTTATTATTGATGCATGATATCCCATTGAATGGCATGGAAACCCAAATTCAGCTCAGTTCCAAGGTTTCATACATTTATTGATTTTATATGATTTGTTGATTGTAGTCTTTATTCATTGAATGTTTATGTCGCATGAAATCTTTATGGGAGCCATGGGAATAAGTTGTTTCCTAGTGAGAGGTGACAAGATGTGTGATGGCCTTGTGAGCCATGAGAATACTTGTACAACTAGTGAAATGAATACCTTGGTCTAAGGGCCTAGAGGTAATGGTTACCTGTTATAGAGGTAACAATGCTATGTGATGATCTAAGGGTTTGAATACCTAAATCTAGTAATTATGATAATGATGTGAAGGGATGACAATTCCCAGTAATGTGATAAGGGATTGAGATCCCAGGTATAATGTGTATTAAAGATTTGAAAATAACGTGATAGATGTATTACACCTTTTTGTGTAGCATTTGTTGTGATTAAATGAAACCCTAAGGGTAGGGTGTTCAATGAATCAAGTATTGTGATATCAATGTTGTCAATTATTATTAATAATTCTTGTCATGATAAGTAATTAACTCTTAATTGAGTTATGAGATGCACAACTCAAGATTTGGGTTGATATGCACGTTCTTTGAGAAATTACAGATAAGTTGTAGGTGCTATTGATGATTACTCATATGTCAAGTAATTAACTCTTATCAGTGTAATAAGATGATAAATTGCACAATTCTAGTGTGTATGTGCCAAGTGGACATGTAATCTGTTTATTTAAGAATTTTAGTTTTCCTGCATGAATAGTATGTTGATTACTCAGTATATTACAATGTTTTGAATATACTGCTCTGCCAAGTTTAGAATGATATACATGTTCTATTATAACTTCAAATAAGTAGACGCGACACCATAGAGATACGAGAGTCAAGTATAAGTAAGAGAAGGGTACAATGTAGTAAGATATTTCTAGGAATAATAAAATAATAGACTTAGGAGCCCTAAACATTGCAGGACCCCTATATAAGGTCTGCGCCTTAGGGGTGAAACGACCTAACCCAGGCAGCGTCCAGTATACGGTCATCAGAACGTGCTATCAGGTGGCACAGGGGATGAAGCCCTAGTAGAAGTCTCCTTAAATTATATTTTGTAGTGTCCAACATCCACCAGAAGTTCTGGTAGCACTAGAGTATAGAAAATCCAAGAGGTAGCTTGACTCTCCACATGTGTACTCAGGTTAGAGGAGGAGTCAAGTTTAGGCCAGAGAGCCATTTTCCTATTGCAAACCATGAGAGTAGTCAGACTTAGCATTTCCTGGGTGTGTCTGCTAAGTCTTGTACGGTGTGATCGTAGTACACTACGAGTCTTCATATGTAGAGTACACTGCATATGATCAGGGCATATTAAAATGAATGAGAGGTCAAACAAGTGTGTACAGTTATTCAATTATTCTTTGTATGTTTCTGAATTATTAGTTTTCTTTATGATCAATCAAGCATTTCATATATTGATTCACTCTTATAGATATTTAGAGTATCCTGTCATATTTATGATTGTCAATTATTAGACTCTTTAAAGCTTATTGCTGTTATAATTGATATCAATTGCTCAAAAGTATATCTGTATTTATATTAGTACTTTAGAATGTTTCTTTGAAGTACTCATTCACTGAGCGAGTAGGCTCACCCTTCTACTCACAATTTTTAGAGAAATCACATGGACTTGAAGAAGATATCATTACATCAGAGTAGATCTGCCACAAGAGTTAAGTTTGAGTATAGTTAAGTTCAGTCGGTCCTTGTCACTCTAGCTCCTTGTAAAGAAATAAGAGAGACTTGTAAATGATGATGTATAACATTATTCCTCTTTTAGCAATATGTATGAATCAGCAAGTCTTATGTGCTTAAAAGTATGAGGAACATAATGAATGTTCATACATGTATTTTTATTGTTGAAATCATATTAGAGAAATTAATGTTTAGATTCCCTTGTAAAGTTGGTTTATGTGGTTCAATGCGAGAAAACAAAGAGTTTTGAAAGAGAAGAAAAAGTTAAGGGTGATCTTAGTATTACGTTAAATCCTCAATTTATGCCCTAACCTCATGATTAGTGGAAGTTGTGAGATCGGGGTGTAACATGAGTCATGGTCAAGGAAGGAGAAGGAGGAGGAGGGTGGGGAAGTGGACTCGATAAAGGGGAAGATACTTTCATCAAAGGTTAGTGGCTTGGGAGGAGGAGCTCACATGTTGGAAGGTCAAGACAACTGTAACCATGGTATTGGGGTGGGTAACCTAGTAAAACACAATGAGACGATTGGGGGGGGTAATTTGTGGGGACGGGAGGCAGACATGTTAGGGTAACATGCACAACTGAAGACATGAAGGTGGTCATATGAAGGTTGCTTAAGGTTGAGGGCGGAAGTGGGTGAGCGTAAGTGAAGTAGTTTAATGGGAAGGATGTTATGGAGGTAAGTAGTAGTGTGTAAGGCTTCAACCCAAGAAGTGTTAGGGAGGGATGCATGAGATAGAAGGGTGAGAATGTTTTGATTGAAACAGAGAATCATATGTTCGACCTTGCCATTTTGAGATGAGTTCGAAGGGAAATAGAAACAAAACACAAGACCATTAGTTGATGCAAAATTGTGAAAAGATGTGTTGTCAAATTCCTGACCAATATTATATTGAAAACTTTTTATGTTGCGATCAAATTGGCTTTTTATGTGGGAGTGAAATTGAAGAAATTTCGGAACACGTCGGATTTATTTTTTAGAGGATAGACTCAAACATATTGCATGAAATTGTCAATTAGAACGAGATAATACTTGTAGCCACTTTTGCTAATGATAGGGGGAGTCCATAAATTACTGTGAATAATGTCAAAGGGAGTTAAAGTAGTAGAAGTAGAATCGTAAAAAGGCAAACATTTGTTCTTAATAATTTGACAAGAATGACATAATTTGAAGTCAGTGCTCCTTATTATACTGAATAATGGATTTAAACCTAAGATGACGAAAAATTGGAGTATTGGGATGTCCGAGGCGGTTGTGCCACACATCGGAGGAGAGAACGGCGAGACTCTGGGAAGGCCAAGGAGAGGAACTAGTGGGAAACAGTGCATACATCTCTCCAATACTGTTACTCCACATAACTGTAGTCCAAGTCAAAAAAATCCTTCACAGAAAAACCAACAAGGTCAAATTCTACGGAGACATTATTATGTTTGGTAAACTGATAAATGGAAATGGGATTTTTAATTATATGGAGAGTGTATAGGACATTTTGTAAGTGAAGGGTACGGTTGGGGAGGGGGACGAGGAAAGTGTTGGAATAGTGAAACGGAATGTTGTTGGCATTGCAAACATAAATAGAACGAACAATGCTAGAATGCGTAGGGCGAACAATTTTATCTAGTTCTTGTATCCATATATCAATTTGCATCAGAGGGAGGGCCGAAGGACAGCATGGAAAGCATGTCTGAGATCAGTGGGCTGTATCGGTTTGGGCTCCGCAACATGGGCCTGACCATAAGGAGGCATGGAGCCTCGTCCTGGTGGGCAATAGCTTGAGTCTGGTCTGCTGTTGGACGGGTGATAGGGCTGAAGGGGAGGTTGCGTCCACGGCTGCCAGGGGCAGTCCATCCAGGATAGACAGGATAGTGACACGATGTTTGGGGTGGGTGGGGGTGGGGGTCCATTGAGGAGCCACGAGTGAGGCAGCTGCTGCAAGCTAGAGGGTGGTCGTTGCCCATTGTGGCCTCCCCGGCGGTTGTTCTTGCAACCCCCGTTCCCATTATTGCCGCCATGACGTGGTGGCTGCTGTTGTTGTGATGGCTGTTGGGGCGAGTATTGTCTCCCCATGGTTGCGGCTTCAGACGGTGGTGTGGAGGGTGGAACAAGCACTGTGGGAGGGCATCCTTTGGTGGACGTAAGAGGCAACTGTATTATACTCCGGTGGCAGCCCACAAACCATTTGAATTTTGAAGGATGATAGGTTGATCATCAACTCGCGCATAGACGACGCTAAGGGCCCGTTTGGTTGGGCTGCAAACCAAGCCATGCGGTTACAAGTACACATGACATCCAATTTCAAACATTTGGTTGCATGTGGTTCCAACCCATGGTGTGGGAACAAACTACCAATTAATTTTTGGCCCCATGCAAAATAGGGAAAATGGACCGCACCCTTTTTGGGCGCGGTTCCATTTCACAAATCTCTGTCTCATGCACCCAATATGTCTAAAAGCTTGTTTTCTTGCACAAATGTCCCGTACGTCACCTTGACATCATTGTTAATGGAACGAAATGTCAGCTGTAGATGTTATTTTCCTTGATGAACCACATGGTACCAAACGTTTACAAATGAATTTGACTAGTTTAGTTTACTTAGAACCAAACAAAAACAATTGAGTTCCAACTCACCGTCTTTGTTTTCCTGTTTTACAAATCCAGGTGCTGGTTGGTTCCACGTCCAACCAAACTAGCCCTAAGTGGGAGAGTTCCCCTCAGTGGAGTGTTCTCATTAGCTGTTAATGTATAGTCAATTGTACAGATATAATCTCGGGATACAGTTGTTGAGTATCCAAGATATTAGCTAAGTATACATCGGATTTTAGGAAGGGATAAATACTAGGAAATAATCACAATATAATTATAGCTATTACAATGTTATATATATATATATATATATATAAATAGTGAGAAATATTTAATTACAGTGAAAAAGAAGGCAGACGGACAATAAATTACGCCTCTAGTCCCTTTTAAATAGTAAAAGTTATTCCAGAATTAGGAGTCATGATATTGTTGTACATAACTTTGTTGCTATTAGTTTGGATGTAGCATCTAATAGAGGTGGATGAAACTGAAAGAGAGTCAGTCGTCAACAACTATATGGGTAACTGCCAGCTTTACATGGATTATACCCAAAACATTTATATGATTTTTTGTTCTAAATTGACAGATTACATATAAAAGTATAACTAAACATACACAAGAATGTACAATTTTATACGTATAATATGATAAGAGTACACAATTGTATAATTTAGTGCACAACTATGGCAAAAAGAATACTCCATAATATATGATTGTTGGGAACCGGTAATAGGATTGTTAGTTTAAAAGGACGAACTTATGAATATTGAAAATTGACAAAAAATATGAAAATGACAAAAAGGACACAATAGCGTGCAGTTTAATACATACAATAATAAAGTACAAACTAATACACCCAAAACGTTTATATGATTTGTTTTTCTGGCAGATTATATATAAAGTATTACTAAACATACACAAGAACGTACAATTTTATACATAGAATATGATAAGAGTACAGAAATGTATAATTTAGTGCACAACTTTGACAAAAAGAGTACTCCATAATATATGACTGTTGGGGACCAGTAATAGGATTCTAAGCTTAAAAGGGATGAATTTACAAATATAGAAAATTGACAAAAAATGAGAAATATGGCAAAAAGGACACAATAGCGTACAGTTTAATGCATACAATATTTTTTTTGATGACGAGGGAACCACTCACGCACAAGTGCCACTTTTGTGACCTCCGCAGACAGCGTAAACCCTCGGATGCCCCCCCCCCCCCGCCCATACAGGAACCACCAAGTAGTCGCATCGTTGGCCAGCCGACGCATGGGCTAATTCACTTCGGTGGAACGCTGGGAGTCGAACATGTGTCCCCTCGCATGGGGCTTGCGAGCCGGACCACCCGAGCAATTCCACCCCGGCTAATGCATACAATATTGATAAAGTACACCATAAGATATGACCAATGGTCTCCAACGTTGTTGAATTTAAAAAGTACACAAAATAAACAAAAGTCGCACAAGATTGAGCTTGGGGTCTCGGTTCTTGACAAGCACGACGACGACGACGACTGGTGTATAAATCGTGGGGCATGCTTAGGTTGCTTGTTCAAGACACCAACTAGCACGTCACCTCAGGCTGATGCAACGGCTCTCTATGTGTTGAAAATGAACACGAACTGAAAGTATAGATTAGATAAAAATTATAGAAGATATACAAGTATGAAACTAAAGTAGAAAACTATACATAAAGTAGGACACGTTTTTTTGCAAATGTTTGTATAAAATTGTCTACTAGTTGTGTGCAATTTCTGTACAATCTTTACATAAGTGTGTACTTTCATATTTTTGTGTGTTATCATTGTAAACTTTGTGTACTCTTTTGTTTGTATATTTGCATTTAGTAAGAACTGAAGTTTTGTGTATTTTTGTGTATAAATCTGTATACTTTATGTACTAATCTCTTCATAAATATATATTACAAAAATTCAACTGTAATTGGCGGAAGTACAAAATATAACAAAAATATATGTAGCAATATACAATTTAATACAGAAAATATAAAAAATACACTAAAAATATGGTCATTGGAGATTGTTGTTGTATTTTAATTCAGTTGTTAGCTCATAACAATTGAACTTACAAAGTACACAAAATTGTAAAAGGAAGTACACAAGATTGTACTATTTAGTACAAAAAAATAGCAAAAAGTACACCAAAGATTATAACCATCAGAGAATATTGTTGTGTTACAATTGAGATGCTAGTTCATATATGTTGAAATGTAATATTGAAAAAAAGATACAAAAAATATGATAAAAAATACATAAGAACGTATAATTAAGTACACAAAATATGGAAAAAATATACTCGAAGTGTGGAAGTTGTTGTGTGTTGTTGCTTGTAATTGATATGTTAACTCATAATAGTTGAACTTTTGGGCTGCACATTTCTATCCAAAACAACATTGACAACAACACTGTGAACATCTTGGATGTGACACATGCTATATCTCATTTGGGACACGCTATGCTAAACCTAAAATCCATACACCCCCACAACTCTTGTACTCTATTCCCAAAGGCAGCAAGATCGACCATCTCTATGGTCAGGCCATCACCATTCTTTGTGGAAATAACTCTATCCAAGATATCCTATCCAAATGGTCAACTGACCAAGGAGTTTTCCTTACTTCTCAGGATGTGTATTTATCTCAGATCTCCCTCTACACCTCTTGGAAATGGATATTTTCAGATCCATAGCTCATGCTATTGGAGGCAATTAGTAATCTCCGACACACTTCAGCCTACCAACTACATTAAAGACTTATATATTTTCTTCGTTAAGAAAGTCATTGGATTACCAACCTCTATCAAGATACAATTGAGTGAAACATTCCACACCATCAGATTGATTGCTAAAAGGCCTTCGCTACCTCAAACTACCTTCTTTGACCCTTCATGGACCCTATCATCATGGTACTTTCCTTCCAACATCAAAAAGAACTAACATGTCGATCCACCTGAAAAGGTACATACAGAAAAAATGGTACCGGAAGTGCCATGCCACTTAGTCCTCCTACTTACAAAAGACCATGCATACCATCACCCATACAAAAACCTACTTACCCAAAATAAATTTAAGTTTTAAACCCATTTCCCTTCCACAAAAACTCCATAATTGCCACCACACCATGTCTGGATAAGGAAGTCATAGATTTACCTAAGACTAAGATTGTTGAAAAACTCAAGTCATCATAGAGTCCCAGCCAGAAAAAGCCATCTGAGGCACCATATGTGTCACATAATTCATCTCTCTTATTTGTACAATGGATGGACACAAAAAGGAAAGTTTATTCGTGGTAGATGAAGAAAGTACAAAGTCATCACACTCTACTCTTTACTCTATCAAATGCAACAAAAAAATTCACCCCTATCATCTCGTCCATGCCAAAATCATCCTTCATATTGATAATATCACAAACTTGGCCTTTTGGTCTGATATTCATGTTTTTTCTAGTTTTGCATCAAACATAGACATTCATTCTGATAATGATTTACATGCTTGCATTGCCTATCAGACATTGAACAACTCATAAGATGGAATAATGTCAAACTCATACACTTAGCTACAAAAACAGATAGACACTCTTTGCTTATAAACACTTTGTCCTATATTGACTAGAGAACACACATGTTAACATGATTGTTGCATAATCGAATGTCTATGGGGCCTCTAGTGTCAAAAGAAGGAGTGCCTTTAGAAGATTTATATATATAAATAAATTCAACATCATCACTATCCAAGAAACAGTAACCTTACACTATTCTTTGTCAAAACCATAGGAAAGAAATACATTAATAAATGGATCCAAATCCCACCTATTGGATTCAAAGGAGGCATCATCATAGGTATCAATAACAACTTTATCAAGATTGTCAATCAAGTTTTAAAAAGATAACTACATCAGTGTCAATATCTAAAGTCTCCATGACCAATACACATGGACTTTCACGGGAATGCATAGAGAACCCAATCATGATAAACAAATTTTCATTGATGAATTGTTTGACCCGACCCAAGTCTATACATCGACACGTTAGATGATAGGATGAGAATTAAATCGTGTCTGAAATCAATCTAAAAGACTCAATACCCAACATATCATCACACCAAAATTTTATAGATTTGATAGTATTTTTCACTAAGTCATCACAAGCATTAACCTTATACACATCTTAGCCTCAAACTCTTTGTACACATGGAATCAATGACCCTCATGAGAAAAACATTATTGGTTTCTATGCTCACAACTTTTGAAATATTCTTATCCTCTCGCTTTCTCATTTGCATCTACTAGACCCACATCCAGCCATTTCCCCATCATCATCAATACTAGACCTATTCCATGGGGATACAAGTCCTTACATTTTGAACATTTTTTAATGAAACACATGATTACAAACTTTGATACAACAACACTGGCCTACTCCTACACATCCTCTGGTACTAGGGCTAAAATATTATCATAAACATAAAACACATCGAAACACCCTAAAACCTCAAACAAAAATACCTTTGATAATAAACATAATTCTTTTAAAAAAGGAATCATAGCTCTTCATTCTTGACCCCAATGTCGACCCGACCCACAAACTTTCCATCAAAATGGACATGGAAAATCTCATCCTCCATAACAAAATGATGTGGAAACAAAGATGCAAAATTAGATGGATGATAGAGGGAGATAGAAATACCAAATTCTTTCACAAATGTTGTAATAATAATACTAGAATCAACTCCATCCACAACCTTGATATTCTAGGAAAATGCATAACCAATAGACACATCATCACATCACACATTGTCAAACACTTCCAGACACTTTTCCATAAAAACACCACATCTACCCTTTCTTGTGCATTCATTAGGAGACAATATATCCTAGAAGCATCCAACATCTTATCATCTCACTAAACCATTCACATAGAAAAAACCTAAAAAAGTTGTGTACCAACCCGGAGCTGACAGATTTCATGGACCAGATGGAATTAACACTTAGTTTTTTCATCATTTGTGGTATCACATCAAATGGGATTATATTAATATTATCTAATACATCACACATCATGATGACAACACCCTACATATAGGGGTTCATAATCAAACACACATTTCACTAATAAAAAACTCAACAAAATTGTTCACCATTTTGGACCCATCAGCCTCATCAATTCATCCTATGAATTTTTACCAAAACACACATCACCAAATTGAAAACACATATAGAAAACATATTGGATACAATGCTCATTCCTAAAAAATAGAAACATTCAAGATGCCTACATTATCATCAGTGAAGCCATCCACTCATGCCACCATAACAAAACACCTCTACTTGCTATCCATCTAGATTCCAAAAAGGCTTTTGACGACATCAATTAGAACTTTCTCAATCAGTGCATAGAAGGATATGCCTTCCCTTATAGATGAGTCCAATGAATCTGATCATGTTTATCAACTTGGAAGTTCACCACCAACATAAATGGACCACCCTTTAGATATTTTAAGAGATTAAATAGACTTAGACAAGGTAACCCCCTTTTGCCCATATCTTTTCATACTTATCACATACATCATTACTAACATGATCAAACTTGGCACACAATAAGGACTAATTACATGCAAACATGAATGTAAAGAAAGCATCATCCAATATGTTGATAATATCATTGTCTTCATCCACTTGTGTCCATGTGTTTGATGATGACTCAGTTCCATTTATGGCCGTTCTTCCTTATAGCCATTTCGTAAAAGTCTCCTCATTTTCCTTTGATGATACTCATGTGGATAGATGAAGTGGATTATTGTCAATTGGCTTCACCTGAATCACATCTTCACACTAGTGTTATCAATACCATTCACATCTTTGGTATCTTCTCATACATATCTGACCTCAAGATCAATCTTCATAAATCTATGATAAATGGCACATATGTGAGACCTAAGGTGATTAAAAAAAACAAACTCTTCTCACTAAAAAGAAGAAGAATTCCTAGTCACATACTTTAGACTTCCGATTTCTCCTCACCCACTGCCAAAATAAATCTAGAACTCAATAATCACTAAACTTAACAACTTCCTATCATCATAGAAAACAAACTTTCTTAATTTAGCTGATAGACTTACTTTACTAAAAACATTTAGGAAACTTACCTAATTTGTCCCCCTCCCAACTTACATGCATGATATCATTAATGAAATATGTAGAAACTTCATGCAAAGTAATGTAGGAAACAAAATCCATTTGATTAACAAGAACAACATCTTCGCACCAAAAAATATGAAGGGTAAGGCATTATCAATATCAAAACACATGCCATTTGCTCGATCCTTAAAATTGTTGCTACACTATGCTCCAATAACAAATGTATCTAGAAAGAACACAGTCTTGACAAACACTACCTCGACAAAAATCCTTGGTGGAAGAAAGTACACAATAGAGCTTCACCATTGTGGAAATTATTGTATTTTTGCTATATTTAAAAAGAAATGCAATTCTTTAGTCCAATATTGGGAGATTTTGATACTTCCCTCCTCCTTATATATGTGTTCTTGCCCAAGGAATAATTGAGGAACACAAATAGATATGGGCTTCACACGTGCATGGTGAGACAACCCAACTAGATTTGGGTTGGGCCGATCAGAAAGCCCTTTAATTAGGCATGTTGGTGCATGTCGTGTCCCGTGCGTAGGGGGTGCAAATCCGATATCCCGAATCTCCTTGTGTGGACGTGGCCCCCAATTGGTTTTGCTCCTTGGTTCAATAAACCATTTTTAACATGTGTTGCATCTCTTCCAATATGATTGTATCTGTTCGTTGGGAAGTTCTAAACCACAACATATCCCTTCACTCATGTACAACTACACACATCTATTAATGGTCACTTTGTTTTATTATTTGACAAACGTCTCTGCCATCGTTATAGACAGTTGGATACAACACTCTAGTTTTCTTCTTTTCTCTCTGTGTTTCTCTTCTCACTGGAAGAACGATTAGTTATGTTCTCTCGCCGATGTGATTGTGTGTGCACGCTTCACCTCGGCAACTGCTGTTGGATCCTGGGAGGGTAATCTACGTAGTTGTCTACTGCATCGATGCTCACCACCACGAGCTGCAAAAATAGTCTTAAGAACATTGCATCTTGCACTCATCAACATCTTTGTCTGATATAATCTTTTATGTTTACTATTTCTCCGTGGTTTGTACCCCTTCTCGAACAACAATCTTAAGAGTATATTTTGTTCTAATGGGTACTAACATGGAAGGTTTTGAAATTGAAACCGCCTCTACACCTGTGATGCCGTCAAATAATAAAAGTCAAATTGTCACTGTTTCTACTATTTCACAAACACAATTTTCTGATGTTACAAAAATTGAAAGGTTTAATGGACAACATTATAGGCGCTGGCAAGAAAAAATTCTTACTTCTTTGGAAGTTTTGAATGTAGAATTTGCTTTATGTAAACCTAAATCTGAAAATGACTCTGTCGATTGGGAAAAAACAAATCATATCCGTCGACATGTTATTCTAAGTACATTATCTAACTAACTATTTGACACATACTTTCTAATTAAAATTGCATCCAAAATTTGGGAAAGCCGAAATAAGAAATACATTCTTGAAGAGGCTTCTACCCAGAAATTTACTGTTGCAAATTTTCTAAATTTTTGTATGACTGAAGATAAAGAAATAACTACTCAAATTCATGATTTTCAGATCTTACGAGATGACTTAAAAAATGAGAAAATTGATCTTCCCGAGTCTTTCATTGTGGGGTCATTAATTGAAAAACTACCTGGTTCTTGGAAACATTATAAGAACAACTTAAAGTACAAAAGAAAGACTATGTCACTGAATGATGTAATAATACACATCTGAGTTAAAGATCAAAATTGTACTAGAGAAAAATATGATTTGAATAAAGAGTTATCATGTACTGCAAACTTTGTTAACAATGAAGTCAAAAATATTTCTTCTGATCAGTCTAAAAATTATAGGAAAAATAAGAAAGGGAAAGGAAATAAAAATAAAAATAAAAATAAAGGCAGAAAAGACATTAAAAAAGAATATTTTTTCTATGTTTGTGGAAAACTTGGTCATACTTCTCCTAAATCCAGGCACAGGAAGAAGCTAGCAGTTTATGATTCTAAGAAAACACCAACCAACCTTTTCACTGCGGACGTGTTTGTGGCATTCATCAGCCTGGTCAATATGGGATCATTCTAGTAGCATGATTGGATCATCGACTCAGGGGATAGTAACCACATTAGTGGCAATAGATATGCCTTCATAACCCACTCAGAAGTAGGACAGGATGAGCATCGAGTTGTCATGGGCAACTCCAATGCTTGTTCTCTGATCAGAAAGGAAAATGTCATGATCAAGATGACTTTTGGGAAAATTCTGCTGATCAAAGATGTGTTGTATGTTCTAGACATTGGGGTTAATTTGATTTCTATCTCTCAACTTGTTAAGTTTAGGGTCAAGGTGTCCTTTGAATAAAAAAGGTCATTATGTCTAAGTCTGGGGACTACCTTGGAATGGGGTACTGTTCAAATGGTCTCTTCCTTTTGAATGTACCAAACTCCGATGCTAATGAAATTTTCTCTTCTGCTTATATCATTGACTCCTTTGATATGTGGCACAATAGACTTGGACATATTAATTTTAATAATGTACAACACATGAAATCTTTAGGTTTGCTAAAATATATACATGGTGTTGTTGATTTAAATAATAAATGTCAAGTATGTACTGAAACTAAATCTACAAAGAAACCATGTCCTCAAATTTCACATAGAGATTCTGAATTACTAGATTTAGTTCACATAGATCTTGGAGATTTAAAAGAAAATTTGTCTAGAGGTGGAAAAAGGTTCTATAATATTTTTGTAGATGAGCTCACACTATACAAAATTATATTTATTACATTCAAAGGATGAAGCTTTTGAAATGTTTATTAAATATAAAATAGAAGTAGAAAATCAACTCAATAAGAAAATAAAACGTCTTCACTCAAATAGGGGTGGTGAATATGATTGTTCTCCTTTTAATGATTTTTTTGTAATGTTCAGTTATTACACTAACAAGTTTCAATCATAAAAATGATCTTTTACTCAACTAGCTATTTCTTACAAGTATACGAGAGTAGTTGTAGTCGAGGTCGAACACAAGGAGCGTTGGTTAGCTAGGCGCAAGAGTTATGATTTTCAATACTCTAGATCATTGTACAAAATGATTGGATTAGAAAAAATAAATTACATATTTAAAACAAAATAGTAAATTATCACTTTAGAAAGGTTAAAATTCAGATTTAGGAGGATCCTAGACTTGGGATTTCACTATCACATCATAGCTTATATTAAAATATGAATTTAAACATATTAATTAACTTGTAAAGGAGGTTTGTAGTCATCACTCACCTCCTAGTGAAGTGATGATGATTCAAACTTCATACATCACTCTCATGTATGTATTTCATTTCGAATCACAAACCTTGCTCCTTAACTTAATCCCAGCCACTCTCACAGTCAAGGAGAAGTTGCCAAAAGAATAACTACATACTCTCAAACACATCTTCTCTGATTATGAAAGAAAGCATAAAACATACAAGTATGATGGTCAATCACACAAGCAAGCATTTAAGATCTGAAACAACTCTTGGAACATGCAAACAACTAAGATTTAGTACAAAATTCATATGTTCATACAAGCTATGACATGGGAGTTACTCTCCCATGTCCAAGATTTAGATTCTACTCATCCATGGCTATAGAAAGAAGGTACAAGCAGCAAAAAACATCAAAAAACATAGTAAAAGAGTAGAAAGAACTAGTATGTCCATGAGAAGTAGTAGAACGAAGAAGAACTCTGGCTAGAAGTCAAGCTCCATCCTTTCTTACTGCACTTTCTCC
The DNA here is from genome assembly GCA_963693085.1 of Alisma plantago-aquatica. Taxonomy (NCBI): domain Eukaryota; kingdom Viridiplantae; phylum Streptophyta; class Magnoliopsida; order Alismatales; family Alismataceae; genus Alisma; species Alisma plantago-aquatica. The sequence continues at coordinate 721,533,917 of OY856411.1, read as the reverse complement.
AGATTTCTTCACTCCTAAGCAGATAGAAGAGGAAGAGGAAGATCCTTGCTGCAAATAGTGAAGAAGAAGGAAGAAGAAGAGGGTTCTCTCTTGAGTAACCACGTCCTATCTCCCTTGGTCTCCTCCAACTTCTCCTGGACTCCCTCTAGTCGAGTTTCCCTCCAAAAGGTCGGTCCTAAGCCATCATAACTGTCCTAAGATGAGTTGGGGTCATATATATAAGTGTGAGATAGTTAAATTCATGTTTGAGTGAAATCTATAGGTCACACGACATGTCTTTTATAATACATGGCATGTCTTATGCAATAACTAAAGTTTGGATCGAGTTCTTGGAGGCTACACGACGTGTCTTTAATAAGACATGACATGTCTTTAATAAAACATGACATTTTGCTGCAAATCTGGAGTTCTACATTCAATTTTTGGACTGAGACACGGGGTGTCTTTTTAAAACACGACGTGCCAATGGTTGTTCTAGGTTGTTCAGGGTTGTTGTGTATTCTGCTCATAACTTATGGCGTGTAGGTCAGTTTTACATGCCGTAAAAAGTGGTATTTGTGTAGTTTCGAACCCCAAAACATGTAGATATATATGTGAGGAGTCATCCAATAAGTGATAATATGGTATATTCCTCATCATTGCATTGCAAAATGTAGTACCTACAATCCAAATCATGAGACAAGTAAGAATAGCTAAAAATATAGAATCTAGCATGAATGAGAGTGATAATTGAGTCAAAACAACATGGATATACAACCAAACATGATCTAAAAGATGATATGATTTGTGCTCATCAAATCCCCCTAAGCTTAAACCATTGCTTGTCCTCAAGCAAAAAGAGCATAGAAACACAAATAAAGAATTGTCAAATTCATGCATAGGTCAAATGAAAAGAAAGATGTGTATAAGACCAAACCAACCATGATCAACATATTTATACTCATAGCCATCAATTCAACTTAAACACCCAAGAAAGAGATTTTTAGTTCAACATGGATGGTCACAATTAAATTAATCAATCAATTTAACAACACTAAGTAGAATTTGGATGACCAAGCCAAACAATTAGTGGATGTGCAACTCAAACTATCAACTATTAAGGATATAAATGATGAAATCTTAGTTAAAATCCACAATTTTAGTTGTAATCTTCTTCTTTCCCAAAAGTGATATGATAATGGATTATGGGTTCCGACACTAGACTGCTAATGTAGGCTTATGCACATGTGGAGTGTCGATTAGGGTATTTTACCCTCTTTTAGGACATACCACCTAACCATCGTGGCCAAATCAGAGTTACATTAGGCTAGCATGATATGTGGGTAGTTTAGCCATTTTTTATGGGATATGAGGGTGAAATAAGCCAAACGAAATTTTAAACGTTTTCCAAAACATTGGAGAGTCAACTAAATTGCAACATTAGCTAGATTTCATTCATTTATTTTGAAAGTTTTTCATTGAAAGAGTGTCTAAAAATGCACTAAGAGCTTGGCAAGGACATCCCATATTCTAAATGATGATGTAAAGTTGATTTACTCACAAAAACTGAAACCATTGATGTTTTAAGCAATCAAGATGTGAAAGATGAATGTTCAAGCTAGAAGCATACACCAGAGTTAAGCATGCCTTTTACAATTTCTCCAAATGATATTTCTCATCAAAAGAGGACAATCAGTTAAGCATATGAGTTCTATCCACATATAAAAGATAAACCTCATATCATACTAGATTTTCCACCAGAAGAGCAGAACTGAAAACAACAACTAAGAAAAAAAAAGATAAAAGGGAAAGAAAACTACACTACTGACCAGTTGCTCTCCCCCTAAGCTTGAAATTTACAGTGTACTCACTGCATATAACAAACTCAAGAGGATTGCAACCGATTACCTGTCATGGTAAATGATGAAGATGGAGGATCATTGCTTTGATTTGAGGATGGAAATTGTTGTGCTAAAGATTGATGCCTCCTTGCAAATATTTCCTTGATTTTGGGACAGGTATCCGATTGTTACCTCCATGAGTTCGAATGATGCAGTGAGGACACTACATATTTCAAGCTTAGGGGGTGTGCAACTGACCCGTAATGTAATTTTTTTTTCATTTGCTTTGGTCATTTGCTTTTATTTGTCATGTCAGTCTTTTATTTTAGTCTTTTATTTCATCCCGTTTCATGTTCTGTATTTCCCTTCATGGAAAGTTTAATATGAAATGAGGCTATTGTGATGGAATGAACTTTTGTACCTTGTATGCTTGAACTATCTTGTACCTTGTATTTCTTTTGTCCATATGAAAGATTATAGTAAAGAGCATGCATGAATCAAATGGAAAATGAAATTCCCCATGTACACTACTACAGAAATGTCTTATAACGTCACTTTTAAAGGCGTCGGTTGTATAAATACATCGACACCTAAACCCTAAAGCCTCGGTTTAATAAAAATCCCGACATCTATTTGTGAAGGGCGACTAGACACATGTATTACTTTTATTTAGTGTCGGTTCCCTAATAATAAACTGATGCCTAAAATTAACCGCCAAATGCAAAATTTCCAGTGAAAAAAATTACCTCCAAAATTTAACATATGGCGTCGGTTATTAACTACTAAACCGACGATGAAAGGTTATTCGCGAAATAGAAATTGGGCACATTTTGGTCGTCGATTTTGCTACAATGGCCGACGTTTATGGGTTTTCCCACGTTGCTCCCGAGAAATTTTTCACACCCTTTGAGCGTCAGTTTTTGAAAGAAACCGATGATGATGGTCATTAATCGAGAACAATTTTTTTAATCGGAATATGTAGATAGACGTCGGTTTTTTTCTAGTAAAAACCGACGAATATCATTGAGAATAGGTGTCAGTGTGTTTGTAGAACCGACACCTTTAGTTTTATATGTCGGGTTTATTTAAGAACCGACACCTATTGTTAACTTAACAGCACCCGCGCGAGCCCGACTCTTCCCCTTTCTCTGTTTCATTTATTCTCGTGCTACTCCAGGGTTTGGTCCGGTGATTTCTCCTCTGCCGCTGCTCATTGCCACTGCCTCCACACCTGCCGCCATCACTGCTCAAGCTGCCACCTCCGCTGCCGCCATGCTGCCGCCTCTGCTGGACGCCGTCACCATGCGATACCTGCCGTCACTTCTCACCGCCGCTCAATACCTACAGCTCGCCGCCGCCGCCGCTCGACAGAGGAGGTACCCTCTTCGCTTTCTCCCTCTCTTTTTCTTGCTCAACACCTGCTCACCCTGTCGTTCTGCTGCCCGATCCTCTGCCTAGAAGCAACATGAGGAGGTCACGACCGTGTGGGCCTCCACCTCTTCTTCTTCCTCCACCTCTTCTTCTTCCTGCTCCCTCTCCTTACCAAATGGATTAAAGTAAGGCCACGACTGTGTGGGCTGGCCACGACCGTGGCTGTGTTGGCCGACCACGGCCGTGCTGGCCAGCATGGCCATGGTAGGCCAACACAGCCACGGCTGTGGCCAGCCCACACGGTCGTGGCCTTGCTTTTATCCATTTGGTAAGGAGGGAGCAGGAAGAAGAAGATACATTTGCAATTGAATACTAATGCTTGACCTAATTCTGTAAATTTTGATGTATGTTGAATTAAGATATTAAAACCCTAATACACATTTCACCATAATCTTGAATTAAGTATATTGTTGAAATCTTGTGATCAATCTATGTAAGATATTAAAACCCTATTGTTAAATCTCTAATTTTGTAGTGATGTGTCACCCTAACATCTACATGAATCCCTATTGTATGATGTAGATTGATGATAATGCATGAGCTAGTTTGAAATTTTGAAATCAATTATGAATCTCTCCATCCCTAGGTCATACTAATTTATGTGTAATCTTTATATTGATGATGAACATGCATGGACACTCAAAATGTTGATATCAATGTAATAGAATGACAACACATGTATTTGTTGGCCTAGAAACCCATCTAAGATTTACTCATTAGGAGTAAATCTTGGATAGTCCCCGGTTTGGGACTATTCTTGAACACCTAATCTCACTTAGGATGTAAGTGTATAATGTGTATTTGGTTTTCAAGAAAATTCTGGTAGCATTTCCCCGTTTGTTCTCTAAGTACATCTGTACTTGGAGAACAATAGGGAAATGCTGCCAAAATTTTATTGAAAACCCAATACACATTATACACTTACTAGTGAGATTAGGTGTTCAAGAATGGGATAGGTGGTAAACATTTATTATATATAAGAATGACAACACATGTATTTGTTGGCCTAGAAACCCGTCCAAGATTTACTCATTAGGAGTAAATCTTGGATAGTCCCCGGTTTGGGACTGTTCTTGAACACCTAATCTCACTTAGGATGTAAGTGTATAATGTGTATTGGGTTTTCAAGAAAATTTCGCAGCATTTCCCCATTTGTTCTCTAAGTACATATGTACTTGGAGAACAGTGGGGAAATACTGCCGAAATTTTCTTGAAAACCCAATACACATTATACACTTACTAATGAGATTAGGTGTTCAAGAATGGGATAGGTGGTTCACATTTATTATATATAAGAATGACATCACATGTATTTTTTGGCCTAAAGTTTTAACCATTCAAAAACTCTAATCTGTTAACCCTAGACCCTAATCTTGTTGTAATATATACTTGTTTTCTCTCTGATCATATAATGGATAGATCATGGATGTCCATTCGCAATCGCTGCACCCCATAGTTTATATCTGGTCTTGACCAGTTTATTAGATTTGCCGAGGAACATAGGAAACAACCTGGAGATAGGTTCTACTGTCCATGTAGGGATTGCGGTAACAACTTGAAAGTCAGCACTGGTGACAAAATCAAAAGTCATGTCATGTGCAACGAGATTATACAAGGCTATATAAAATGACACTGGTATGGAGAGATTTCAAACTCGAAACCAGTGGATGTCGATAGTAGTGCTTGTGTGGAAGAAGAAATTGCCTCTGATGACGTAGATGTGAATGAACCAGTTCCAGTAGACATCGTTGATGCGATGCTGGATAGTTGTAGGGTAGAGCACACTGATCCACCTCCCATTTTTAGAAACATTGTGCATGATGCTGAGATATCGTTATACACAGGTTGTACTAAGTTTACGAAGCTTAGCGCTGTGTTGAGATTGTATAAGTTGAAAGCTAACAATAGATGGAGCGACAAAAGCTTCACGTCATTGTTGTCTTTGTTGAAAGAAATGCTTCCTGAAGGAAACGAGCTGCCAATCTTAACATACCAGGTAAATAAATTGTTGTGCCCAATGGGAATGGATGCCAAGAAGATACATGCATGACCGAATGATTGTGTATTATTTCAAAAGGACTATGTGGATTTGAAAGATTTCCGAAAATGTGGTGCGTCACGATATAAATTGACGACTTCAGGGGAGTCCAAAACTGGTTCTCCTACCAAGGTGATGTGGTATCTACCTATAATATCACAGTTTCAATGCTTGTTTTCCAATCTGATAGATGTGAAGAATTTGAGGTGGCATGCAGATGTTAAGAAAAATAATGATGGAATCCTACGACATGCGTCTGATTCCCCACAGTGGAAGAAGATTGATCTATTGTACCCTGAATTTGGTGAAGAAGTTAGGAATCTAAGGCTTGGGCTTTTTACAGATGGGATGAATTCGTACGGTACATTGAGCAACCAACATAGCACTTGTCCAATCATGCTTGTTATATACAATCTTCCTCCCTGGCTGTGTGTGAAAAATAAGTACGTAATGCTGTCGTTGTTGATATCGGGCCCTAAACAACCTGGAAATGATATCGATGTTTATCTTGAACCTCTGATTGATGACTTAAAGAAACTCTGGGGTGAAGGTGTGATGACCTATGATGCTTCACGAAGAGAGACATTTCGTTTACATGCTATGTTGTTTTGCACTATTAATGACTTTCCAGCATATGGGAATGTGTCTGGATATAGTGTCAAAGGAGCTAAAGTGTGTCCTATATGTGAAGAGAACACTGATTCAACAAGACTAAAACATGGCGGTAAGACTGTATATCTCGGTCATCAAAGGTTTCTTACAAAATTCCATCTGTATCATAGGAAGCACAAAGCATTCAATGGATTGAATGAGGAACACAGTGCACCTAAACCTATATCAGGGGAGGTTGTTTATGAAAGAGTAAAAGACTTTGTCAATGAATTTGGTAAGAGATCACAATGTACTATGGCCACACGGAGTGACAAATCTTTATTCAAGAAGAAGTCAATATTTTGGGATCTTCCTTATTGGAGTTCTTTGACAGTCAGACATTGTATCGATGTCATGCACGTTGAGAAAAATGTCTGTGATAGTGTCATTGGTACTTTGTTGAATATACCAGGTAAGACTAAAGATGGGATAAAATCCAGACTGGACCTACGTGAAATGGGAATAAGGTCAGAATTAATAGAATTTTGTGAAATGGGAAATCAGAAAACATACTTACCTCCCGCTTGTTACACATTGTCTAGAAAGGAGAAGAAGTCTTTTTGTGAATGCTTGGTAAATGTTAAGGTGCCATAGGGTTACTCATCCAACATCCATAGATTGGTATCAATGAAAGATCTAAAGTTGATAGGTCTTAAATCTCATGATTGTCACTCTCTAATGCAACAAATATTGCATGTGACAATTAGATCTATATTGCCAAAGCATGTAAGGTTTGCAATCACCAGACTTTGTTTCTTTTTCAATAGTCTGTGCAACAAAGTTATTGACCCTGATACTCTCGATAATTTGCAAAGAGAAGTGGTTGTTACCCTATATCAGCTTGAAATGTATTTTCCTCTGTCGTTCTTTGATATCATGGTACATCTTGTTGTCCACTTGACTAGGGAAGTGAAAATGTTGGGACCAGTTTTCTTGCATTGGATGTATCCCTTTGAACGATACATGAGCATTTTTAAAAGTGTTGTTCGAAACCGTTATCAGCTTGAAGGGAGTATTATTGAGGGTTATGTGACGAGAGAGGTTATGGATTTTTGCAATGACTTTCTCAGTGGTAATGACACTCCTAGTATTGACAAGAATATTGAGGAGCAATTTGGCAAAGGAATTTTGGGATCACGGGTGAAAGTAATCAGCCGTGAGCAGTTGGAACAAGGTCACTTGTATATTTTACACAACATGGACGAAGTGAGTGTTTATATCGAGGAACATACCAATTTCATCAAGAGACAATATCCTCGATCCAATACAATGTGGCTTGCTAGAGAGCATAACAAGACATTTATTAAGTGGTTTGAAGATAAAGTCTTACATCAACTATCTCAAACAGTAGATGATATTACTGAAACTATCAAATGCCTCGCCTTTAAATCGAAATTGAATGTTATGTCTTATGAAGGGTATGACATTAATGGATTCACATATTACACAAAGCGCCAAGATGATAAGAGTGTCGTCCAAAACAGTGGGGTCACACTTCATGCATCGACTGTGTTTTTTGCAAGTGCAAAGGATAAGAGTCCACGTGAAGCTAAAATGTCATATTACGGTGTCATTGAAGACATGGGAGTTTGACTACATAGATTTCAGAATTTCGCTCTTCAAATGTAATTGGGTTGATAACACCAAAGGAGTTATAGTGGATGAATTGGGTTTCACTTTAGTGAACTTTGAAAAGATTGGCGAGAAGGGTGAACCATTCATATTGGCATCACATGCGAAACAAGTATTTTATATCAATGATCCTGCAAATGATAAATGGTCGGTTGTTCTTCATGGTAAAAGACAATTCATTGAAGATCCTATAGATGAAGAAGAGTACTATGATAAGTATAATGACTCTAGTCCATTTTCAGTTGCGGTGCCAACACTAGCAAATATTGAAGCTAATGATGACTTGTATGTGCGCAGAGATCACAATGAAGGATTGTTAATTGATAAAAAATCACAATATTAGAGGCATGTTTATATTTTTTATATGTTTTATTTTTCTAAATGTGAACTTTACAATGTGAATTACTTTACAATGTGAATGTGAACTTCACAATGTGAATTTTATAATGTGAATTACTTTACAATGTGAATGTGAACTTTACAATGTGAGCTTTACAATGTGAATTACTTTACAATGTGAATGTGAGCTTTACAATATGAATTACTTTACAATGTGAATATGAACTTTTAGATGGCTGAGCATTCTCCTGATGACCGTGCTGATGATTACCGTGAGGGTGAGGACATCAATGCACCACCTCACAATGTAAGTTTTCAAAATATATACCATATATTTATATCTATATGTCCATTTCTAGTTATATCCTGTAAGTGTGTTTATTTTGTCAAATTTTAGGTTGATGATGCAAATGATCCCTCTGAAGCACTTGAGGCACTTGATGAGCAGCACCAAAAAGTTGACAAGAGAAGGGGCATCACTATGATGAAGAAGTTAATAGCGTAAAGGGGCAATGGACCCAAACTTGTTGTGGATTTTGATAATGCAGGAAATGCAATTGGAGTGAATCGCAATTCGTTTGTTTCATATCTTAGGTATGTTACTCGTAGCCATTGTGGTTGTAAGATAGATTCTTGGCATAAAGTTCCTAAGGGGAAGAAAGATGTAATATGGAAGGATTTATGCATGAGTCATTATTAATTTGCAATCCTATTTGTTAGATTACTAATTTTTTGGATACTAGTTAATAGCAATTCTATTTTGCAGAGTATATTTGAATTGGATGAAAAGCTGCATCGTAAATGTGTGATGCAACACTGTGGGAGAGTCCTAAGGAACTATAGGAAAAATCTCACCTAAGAATACATAAAAGAAGGTGAAAAGAGGAAGAAGACAGCCACAAAATAGTGGAACTTCCTGGACAAAGAAGAATGGGACGCATTTGTTGCTTCAAGACAAACTGATGAATTCAAGGTATTAGGCATCACCCCCAATTTAATTAATATACATTGTATTCACCTATTCAAGATTAACATTTAGTGTTACTAACCAAATCATTAATGTTCATACCAACTAGGCCCTCAGTGAGGCGCAAAAAGCAAGGTGTGCACTGAATGTGCATGGCCACACAATGGGTCCAAAGGGGTATGTAGGCATTCGCCAAAGACTACAGTCTGAGGCTACTACTCAGTCTGCTGCTACTCAGGAGTCCTCTACTATAGGTAGCACACCTCTGCCTCGCCATGATGTCTGGATAGATGGGAGACAAAATAAGAAGGGAGAAATAAGAAAGCCCACAACTGCTGAGGCGGATGCAAAAATGGTAAAATACAACTCTTACAACAATCATTCGAATATTGATTATTTTTGGTGTTTACTTAATTACAAATTTTTGTTTTGGCGATTAGCGGGAGCTGCACGAGCTGAGGAAACAAGGAAAGTTCATCCCTGAGGGCACAAGGGATGAATTGACAGTTGCTCTGGGTAACCCAGAGCATCCTGGACGTGTTAGGGATGCAGGCGCTGGTGTGGGCATCAAAGCATTCTTTGGGCCATCCCAGTGCAAACATGTCCCAAAAATGGGACTTTCACAAGAAGAGGTGACCTATTCTTTCTTTATAATGTTACTGTAAAAGAGAATTCAATAATCAGAAGGTAACGTTTCTTTTATCCATGTATAGGTAGATAAGCTAGTTGATAGGAAACTCGAAGAAGCACTGAGCAAGTGGCAGGCATCTCAGACTGCCACTCAACAGACAGTACCTATGGCGTCCCGCTCTACTCCTACTACAGAGGTTGGGAGTAATCCTATAGACCCACCACCTAGCACATCCAATGTAAGTATTTTTATGACATAATAACTAGTCTTTTCAAGATGATATGTTTTCAAGATAATATGTATATATGTATATAACATTCTTTACACAAAAATTTGTAGGGGTTGAAGCCATGATGTCTAAAAAGTAAATAATTTGTCATTGCAAAGGCGTCGGCTTACCCATCCCTACCAGGGGAAATGTTTCATGGGTCTCCATTACTAGCTGGTTGGGTTCGTGTGAGCCCGCTACATATATTCCCCAACTGGATGGATCTTCCATTGCCATATGCCCACCCAGATTGTGAAATGCTTGGTGAGGTAGAAGGCAGAGTGATATTGTGGCCAAAAGTGGATGTCCTCTATACTGAAACTGTATGATAAATTTACATTACGTTAAATTGTTAGTGTGTGTATATGATGTCAGTTGATTTGAAATTATATATATATACAGGTTAAAAAGAAGACACCCACAACATCTAGGCCTCCACCTCCACCTCCTACATTATCAAGTTGGGTTCCACAGGACCTACCTGTCCCGTTAGGTCCTGATTGTAGGGGTATGGCAATATGGTTAGGCGAACATGATATAAATTGCCCTATAACTATTTCTATAGATACAGATGTTGCAGGTCAATCATACGAAAGCAACCTATTTGTACAAGATATTTTGGAGTTGTTTCGATATGATTGGATGAATACATATGTGATAGAGCTATGGATAAGGTGAGATATTCTTTATACATCCATATACCTTGTGTAGGATCTGGTGATCTGGTTTCTTATTTATTAATGCATACGTAATATATGTTTTGCAGCTACTTAGATATAATATGTGCAAATTTTTCATTCGAACATGTAGGATTTTTTATTCCATCTTTGATTAGTCTAGTAGCTAAAGACCCTCTGCCAGTTCAACAATACTGTTATGATGTTTTTACAAGTTTTTCTCAAAATAAGAAGACGTTGATAATAACTCCATTCAATGTGGAGTAAGTTTACTTTGCTTATAATTTGGACTTAAGAAAATTACATTTTTATGGATTTTGAGTTATTAATTTTTAACTTTTTTTACCTCTAGTGGTTTGCATTGGGAGTTACTCTTTATTGTCCTCGAGACGTTCACTGTCTATTATCTAGATCCTAAGGTGACTAAATTGAATTCAAAATATGGACACAAAATGAAAATGGCATTATTTCGGTGAGAAATATTTCATTTTCATATTCGTTAACATATGTTATTACATTACTATTTAATTATGCAATGTACTGTGTTACATTAACATGTAGGGGTTTAGATGAGTTCAAGAAGGCTGGAGGAAAGGTCCCTAGGAAAAAGAACCAGCAAATAATTTGGACAAATGTAGAAGTAAGTTCCCGACTGCAATGTATATATTATTTATGTGAGCAATGCTTAATTAGTTGTATTTTTTAATATTTTGTATGTTTCAATTTATAGTGTGCTACACAAGACAACGGATGGGCATGTGCATACTATGTGATGCTATTTATGCACATGATTATCAAATATGCTGTAGTGGACATCGATACCATTCCTGAGGTATTACATATAGTCTCATTAGATAATATGAAATATATCACTCTTATTTATATATTATTAATTATATATATACATCATTCTCTTTGCAGGTGTTTAAAACTGACCACAATACAGGAAAGGCCTTACCAAATGTACATGCTCCCTATACGACAAAAGAATTAAATGATGTAAGAGAAGAATGGGAAACAACCATACAAGTAGTGGGGGTTTTAACATATAATTGGGATGTTGATAGAGAATAATGACTAAAGAATGATATTTTGTAAATGAATTTCTAAATTATAATATGTGTGAATGTTTCTACATGTCTGAATGTTTCTACATGTGCCTGAGTGAAAATGAATGAAACTGTTGATTGCTATATGAATGTTTCTACATGTGTGAATGTGAAAATGAATGGAACTACAAATTGCTACATGAATGTTTCTACATGTGTGAAAATCGAATAGAACTGTAGGTTGCGAAATGTGTGAACATTTATGTTGTTAATTTTGCAAGTTTGTGGCCTGTTGTTGGCTGATATCAATGGATCTCGTAAAACCTGCAGTTCATAACTAAACTGCAGGTTTCTCATCCTACGACCAACCACATCAGGTCTGAAGACAGACAGAAAAAGAACATAAAATAGGCGTCGGTTATTTGTATAGAACTGACGACAAATGGTTACAGTTTCGGTTGCCCTACTAGTAACCGACGTCGATTTCCCTAATGAGGCTAGACACCACGACCGTGCTAGACAGCACGGTCATGGCAGTGGGCCAGACACCACGACCGTGCTGGCCAGCACGGCCGTGGTAGCGGGTGAGATGGCGTCGGTTATCACTAATAAATCGACGCCGATAGTGCCCCAGATGGCACCCTTTCTGTGGTGCAAAGGTATATGGCGTCAGTTTCAAAGCTAATAACCGACACCTATACCCCCCCTGCTGGCACATTTTCGGTGGCGCGCAAAGGGTTGTGGCATCGGTTTGAGAACCGACGCGTAACGATTGGACTTTTAGTAGCGCCCACATAGGTGTTGCTTAAAAACCGACACTAAAGGCCTTAAATAACCGACACTAAAGGTCGGTTATGTACTAGTGGTACATGATCTTGGTTTGCAATTGTATCTTGAACTCTTAATTTTCACATCTTTGATTGCTAAATACATGTAACGATCTCAAATCTTAGCAAATAAATCAACTCTACAACACTATTTAGAATACGAGATACTATTGCCAAACCCTTAGTGCATATACAATCGATTTTTCAATGAAAATTTTGCAAATTAATGAATGGAATCTTGTTATCTTAACTTTCTAGTTGACTCTCTTGTGTTGTACAAAAATTTCCTTAACCCTTTTCTCACTTTACCCAATAAAAGATGGCAAACAACCCACATATCATGCTAGCCTAGTGTGAGTCTGATCCGGCAACGATGGTTAGGTGGTATGAAAATCAAAAGAGGGTAAAAATAACACCCCAACTGGTACTCCATGTGTGTGTAATCCTAAATTAGTAGTCGAGTTCCTGAATCCCAAAGATCAATTGTCATATCTTTTTGAGAAGAGAGCTCAACTAAGATTGTTAAAGTTAGCTAAGATTTCATTATTTACATCCATAATAGCTGAAAATTGTGTGTTGTACATCCACCAGTTATTTGGCTTGATAATCCAAATCTTGTTTAGTGTTGTTTAGTTGATTGTTTCATTTAATTTATGACCACCATTGTTGAACTAAAACTTCTCTATCTTTGATGTTTAAATTGAGATGATGGCTACAAAAATAAACCTAAGGTGCATGGTTGGTTGAGTTTATTGCATATCTTCATTTCATTTAATCCATGCATGAGCTTGAATATTCCTTCATTTGTGTGGTCGTGATCTTTTTTCTTGTGGACAAGTAATGGTTCAAGCTTAGGGGGATTTGTTGTGTGCTTTCCACATCAACTTCTCACATGATTTCACACACAGATTCAGTTCATTTTGTTCTCATTTAGCCCCTATTCATATTACTCTTGCCACCTTTTTATTATTTTTCTTATCACATGATGGGTAATGTAGATTTACCTTAAGAGGATTACAACCAGTTACCTGTCATGGTGAATGATGAAGATGGAGGTCCATTGCTTTGATTTTAGGATGGAAATTGTTGTTCTAAAGATTGACGCCTCCTTGCAAATATGTCCTTGATTTGGGGCAAGCAAAAGCACCTATGAGCTGTAGCAAGAATAGTCTTTTGTACACCAATACTATTTGTATTTTCATTCTCCTTTGAAGCATCATAAAAATATGAGTTGGGAAGAGTGTTTTCATTATAAATCAATGTGTCATCTAGAGTGTGAGGAGGAAGGACATGTGGCTTGCTTAAAGAATCTAAAAGTAGATCATGTGTTGTAGCTTTCTCCCCTTGATTAGCAGCTTCATAATCCTCATAGGTATCAACATCATCATACCTTGAAGGATATACTTCTATGAAAAAACCATTCTTTAATGTCATCGACCTGAAATATGTAGGATTCATCTTCGGTGGACTAGGCAAGAAAGGTGGAAATGCGTATTTGCTAGAAAGAGCTTGCTGGGCAATTTGTTTCTCCAAGATGTGTGCATGAGTGACAATATCATCCATCTTAGAAGAGAGTTGGAAAATGACACCCTTCATTGATTGTCTTTGCTGATGGAACTCCTCATTTTGTTGTATTTGAGTTGAAATATATGTTGCAAGCATGGACTCTAATCTAGAAGTTACTTATTGTTGTTGTGGCTTAATGAAATTCGGGTTTGCATTGTTGTAGAAGCCTAGTGGAGTGTAGCCCATTGAAGAATAAATAGAAGAAGCATAACATGTAGAAGATGAGTATCTAAGCAACCCACATGCATCACAAATAATATTGGCTGCTTGAAATGGCTGTGTGCTTCGCTTCTCAAACCTTTGTGATAAAGTGTCTAGCTTTGCTGCAATTATGTCTATAGCATCAACCATGAGACTCCCCACTTGTATCTCGGATGTAGTAGTTGAATAAGATGGATGGTAGCTTGTATCCGAGCTCCATTGGCAATGTTTTTCTACCATGTCTTCAATACTAGCATAGGATTCTCCATAAGATTTGTTCATTAGACCTCCGTTTGCAGCTGCATCAATAGATAATCTTGTATTGTAGCACAAACCATTGTAGAAAGATTGCAATAGAAGCCAATTTCTTAGACCATGATGTCGAAAAAGATGTTGGAGATCTTTGAACCTATCCCATATATCATACAAATTCTCTCCATCCCTTTGAGAATAATTGATGAGTTGACTCATCAGCTATAAAGTTTTGCTAAGTGGAAAATATCTTGCCAAAAAGACCTTTAGAAGCTCCTCCCAAGTGCCGATTGACTTCTTTGGAAAAGTATAGAGCCATGCCTTGGCTCTATCTCTAAGAGAGAATGGAAAATGGATTAAGCGTATCCCATCAGTAGGAACGCCATATATCTTTATGGTGCTTAATAATTGCAGAAATTCAGCAATGTGGAGGTTTGGATCCTCCATTGGTGTCCCTCCAAATGCATTCAGCTGTAGTAATTATATGATGGTTGGGCTGATAGAAAACTCCTCTACCTCAAATTTTGAAATATTAATAGGCCCACTCATGTACATTGTAGTTGTACCACAGTAGTCCTTAAGAGGAAGGTCATCCTCCTTGACTAGTTCTTCATGTGGATCCAAAGGATTAGGTGGATGTGGAGTAGATGGTGGTGGTGTATGTGGTATGGATGGAGGTGGTGGATGTGAGGGTGTGGAAGAATGTGGTATGGGTGTTAGTGGTGTATATGATGGTGGTGAATTAAGTGTGAATGATGGTGGTGTGGATGAAGGATGCGTGGATGAGAGTGGTGCATATGAAGGTGATGTGGATGAAGGTGGCATGGGTGAATGTTGTTTGGATGATGGTGACATAGATGATGGTTGTGTGGGTTGTGATTCCTCCATACATGTTTGGGTTTCACTCCTTCTTTCTCCATGAGGGATGCAAACGATGTGTTCATTTTTTGAATGTAGAGATATGCACGGTTCAAGGATCTTTTTATGAACACCCCATATGCTCCTGCAAAAAAACAAGGTGAGTGAGATACAAAAAAAACATGGAAGATACAACAAATTATGATGAATTATGTTTTATGGATATGATGGTGGATATGAAGGTTGTGATCTAGTCTCATTTACTTATCAACAACTCTTTCTCTAACAGGAATACCGATGCTCCCCCACAACGGCGCCAAAAACCTGTTCAGTTATTACACTAATGAGTTTCAATCATAAGAATGATCTTTTACTCAACTAGATATTTCCCACAAGTATACGAGAGTAGTTGTAGTCGAGGTGAAAAACAAGGAGCATTGGTTAGCTAGGTGCAAGAGTTATGATTTTTAATAATCTAGATCATTGTACACAAGATGACTGGATTAGAACAAATAAATTATAGATTTAAAACAAAATAGTAAATTGTCACTTAAGAAAGGTTAAGATTCAGATTTAGGAGGATCCTAGACTTGGGATTTTACTATCACATCATATCTTATATTAAAATATGAATTTAAACATGTTAATTAACTTGCAAAGGTGGTTTTTAGTCATCACTCACCTCCCGGTGAAGTGCTGGTGATTCTAACTCCATACATCACTCTCGTGTATGTATTTCATTTCGAATCACAAACCTTACTCCTCAACTTAATCCCAACCACTATCAAGATCAAGGACAAGTTTCCAAAAGAGTAACTCCATACTCTCAAACACATCTTCTCATATTATGAAAGAAAGCATAAAACATGCAAGTATGATTTCCAATCACACAAACAAGCATTTTAGATCTGAGACAACTCTTAGAACATGCAAGCAACTAAAATTTAGTATGAAATTCATATGTTCATACAAGCTATGACATGGGAGTTACTCTCCCATGTCCAAGATTCGGATTCTACTCATCCATGGCTATAGAAAGAAGGTACAAGTAGCAGAAAACATCAAAGGACATAGTAAAAGAGTACAAAGAACTAGTATGTCTGTGAGAAGTAGTAGAACGAAGAAGAACTTCAGATAGAAGTCAAGATGCATCCTTGCTTGCTACACTTTCTCCAAATTTCTTCACTCGCAAGCGGATAGAAGAGGAAGATGAAGATCCTTGCTACAATTAGTGAAGAAGAAGGAAGAAGAAGAGGGCTATCTCTCAAGTAACCACCTTCTATCTCCCTTGGTCTCCTCCAACTTCTCCTGGACTCCCTCCAGTCGAGTTGCCCTCTAAAAGGTTCATCATTAGCTGTCATAACTATCCCAAGACGAGTTGGGGTCGTATATATAAGTGTGAGATAGTTAAATTCGTGGTTGAGTGAAATTTGCAGGTCACACGACGTGTCTTTTATAATATGTGGCATGTCTTATGCAATAAATGAAGTTTGGATCGAGTTCTAGGAGGCTACACGACGTGTCTTTAATAAAACACGATGTTTTGCCACAAATCTGGAGTTTTGCATTCAATTTCTGGACTGAGACGTGGGGTGTCTTTAATAAGACACGTCATGTCTTTTTAAGACACGGGGTATGTTTGTAAGCACATCGTGTCAATGGTTGTTCTGGGCTGCTGTGTATTCTGCTCATAACCTACGTCGTGTAGGTCAGTTTTACATGCCGTAAAAAGTGGTATTTGCGTAATTTCGAACCCCAAAACATGTATATTTGAGGAGTGATTCAATAAGTGATAATATGATATATGCCTCATCATTTCATTGTAAAATGTAGTACCTACAATCCAAACCATGAGACAAGTAAGAAGAGCTAAAAATATAGAATCTAGCATGAATGAGACTGATAATTGTGTCAAAACAATATGGATATGCAACCAAACATGATCCAAAAGATGATATTATTTGTGCACATCATGTAACACATGGTATTGTACATGAATACACAACTCCATATTCACCTCAATCAAATGGGATTGTTGAACGTAAAAATAGAACTCTAAAGGATATGATGAATTTAATTTTAATTAATACAAGAGCGCTCAACAACTTGTGGGGGGGAAGTGATTTTATCATCTTATTTTATTCAAAATCATATTCCTAGTAGGAAGACGAATAAGACACCATATGAATTATGAAAAGGTTATCTTTCTAATTTGAAATATCTCAAAGTGTTGGGGTGTATAGCTAAAGTCTAATTAACTAAACCTAAGAAAAGAAAGTTGGGATCTAGAACTCTAGATGGTATTTTTATAGGTTATTTTCAAAATAGTGCAGCATATAGATTCCTCATTCTTAGTAGTAAAAACAATGATGTAGAACCTAATACTATTATTGAATCTAAAAATGCTGAATTTTATGAGCATAACTTTCCTATGAAACTCCTTTGGAAAAATTATCTAATCCTTCAAATGAAATTTTGGATAACATTCAAAGTATATCCAATACTAATAATGTTTTAAAGCTGATATTATAGAACCTACCAGATCCATTAGGATGAGGTAGGAAAAAAATCTCAGTGATGACTTCTATTCCTTCATTGTAGATAATGATCCTCAATCTTACAATGATGCGATTAATTTATCTGATTCCACCTTATGGATGGAAGAAATTAATAGTGAGAATGAATCTATATTATCTAATCACACATGGGAATTAGTGGATCTTCCACCAGGTGTCAAACCGTTTGGATGTAAATGGATATTTAAAAGAAAATTAAAAATTCATGATACTGTAGATAAATATAAAGATCAATTAGTTGCCAAGGGATTCAAACAACAAAAGGATATTGCCTATTTTGATACTTTTGTTCCTGTAACTAGAATCTCTTCAATCATAATTTTAATTGCTTTGACATCTATTAAGAAATTAATTATACATCAAATGGATGTTAAAACTGCTTTTTTGAATGGATATTTAGATGAAGAAATTTATATGGATCAAATCAGAAGGTTATATTGTTCCTAGAAAGGAACATATGGCACACAAACTAATTAAATCGCTCTATGGCTTGAAACAAGTACCTAAACAATGTCATGAGAAATATGATAAAGTCATTGTATCGTATAGTTTTCATATAAATGAAGGAGACAAATGTATACATTCAAAAGTCGATAACCAGGGTTGTGTAATTATATGTCTTTATGTGGATGCCATGCTTATATTTGGCACTAATATTGATATAATAATTAGTACAAAAAGTTTTTTTGGCTTGTAATTTTGACATGAAAGATGTGGGAGAAGCAGATGTAATTTTGGGAATAAAACTTCTTAGAAGTGATGATTGCATCATGCTCTATCAAGAACATGATGTAAAGAAAATCCTCAAAAGATTTTCAATGTTTGATTGTAAGCCAGTTAGTACTCCTTTTAATTCTAATTGCAATCTTAAGAAAAAAAAAGTGTTAGCGTTCAACAAGTCAAATATACGCAGGTCGTTGGAAGCCTGATGTACTTAATAAACTGTACCCATCTAGATCTATCATATGCAGTGGGGAGATTCAGTAGATATACTCAAAATCCTAACAAGTATCATTGGGCTTCTATACATAGGGTTTTAAGATACCTAAAAGGTATAACTAATCATGGATTGATTTTTTGTGGATCTCCAACTATGCTAAGAGGATTTTGTGATGCCAATTGGAATTCTGATTCAGATGAATTGAAACTTCACCATGGGTGGATGTGTTGTGTCTTGGAAATCCACCAAGCAAACATGTATAGGTCGTTCCACTATGGAATCTGAGTTTATTACCTTAGAAAAGGCCGAAACTAAAGTCGCATGGCTAATACATGTTCTAATGGATCTTCCCATTTAGGTGAAACCTTCTCCACCAGTGTTTATTCACTATGATAACCAAGCTTCCATACCAAGAGCTAAAAGTAAAGTTTATAATGGGAAGAGTAGACATATTCATTTGTCATAATATTTTGAGGCAGCTTATCGGTGATAGAATAATCTCGATGGATTATGTAAAGTCAAAATTAAACTTAGCTGATCCTTTGACGAAGCATTAAGTCAAAGACTAGTGAGTAACACATTGAGGAGAATGGGATTATGCCCATATTAGAAGTCAAAGTGATGGATACCCAACCTTCATGAAGAGTGATACCAAGAAAGAGGTTCAGTGAGAAAAACTAAGTCACTGGACGATTCAATGTATTGTAGTATTTTGTATCTCATTCTTATGATGTAAACAATAATTTGTAGTGATTAAGTTGAATTTATTTTCCTAATGGATTTCATAGCCATTGGTGGTGGTGTATATAACTGCAATATATACTTGATGAAAGTCTAACTATGTGTGTGGAGTGGGGCCGCTCCTGTTGAGATTTGGGAAGATATCTAGAGCACTGATGAATTTTCCTAGTAGGTGCATGGCCTTAACATGCCAATACATAAGAATGGTAATTGATTTTATGAATACCATGTGAGTAATGAACCTCTAATCAGATGAAAAGGAAACTGCTTCAAGAACATAGTTCTACCAATTCTCTACAAATCACGTGCATGTACTCTATGCTTTAGTTTAAAGGCCTTAGTTCTACTTAAGTTTATGCATGTCATTTGTTTAAGTTTTTTCCAGTGAGCTATTATTCGGAGATTTAATGCATTGGTTTTGAAATAGTGGGGGATTGTTGTGTTTTTGCTTTTTTTCAAAAGCAAAGGCAATACTTTAGTCCCATAATGGGGGATTCTGATACTTTCCTCCTCCTTATATATGAGTTCTTATCCATGGGATAATTGAGGAACACAAATGGATATGGGTTTTGCACTGCATGGTGGGACAACCCAACTGGATTTGGGTTGGGCCAATATGGAAACCCTTTAATCGAACGTGTCAGGTATGTCGCTTCCCGAGCGTAGGGAGGTGCAAATCTGGCCTCTCGAGCCTTCTTTGTGGGTGCGATCCCGGGTTGGTTTTTCTCCTTAGTTCACTAAACCATTTTTAAACATGTGTTGTGCCTCTTCTGGTCCGATTGCACCTGTTCGTTGTGCGGTTCTAAATCACAATGCATCCCTTCACTGGTGTACAACCACACACAACTGTTAACGAACACTTTTTTTTGTTATTCAACAAATGTCTCTGCCTTTGTTCTAGATAGTTGAATAAAATATTCAAGTTTTCTTCTTTTCTCTCTATGTTTCCCTACTCAATGGAAGAAAGATTAGTTTCGTTCACTCACTGGTGTGATTGCATGTGCACACTTCACATCGGCAACCAATGTTGGATCCTGGGAGAGTAGCTGCCATAGTGTTCTACTTCACTGATGCTCACCATGAAGAGCCACTAAAATACTCTTAAGGACAGTGCATCTTGCATGCCTTAGTGCCTCTGTCGGGCATAATCTTTTATGTTTACTACTTCTTCGTGGTTTGTACCCCTTCGAAACACATCAACCAACACATTACCTATATTCAAAATTGCATAGACACTCCACCATGTGTTGTCAACATTGTTAAATTTTGGATAGATCCCTAGTTTCATGGACAAGCCATTAATCATCAAATCATACACCCGACATCTCCCATTCTATATCCAACGTCACCAATGGGAAAACATTGACACTTTTAGGAAGCCAAAATGATAGAAAAAAAACCCTCATTGCCACATTTCAGAAATTACTTACACAGATCTTTATTACCACCTCAAAAAAAATTCTAGAAAATGATTTTCATAGATATGGGGAACCACTTATACTCCAAACCTATCATACACTTCTTCACTCACTATGGACATTTTTTTCCTTAGAAATTCAATTGGAACATTATTGGACAACAACAAATAAACTCACAATTTGGCTCATTAGGTATGAAAAATGTCACTGACGACAACTTGAAAGAAAATTGGCTTTCAAGGACCCTCTATCTTTGCATCGTGCACACAACATAAGAAAACCACTACTCATATCTTTATCCACACACCATTAGGGATAAATTTTTCATGCCACACACCATGCACACATATACCAACATCAAACATATGTTTCTATATTAAAATCCAAAACATCACGACACCCAAAATAAAAAAAATATGATTGGAAACTGTGATATGGATGACATGGATCATGAGAAATAAGAGAATATTTATCAAACAACACACACTCATCCAATAGGTCACATAATCATATGACATATTTTTACTTTGCATATCAACGGGTCATCATGGAGCAGAGTAAAGAAAATGACCACCCATCTGCACCATTTGGTGGTAAGGCAACCACGCAAAGAACATACACCATTGAGGGGATTCTTGCAGAGACTATTGATTTCTACTGTGTTATTTTCATCTTAGAGGTCTATCGTCGGGGTGCCTCCCCCATTAAATTTTGATACAATTTTTTTATTTTCATCTTCAGGGTCCATGCTCGTAGTTCTTATGGCACTCTTAGTGCTATCAATATTGTGACTCAGACCCATCCACTACTCGTTGGTTTGTACTTATCAAATTAACATGCAGTTTGTACGTTAATTTTTATTTATGATAGGAACTTTTTATCCAAAATAAAAAACAACCGGAAAAAGACTACACAAAATATGAAAATAGTACAAAAAAATGTACAAGTACACAAAGTATGACAAAAGTATGTAAAAATTGTGAAAACAAGATAGACAAATTAAGTGGTAGCAACTATCACCTTGTTGATATTATGGTGAAGTGTGAGGATCTTAAGGCTAGTCGGGGAAGACCAACCTTAGTGGATGCGTGGGTTTGTACGATGATATGAGTCATGTTTTCTTTTGTTGAGGCCCACTAGACGGAACTAAATATGCTTAATATAGATGAGTGGACTAAGGTGCCTCATTGGTGCATATTGGACATTATTGAGAGCTATAATATCATCGAGGACTTATACATGTCTGGATCATATGTCACCAATATGTGTGTTGATGTGTTGTTATTGATCTGTTATCATAATAATAGTTGAATTATATAGTACATATTTATAGAAATATTAGAAGATGAAGTATATACAATTATTATACAAAAGATTATACCAAAAATATGATCATTGGAGATAGTTGGTGGGTTATCTTTGGTACATTAGCACATAATAATTCAATTTGTTAATTAAACAAATTATCAAAAAGTACACATAAGGTATAGTTTAGTACACCTAATATGATAAAAGAGTACTCTACAAATATAACCATTACAGACAATTATTATGTTGAAAAAGTTAGTTAACTTATAATAATGAATTTGTAAGTCCGCAAAATTATCAAAACAATACACAACATAAGATAAAAATTACAAAAGAATGTACACAAAGTATGAATAAAAAGTGCACAAAGAATTTTGTCCATTGAAGACTTATTTTTGCGTTATAATTGAGCCATTAGCTAATAGCAATTTATTTTTCAAAACACACAAAATTGGAAAAATTACAAATATGTGGTAAAAAGTACACAATGCTGTAAAATTTTATACACCAATTATGGATAAAAGTATACTATTTTTTGAATTTATAAAGTACACAAAATTGTAAAAATTAAACAAAATATGTCAAAATGTGCAAATGAATGTATAATATAATACACAAAATATGGAAGAAATTGCACACAAATATGGCCGTTAGAGATCTTTGTTGTCTTGCATATATGAGAAGTTAACGATGAAATTCTTTTGAGATATATAAAATTGGAAAAAATAAAAAAAAAACATAGAAAAAGTAGTACACACATCTATAAAATTTTGTATAAAACATATGGAAAAATGTACACCAAAAAAGGAATATTAGAGACTATTGTTGTGTTGTTGTTGATATGAAAACTCATAAGCTTTGAGTTAGCAAAGTACATAAAGTTGACAAAAAATGACACAAAGTATGAAAAAATGTACATAGAATTTACAATTTAGTACACAAAATGTCGGAAAAAGTACACCAAAAAATATGACACTATACGAAATCTTTCTACAAATAACTTGAATACACATGATGTTGTATGTGCATTTTAACTTGAAGTTGTTGCTGGTATAACATCATGGAGCCGCTGGTGGTAGTCACCTACACGAATGACTCATCCTCCTTAGAATGCTTTTTGGACATGGAGATATTGCAAGCAACTGTTCACTAACTAGCTTATTGAACGCTACTAAAACTACTACCTATAGGAATAGTGTCTCCATCTTGTTGAAAAAAATTCACTGATGTCAGTGAGGGCAGATATGATTCAGAACTACAACTGTTACTTTTGTTGATAATGGGAGTTGACATGACAAACTACAAGGTATGGATGTATAAGTAAAAGTATACAATTTAGTATAGAAATATAATTGATGGAGATGTGTGTTGTATTACAATTAGTACATTAACTCATATTAGTTAAATTTATAAAATACATAACATTAGCAAAAATACACAGAACTAAGAAAAAGAACACAAGATGTGACATAAAGTACATAAGAAAATACAATTTAGTACACAAGTTTATTGAATTTATGAAGTATAAAAATTTGATAAAAGTAAACAAAATATGACTATAATTACACAAGAATGTACACTTGAACATTCAAAATATGATAAAGAAAAGTAAACAAAAAAATTATCATTGTTGGGGATTGTTCTTGTGTTGTAATTGAGCCACTATCTCGTAAGAGCAGAATATATAAAGTATGAAAAATTGAAAAAAAAAGTACACTAAATGTAGCAAAAAATACATAAGATTGCATAATTGTAGTACTCAACATATAGCAAAAGGTATACAACTTTGATTCTGTGTCAGAAAGGATAAACACATTTTTATTATAATTAGACTCAAAATTTCCTGATCCATGTTTTGTTATCTCTATCCTTCCCATAATTGAACTGAATTATTAACTACAACCCAAAAAAAACACAACCTCAATTTTCTATTGGTCTATTCATCTTGGAAGCAACCCTCATTCATCAAAACTAGAATGTGTAAGCTATGCGTGTCAAGATTCTAGTTCCACATGACCTAATGTTTTTACTAATCTGTTGACCTAGACCCATATTTTTCCAAATCTAAAATGGACACGGACTTTGAATAAATGGATTTGCTCACACACGAATTCGAGTATGCTGGTTTGCAGGAAAAACTGGCGTTGACTGTCAAAACTAAATTCTAGACATATAATTGTTTTAATTTTGTACCTTCTGTGCAGTGGTGCCAGAGTCTTCTATCCTTCTATAAAGTTACTTGAAATTATTAATGTCAACATAGAGATTATAGTGAGGTCAACACACGTGTGTCTTCCACCTGTCCAATCAAATAACAATATATCAACAAATTTTTAGGAGATAATCAAACTATGTACCAAGGAATGACACATAAAATTCTGTTGTGACCTTTAACACATCACAAGAGACAAGGAAAATAAGAACATCAAAAAGCACATCATCATGAAATTTTTAGCTGAGTCAGGTGTTCCAATGCAAAACATGATCACTAAAGGCACAAGGCTTGTGGTATTGTAGAATGGTAAAAGTTCATCACCCATGGTACAAGGAGATTAAGAGCCATTAGCAAAGAATAGCTTGATACACAAGAGGTGAGATGAATAATTCAAGACCACCAATGGGAATAACAAGTATAAAGTGTACTACATGGTCAACTTGTAGAGAGGTAAGAATATCTAGTTTCCGCATGGGAGAGGCCACTTGTAGAAAATTATTGTAGGACTATATAAATAATATTAAAATAAGGTATAACTCTTATTTCTAGATTTACCTCAATGCACGTGACAAGGTCACATTTAAACATAATTTATCCACAAACTTAGAAAAATCTTACATAGAACTTTCCCCGTCAACTAAGTCCAGGAAAAATGAGAGACATATTAAAGAAAGCATCCTCAAACTCTCATAATAAGTAGAATATCAACCAAAAGGTGGGTGAGAGTAAACAATCCTAACTCTATCAAATAGGATATAATGTTAAGATTATTGAACATCACAAGCATGCACTAAGACCACCAGAATATAAATCATCACTAAAGAGTGTGCCTGTGTGGGACAGACCCTTAGGGGAGGGGTTTAGAGAAAATCTCACCCATCGCCCGTGTAAAATTGTAACACTCCCTATGTTTGAGTATAAGATCAAGACCAAACAAGATGAGAGAGGATAGAAGCTTCTACCACCTAGACATGGACTCTAATAAGTTTCTACACCTAGAAGAAACTACATGCCTCAAAGTATTATGCATAATAGATTGTTGATCTAGTGCTAAATGAAATGGATTTTTCTTTGGATCAGTATGGTGCATTTTGTTTTAAAGTCAAAATAAAGATCTAATTATGTCTCCACGTATGCACATACACCCTATTTAGGGTTGAGGTTTATCATGCATTTTCTATTTGAGGCATCCATTATGTGTACTCTAGAGTGATTTTGTCATTTTGCAAGGAGTGAGACCTGAGAGGGGATCAAATTCTTACTCAACTAAATAATAAGAATTATTCTCAATATCAAATACCAAAATTTTTATATGGGAATGTGATCCAATACATCCAATTTAGTACATTCAAAAAACAAGATATAGTAGTGAAAGGAAATGATTTTGTTTATACAAATTTATAAGATCACAAGTTCTACACCCATATGGGTGAGTACATAAGGCACAAGTTATATTTCTAATCCTGGATGCAGAGCCTAATCTGGATACTTCAACTCTATCTCCTAAGGATCATGATCATCAGATATCGTCATCTTAGTTATCTTTCCATGGTCCTCTTTTATCCAAGGGATTGGAAGCAAACCCCATAAAGAAGAAATAGTGAAAAATGTTAGCTAAAGTTGATATGTGCATTTAATATGAAATTGGGACATGGAAAAGAACAAGGACAACATATAAATGCATCAAGGCTCCATTATGAAATCATCAAAGTGGATGTAAAAAAAAACAATGATTCCAAAAAAAGTATTTCCATGAGAGGGATCTTGCCTTTTTAAACAATTTCATAATCATGAACAAATAAAATATTTTCATGTTGATTATGAAAAAGACTAACAAAATCTAAAAAAAGGACTAAAAGTCATGCATTACAACATAGATGAAGGAGGAATAAAACCTCAATGCCAAACAAAATATAGCATTGTAGGGGGAATACAACCTCATTGCATGAAATGAGAACTAAAACCTTAGTGCAGGCTGAGTAATCAAATTCAATGCCTAAATATATTACATGTGGTCAGGGAATAAAACTCAGTGTTTGGGTGGGGAATAAAACCTAGTGCCTATAAATACCATGAAACTACTTCTAGATACAATTAGTAAAAATCACACATGAACAATAGAATAGCCAAGCTCATATTTTCAATCATTTTCAAATAGTATTCATGTATCAATAAGGGATGATAAACATTCATGGCATAAGAAATGGGGTCAAAGGCCTAATAAATAAAGATCCTACAACTTTAGTGTTTTTTGAGAGAGAAATAAATAACAAAAATGATCTTTTAATAAGTATAGTTCAAGGAATAAGTTTTATTAATAAGATTAGAGTTTCAAGACCCAAATAGATCAAGAGAGAAAAAAATTAGGTGATTGCCCAATTGTGAATGAAAGAATGTAGCACGCATGATAATAAACCTTAACCAATAATCTTTTTCAAACCTTAGGTCCAAAATAGGATATAGATTCACCTTTTAAACATATTGGAAAAATTCGAGTTAAAATATCATCAATTGCATAGAGTGTAAACAATCACCTTTTTAGTTTCACTAAATAGTGTCATGATCCTTACATATTCAAGTAAAGTTTAATTTTTTTATTCCATGACATATTTGTTTGTAATATATAATATTTCTAAAATTAGTTATATATTCACATATATTATTATGTTTACCCAATTTCCAAGAAAAAAATCAGGAAAAAGACTAAGTTCCTATTCCTTTGATTCAAAAGTATCACATGCAAAAAGGTCATTCATGAAACTAGACAGTGTACCAAACATGAACGACAATATATATGTATATATATACAAACACACAAACACACACACACACACACACACACACACACACACACACAGATATATATATATATATATATATATATATATATATATATATATATATATATATATATATATATATATATATATATATATATATAAACTATATATGATATAGACACACGTACACAAACATCATATATGTATTGCACCAATAATAGTTACGATTATATTTAGAATATGAATAGTTCTAATTAATTGCATTATAACATGTTGGAAAATTAGAATTTACAAATCAATACTAGAGGTGAATTGCAAAAAGTCAAATAGGCCACTTGCATCAAAATGGACATACACAAACTTAACCTTGGAAATCCATAAATGTTACAAGAATAATAGTGTGGATACCTTACTGTTGTGATATATAAATTAGAAGAGACCTCATATAATGCTCCCTGTAGTTATAAGTACACCATATGAATTGGATGAATGGATAAACACTATGGAACTTGTGTTGGTGAATATAATTCCTATAAAATGAATGTGAAACTATATGAATGGTCAACTAAGAGGGGTGTAGATCAAATATTTAACCAAATGGATAACATGAAGTAGTTATATGTAACAATATAACAATGTGATCATATATATAGTATCTATTCACCCATGTTATATTCCCTAGATAAGTGGTGATAAATATGTGACCATGATGACAAAATATTGACCCTACCTTATAATGGATATATACATGTAATAACTATCAACTATACATTCATAGATATATATTAAGTAGCATGTTCACCTAATAATATTATAAAGTCTAATATGCCGGTAGTTGATCAAAATTAGGATAAGAACAATATATATATATATATATATATATATATATATATATATATATATATATATATATATATATATATATATATATATAGCATATATGCATGTTTTCTTTGATTTGACTAACATACCTAATGTATTTCTAGGGTGAAAATTTAACTTCATGAATTAAAGTATATAAAATTACCCATTAGCTTTGAAGATCATGTATGTGCAAACTTATTTTTTAGGCATATATATGACTAAGAATTAAACTTCTTCTAATAAGACATGACACCACTTGAATACTCTCTCTATATCTTTTAGGACTCATCTTGAAATGTAACCTTTCTCCATATGATTAGTTGTGAACATTTATATAACTTTAAGGGACCAGTACCCTAAATGCCTATCTTTTTCCATGCTATGTGAAAATTATACTTTTCACTTATTTTTGAAAGAATTGTGTAATGATTTATCAGTATAATGTAACATGTGTATTTTATGTATAGATGTTTTATATTCCCACATCATATAATTATGAAGATGTGTTAATTTCTACAATGAATTTAGAAAGAGAAGAAGTGTATCTTTTCCTACTCACCTTACAATTTGTATAGATGTGTTATTTCCTATTTGAATATCCTATATCATTCTCATTTTATCCCACTTAATATGCATGCATGCTTGATCTTATTTTATTGCAAGTATATGGAATATTCCTCCCTAAAATCCATGCCTCAACTTTTCTTTATCCATCCTTATGTGATATACTTCTTGAAACTACATATGTTCTTATGGGACTTTCTTTCATTGAACACCCTTATTTGTTTCTAACACCTTTATATTGCCTAAATATTTTTATATATGGACTTACACAATTTTATACAAACACATACCTTTTTTCTTTCTTCCTCATCTGGGTATTGTTCTCAAACCACCCAGTCATAGGTGATTTAGAAGATGATGAATCAATTGGAGTTTGTACCAAGAAGATAATTTGATGATAGCTTGGGATGGCCAAGTTTTCCTTTTGCACTGGCTCTTTGCAATAAATAGATGTACACTTATCCCTTTGTGATATAGTCTTTGACATGAAGAACTATGTAATGAAAATAATATTGATTTTTTTTTTCTATTTCCTTAAAATGGCTCTATTTATTATATCATCTTTGAGAAATAAATTTACATCATTTCCATCGTACATATTACTGTGTTTGACTATATGCGCTTAATCCTCAATTCAATAAGGAGTGGATCATGTGAGGGGTCCCACCCCTTACAAGTATGGTATGAAGATCTAGCATGTAGTTAATCTAAATATTTCAAGTTATTCTTTATTGTTCCTACACAAATGCCTTATATAGTTAGTTAGATGATCATATAGGGAACTTAGGTGAACACATAGAGGTTGTCGATGGATCTATACTTGAGTTTCAAAATAGGAATTAGGTTTTCAAACCCTACATCAACTAGTTTTCCCTTTTCCTCGAGCACACTTGTGGTTGTGAGTCAGTTTATGCTAACCTTAGATACTCCTACACTCTCATTAGTGGCTAAAGCTTCCCCAATTAAGACATGAGACTTTTTGGTTATCTTCTATATCCTACCTTAATAGGAAGTTAGTTCAACCACTATAGAGTGTAGGGTATCTTGGAGACTCTTATTTGGGTTACATTCTATCATGTACATTAACCCTCTTCATAGGTCACATTTGAGTGTGCCCAAATATATATTCATGTTAAGGTAAGCATGCATTTATGAAAAACTTTGATCCTCACCTTAGGTGTTAGACATATGGTGTCAATTACTCAGTGATAGCCTGATTTGATTCAATCTCATATAGGTATAACTTGATTTCAATGATTTTCTTAAGTATTGTTTGGAATCATAAACTCTCCTGCTTGAAGAATGGATGCTCTTTTTCCTACATTTTACATTCCTCACTAATTAGTGTTTGTTGAGGAATGTTGTGGGGTATCCAATAAAGACTTTCAAAAGTACACCTCTCTCATATTCAAAAATAGATGTTTTATCCCCATGGAATCTCATTTGGAATATGGAGACATACATATCCAGATGGACTAACTAATGAGAATAGATGCTTGTATTGTCCCTAATGGTTATAGGGACAAAGTAAAACTATAAGATTCAAATTAGGAGATCCTAACCTATTCCTCATGATTATTGGGTGACCATATGACTCCCCATTGCCTCATGATGACGATTTTTACCCTTCTTGGACAAGTCATGATTGAGATAAAGTGGTATGTAGTTGGTGATGTGATCTACAGGGACCTTTTAGAAATTGACATCATATCAAAGGAAACCCTAACCATATCTCATATCATATAATCTAGACATGCCTTGAGTATACGAATCTCGATGCACAAACAAATTTTCCTCTCTTGGTGGAATGAAGACTTGGTTAAACAAATGTTAAAGAGAGTTATGATGAAAAGTTGTTAACTTGGTTCATGTATTTATTTTGAAAACCATTTTTTGCAAAGTTTTCTTTGTCAAAATTACTTCTAGTTTTAAACTATATCTACAACAAAAAATATTTAGGAATCTAACAATTGTTTCCATAACAATGCCATCACTTACATATACCTTTGACAAGAAAATCCTGACTTAGATATGGAACAACGAATTAGTACATTACACCATCAAACCCTACACATAGATGTGGAGCCATAGATGATAATAAGCTTTGATTATATAAGACTTGGTCAACTTACCCCTTGCTATCTATTTTAGTGGTTAGTTGGTTATAGAGTGATCCTTTTTAAAGGGAAGAGTCTTGAACTCTTTTGTTTCTAAGAGTATATTTGAACTTTAGGGTTTTCAAGGTTGGTAGTGGATACTATTGAGATATATGTTTATTTTCAGCTATTTTATTACCTTATTCATGTTTTTATTTTACTTAAGTCTTATGTAATATGGGCCTAAGTATAATAGGACCATTAGTGGGATTTTTTCTTCCTTGTTGTGACCCATCCTATTTATATGATAGGGTTGTATTCATAAGATAGAAAGATGACTAGTTTCATCATGGTATCGGAGAAGGACATATAGCCATACCAAGACCCCTCCTTTCCAAGCCAACGTTGCCACTGTATCCCCTCCTGCCCCCACTCACAACCTTTTTTATTTTCCATCATTGTTGATCCACAAAGGGAGATCAATCCCCCTTCTAGTCCTATCCTCTTCCCAACGAAAGTATCTGAGAGATCTACCTATGACCTTTCCTTCAGTCTTATGCCATAAAGATCAATTGTTTGGAAAGTCGAATGGCATCCTTTTTGTTTTCATCGATGACCATCTTTTATTAGGGATTTGTCTATTTATTTTTTGCTATGATTGGATCTTTCCAACATATCTCTATTTTCTTTGGTGATCCATAAGGCTCACTATCTATTCTAGGTCTTCTCTGGACACGAATATGTTGTTTCACTACCTACATAGCATATATGTGGTGTAACACAACATGTTATCATTGTGCATTCTGCTACACTTGACATGGTGTGTCAACTTCCTGACACACTATGTTGGTGACACTTTAACCCTTTTTTCCCTACTATAAATCCAATTATTCTATTATACCTTATTTTGGTATATTATGGGTTCATCTTCTTCCTCTATTGGGATTCTTGTGACATACCCTAAGTGTTTAACCTTTGTGAAGTTTAATGCCTCCAACTATGTCCTATGGACATGTTCCTTTCAGATATATATGCACACTCTTCAAGGAATTAGGTGCATCTCACAAATCTGCTTTCTCCACAAGAAGACACATTTGAAAAAAAAGATATCTACCAAAGAAGCATCTGATAAAAGAATAATAGATTCTAAAAAGTGGGTTGAACATGACTCTCTAGTTCTCTTCTAGATTATGCATGCTATGAATCAAATATCTCTACTAATATACTCTTCACTGAAACATCCAAGGAGGCATGGGATCACCTTCCCCAAATGTATTCTAGAAAAAGGAAACACGTCCCAAGTAATTGATCTATACAAACATTTACAATTCCCTAAATTTGAAGATAACTTAGCCATTACTTCATATTTTGATATTTTTAAAGGAATTTGGGGTGAGCTCAAGCTTCGTCACCCCTATCCATCTGCTCTTTCCAAAATGTAAGAGAAGCAAGAGGAAAATACAACTATGTCAATTTTTTACATCTTTACCTCCAAGTTATGAAGCTATTCGCCAATACATCCTTGCATCTGAATCCTAGATGACATTAGATAACCTCTATTTTTTACTATGTTGTTATGTGTCTTATAATTCTATTTTCGAGGATATTGTGGGCCTCTTAGTTGCAGTATGAGGGTGTTGTAATCCTGGTTGTGGCTAGGATAAAAGTCTCAACAACAATGGGAGAGGATCATCTTCTTCCTCATTCCAACCCAAATTCTACAATTTATGCAAGAGCACTAATCACAATGAAGATAAATGTTGGACAAAACATGGGAAAGCATAATGGGAAAATAAAGTGTCAACCATAGATGTAGATGGAGATCCTACTTATGACCCTCATGGCACTGATCCTCATATGGTAACACTGAGTTCTTCTGACTTTGAAAAATTGATCAAGATCACTTCTACTACTACTATCACACCTCATGCAAACATTTCCCAACACTCAGGGGACCCCTCATGTCCTCAAGGTTCTTCATCTTCCTAAAAAGACGATTGGGTTATTGATTTAGGTGCTACAACATATAATTGGTAATAAGAAATTGTTTACTTTAGTGAAGAAATTTACTTGTCATCCTCTTGTGCTTCTAGCATATTGAACCACTTCTTTGGGTAATGGGAGAGGAGATGTGAATAGTAATATTGTTAAGTCTTTTTTGTTTGTGTTGGAATACCCTTTAAACTTGATGTGTGTTAGTGTGACGTCCCCAATACCTATATGCTTTCCATAATTACATTCCTTAGATATGCATGCACTCATATCTATAAGCTGTCAAAAGGGAAAATATAAGGGATTGTGATAGTCAACTAGCTTATTATGATGAGTTGGATCGTTGTTCACAAATATCATTATTGAGCCACACAAATCATCATTCATAAAGGTAAAAAGTCATAATAAATTATTTTAGAAGAGAAAGACTAGTTCTTTGGAATGAAGAGTACATAGGAGATAGATCATCCTATACATCATATAGAAGAAAGAAACAACTATCTAAATACAAATAAGGATGAGAAACAACCATCTAGCTAGCAATCCTCCAATAACTTTATTTAACATCTTCAGGTACTTTGAATGTTTTACTTGTTCTTGTACCTAGAAAATATGAGAAACCTACGAATCAACAAAGTTGTGTACGTGGGTAAAAGTATTCATATAGTAACTTTCATAATGAAAACTTGAGAAAGAAAGAAAACATTATTTTAGGGTAGAAAATTAGGTAAACATTTCTTTTAGACATATCTTTAGATTCCGTGGTACTACAAAGTGTGTCAGGACCTTATTTTTCATACATGTTGGTCCCTTCCCCACCCCTAGGGCTATGGGGTTGTGCTCAACATCAGTATTTAGAAGAGAGAGAGAATACCATCTCACTTTTGTATCTACAACTCATCTTAATCTTTTATGTTTCCTTTATTTTGGGCGAATCATATAATACTTGTATTCATACAAGAATGTATATTCAAATACAAGCATCCATAGTACATCATATCACTGTGCATCCATGAAAACTAGCCATATACTTAATAAAACCATGTACCTGTTGTTATCAGATCTGAATCCCAGAGTCTAGAGAAGCAAGTAGAATAATCACCCTGAAAAGGAATCAAGGGTGTATGCCACTATGAGTCCATATGACTCAAGACTAGGGTTCTATCTTTAATCAGGGATACACTCATCTTATTATGATTAGATCAGATATTATCTTTGACTTTTATCTTATTTAGGAGCCACAAGATTACATCTTGAGATTAGGGTTTCATCTAACTAATGGTGCCCATCTTACATAAGAAAGGAACATTCATTTTAGGGTTTTTATATATGTTTATATCATTAATGGTTTCCTTTTGGGATTCACATGATCTAAGGTGTTCAGGGTTAGATTTAGGGTTTTGAGGTCGGTCATGATCATAAGAGGTCATGAGATAATTAGGGTTTGGCAATAGATGCATGAAAGTACACATATATAGAGAGAGAAGCTCCATATTTGGGTTTTCTTATTATTTGAAGTATTATCCATCACCTAGATATGGTTTCGTGATGTATGATCATTGGGACCCTATTAAGGTTTATATGTCCAAAAAATCAGATGACAAATCACGAATCACCATATTACACAATAAGATAACATAAGTATGATAATTATGCTTTAGTTTAGTATTTTTTTAAAATGAAATGGATTTGGGATCCAAAAAGTATTTTTATTGGGTTCCTCATCTTTTTCTGATGAAAATGATATATAATATCAAGATTTTTGGAGTTATAATGCATATTCTATGATTTAATTAAAATTCGAGCATTTAATCGATTAATCATGAGAGAGGGTTGGAAATACCTTAATCGTGGAATATCTTGGATCATTGATCTTCTGATAGATGGTCATGATCAAAGCGCTTGGCTTAGTGGTGAGCGGGTTGCTTCAGGAGTCAAACTACCAGATCAAGATCGGATGGCAGAGGGCTCGTGCAAGGAGATCCAATGGATCAAGATCTACTAGTTGTGTCTTGTCGTCCCTGACTTGTCCAGGCCATAAGGACACAATGGAGGTGAGGCGGAGGGCTCATCGGTGCTAGAGGGGAAGGTCAGCAGGAGAAGTTGGTGTGGGCAGAGAAGAGGTTTTGAGCTTTCCTGGCCATTGCGAGATGGGTGGAGGACTTGATTGTTGTTGAGGTGACGCAATGGCAAGATGCCTAAAAGACAAAGGGTGGTGATGGCATTCAATCCAGAGAAGGAATTGGGGTGATCATGGCTAGTTGGGTGCATGAAAGAGTGGGGTTTCAGAGGGAGGGCGGTGGTGAACCCTAGGACTACTTTTATAGTCGCAAGGGTAGGTTTAGGACTGGATCGAGGTTTTGGTGTTGTTCACCACTGTCAAAGGATAGGGTCAGGTGTTTGGTTTGTTGAGAGGGCATGCTAATGCATGAAAACTAGTAAAGATAATACTTGTTGGGTGCAATTTCATGCGATGAAATTATTACGCCAGATTCGGTGAGCTTAGACTAGTTAGGCTCACTCTATCTCCTCTGCAAAAAGCAGGAGGTATATGAAAACCTCCTGGCTGCCCAATCTGGTCCCAATCCACGGGAGTTAGATCCAAGCATCACGAGTGGTCCGCCTCAGCCTTCCACGTGGGGATGATGTTGAAAAGGCAAATAAAAGGTCAAAAGAAGAGGATTTTTACATAGAACTTCAAGAAATACCAAAAATTGTAGGAGTGTCTGATTGGGCTCAGGTTTGGATCATAGGCCCAATATAGCATGCCAAACTTATATAAAAAGTTTGGGAGTCATAGGACGAAGTTACATCACTTAATGTATTATTTTGGATAAGGGAATATGTTAACCTAATTTGAAATGTCACATAGTGTATATTATTCAAATTGATCATTTATATCTTGAAATTGAGAGTCTAAAAGGTTAAGTGATCAATATCAAGTGATTTAAGGCTACTATTGAGTATAATTGAGAAAATTACAAGGTATATGGAAAGATCACTCTGTCACATTTCCCCTCCTTTTTAAGAATTGTTTCCTCAAAATTCATACGTTATGGAAGAGATGTAGATATTTCTGCTCGATCTTAGACTTGAGCTCTTAGGTGCTGTCAGAGTGATCATGGTGGCTCCAAAGAACTTTCACCATATTTATGTGCCAACTACTAGGAAGCTCCTTTGTCTTGGAATCAAGAATTATGATTGGGGATTCAACATAAGTTAGATGATCCTTCAACTCTAGAGGCTCATGATTCAGAATGTGACTGGGGTCTTTGACATAGGGCTTCAGATTAGATACATGAAATACATTGTGCATGGAACTATACTGTGGTGGAAAAGCAAGATGATAAGAACATTCACCAACCCTTTCTAAAATCTCAAAGGGTCCAACATAGCGAGGACTGAGCTTTCCCTTGTTCTATGCCTAGGCTCAGATAGGTCTGATCTTTAGAAAGACATGGTCACCATACTTGAATTGACATTCCTATCGGTGAGTGTCTGCATAAGATTTTTTCCTATCCTATGCCCACTTCATCCTTTGCCTAATCAGTGCAACTTTGTTTGTATATTGCTGCATCTCCTCATATTTCATCAAGGTGTGCTCCCCAATGTCATCCCAATGTAGCGGAGATCTATAGGTTCGACCATAGAGATCTTCATAGGGAGGCATCCCAATACTCGCCTGGTAGCTATTATTATATGCAAACTCAGCTAAAGGAAAATAATTCTCCCACGAGCCTTCCTAGTCGAGAACACAAGCTCGCAGAAGATCCTCCAGAATCTATAATATGCTTTCTGACTGCCCGTATGTCTGTAGATGGTATGCCATGCTGAAGTTCAACTTGGTGCCTAGTTCCTCTTGAACCTATTTCCATAGCTTCGAAATGAACTTTGGATCCTAGTCTGAGACAATGGATGTTGGAACTCCATGTAGACGTACTATCTCTCGTATATAGAGATCGGCCAGTCAGAAATTGTTATAGTAATCTTCAGAGGCAGAAAGTGAGCAAACTTTGTGAGATGATTCACTATAACCCCTGCAACATCATATCCCTTTCTAATCCTGGGTAGCCCCACCAAAAAATCCATGGTGATGTATTCCCATTTCCATTCTAGGATTTCAAGGGGTTGTAGTAGACCACTTGGTCTCTAGTGCTCTACCTTTATTCTCTGGCATGTCAGGCATCTAGACACAAATTCAGCAATATCACGCTTCATGCCCCTCCACCAGAACTGATGTTGTATATCTTTGTACATCTTAGAGGTGTCGAGATGAACTGTGTACTTTGACCCATGTGCCTCGCTGAGAATCTTCATCTTCACAGTTGACTATTCAGGAACCCACATAAGGTTCTTGTATCAAAGACTACCATCGAGACCCACTGATAGATGTGTTTGCAGCTTTGTTAGGAGGGATGACAACTCTTTGAGATCAAGACTGTCTTTTTGTGCCTCAAGAAGTTCAGATTGAAGACCAGACATGATAGAAATGTTGTTGACCTAGAGATGTTCAGATAGAAATTGTGACTTCCATCCCACTAAATCCTCCATGTTCCTCCACTCGGGAACAGATAAAGATGCACATACTTCCTTTTTTTTGCTAAGAGAATCATCAACTACATTGGCCTTGCCTAGATGGTAGCCAATAGTGAAATTGTAGTCTTTCAAATACTCAATCCATTTGTGTTGACGTAGGTTCAAGTCCTTCTGAGTCAAGATGTATTCTAGGCTTTTATGGTCGGTGAATATATCAAATGTCACCCCATACAAGTAGTGTCTCCATATTTTGAGAGCATGAATGATTACAACTAATTACAAATCATGCATGGGATAATTAAGTTCATTGGGTTTTAGCTATCTAGATGCAAAGGCCACCACCTTTCCTTGTTGTTGCAAGACACATAATAACCCATTTCTCGAAGCATTAGTGAAGATCACAAATCCTTCATTGCCATAAGGTAGAATGAGTACATGGACTGATGTCAACTTCTACTTTAACTCCTAGAAACTTGACTCACAAGCAACTGGCCAGATGAAATGCTCATCCTTCTGAGTAAGCTTAGTCAGATAACTTCAACTTTGTAGAAATTGGGAATGAAGCAATGATAATATTCGACCAAGCCTAAGAAGATTCGGATTTCAGAAGGATTTTGAGGAGGTTTCCAATCAAGAACAACAGACACTTTGGCGGGATCAACATATATGTTACCCCCAGAAATGGCATGTCCAAGAAACATGACATTATTAATACAAAATTCACATTTAGAGAGCTTGCCATAGAATTTCTGAGCTCGAAGGATTTCCAGGATTTCCTTCAAGTGCTCACAATGTTTCTCCATAGAGTCAAAAGAGATCAGAATATCATCAATAAACATGACCACAAACTCATCAAGATAAGGTTGGAAGACTTTGTTCATCAGATTCATAAATATGCCAGGTGCGTTGGTCAACCTGAATGGCATCACTAGAAATTCAAAATGCCCATGATGAGTTTGAAATGTAGTTTTAGAAATATCTGAATCTTTGACATCAAGTTGATGGTAGCCAGAATGAAGATCAATTTTTAGGAAAACTTTGGTAGTATGGAGCTAATCAAAGAGGTCATCAATGCGAGGGAGAGGATACTTATTTTTAATAGTGGTCTAGTTCAACATGTGATAGTCAATACACATATGCATAGAACCATCTTTCTTTTTGATAAAAAGAACATGTGCACCCCAAGGGGAAACACTAGGATGGATAAAACCTTTCTCGAGAAGTTCTTATAGATGTTTCTTCAACTCCATAAGCTTAGAAGGAGCCATCCCATATAGGGTCCTAGGAATCGGAGTGGTTCCAGGAAGAAGATATATGGAGAACTCAATGTCTCTATTTGGAGGCAGCCAAGGGAGCTCTTCCAGAAATACGTCGAGGAAGTCACGTACCACCTCCAATCTTTCTACATGCCCGCTACTAGGGCCGATCTCTAAAACTAATTCGAGGAAGACTTTATATCCTTTAGAAACAAGCTTTTTAGCTTTAAGAGGGGAAATTATAATATTATTATAGAATCCGCTTCCCCTAGGGATCACTACATGATAAGAATGAGATTGAGAGAGGACTACCATCTTGTTTCTAGAGTCAATCTGAGCATGATACTTGTATGGATAATCCATACCAAATATAATATCAAAGTCTTCCATAGTTAAGAGGATGAATATAAAGGGCATATCATGATTTTTGAATTTTAGAGGCAGACATCAGTTTTTGTAATGTAATGAATATTTTGCCACTAGGAGTTGACACATCAAGAATATATCCCAAGTCCCCTATATGTAGGTGTAACATAGATTTCAAATTTTGAGAAATGAATGTGTTTTTTGTTCTAGAATCCAATAAAGCTTTAACATGATGGTCGTTTAATAATACAATGCCTAGACATGATAATTTTGTCATTTATATTTGAAGGTGTTGAATAAGATATTAGATAAATGAAAGGAATTAAGGTTACCTTCAACCAGCTGATTCGGATTTGCCTTAGCCACTTCTGCAGTCACTATAAATACTCTTTCATTACAATGTCCTTGAGGAGGTGGGGCACCTGCTAAAGGGTTGCCAAGGATAGACGAAGTAGGGCACTTGGCGATGAAATGGACCTCCTTCTTGCAATTATAACACATAGGCTTGTCATAGCGATAGGGTCATTCGTGTCCGCGTCCACAGGTCTTACATTTTTTGCGGTAGGTCTTTAACTGGTTCTGGTTGCTTCTTTATCCTCCCTTTCTTGAACCTCCTCCTTTTCCTGATCCCTTGTTGTGACTAGGGTGGGACTTCCTAGACTTATACTCTTTAGTGGTGGTTAACGCTAGGTATCCCATGCTAGAAGGCTTCTACAAACCCTATTCTCTTTCTTGCTTGAGGGCCATATCTAGCGCTTCATCTATACTCTGGGGATGGGAGGCAATGACTAGGTTTTTCAGATGGGCAGCTAGGCAGTCAACATAGCACTCCACGAGGTGATCTTCAATCTTAATAGGTGCATAATGCATCAGAAGCCAAAACTTTTGTGTGTAGTTGGCCACTAAGAGACAACCCTGCTTAATCTCAATGTACATCCTCTCCTTCCTCTTCCTCTCAGCTATAGGCATATAATGGCCAGTGAATACAATTGTGAAGGCTTCCCATTCCATGTTGTCCACTTATAGTTCCCTATTCCCACCATAGTTTTCCCACTAGATTTTCCCCTCCCTTAAGCATATGTGTGGCAAATATGGCCTTTTTTTCATTGGGTGCTTCTAAGTAATAGAAGGTGTTTTCCAAAAATAGGGTCCAAGATTCAGCCATATCCATCACCTCATGCTGGTCTTCCCCCCAAAATGTGTCATGGTTAAGTTTGATGAAGTCTAATATGGTTACTTCCTTCTTCCTATAGGAGCTGGGTTCAGGGGTTCCTTTTAGGGCAATGGTCTCCATGAAGTCTAGGAGGACTTTCTTTTGTTCTTGCCACCTATCCCTGGCCATTTTCTCATAATCAAGTTCTTCAGGAGATTCAGGTACTTCCTTTTCTTAGAGGATGATTCCTCAGATGCCTTAGAGTTATCGATCTTTGGAGGCATCCTGAAATTAGGTGAAGTACATTAGATATATCATTTTCCCTTTTTTATATTGTATTTCATTATTATTCTTTATTAGTTATTAATGATCTTAATGTTATGATTTGTGGAGGATACCCTAAAATCCTTATCAGTCGGTCCTTAGGACTTCTAAATAGAGTGACTCTTATCCTAACCTTATATCATAGAGATGAGAGGGAAATATTTATAAATTAAAGATAAGAGGGGAAATTTTTTTATAGAAGAGGTGAGAGGGAATATCTATAGATGAGAAGGGTCCTTAATTAAGGTATTCCCAAGAAGTAGGGGACACTTAGGGTATCAACCAAGTAGACTTATATTGCCATATACGTAGCCTCGTAATTGCCAAGCTAAGTGGCTCAAAGACTTTAGCTAGACCCATGGAAGATGCTATCCTAATCCCCTCCACCCTTCATATCCCTAACTCAAGGACTACCCTAGTTTCACAATAGGATGAATGATATTTTTATATGACTATGATGTGTGAAAATTTTCTATAATACCAACTGTGATTTTTCCAATTTTTGTATACTTTCCATAATGACATTCCTTAGATATGTATGCACTCATATCTATAAGATATCAAAAGGTAAAATATAAGGGATTGTGATAGTCAACTAGCTTATTATGAGGATCTAGATCTTTGTTCACAAACATCATTATTGAGTCACATAAATCATCATTCATAAAGGTAAAAGTCATAATACATTATTCAAGAAGAGAAAGACAAGTTCTATGGAATGAATAGTACATAGGAGATAGAGATTCCTATACATCATCTAAAAGAAAAAAACAACTATCTTAATAGAAATAAATATGAGAAACATCCATCTAGCAAGCTATCCTGCAATAACTTTATTCAACGTCTTCAGGTACTTTGAATGCTTTACTTGTTCTTTGTACCTAGAAAATATGAGAAACCAACGAATCAAGAAAATTGTGTATGTAGGTAGAAGTATTCATATAGTAACTTGCATAATGAAAACTT
This sequence comes from Alisma plantago-aquatica, assembly GCA_963693085.1. Classification (NCBI taxonomy): domain Eukaryota; kingdom Viridiplantae; phylum Streptophyta; class Magnoliopsida; order Alismatales; family Alismataceae; genus Alisma; species Alisma plantago-aquatica. The sequence goes on along the minus strand of OY856411.1, from coordinate 721,492,615 downwards.
GAGAAAGAAATAAATAAAATAATATTTTAGGGTGGAAGATCAGGTAAACATTTCTTTTAGACATATCTTTAGATGTAGTTGTACTACTAAGTGCGTTAGAACCTTATTTTTCATACATGTTGGGCCCTTCCCTACCCCTAGGGCTATGGGGATCCCCGCACCTTAGGCTATGGGGTTTTTCTCGACATCAGTATTTAGAAGAGAGAGAGAGAAAATTCCATTTCACTTCAGTAGCTACAACTCATCTTAATCTTTAATGTTTCCTTTATGTTGGGTGAATCATATAATACTAGTATTTATCCAAGAATCTATATGCAAATATAAGCATCCAGAGGACATCATATCATTATTCATCCATGAAAACTAGCCTTATACTTAATAAAACCCACATACATGTTGTCATCAGATTTGAATCCTAGAGTCTAGAGAAGCAAGTAGAATGATCACCCTAAAAAGGAATCAAGGGTGTATGTCACTATGAGCCCATATGACTCAAGACTAGGGTTTGATGTTTAATCAAGGTTACATTCATCTTCTTATGATTAGATTAGAGATTATCTTTGACTTTTATCTTCTTTTGGAGTCACAAGATTAGATCTCGAGATTAGGGTTTCATCTTATTAATGATGCCCATTTTACATAAGAAAGGAACATTCATTTTAGGGTTTCTTTAGATGTTTAGATATTTAATGGTTTCATTTTGGGATTCACATGATCCAAGGTGTTTAGGGTTATATTTAGGGTTTTGAGGTCAGTCATGATCATAAGGGGTCATGAGATAATTAGGGTTTGGCAATAGATGCATGAAAGTAGAGATATATATAGAGAGAGACAATCTTTTTTTTTTAATTAAGTCAGGGGTCGCTTTTATTCATCCCACACCCCTCTGGTGGGCTAAAATCATCAAAAAGAATACAACTCCCGCGCTTATAACTCGGGTATCATCCCAAAAAAACCCCAAAAAAAACACAACCCAGGAGAAAGACCACCCTAAAAGCAATCATCGATTACATCTCTCTTAACAACAATGTAAGGAATTTTTCTCTTTTCCAATCTGGCCATACCACAAATTCTATTAGGAATTCTATTAGGATCCGTAGTGACAATCAGATTCGAGGAGCCCCTGCCAAGCCTACCAATCTCTCTCGGTATGGAGTTAATCATCTTGTGCACACAAACACCAGAGACGCTAGCCCTCTCCAACTCCTCTCTAAGCTCATTCACATACGTTCTAGCTCTCCATGGCACATAAGCATGGTTCCAAAGAATGTTGTATATACTTTTATCATCCACTTCCATCATAGAAATATGTAGCGTATGATCGCCAGCCAGCTTAAGCCCGATGATGCACGCCTGAATGTATGCCAACTTGTAGTCCTCCTTTTGGAGCCATGCTCGGAATATCAAACAAATTTCAGCATTGTGATTACGGATGATTCCAGCTGCCCACCTGTGTTTATTTCCTTCCTCATCCAAGTCCCTTCCAATCTTCACATTTAACTTAAGATTGAACATGTCTGGATTTGTCCACCTGATGAGACGAACCCTCCTCATCTTGAATGTAGGTTCGTTGATTCTAGCCTGCCTCATCCTGGAGAGAAGATCCGGATTGCTTTTTAGAGGAAAAACCTTCTTCTTCATCATCTGGTTTACAAAACCTATAAGACTGTTCCATTCGAGAGAGACAATCTTAGTATTAGGGTTTTCTTATTCTTTAGAGTATTAGTCATCACCTAAATATGGTTTCGTGATGCATAATCATCAGAGACCCTATTAAGATTTAAATGTCCCAAAAGTCAGATTATAAATCATGAATCACCACTATTACACAATGAGATGATATAAGTATGATCATTATGATTTAGCCTAGTATTTTTGAAAAAGTAAATGGACTTAGGATCTGAAAGCATTTTTATTGGGTTTCTCATCTTTTTATTAAAATGATATATAATATCAATATTTTTGGAGTTACAATGCATTTTCTATGATTTATATAAGATATGGTGAGCAGAAGAAGTCGGAGTGGACAGAGAAGAGGTTGTTCGAGCTTTCCTGGCTGTCACGAGATGGGTGGAGGACTTGATTGTTGGGGAGGTGTCGCAATGGTGAGATGCCCAAAAGACCTAGGGCGACATCTTCGTTCAACTCAGAGAAGGAATCGGGGTGATCAGGGCTAGTTGGCTGCATGAAAGAGTGGGGTTTTGATGAGGGAGGGAGGTGGTGTGTAACATCCCTGACCTGGGTTATGAACTAACCCTAGGTGTTTTGCTTAATTATGTAATTAGATACTTGTGATTATCTTTTGGTATGTAATTAAATCTCCTAAGGAACATACATTTCCATTTCTGTCCCTTTTGAACAATGTTGTAATATTGTTTTGTAATACAGGGACCTATGTGCAAATTACCCAATTAAAAGGGGTTAACTTACAAATTGCACATGTTAAGATGTTACTTTGGTGTTGAGACATCATAAGAATGAATATGATAAAGTATGATGGATTCTCCAAGCTTGGGCACCAAGATGCAGGTTGTGGAGCAATCCTTGTACTTAAAACTCTAGTTTGGTGTAAAGTGCAATTTATCCAAAATATGGGGTGCAACTTGTAAAATACACCTTCTAGAGTATCTTTTATGACTCTTGGCATCATTAAGAGTAAGAATGATGAAGAGGTCACTTCAATTGAATAATTAAATAAGAATGATAACCCTTATAAATTAAATGATCAAGTTATAAGTCTAATAACCCTTCTATATGTGAAACTTAGTAAGAAGTTGGCTTTCTTCACCTTTAGACCTTGGGTTTAAGATGAGTTTTTCTTAAGTATGGAAGGGAGAAACGTGGTTTATAATAAGGGAAGGACCTAGAGGAGAAATGGAGAAACAAGTTGTCCTTATGTTGAAATTTCACCTTAAGTATATATACACCTTTTCTCACTTAGCAAGGATCGTTTCCTTCACTTCCTTTCTTATCCTCTTGCTTAGACCGACTTAGGAAAGAGCTCTGGAGAAGAGGAGAATGGCCAAGCAGTTCTAGGTAAGGTTTGATCATCATCTTGCTCGAATTCATGGAGGAATTCATGGTGCAAGGTTGGTTTTATGGTCTTCCTTACTTGTTTCTTCTTTCTAGCCATCTTTTCCCAACCTTTCCTTGGAGAAACACCCTTGGACGACTTGTGGAGCTCAAGACACCATTAAATACTTGAAGCTTGGAAGCTTGGAGCTCAAGGAACGACCTTAAGGTGGGTTTTATAACTCTAAACCTTTTGCTTTCTTATGCATATCTTTGTACTTGCAAAAGTAGCTTGTTCTTCTTTCCCCCATCCTTCCTTGCTTTCTTGCATCTAAAACCATGAGGAACAGACCTGGATCTGGAGGTAGAAGAAGGGGGGCGCATTAATACCTATGTCACTTTAGCAAACGGTCTTGCACCCTTGGCCAAACGGTTTGCAAAACCATTTGGGGGTTTTGCAAAACCGTTTGAGGGGCAAACGGTTTCACATGGTCGGTTGGAGCAAACGGTCTCCAAAACGATTTGAGGGCGTTGACCAAGCGTGGACCGTTTGTGTTTTCTGTTCTTAATTATGTAGGCCAATGACCCACCAAATTTTAGGGGTTAACTCCAAAGGAATCGTAGGTTAAAGGCCAATCAATTAGGAAAATCAAATTGAATTAAGTGCTGTTTTTCCAATCTGTTTAACTTGAACTTCTTGGGTAAACGGTCTCAAACCGTTTGAGTGCGTTGACCAAGCATGGACCGTTTGGTATTACTGTTCCTAATGATGTGTTCTAATAACCCACCAAATTGTATAGGTTAACTCCCAAGGAATCATGAGTTAAAGGCTAAACAATTAGGTAACCTAATTGGATTAAGTGCTGATTTTCCAATCTGATTAACTTGAACTTTTTGGGCAAACGGTTTCAAACCGTTTGAGTGAGTTGACCAAGCGTTGACCGTTTGGGGTTCCTGTTCATAATCATGGTGGTTAATTATCCTCCAAAGTTTAGGGATTAACTCCAAAGGAATCGTGAGTTGAAGGCTAATTAATTATGTAAACCCTAATTGGATTAAGTGCTGACTTTCAACTTGATTGATTTGACTTTTTGGGTTTTCTTGCCCAAACGGTCTCAAGACCGTTTGGGGGATCATCCAAACGGTCTCAAGACCGTTTGGGGGTCACCAAAGACCGTTTGAAGGTCTAGGGTCAAGTATGGATAGGTGTTTGAAGATCCAAAGATGTGGTGTGAAACCTAATCGGCTAAGTGTTGGATTTGCATTGAATTGAGTTGATTGTTTTGGGTTGATTGACCCAAACGGTCTCAAGACCATTTGGGGATCACCCAAACGGTCTCAAGACCGTTTGGAGGTCACTCAAGACCGTTTGGAGGTCTGGGGTCAAGTATAGTTGACCAATTGAAGGTCCAAAGGTACACAATTACAAAGCAATCAATTGCTGATTTGACGATCAACTCAATAGCTCAAACCCTAATGATTTTTCACTAGAATCCAAGGGTTGGGTGAGCCAAACGGTCTCAAGACCGTTTGGAACTCATCCAAATGGTCTCAAGACCGTTTGGAGGTCACCCAAGACCGTTTGGAGGTCTAGGGGTGAGTATGGTTAAGCAATTGATGATCCAATGATACTAAGTTGGAATGTAATCAATTGTTGTTTTGGTGATCAATCCAATGATCCAAACCTTAATTGGTTGACTTGGATTTTGATGATATGATGGGCAAACGGTCTCAAGACCGTTTGGAGGTCATCCAAACGACCTCAAGACCGTTTGGGGTCAGGTCATGTCCCAATGTAATGATGGTTCAATAGGTTCAAATCAATTAGTCCCACATTGAAATATGTTGAAGGGTTATTGATTCCAATCCCTAATTCAATTGAGTTAAACCCTAATTGATGGTCAATTGAGGGTCAAGTGAGGGACAAATCAGTTGAAGGTTTACCTATTAAACTGAATTAAGGTATGAGTATAGGTCCAATTGATTATTGGTTCCATGAATTCAAAGATTGAAGGAATCAACATTGGAAACCCTAATTCAATTGGATACCTTATGAAGTGGAGGTCCAATGTGATTGAATCCTTGAGAATTAAGATGATGAATGTTCTATTGATCCAATAATGTTTAGTAATGATAATCAATGAAGGTGTGAAGGTTGAAACCCTAATAATATCTAAGTGATTAAGAACCAATTATAGGGAGAATTCTTAATTGTTTATAGGATTAATAGCTTGATACACTATGTTAACCATAGTAGCATGTACTTGATTGAAGGGTTGATGTGACCTAATCAAGTTAAAAATGAAAGATTAGAATACATATATATATATATATATATATATATATATATATATATATATATATATATATATATATATATATATATGAATCATGGAATGATCTTATGTAGCACGACCGTGCAAGGGAGCACGGCCGTGGTAGTCTTACTTTGCACGACCGTGCAAGGTGGCACGGCCGTGGTGTCCTATTATGAAATTGAGAAGTTTTGGTATTGTGCTGACATTGTTATATATGCATGTCCTTATTTATATAAGTCATACAGGTTGATATTATGAGGTAATCATAGCCAGGTATGAGTTATGATGTCATATTCCTTGAAAACAATTATAAGCTTTTAGAGTAATGATATGTGAAAAGTATATACATTGCTTTAATCAAGGTCATGCTAATAGATGACTTGATGCTGATATGGCACTTGATAGCAAGTGTTATGATGATATAAGGGTGTGAGCACCCATGTTCGTGAATCATAGTGATAAGATGATTAAGAATTGATATCCAGTTGATAACTGATATGAGTTATACTTGTACATTTAGTATTCTTCTGTTATAGCCATGTTTAGTACTTGAATGTTTGGAAACATGTATGATGCTAAAAGAATACTGATATGTACCAAATAATCTAGTATAATCATACCATGTAGAGCCCTGATCATAGATCCATCATTGTCAGAATTTAAATAATAGTGAAACAGGTTTTACAAAGGGAACTCCTGGATCACATACTTTAGAGTATGTGGGAGTATATGGAATAACTGATAAAAGTTAAGCTTGACAGGTTTCATATAGAGGTGATCAGATCCAGGTAAGATTTATAATGCTAATTGCATTAAGAACACTTGTTACCTATAATTCAAGAGTATAACTAAATGTCATATTATCTGGTAAGTGATAACATATGAGCTTGATAGGTTGAATGAGCCACGAGTTATATGATTTGTTGATCTTCAAAGGTCATATTATTTAGATAACTAGATAAAATGAGATGTTACTTGGTAACAAATGCTATGATTAGACCAGGGGTTTGAACTCCCACATTCCGGATTTCATATTAATAAGATGGTTAGGGATTTATATCCCAATATTAAAAATATGAGGTGTGACCTAAACCAAAGTGTTTCTATGTGAAATTCTATTACGGAATAATCCTATGAAAAGCTTAGCTACAGACTAATGGGTTATGAATGTAAATAACCCTTGTATTACACAAGTAATGTTAAGTCTGATATCATATGTACAAGTTATGCAGATATGTTGTGGAGTTGGAATCCTAACACTTTGGGAGAAGGAGTATGGCTACATGCCATCCTTTCCCAAATAATAATGCCAGGCAATGGATATATGATCCAAGTCTGAAGGAAGTTAGTGATGTGATAAGTGACATGTGATTTTATCAATTTATAGTTGCATTGCTTTTAGTAGAAAGAATAGTTTAATCTGTTAAACATTGTTTTAACTACTCTCAAATATACATAACTTCTTTGTGTACATTTATTCTCTTATGCTGCAATAATTATGCTTCTAGCAAAGAGTTATATCTCTCGCTGGGACGATTTTATAATTGTCTCACCCCGTAGATTTCAACCTTTAGGTGGACGTGGGCGAGGAGGCAAAAATCCTTCAATAGGTGAAGGGCAGCATCAGCAGTGAAGCTCCAGGTGGAGGCATTGGCTGCTATGTCATGTGTAGATAGTGTTAGAGTCCTATATGTCGTCTCTGTACTCTCAGGTCCTCGGAGTAATAGTTAGTGCTTTCGAGTTTTTGGTCCAGTCCTTAGAGACTTTTGTATCTTGCCTTACAGAGTTTTACTGTTGGATCAGTTGTAAATAACTTATCATGTTTCTTTATGAGAAAGCTTTACCTTTAAAGGATCTCTTTGTAAAAAGTTTAAAATTTTTAGTGATTTCTGGTAATCCGATGCTTAGTGAACGCTTCCGCATTAGTTAATATTGTTTTCTCGAAATAGACGTTTCAATTAGTGGTATTAGAGCTCTAGGTTCACTGAGTTTACAGAGACATAGGACTAAGATTGTAGAGTCTGTTCTAAGTGTTTTCCAGATTATCTGATAGTATCTTCTGCTCACATAGGAGGAGAAGAACTTGAAGATGTTTGGACCACGTGAAGAGCATGCCGATGAGGGCAGTTCTGCTGCACCAGGAGGAGGTGCAGGAGACCAGAATAGGGAAGGGCCTGTACCTGAACAACCCCAGTTTGACCCAGCTGAGATAGAAAATCCAACTACTTATGCTTTATTTGATAAGTTTCTGGCAGCCATAACACACATAGCAGATAGGGTGCCACCATCTGCATCTAGGGCACCAGCCCATCGGGAAGGTTATGGAACCGGCAAGACTTTCGAGAGACTTCGCTGGGTGGGAGCCATAGACTATGCTGGTACATCTGATCCAGCAGATGCTGATCTATGGTTGACAGAGCTGGAAAAGGCTTTCAGGATCCTTGATATTCCTGAAGCTGAAAAGGTTAAGCATGCGGTATACCTCCTAAAAGGAAGTGCTGGTAATTGGTGGATGATAGAGGAAGATAAGAGACCAGGTGAAGAAATAGGATGGGAGGTTTTCCGACGAGAATTCGTCAATAGATACTTCCCTAAGACGTATCTAGATGAGAAGATCTCTCAATTTGAGAAGATCACACAAGGACTGATGAACGTTAGCGAATATGAAGCTAAGTTCATGGAGTTACTACGGTTTTGTCCACAGATGGCAGTTAGTGATGAAGAAAGAATTTGGCGTTTTGAGAAAGGATTGAATGTTGAACTAGCCACTCCTGTGTCTGCCTTGGAGAATAGAGAAAGGTTTGCCACCTTTGTGGAGTCAGTAAGAAGGATAGAGAGGTCGGAAACCGTGAAACAACAGACAAGTAGTAGGAAGATGTACACCCAGCCTCAAGAATAAAGGCCTGAAAGTTTTAAGAAGCCAAGATTTTCTACACCAACGGCAATATCAGAATTCCCTACCCAGACACAATGGGTGTCAAGTGGAAATAGGGACCATAGTAGTATTCCAAGAAGACCCTCCGATATAGCCTCAGCATCGGTAACTGGATCGTATAGACACCTTGCACCCAGGATCTGTTACTTATGTAGACAACTGGGACATCTGGCAAGGGATTGTCCAGATAGGAATGCAATAATGACTCGACCTCAAGGACAGAGTCTGCAAGGCCCACAAGGGAGGCAATATAATAATAGAGGACATGGACAAACATCCCATACAGGTCAGATGAAATAAGTATTGTTTTATTATTACATATTAGGATTCTATGTGTTAAAAATATGGAAGTTAGCTACTTTTGAATTTCTTGACTAAGTCCTAGAAGGACACAAGAAAGATAAGAATTCATATCTTACTCAATATTCTTTAAAACAATTTATAATCTCCCTTAACTATGTATTAAAAGGATGAGATATAGATGTGATACCTGAAGAATAACCTAGAGTGATAAATTCTACGTGTATAATGATATGAAAAGCAAAGAATTGGATGATAAGTAAAATACATACTACCTAATCTCAATACTTATATACCCTGGCCAGGTATATGGTTATTGTAGATAAGGCAAGTATGAAACTCTTAGATTGTTATCTTTTGATTACTCTGATCAGGTAATTATTTTGAAACAATCTAAGGAGTATAAGAAAAATTAAATGAGAGGATCTTAGTGAATACTTAGTGAACATACTTTGTGAACATACTTAGTGAATATACTTAGTGAATTTCCTCAGTGAATACTTAGTGATCATACTCAGTGAATTTCCTCAGTGAATGCTTAGTGAACATACTTTGTGAACATACTTAGTGAATATACTTAGTGAGTTTCCTCAGTGAATACTTAGTGATCATACTCAGTGAATATACTCAGTGAATACTCAGTGAACATACTCAATGAATATACTCAGTGAATACTTAGTGAACATACTTAGTGAACATACTTAGTGAATATACTCAGTGAATACTCAGTGAACATACTTAGTGAATATACTCAGTGAATACTCAGTGAACATACTTAGTGAATACACTCAGTGAATATACTAAGTGAATACTCAGTGAACATACTTAGTGAATATACTCAGTGAATATACTCAGTGAATATACTCAGTGAATACTCCGTGAACATACTTAGTGAATATACTCAGTGAACTTACTCAGTGAATACTTAGTGAGCAAACTTAGTGAACATACTTAGTGAATATACTCAGTAAACTTACTCAGTGAATACTTAGTGAGCAAACTTAGTGAACATACTTAGTGAATATACTCAGTAAACTTACTCAGTGAATACTTAGTGAACATACTTAGTGAACATACTCAGTGAATATACTCAGTGAATACTCAGTGAACATACTTAGTGAATATACTCAGTGAATACTCAGTGAACATACTTAGTGAACATACTCAATGAATATACTTAGTGAATACTCAGTGAACATACTTAGTGAATATACTTAGTGAATATACTCAGTGAATACTCAGTGAACATACTTAGTGAATATACTCAGTGAATACTCAGTGAACATACTTAGTGAATATACTCAGTGAACTTACTCAATGAATACTTAGTGAGCAAACTTAGTGAACATACTTAGTGAATATACTCAGTAAACTTACTCAGTGAATACTTAGTGAGCAAACTTAGTGAATATACTTAACGAACTCTTTCAGTAAAAGCCTTTTAAACAATACACTTAGTAAATTTACATAGTGAAATCCTCCAAGACAAATTTCTTAGTGAACCTTCTCAGTGAATGTTTCCAAAATAATTGATTAGCAAGATATGATACTTAAATAATATTTGCTTCCTTTTATCTGAGATTTCGAGGACGAAATCTTTGTTAGGGGGATATAATTTGTAACATCCCTGACCTGAGTTATGAACTAACCCTAGGTGTTTTGCTTAATTATGTAATTAGATACTTGTGATTATCTTTTGGTATGTAATTAAATCTCCTAAGGAACATACATTTCCATTTCTGTCCCTTTTGAACAATGTTGTAATATTGTTTTGTAATACATGGACCTATGTGCAAATTACCCAATTAAAAGGGGTTAACTTACAAATTGCACATGTTAAGATGTTCCTTTGGTGTTGTGACATCATAAGAATGAATATGATAAAGTATGATGGATTCTCCAAGCTTGGGCACCAAGATGCAGCTTGTGGAGCAATCCTTGTACTTAAAACTCTAGTTTGGTGTAAAGTGTAATTTACACAAAATATGGGGTGCAACTTGTAAAATACACCTTCTAGAGTATCTTTTATGAATCTTGGCATCATTAAGAGTAAGAATGATGAAGAGGTCACTTCAATTGAATAATTAAATAAGAATGATAACCCTTATAAATTAAATGATCAAGTTATAAGTCTAATAACCCTTCTATATGTGAAACTTAGTAAGAAGTTGGCTTTCTTCACCTTTAGACCTTGGGTTTAAGATGAGTTTTGCTTAAGTATGGAAGGGAGAAACGTGGTTTATAATAAGGGAAGGACCTAGAGGAGAAATGGAGAAACAAGTTGTCCTTATGTTGAAATTTCACCTAAAGTATATATACACCTTTTCTCACTTAGCAAGGATCGTTTCCTTCACTTCCTTTCTTATCCCCTTGCTTAGACCGACTTAGGACAGATCTCTGGAGAAGAGGAGAACGGCCAAGAAGTTCTAGGTAAGCTTTGATCATCATCTTGCTCGAATTCATGGAGGAATTCATGGTGCAAGGTTGGTTTTATGGTCTTCCTTACTTGTTTCTTCTTTCTAGCCATCTTTTCCCAACCTTTCCTTGGAGAAACACCCTTGGACGACCTGTGGACCTCAAGAAACCATTAAAGACTTGAAGCTTGGAAGCTTGGAGCTCAAGGAACGACCTTAAGGCGGGTTTTATAACTCTAAACCTTTTGCTTTCTTATGCATATCTTTGTACTTGCAAAAGTAGCTTGTTCTTCTTTCCCCCATCCTTCCCTGCTTTCTTGCATCTAAAACCATGAGGAACAGACCTGGATCTGGAGGTAGAAGAAGGGGGGGGGGCGTGAATACCTATGTCACTTTAGCAAACGGTCTTGCACCCTTGGCCAAACGGTTTGCAAAACCATTTGGGGGTTTTGCAAAACCGTTTGAGGGGCAAACAGTTTCACATGGTCGGTTGGAGCAAACGGTCTCCAAGACCGTTTGAGGGCGTTGACCAAGTGTGGACCGTTTGGGTTTTCTGTTCATAATTATGTAGGCCAATGACCCACCAACTTTTAGGGGTTAACTCCAAAGTAATCGTAGGTTAAAGGCCAATCAATTAGGCAAATCAAATTGAATTAAGTGCTGTTTTTCCAATCTGTTTAACTTGAACTTCTTGGGTAAACGGTCTCAAACCGTTTGAGTGCGTTGACCAAGCATGGACCGTTTGGTATTACTGTTCCTAATGATTTGGTATAATAACCCACCAAATTTTATAGGTTAACTCCCAAGGAATCATGAGTTAAAGGCTAAACAATTAGGTAACCTAATTGGATTAAGTGCTGATTTTCCAATCTGATTAACTTGAACTTTTTGGGTAAACGGTTTCAAACCGTTTGATTGAGTTGACCAAGCATTGACCGTTTGGGATTCCTGTTCATAATCATGTTGGTTAATGACCCTCCACATTTGAGGGATTAACTCCAAAGGAATCGCGAGTTGAAAGCTAATTAATTATGTAAACCCTAATTGGATTAAGTGCTAACTTTCAACTTGATTGATTTGACTTTTTGGGTTTTCTTGCCCAAACGGTCTCAAGACCGTTTGGGGGATCATCAAAACGGTCTCAAGACCGTTTGGGGGTCACCCAAGACCGTTTGAAGGTCTAGGGTCAAGTATGGATAGGTGTTTGAAGATCCAAAGATGTGGTGTGAAACCTAATCGGCTAAGTGTTGGATTTGCATTGAATTGAGTTGATTGTTTTGGGTTATTGACCCAAACAGTCTCAAGACCATTTGGAGGTCACTCAAGACCGTTTGGAGGTCTGGGGTCAAGTATAGTTTACCAATTGAAGGTCCAAAGGTACACAATTACAAGGCAATCAATTGCTGATTTGACGATCAACTCAATAGCTCAAACCCTAATGATTTTTCACTAGAATCCAAGGGTTGGGTGAGCCAAACGGTCTCAAGACCGTTTGGAACTCATCCAAACGGTCTCAAGACCGTTTGGAGGTCACCCAAGACCGTTTGGAGGTCTAGGGGTGAGTATGGTTAAGCAATTGATGATCCAATGATACTAAGTTGGAATGTAATCAATTGTTGTTTTGGTGATCAATCCAATGATCCAAACCTTAATTGGTTGACTTGGATTTTGATGATATGATGGGCAAATGGTCTCAAGACCGTTTGGAGGTCATCCAAACGACCTCAAGACCGTTTGGGGTCAGGTCATGTCCCAATGTAATGATGGTTCAATAGGTTCAAATCAATTAGTCCCACATTGAAATATGTTGAAGGGTTATTGATTCCAATCCCTAATTCAATTGAGTTAAACCCTAATTGATGGTCAATTGAGGGTCAAGTGAGGGACAAATCAGTTGAAGGTTGACCTATTAAACTCAATTAAGGTATGAGTATAGGTCCAATTGATGATTGGTTCCATGAATTCAAAGATTGAAGGAATCAACATTGGAAACCCTAATTCAATTGGATACCTTATGAAGTGGAGGTCCAATGTGATTGAATCCTTGAGAATTAAGATGATGAATGTTCAATTGATCAAATAATGTTTAGTAATGATAATCAATGAAGGTGTGGAGGTTGAAACCCTAATAATATCCAAGTGATTAAGAACCAATTATAGGGAGAATTCTTAATTGTTTATAGGATTAATAGCTTGATACACTATGTTAACCATAGTAGCATGTACTTGATTGAAGGGTTGATGTGACCTAATAAAGTTAAAAGAATGAAAGATTAGAATACATATATATATATATATATATATATATATATGAATCATGGAATGATCTTATGTAGCACGACCGTGCAAGGGAACACGGCCGTGGTAGCCTTAGCTTGCATGACCGTGCAAGGGAGCACGGCCGTGGTAGTCTTACTTTGCACGACCGTGCAAGGTGGCACGGCCGTGGTGTCCTATTATGAAATTGAGAAGTTTTGGTATTATGCTAAGATTGTTATATATGCATGTCCTTATTTGTATAAGTCATACAGGTTGATATTATGAGGTAATCATAGCCAGGTATGAGTTATGATGTCATATTCCTTGAAAACAATTATAAGCTTTTAGAGTAATGATATGTGAAAAGTATATACATTGCTTCAATCAAGGTCATGCTAATAGATGACTTGATGCTGATATGGCACTTGATAGCAAGTGTTATGATGATATAAGGGTGTGAGCACCCATGTTCTTGAATCATAGTGATAAGATGATTAAGAATTGATATCCAGTTGATAACTGATATGAGTTATACTTGTACATTTAGTATTCTTCTGTTATAGCCATGTTTAGTACTTGAATGTTTGGAAACATGTATGATGATAAAAGAATACTGATATGTACCTAATAATCTAGTATAATCATACCATGTAGAGCCCTGATTAGATCCATCATTGTCAGAATTTAAATAATAGTGAAACAGGTTTTACAAAGGGAACACCTGGATCACATACTTTAGAGTATGTGGGAGTATATGGAATAATTGATAAAAGTTAAGCTTGACAGGTTTCATATAGAGGTGATCAGATCCATGTAAGATTTATAATGCTAATTGCATTAAGAACACTTGTTACCTATAATTCAAGAGTATAACTAAATGTCATATTATCTGGTAAGTGATAACATATGAGCTTGATAGGTTGAATGAGCCACGAGTAATATGATTTGTTGATCTTCAAAGGTCATATTATTTAGATAACCAAATAAAATGAGATGTTACTTGGTAACAAATGCTATGATTAGTCCAGGGGTTTGAACTCCCACATTCCGGATTTCATATTAATAAGATGGTTAGGGATTGATATCCCAATATTAAAAATATGAGGTATGACCTAAACCAAAGTGTTTCTATGTGAAATTCTATTAAGGAATAATCCTATGAAAAGCTTAACTACAGACTAATGGGTTATGAATGTAAATAACCCTTGTATTACATAAGTAATGTTAAGTCTGATATCATATGTACAAGTTATGCAGATATGTTGTGGAGTTGGAATCCTAACACTTTGGGAGAAGGAGTATGGCTATAGGCCATCCTTTCCCAAATAATAATGCCAGGAAATGGATATATGATCCAAGTCTGAAGGAAGTTAGTGATGTGATAAGTGACATGTGATTTTATCAATTTATAGTTGCATTGCTTTTAGTAGAAAGAATAGTTTAATCTGTTAAACATTGTTTTAACTACTCTCAAATATACATAACTTCTTTGTGTACATTTATTCTCTTATGCTGCAATAATTATGCTTCTGGCGAAGAGTTATATCTCTCGCTGGGACGATTTTATAATTGTCTCACCCCGTAGATTTCAACCTTTAGGTGGATGTGGGCGAGGAGGAAAAAATCCTTCAATAGGTGAAGGGCAGCATCAGTAGTACCAAGGACAGCAGTGAAGCTCCAGGTGGAGGCATTGGCTGCTATGTCATGTGTAGATAGTGTTAGAGTCCTATATGTCGTCTCTGTACTCTCAGGTCCTCAGAGTAATAGTTAGTGCTTTCGAGTTTTTGGTCCAGTCCTTAGAGACTTTTATATCTTGCCTTACAGAGTTTTACTGTTGGATCAGTTGTAAATAACTTATCATGTTGCTTTATGAGAAAGCTTTACCTTTAAAGGATCTCTTTGTAAAAAGTTTAATTTTTTTAGTGAATTCTGGTAATCCGATGCTTAGTGAACGCTTCCGCATTAGTTAATCTTGTTTTCTCGAAATAGACATTTCATGGTGAGCCCTAGGACTACTTTTATAGTCGCGAGGGTAGGTGTAGGGCTGGATCAAGGTTTTGGGGTTGTTTTCCGCAATCGAAGGAGAGGGTTAGGTGTTTGGTTAGTTGAGTGGGAGCATTGATGCATGAAAATCGGTGAAGATAATACTCATTGGATGCGATTTTGCATGATAGAGTTATCTAGTAAGACAAAAAATTCAGTTTATGCCAGATTTGGTGATCTTAGACTAGTCAGGCTTGCTCTATCTCCTCTACAAAGAGTGGGAGGTAGATGACAACCTCCTGACTGCCTGATTTGGTCTTGATCTGTGGGAGTCAGATCCAAGGGTCAAGAGTGGTGCGCCTCAGCCTATCGCGTGGGGATGACGTCAAAAAGGCAAATAATAGGTTAAAGAAGAGGATTTTTACATAGAACTTCAATAAATCCCAAAAACTTGTAGGGGTGTTTGATTGGACTCAAATTTGATCCATAGGCCCAATATATCATGTCAAACTTATATAAAAAGTTTGGGAGTCATAGGATGAAGTTACATTACTTAATGTATTATTTTGGATAAGGGAATTTGTTAACCTAATTTGAAATGTCACATAGTGTATATTATTCAGATTGATCATTTATATCTCAAAATTGAGAGTCTAAAAGGTTAAGTGATCAAGATCAAGTGATTTAAGGCTATTAATGAATAAAATTGAGAAAATAATAAGGTATATGGAAAAATCACTCTGTAATACTTAGTAAATTACCAAAACCTTAAATTGCAGTGCAACCTTCTTTCCTTACACTATCTCTATACAAGCTCTCAAGATGAAGAAGATAATTGGCGATTAGGGTTCCAAGACATGGATGCTTTCCCACCCTTCTAGGGTTTCTCTCTTGCAAGTTCAAGCACTTGGTTGTCTTCTGGTCCCATCCCCATGATGGCGGTAGAGTTAATAGATAGATACACAGGACTACAGTTGTCGAACAAGGAAGAGGAACCCATTGACGTTCAACTAGTGGGCAGCGGCAAGGAGGAAATCATATAGAGTTGGCGTTGATAGGGAAGTTATTGACGGATCACACATTCAACTTCAGAGCCATGGAACACACATTAACGCAGGCATGTAGCCTCAAAGAGAAGGTGGAGTTCAAGCAACTGGAATGAGAAATCTTTGCCATCCAATTCACCCATCGGCGTGACAGACGCCATGTCATTGACAGGGCACCTTGGCACTTGGATGGGTGTTTATCGATGATTAAGGAGATTTGTAAGGAGGAGCAGCCGGGGTAGGTTTCTATCAACATGAGCCCTTTCTGGATTTGATTATATGGCCTCCCTCTAGGTTATAGAGGAGAAGTCATGATTCGTGAGATTGTTGGATGTTTGGGAGAGGTGATCAGGGTGGACACTGATGGCTCGGGGTGGGATGCGTCCACCTGCATTAGGATATTACTGGACGTTGCCAAACCCTTGAAACGAGTGCTGAAGATCAGGGTGAAAGGAGGCAACGTCGTGGATATTGAGGTCAAATATGAGCACCTATCCAACTTTTTCTTTGTGTTTGGGAGGCTTGGCCACATCGACAAGGATTGTCAGGGAGCTAGCGCCGAGGAAGACCATGTGCAGTAGTGGGGGAACTGGCTGCGGGTGTCACCGTAGAAGCAGCGATGACCAGACCAAGACAATGGAGGAAATAATGGGACAATGAGGTGCAATCTCACATTAAAAAATGAGATGCAAAGGGCGTCATCCCAAAAGGGAAGTATTGAGCGCAGCGGATCTGTTGAGAGGAATCTGAAGAATCAAATCAATAGTAGGATAGTGGGTGCACCACGACGTCTGCTTTGGTGCAGCATTGGGGACACAGTGAGCGGCACAGAACGTGCTAGTGAGGCTGAGGATGATGGGGGGAGATCGATATCAGGTGAGGGTGTTGGCATTATGTGTCGTAGTTGTGGGCGCAATGTTGGGAGTGAGAGGAGGGACAAAGAGCATGATGGCGGGTCTGAGGATGATGAGTGCCGAATGGCACTGGGTGGGGATGAAGTTGTAACGCAGCACCGGATGGGATGCTTCGTCGGGGAGGCATCAGGGGACATGGAGCAATCAAAAGGCATTATGCGTCGTTGCGGCAGGCGCAACATCAGGAGCAAGAGGAGGGGTGTGGTGCGTCTTGACAGGCCTGCGGATGATGGGGGCCAAGTGGAACTGGGTGGGGATGATGGTGTAATGTAGTGTCAGGTTGGACGCACAGTCGGGGATGCGTCAGGGGGCATGAAGCAATCAAAAGGGGTATTGAAGGGTGGAGGGAGAGTGTCACCAAGTGAGCAGGTGGCATGGGACCTGACGGGGGACAAGGGGCAAGCAACGTGAGATGTGTGGATGTCACACTCGGGGGATGTTGTGGTGAGAAAGAATGCCAGAGTGCAACAAGAGGAACAATGCATGAGGGAAGAGGCTGATCATTATGGGCGGGCCAGAATCAAAGAACAAGCACCGAAAAAGGAGGAGGAAGAGGTGGACGGGGACATTGTAGGGATGAGAATGATGCAACACTGTAATGAGGGGAAGCACAATAACGAAGACATCTCTCTGACAGGGACAACACCTTTGCAGCGCCAGCAAGAGGAGGGACGCAACACATACAAGGTGAAGGGGGAACCCCGTACAATCATAAGAGCACGAAAAAGGAAGGAAGTTGGACTACAGTCAAAGCAAGGTGCGCGTACAACTTGAGAAAATAAGAAGCACCACCCTTGGATTTACAAGATGAGTAGAGGTGCCCGTCTTGGCATCCCTAAGGAGGAGGTGTTTTGGTAAAAAAGGGTAGGGAAGAGGGATAAGAACTCAGACTGGTGTGACATCGAGCTTGATGAACTACCAATAGTTGGGACTGGTGAGAAGAAGGAAAAGAAATCTATGACAGACGGTTCTACCTCAACCAGGGTCTGTGAGACCCAAGTAGCAGAGATTGACAGTGCCCAATCTCGTAAAGGACAATGAAACTCTTTAGCTAGAACTGTCAGGGATTGGGAAACCCTGACACGTGTATGGCTCTCTGATCATGGTGTTGGAGACAATGCCCAAATATAGTTTTTGTTATGGAAACTATGATTGCTGGAAAGAATTTGGAAGGTGTTCAAAGAAGTTGCGGCTTCAAAGATGGCTTGTGCATCTCTAGCATGGGTCGGGCAGGGGTATTGGTTTCTGGTAGAAAGATGTAGATGTGGAGGTACTTGATAACACCAAATTTTGTGATGTTTTTGCCCTTTATTCTGTTATCAAAACTACCCTTTTCTACTATTTTCCTCTATTTTATTAGCATTTTCGCAATAATCGGCCAAGCAACGCTCTTATTCCAATTTTTCCTATCTTCTACAGAGTTTTCCTCATTTTTGTGCAATAAGGCCGATTACGGCCCACAATAAGTCTAAGCCCGTCTCGACCTTCCTGACGCCCGATACAACCCAGCCCGACAGGGGCTGGGCGACACAAGAATGATCGACGGACAAGGGCACCTTGTGAAAGGGACGTGCCGGCCGACACACCTTCTACCCGACAGGGAGCCAAAGCCGCATCGACGACCCAGCTCGTCGAGCGACACGACCACCCACCGGCAGGCGTGCCGCCCGCCAAGTGACCAATAGCCAGCACCTCGCGCCGAGATACGCCTGTATCGGCCATCCGCATCCATCGACCGGCGTATAAGGGAGCTACGTGGCGCTTCGAGCACCATGTTTTCTCACCAACCAGCTGACTATAAATAACAGCTACAGGAAGCCAAAAAGACAGGTTGGATAGGTCGGGACGGCTGGCCAGTTCACAGTTCGGAAAGTTGGGGACTTGAGCTATCTGCGAGAGAAGTGCGAGAGCAACCGTATCATGCCCCAGTGCTCGTACCGGGCGACACTAGGTGAGCTCTTCCTCATCCCGAGAGGGAGGGGATCGGTTCACCTAGGACTGTACCGGACGACACTGAGGGCCGATATCGGCCGATGTAGATACGCGACATGAGTGCCTGACAACAATGCCCGATAGTAGTATATGTAAATCCATGGCCGACACGATACCGAACCCGGTACGCTCCGCCCGTCAGTCGTGCCGCCTGAGTGGGTGTGCCGCCCGACATGAGCGTATCGGCCAGGGTCTTCGAACGATATAGTCGTCCGTCAGGCATGCCGTCCGAGATTTTGTGCCGCCCGACACGGTTGTACCGGGATAGGTCCCTGGACGGTATCGGGATGGGAGTAGTAGTAGTCTGTCGCCCTTCTACATCACGAAGGCGACATCTATCTTTAATTCTGTTATTTAAATTCTTTACTTCAGCATTGTATTAAGACCCTTAATTTCTTATGGAAATAGAAATGCTTAATTGCTATTTGTTTAATGCTTGATGCCTTATGATTGGGTAACTACTGTGTTAGATATCTGAACTCTAGCTTGCATGTTTTGGATCGCGTTTCGCTTAGCTACCAAATCGTCTTTCCCGTCGCAACTACTTCGAGAGTTGGGTTGTGGCTCTAGTGTTCGGTCCGATTCTGGAGTACGAGAGTGCCCGGAACGGAGTTGTTTTAGTATCATTCCACTCTAACTTGAGCCCAGCAACCTCGAGAGGGGTGTTGAAGCTTGGTTAGAGGCACCTGCTCTGAGAGGAGGGGTGCAGGGTGTTACTGCTACCGCTTGTCTTACTGAAGTCTTATCCCTTGCATTATGCCTTAAACTGCAGTTTATCTTTCTATTTTCTGTTGCATGAAAATTCCTAAAAACTGCTAAATGGCAAAATCTTAATCTTTCTTGTAACTCCAGTTGGAGATAGTTTTCTTTGATTTAATCGTGACATCTTGTTGTTCCCTTCGGGGAATTTTAATATCTCTTTATACCCACCGGAGTGTAGAGTGTCGATTCAGAGTCGCCAACACAACCCACCTTGTCCCTGTGTTCGACCCCGTATGACTACTTCGACCCCGTAAACAAAGTTGCGGGGGCCTAGAAGGATTCAGGTTATAAATGCAAAGGCTCGACTACCTCAAATACGCCTCCAATTTTAGGACGCACTATTTAGGCCGGTCAACTTTCTGGCGCCGTTGCCGGGGACAAGGCAAATGGCACTGTTGATGAATCCAAATCCACTAACTACACTCCCGTGCCTCAAGCTTAGAAATAGGCTTGACAGCACTTCTTTTTCTTTTTCTTTTTTTTTTCTTTTTTTTTTCTTTCTAAGCATTATTCTTTACCCCAATTATAATTTTCTAAACATGATTTTTATGCGGTTTTCAGGTACTCTGATCTACTGAACACCGAGACTGTCAACCATGCCTCCTCCCGTAGAGCCACCGTCTGGAAACGAAAGCCCAGGAGGGAGGCCAGCTTCGCCTCCACCGGAAGACAACGACCGATATAGTGATCATGAGCGGCAAGAAGATCTAGAATCACCAGGGCACGAGGAAGAGCATTATCAACATAGACGTCGTCAGAGACACAGGAGGAATCATGATAACCGGGAGCGACGCCGAGACGCCAGCAACAGTGACGAATCGGAGGAAGAAGAGAAAACTCCGAGAGAGTTGGCTTCTACAAAGGCCAATAGATCGAGGTGCCCCGTTATCATCCCAAGGTTCAATGAGACAAACTTTGAGCTCAAGCCATCTGTGATCTCCATGATTCAAAATAAAAGCTTCAGGGGGAGTTCTAAGAGCGACAACCCTTACCATCACCTTGATGCTTTCAAAAACATCTGCGACACCATAAAGATGCGAGGGGTTCCCCAAGAGGTCATTTACTGCAAGGGTTTCATCTTCTCTTTGGAGGATAAGGCTCTATCATGGTACCTTGGGCTACCCCACCAAGCATTGAATGGATGGGGGGAACTGGCCGATGCATTTGTAAACAAGTTTTACCCCACTGAGAAGACGATGAGGAACAAGTTAAAAATCACATCTTTCACGCAAAAGCCAAATGAAAACCTCCACGACGCCTGGGAACGATATCTGGAATATTAGAGGGACTGCCCTCACCAAAATTTCAAGAAGGGTTTCCTGGTCTCCACCTTCTACAATGGGCTAACTCCCGATGAAAGGGTATCGCTGAATGCGGCAGCAGGAAGTGACTTCTTAGGGAAAAAGACGAGCAAGTCCGAAAAGATCATTAGGAACATGGCTGAGTTGAAGGCCGATGTTGACTATGATAGATCCGATAGAGGGCAGGCGAAGAAGGCAGGGGAAGGAGTCTCTCTTGAGTCCAAGGCTCTGGAAAACATTACTTCTCAGATTCAAAGGATAGCAACAGATGTGAAACAACTGAAGGATCATGGCGGAAAGGGGAAGAAGCAAGTTGAGAAAGTCATGAAATGTGTTACCTGCGGTGAAGGAGGACATGGGGTAGACAATTGCGTCTACACCAAACCCGGCACCGACAGTGACTCCGACTCAGAAGAAGAGAGGACCGAGAATGTATCCTACATGAGCTTCAAGAGACCAGACCACCCTGGATTTAATTATGGCAACAAAGACGCGGCCGAGAACTCGCATAAGCTAAACACCCTGGCTAGGCCCATGCAACCTTTTGAAAAGAGGGGGGGATCAGGCCAATACACCAAGAACAGCCAGTTCCAGCCAACAAAAGGTAATTTCCAAGCACCAGGAAAGTACCAAGGCCCGCCCCGTGAACAGGAGAAAGGGGTGAACCAATCTGAAGTGATCGGCCAGTTGTTTGATTTTGTCAAGAAGAAGGACATCGTTAATCACCAGTTAGCGCAAAGTGCACTGTCCAATTCGGGGGTTTTGAACTCATTGCAGGTCTAGTTGGCAGATATGCAAACACATCAGCGCCAAATCGTTCAGCAGCTAGCGCAGCTCGCCGAGATTATGAAGAATCCTGTAGGGAAGATCCCGTCTAACACCGAACCAGCTAAAAGATAGATCAAGATGAACAAGCTGAAGGATGTCTAGATGTAGACAGAAAATGCAGCGCTCCTCGGGAGGCAGCCCGCGCTTTTATTTTCCTAGAATAGGATGTTATTTACTTTCTTGCAAGATAGACATTACAAACATTATGGACTGTAATAAGGCCCGAGTCAGTGCATGCGCACGTGTGCTGACTCTTTTTGTTCTAAGGGCCACCGCTTTAGTTTTATTTGCCAGGATGGGTAAATACCATCTGAGGCCAGGTTTAGCCTTAGGCCAATGATGTTTTACCCGCCTGTCGCCTCTTTCTTTAAGTGGGTTTTACTTCGGAGTTTTGTCCCGAAAAATCTTGTATCGGTCGGGCGAAGTCTGGTCTAGCAAATCTTTTTTCCAGACCGGATCGGGCGGCACACCAACCGACATACAGATTGTGCCCATCCCGGGAGGAAATGTTTTTACCGCGACATCCGGCCGCTATATATAAGGCAAAAACTTTACCGTGTCGCGCTCCCGGACTTTACCTTTTTCAGCTACTGTATCGCGCAGTACTTTTCTTGCCCTCCGCTCCCGTGTCGCGCAGAGACCTCTTTCGATCCCGTGATGCGCAACACCTTAAGGAAAACAAGGGTATCGCGCGACAGCTCTATTGCCCGAACATACCCGATACAGACCTTTATCGCGTACGGCGTATCGGGCGAAGATTTTGCGTTGATTTTTCTTGTCGCCCGATACTATTATCGTGCGACACGCTTCGCTTGCACCTGCCCGATACATCGGTGTCGGGCAGTGACCGTATCGTCTGTTTATTCTTGTACCGAGCAGTGCTCTTTCAAGACCCTGCCGGGTGCTCGGTTCCTTTTGGTCGTATCGCCCGACACGGTTGTATCGGGCAAGCTTTACCTGATCTTGTCTCATGGCCCGATACAGTCGTGCCGGGGTGCCTTTCCTTTTATTAATTTTCCCGTTAATAACAAAACAACATTTGTTTGATTGATGATAGGGATGGCACGCACAAAGATAACTGTTAGGCTCGTTGACGAGCAAGGCAGGAGAGTCGTCACCGAGCCAGAGGCAGAGGCGGCAACAGTCGGGCAGAAGCGCTCGAACCCTGAAGCAGCTGGACCCTCGACATCTGGAAAAAGGGTGAGGACAGAAGAAGAGACCACTCCAGCTGCAGCACCTACTCCAACAACAGAACCCCTGGAACACACGCCAGGAAGGTTCGTTCCAAGAGATGAGGAGCACGAATGCCGATATGCTGAGCTAGGAGCCAAGCTCTATAGGCCGAGCAGGTTCGGCCACCAGTCATCCTTCATGCAATTGGGCGTCTTCGGGAGACTGGAGGACGTTCTTGTTGTAGCCGGTCTGAGGCAAATCGGCTTCAGCCTATCCGCCTCCTACACCGAGCTCACAAAGGAGTTCATGGCGTCCCTTCACCGAGTAAAGAATACACCTGTTGCAGCCAGATAGTATGGCGGAGCAGACAGACTCCAGGGGCGACTTTACAATGCAGAGCACGTCATTTCGGAGAAGCTGATCAACCAGATTTTCTCCTCCAGCGAAGAGGAGAGAGGGAGACTAGATAACGGTGAAAGAATCACCGAAGGGGACGAATTCAACCCCGTAGATATCTGGGAAAAGCTAACCGGGGAGTCCTCTTTCAAACCCGGGAGCAAGGTGGCGGCAGTGCACTCATGCTTCTGGAGGATAATGCACAAGCTGGTGGCATGCCTCCTCTTCAGCAAGAACGAGTCCAGCAACATTTACTCCGAGGAACTCCACGTCATGTGGCACATGATGGAGGGCCGAAATATCAACCTGGGGCGCTTCTTGCTGAACAGGCTGCACCCAATAAAGGATGCCACCAAGGAATATTGCATGGGTGGCATTGTGAACCTAATCACGGTGGGGTTGGGATACCCGCGTGAGCCGCACAGCCTCTCAAGAACAAGAGGGGACGAGTTGATCGACCTCAAGTACCTCATGAGGTCGGGTATAATAAAGAAGGAGGGGCGGAGTTACTTCTACAAGTTCGCACGGACAAAGATCCTTCTTCCGCTTCCTCGTTGCGCCGCCTACGACGCAGAAAAGCTAGTCTTCACCACAGCCGAGATCGTGGCTGTGGCAGCGGGCGCAAGCTGCGCTCCGCCCCCAAGAAGCCAAGAGCGGGGGATCACCAGGGGGCCCATCCCGCTGGGTACTCGGCAGGACATATTTTCAACAGCTCCTGCCGAGCGGCCCACTACCTCGGAGCCACGAACGAGAGCCACGACAACAAGGCCAGCGGTGGCAAGAGAAGAACCGGCGATCGTGGAGGTCGCCGAGACAAGAACTGGAACTGCAGCGAGAGAGACGGCTGCAGTCCCCGTAATTTCTGCTGCGCCCTTAGGGGCGATTGATGAAGTACAACCAGATGTCAGCGATGAGCTATTCGCCGACATCCTACAAATGGAGCTCGAACGAGCACAGGTGACAGCGACACCGCCACCAAAGTCACCTGTTGCAGTTGTTGAGGAGATTGTTGACAACGTCAATATGGGACAACATTCGTCCCCCACTACACGGTCTCCTCCGATACAACAAGAGGGCAGGGCAGCACCGACACCCCGCTCAGAAGCATCAGCCGCACGGACGATAGAAGTAGGTTCTGCCTCGTCAGGCAGACCATCGCGCGGGAGGAGCATTTTGAGGTTGAGGGGGAGACAAGCGGAAAACCCTCCTTCGCTCAGAATGATGCTGGGACAAGAACTCGATTTTTTTGCGGGAGGTAACAGAAAACCATTCTACTACATTTCTTTCCCTAACCCGCAAGTTATCATTTTTCGAACAAAGGCTGGATAGCCAGGAACGAGAGTTGCTGGCTTTGGCCAGCCTACCTGGCCGGCTAGAGGCAGTAAATGCCACGCTACAACAAGTCCTGCAGCGCCTTAGCGAGATCGAGGGGAGGCTGAACAGGGAGGACGACCATCCACGCCCAAGGCAGCCGAGAAGGTCGTCGTCGCCTCCTGGTCCAGGCTCTCAATCCTCGTCGTCAAGAGCGTCTTCAGGATCATCAGCATCCACCTCCTCCTCCGGCAGATCTTCATCGGCAACCGGAGGAATTTCATCACAAGGGCGAGGCTATGAAACTCCAGCCAGACAAGGAACCCCTTTTGACCTGAATGAGGTCGCTCCCTCAGCCCCCTTTGACGAAGCTGAGGATAACGATGAAGATATCAGCGTCAGGGAGGGCTCTTCTGATGAATCTGAGGGAGAAGGGGGGGACATCTGCACCGTAAACGAAAGACACCTCCCCAGAAGAAGGAGTTCGAGGGCTGATCTCACCGATTTCTCCGCACCGACAGAGATACCTTCCTTCGAAATGGCTGACTTTGACAGAAGGGTCATAGGATATCTAACGATCAGAGACCAGAAACTACTCAACATGGTCCTGAGATCGCAAGCCGATGAGGAAGAGGTACTCTGGAGCGACAGTTATTTTTCGGTGAAGCGGGGAACTCTGAGAAACATCTTCCGCGTCAAGGCCGTCATAGGGAAGAGTTTGTTCAGAGTACTACAAGGGGCCATTATAGAAAACGCCGACAAGAAGAACCAACATACAGTTTACGCTGCCACCCCGTCCCTAGCAAGAAGACTTATGATGGGGTTGTACAATTCTACGCATGTAGAAAGTATGTTGGATTACATTGAAGTGCACAATCCGAAACTGGTGCTGGCCCCTTACAAACACAGAAACAACTGGTTCCTGTGCATTGCCGACCTCCGAAATCATGATGTCCAGCTACATTGTTGCTGCAGCAATGAGGTCCCGCACACAGGAAGTACGTTCCTACACCCAAGGGACGTAAAGCTAAGACTGTTGCCGCTACGTCTCCACCGGGTCATCAAGTACGGAGTCCAACGCCACAGTGGCGTTTGGAATTTCTACTCACTAAGGGACTTCCCAGTCCAAGAAGAGGAGGGAAGTGGAAATAGCGCATTCATAGTCCTCAGAGCCATGGAGATGATACATATCTTCGGATACTTCAAGCAACTCCAGAATAATAACTTCTACAGTCTCGGTAGCAAATATGCATTGCTGCTGATAAAGGACAAGCGCTACTTTCGAGATGCGGGGATACCAGAAGAGCTGCTGGATAGTGAACAAGAAGAAGAGTCGTCTCAACACAGCATACCTCCTGAAAAAGAAGCAGAAGCAGAGACGAACGTCTGTGGGGCAGGAAAACAGATAAACATCTTACGACAAGTTTTCGGACACGACGAACATGCCTCTCCCCAGAACCTGGAGGGGTCAATCCACAACTTCGACCGTTTCTCATGCGCCACCCTCACGCAGGAACAGGTCAACGAAATCCACATGAAGTTGGCTGACTCCAACCCTGCAGACATAGCTTACTCGGCAGGCGATGTCATAGTCCCGATTGACGACTTAAGGGACATGGTAAAAGAGGGAGGATGTCTGGCGTTATCTGTGGCGGTCGCCTACATCCAGATACTACGAAACAAGTCTGAACACGCATACATAGCAGATCCAATGCTGTTCAACGACATTTGCCTAGCCGATGAACAAGGGGCGAAGGAAGCTTTCCTAGCATAGTTGGAATGTAGAGTCCCGGATACCATTCTCCTTCCAATCCTGCACAACAACCACTGGACGCTCTTAACGGTGTACACCCAACAATGAGCAGGGATTTTCTACAACAGCTCGGACAGCAATAAAGACCATCCAGTACCTTGTACATCGACAGCGCTGACATCTCTCGAACGATTAGTACGAAAGTACTATATCGATATAGCAGCACTGATACAACCATTCCTGGAAATGCAAGCAAGAAGCTAGCATGAACTCCAGTTCTGCCACCGCAGCCCGCAGCAAATTCAACTATCCAACGACTGCGGCATCTTCGTCCTGGAATGGATGGCAAACGAGGCAACGCCTGATCAGCTCCTCCACATCGACTATCACAGCAAAAGAGGAGAATATGTGTGGGAGCTCTTATCTAGCCCAGGCGCGCTGATCATCTAACCCTCACCGATTAACATTTCCTTACCTCATCTACTTCACAACTCTGGGACAGAGTGTGGAGTAAGTTTGGGGGGGTACCATGTACCAGTGAGGGAGGTACAAAACTTTTCTCCTTTGATCCCCCTCGTCGTATCCAATTCAATTAGTGTACATATAATTTTTTTTAGTGTACATATAGCATATAACCTTTTTAGTGTACATATAACTTCTTACACATCCTTTTTCCTTTTTACTAAAAGTCTTGAAAACTTTGAAAATTTTGCTTATGATCCCCTATATTTGCATATGTACAAAATTGTTGCTATAATAATAAAAACCTATTGTGACTTCTTGCAAAGTTTACTTTCTGTATATTTAACGAGTTACAAGTTCTGTCATATCTTTCTGATAATGTTGTCTCAAACAAACAAAAGATTGTGCCTTGCCATCCAAAAATTTTCGAAAAATAATAATCTCGCAAATAGCTAAGAGACGAGTATGGAGAAGGAAAAAGCTGCCCAAACAGCAGATATCTCTTTTGTTTTCCCTTACCCAGCAAAAATCCCAAAAAGAGAAAGAAGCCTTATGAGCGTGAATAAAAGCATGAGAGTTGTGCCCAATAAAAGAAAAGAAAAAAATATATACACACTTGTTTTCCAAAAGTACCCATCTTTAGGCATAGTAGATCTGGGGCAGTGGTACATAGGATGTGAAATCACTGCTCTAAAGCCAACTGGCTTGGACTGCAGGTACCACTTGCCCGTTAACGGACCCTTACCTGGATGGACTGATGGTAAACAAGAAGAAAATCCCAAAAAGCCTTAGCCTACCCTATACACAACTTTCTGCCCCTAAAATAAAGCTGTTTGGTGTGGAAGCTAACTTCAGAATCATACACCAAAGTCTCGCTGAAGCTGTGGAGAAGAAAAACTTTACTTAAATAATAAGGCAAGTAGGGCAAGGTCTTTTGTTCGCATTAGGACAACATTACCTCCAAGACATCGCAAATCTTGTGCTACCCTTTAGCCTTAAAGTTTTGTTGTGCAAGAAGAAGCAACACAAAGTTTAGTTTAAATATTCATCGAGGACAATCAAAAAGCTAAGTTTGGGGGAGTTGATAACACCAAATTTTGTGACGTTTTTGCCCTTTATTCTGTTATCAAAACTACCCTTTTCTGCTATTTTCCTCTATTTTATTAGCATTTTCGCAATAATCGGCCAAGCAACGCTCTTATTCCAATTTTTCCTATCTTCTACAGAGTTTTCCTCATTTTTGTGCAATAAGGCCGATTACGGCCCACAATAAGTCTAAGCCCGTCTCGACCTTCCTGACGCCCGATACAACCCAGCCCGACAGGCGCTGGGCGACACAAGAATGATCGACGGAGAAGGGCACCTTGCGAAAGGGACGTGCCGGCCGACACACCTTCTACCCGACAGGGAGCCAAAGCCGCATCGACGACCCAGCTCGTCGAGCGACACGACCACCCACCGGCAGGCGTGCCGCCCGCCAAGTGACCAATAGCCAGCACCTCGCGCCGAGATACGCCTGTATCGGCCATCCGCATCCATCGACCGGTGTATAAGGGAGCTAAGTGGCGCTTCGAGCACCATGTTTTCTCACCAACCAGCTGACTATAAATAACAGCTACAGGAAGCCAAAAAGACAGGTTGGATAGGTCGGGACGGCTGGCCAGTTCATAGTTCAGACAGTTGGGGACTTGAGCTATCTGCGAGAGAAGTGCGAGAGCAACCGTATCGTGCCCCAGTGCTCGTACCGGGCGACACTAGGTGAGCTCTTCCTCATCCCGAGAGGGAGGGGATCGGTTCACCTAGGAATGTACCGGACGACACTGAGGGCCGATATCGGCCGATGTAGATACGTGACACGAGTGCCTGACAACAATGCCCGACAGTAGTATATGTAAATCCATGGCCGACACGATACCGAACCCGGTACGCTCCGCCCGTCAGTCGTGCCACCTGAGAGGGTGTGCCGCCCGACATGAGCGTATCGGCCAGGGTCTTCGAACGATATAGTCGTCCGTCAGGCGTGCCGTCTGAGAGTTCGTGTCGCCCGACACGGCTGTACCGGGATAGGTCCCTGGACGGTATCGGGATGGGAGTAGTAGTAGTCTGTCGCCCTTCTACATCAAGAAGGCGACATCTATCTTTAATTCTGTTATTTAAATTCTTTACTTCAGCATTGTATTAAGACCCTTAATTGCTTATGGAAATAGAAATGCTTAATTGCTATTTGTTTAATGCTTGATGCCTTATGATTGGGTAACTGCTGTGTTAGATATCTGAACTCTAGCTTGCATGTTTTGGATCACGTTTCGCTTAGCTACCGAATCGTCTTTCCCATCGCAACTACTTCGAGAGTTGGGTTGTGGCTCTAGTGTTCGGTCCGATTCTGGAGTACGAGAGTGCCCGAAACGGAGTTGTTTTAGTATCATTCCACTCTAACTTGAGCCCAGCAACCTCGAGAGGGGTGTTGAAGCTTGGTTAGAGGCACACACTCTGAGAGGAGGGGTGCAGGGTGTTACTGCTACTGCTTGTCTTACTGAAGTCTTATCCCTTGCATTACGCCTTAAACTGCAGTTTATCTTTCTATTTTCTGTTGCATGAAAATTCCTAAAAACTGCTAAATGGCAAAATCTTAATCTTTCTTGTAACTCCAGTTGGAGATAGTTTTCTTTGATTTAATCGTGACATCTTGTTGTTCCCTTCGGGGAATTTTAATATCTCTTTATACCCACCAGAGTGTAGAGTGTCGATTCAGAGTCGCCAACACAACCCACCTTGTCCCTGTGTTCGACCCCGTATGACTACTTCGACCCTGTAAACAAAGTTGCGGGGGCCTAGAAGGATTCGGGTTATAAATGTGAAGGCTCGACTACCTCAAATACGCCTCCAATTTTAGGACGCGCGATTTAGGCCGGTCAGTACTCAACTACTCAAATAGACATGTCACCAGTCTAGTCAAAGACAAAGCTACAGGGGCCAGATGGCGTGCCATTGGGATATATGGATGGGTGGATTAGAAGTGAAAATCAAAGACATGGGCCTTGATGAGGAGTCTTAAGGCAGAGGTTGAGGAGCCAATTCACTTCTTTGGTCATTTCAACGAGATAGAATCTAATATTAAAAAGAAAGGTGGTCCACCCAAAGAGGAAAAGATCATGCAAAACTTCTGGGACGTCATTGATGACTGTGAACTGGTGGACCTTGGCTTTGAAGGAAACGTGTACACTTGGAGAAGAGGGTTGTCAGAGAGAACCCTTGTGCAAGAAAGGCTTGATAGATATCTTTCAGAGCTCAGTTGGTGTGATCTTTTTAGCTACTATAAGGTTATCCACCTACCTATCTATGAGTTAGATCATGCCCCTATCATCTTGATGACTGAAAATAGAGAAAGAAAAGGATAAACGAGAAGAAGGTACTTTGCTTTTGAGCCCATGTGGGCAGGCGAGGAGTACTATAAAAACATTATTGGGAAAGCATGGATAGGTGGTGGAAATTTGAAGTCAAAGCTTAACACATGCAAAGATCAACTCAACATGTGGGCTGCAAAGAAGTTTGGGAATCAGAGAAAAAAGATTCTGAGCTTGAAGGCGAACTTAAAAAAATTCAGGCACAACCTATGGATCAAGTAAAGTTACAAAGGGCATAGGAGATATCTAAAGACCTCCAATACCGGCTTCAGAAGGATGAGGAGTACTGGGCAGTAAGGGCACGAGTCAAAGAACTTAATGAGGGAGACCGCAACATAGCTTATTTCCATCAAAAGGCATCTAGTAGGAAAAGAAGAAATTGGATTGAGGGTCTTGAGGACGAAAAAGGAAATTTTAAAACAAATGAAGAAGAAATTTCAGCTATCATCACCAATTTCTTTTCCAAACTTTTCCAAATGAGTAATCCCACAGGATTTGAACAAGCAGCAAGAGGCATTAGACGAATGATCAGTGAGGAACAGAAATAAGATCTAGAAAGAGATATCACAAATGAGGAAATATGGACAGCCCTTAGACAGATGCATCCTAATAAGGTGCCAGGCCTGGATGGAATGAAGGCAATGTTCTACCAAAAATACTGGAACATTGTGGGCAAAGATGTGGCTAGCTACATTAAGGGGTGGTGGAAAGGGGAAAGGAGCTTGGAGGAGGTAAATGATACACTAGTAGTGATTATCCCAAATACTGACAAGTCCAAAACAGTAGGGGAGTTTTGCCCGATCAGCCTTTGCAATATTCTATACAAGCTAGCATCTAAAGTGATGACAAATAGATTAAAGCCTCTCAAGAACAACATCATAATGGAGAATCAAAGTGCTTTTATTCCAAGGTGTAGATTACCGATAATGCTCTTATTGCTTATGAACTTTTCCATGCTATGAAAAGGGTCAAAGGAAAGAAGAAAGGTAACCTTGCTCTAAAGTTGGACATATCCAAAGCTTATGATAGGGTAGAATGGGGTTTGCTAAACCATGTGATGGAGAGAATGGGATTTGGGGTGGTATGGAGGGAGAAGATTCAATACTGCATCACATCTGTCCAACACATGTTTTCCATCAATGGGGACCAGACCAGGAGAACAAAACCTTCGCGGGGACTTTGCCAGGGTTACCCTCTCTCCCCCTATCTTTTTATCATATGCACATAAGATTTCTCTACCATGTTAAGTATTGCTGCATGTGACAACCTTATACGCAATATCACTCTATGTAGAGCGGTGCCACACATATCTCACCTTTTCTTTGCAGACGACAACATCCTTTTTGCTAGAGCAACCTTGTCAGAATGCTTGAAGATAGCTGAAATTATCAGCCAATATGAACAGGCATTCAGACAACAAATTAATTTATCCAAGATGGAGGTAGTTTTTAGCAAAGGGATGACGGCCACAAAATGGGAAGAACTCAAGGGACTGCTGCAAGTAAAGGAGGTAGACTGGCACGCAAAGTACCTAGGCCTTCCAACGACGATAGGTAGATCAAATAAATAGATTTTCATCTTCATAAAAGAAAAGGATTTGGAAAAAACTTCAAGGATGGTATGAGAAATTGTTCTCCAAACCCGGCAAGGAGGTTCTTATCAAGGTAGTGGCACAGGCTATTCCGACATATGTGATGAGCATCTTCCAAATCCCAGCAGGCACTCTTGATGAGATTCAAAGCATTATTGCAAGGTTTTGGTGGGGCACAAAAGGAAATGAAAGGAAGTTAGCTGGGACAAGTTGGGAAAATATGTGTAAACCAAAAAGGATGGAAGGGCTCGGCTTTAGGAATTTCCACATCTTTAACCAAGCCCTTCTAGCCAAACAATTATGGAGGTTAAGAGTGAACCCACACTCCCTTGTGCATAAGGTGCTGAAGGCCAGATATTTTCCTAGAACATCTATTTGGGAAGCAAGGAGAGGCTATAACCCCAACTATACATGGAGGAGTTTGTGGGGAGAAAAGGCACTACTGAAGGAAGGGATGGAGTGGAGGATAGGAAATGGGAAAGATGTCAACATTTGGGAGGATTCATGGCTGCCGGGAGAGGAGGACACCCTTGCATGATTCAAGAAATCAGACGACACATCCTATTTGAAGGTACATGATCTCATGACACCAGATGGCTTAACATGGGACACTACAAGGCTGGAGGATTGTTTCCCATCGGCTTACATAGAGAGGATAAGAGATATCCCGCTTAGTCTACATGAACAAGATGATGCATGGTCGTGGTGGCCAGCAAAGAAAGGAATATTCACGATGCGATCAGCATACTGGCTTGGCATGCTTGGAAAAGAGGAAGCCCGGAAGCAAGAAACACAACAAGGTGACAGATTATGGCAGTGCATTTGGAGAGGTGGGTGGGATCCCAAAGCTACACACTTCATTTGGAGAGTGTGCACGGGGGGGTCTATCAACCAAGGGAAGGTTGTTTGACCGACATTGCATCGATGACGATACATGTCAGCTATGCATTTCGGAAAAGGAGTCTATTCCACATATGATATTCCACTGTCCAAACTCTACCGAGGCTTGGGAACACTTGGAGTGAGGGACTCAAGAGTGGGTGGAAGAATATAAGGATGAAGGCATCATCATCACCATGGGGATGACTTTGGACAGGGATGACAAAGGGGTGATCGTTGCAGCCATGTGGGCTATTTGGAGGGGGCGCAACATGCGAATCTTCCAAGATAGTGAAGTGCACAATGGCTACCTCTTTCATTCAACGCTGACATGGGTCAATCCGATTGGGGGAGAGCAGTGCCCAAGGAGGAACAACAACACCTAGCGGGGCAGAGATGTTATGCCATGGTGGGTCAAGGCAACACAGGGAAGACTGAAGATCAATGTGGATGCTACATGTGGGGAGGATGGGGCGATGACTATTGGGATGGTGATGTGGGACAGTGAGGGTGCGTTGATCAGGATAGCAAGTGAGAAGATTTGTAGCGGCACAGGGATAACAATGGCAGAAGCTACAGCCATGAGGACATCACTCCAGTGGGTGAGCAGTCATGGCGCCAGACAGGTGGAGATGGAGACAGACTCCCTTGAAGTTGTCCAAGCTTGCAGTTCTTCCTCTACATGGAGAGACTATGTGGGGATCCTTGCAGATGACATTAGGACCCTAAAACATCTTTTCTCTTTTTGCAACATTTCTTACGTGAGCCATTCATGTAACAAACTTGCCCATGAAGTTGCCACTATGACACAAAGGGGACAAGTAGATAGGTTTTCTTTTTTCCAGTCTTTTCCTTCATGCTTTGTAAACCTTGCTATGGATGATGTAGCCTAATTTTATAGATGACAGGGGTCCCAACCATAGGGCCCTCCATCCTTTATAAAAAAAAAAGATGAAGAAGATGATTAGTGGGGAATATGAAGATGGAGAAGGACTATACTACCTGAAGACCTCATCAAACCCTCTTACTACTACTCTTGTGGCCTAGTCTAGCTCCATTTATCAATGGCGCCTATGACTCAGTCATCCTTTTCTTCTAAAGTGAAGTCCTTATTTCCAACTCTATATTCTAAAAACTCTTCACGTCAATCTTTTCAAGTTAGAAAACACCATCGGATAGTGTTTCCACCTCTTCATAATAATAGGAGTCCCACTTTCTTTTATTTAGTTAGTTTTGATGTTTTTGGACCATGTTGTATTAGTAATTGTACCGGTGTACAATATTTTGTAACCTTTATTGATTATTGGTCTAGTGCTACTTGGATCTATTTGATAA
The DNA here is from genome assembly GCA_963693085.1 of Alisma plantago-aquatica. NCBI lineage: Eukaryota > Viridiplantae > Streptophyta > Magnoliopsida > Alismatales > Alismataceae > Alisma > Alisma plantago-aquatica. The sequence goes on along the minus strand of OY856411.1, from coordinate 721,458,247 downwards.
GTGACTGTTTTGAAGTTTCATATGTTTTCTCCAAATTTCTAAATGAAATAAAGACGAAATGTTCTACTACACCTAAATTTTTCTGCACTGATAATGCTTCTAAATATGTGCAACATGGTTTTCAAAAGAGTTGCATCACCAAGGACATTATTCACAAATCTTCTTGTCCCTATATCCAACAAAATGGAGTTTCCTAAATAAAAAAGATGCATCTTATTGATGTAGCTCGCACACTCCTAATTGAAATAAAGTACCTAAGTTCTTTTCGGTAGATGCCATCCTTTAAGCCAATTATCTCATCAGTTAGATACCCTCTTTTGTGCTCCAAAATAAGATTCATTATAACCTGCTTTATCCCGACAAACTAATATTTGCTTTACCACCAACCATTTTTTGTTTCCTATGTGTTGTTCATAATCACCAACCTAAGAATGATAAACTATCGTCCTATTTTTTGTTGTTGTTTTCTTGGTTACTCTTATACTAAAAAGGGTATAAATCTTTTGATCATGTTGCACATCATTTTTAGTGTGGATGTTGCCATTTTTCAAGATACATCTTTCTTTTGTGAACCTAATAACTAGGTGCCACTTCCAACTATACTCATTCCTGACCCTACTGTGTGTGCATCTCCACCTAAAGTATCCCCTAATTTGGCATACTCTGAGAGTTATGGTCCACCTCAAGACAATGGTAATATCACTAATCTTTTTATTACTTTTAGCACTGACATTCCCGTTGCATTATGAAAAGGGCGGCGATCTAGTGCCAAATATTGTATTTCTCAACATGTGTCTACAACTCATTTGAATGCTTCCATGGCTTTGTTTATTGCTGCTTTATTTATAGTATCAATCCCAAAGAACGTTCAGGAGGCACTTTTACACTCTGGGTCAAAAGAAGCCATGCATGAGGAGATCGATGCACTTCACTCTTGTTTTTCATGGGACGTTGTTGATCTCCCTATAGGTAGTAAACATGTTGGTTGTCGATGGGTTTTTACTGTGAAATACTTTCTTGATGGGACCATTGAATGCCTACAAGCTATACATATTGCCAAGGGATACACACAAGAATCTCAAATTGATTACTTTGAAATCTTTTCTCATGTTGCTCATCTCAAAACTATATGTATTCTGATTTATGTTGCTATTAACAAAGATTGGCACATAAATAAACTAGGTGATAAGAACACCTTTCTATATCAAGATTTAAAGGAGGATGTCTATGTGTCACAACCTCCATGTTATGTTTCTTAGGAGGAGTGATCTAGAAAAGTATGCATTCTGAAGAAAGCCATTTTTGGTCTCAAATAGAATTCCCCAACATTGTTTGACAAGTTATCCCTTGTACAACATAATTTTGGTTTCACATGGTCTCAGTGTGACGATTTTATGTTTATCAAAACCACAAATTCTAGCATAATTTTTCTTATTCTTTATGTGGATGGCATCATCTTTCCTGCCAGTGATATTGTAGGAATTGCTGCTACAAAGAAATATCTTATGAAGCATTTTGTAACCAAATAGCTTGGGTGTCTAAGGTATATTCTTGGTATTTAGGTAGCACATAACAAGAATGACATTTCTTTATCTCAAAGAAAGTATACTCTAGACTTACTTACTGAAACCAAAATTCTTTGATGTTGACCTACATTCTCCTCTATCGATCAAGAGCATGATTTATGGGAAGAATCTACTCAACCCTTAGAAGATAATTTATCTAAAAATGCTTGGTTGACAAAATTGTATATGTTACTATTACAAGGCTATGTATATTCTTTTTTGTTGGTGTTCTTAGCAATTCACGGATTTCCCTAGGCAGTGTCACTAGAAACCTACATGCTGAGTATTGAGACATTTGAAGAATGCACCTGGACATGGATTGTTTTATAAGAGAAATGGACATTTATATGTGTCTGGATATTCTAATATTGATTATGTAGGGTGTAAATATGACAAGAGATCTACCTCTAGATATAGTTCCTTTGTAGGGGGTAACTTGGTTTCCTGGAGAAGTAAGAAACAAAACATAGTTGCAAGATCCTATGTAGAATCTAAGTGTCGTGAAATGACACATACTACTTGTGAGATACTATGGAACAAATCTATTCTTTATGACTTTGAGTTTCCTATCACTCATGTTGTTCCAATGTACTATGCCAATTGTGCTACTACTTTCATTGCTAATAATCATGTCTTTCATTAAAAGAACCAAGAATATTGAGGTGGACTGCCATTTCTCTGAGATGATGTGCAAACTAAGAGGATCAGTACCCCTTTTCTGCCTACACATGAGAAAACTACATATATTTTTACAAAGCATGTCTATGGTAAGAGAGTTGAGGATCTGTGTTGTATGTTGGACATGGTTGATATCTATGCTCCATCTTAAAGGGGAGTATCAAGATATATATTTGTCTTCAGCTATTTTATTCCCTTTATTTATGCTTTCCTTTATTATACAATATGGGGATAAGTATATGCCCATTAGGGTTTGTTGTTTGCTTCCTTGTTTTTTTGCTCCTATTTATAGGATAGGTCTATATTCCTTTTCATGGTATAGAAAACAACTACTTTCATCAAATACTTTGGTATCTTAGTGATATTAACTATTACATCCAACATTGTGGGGAATATTGCTGCTACCCATTTAGGTTAATTGATGATCTTGCTTAAGGTAAAACCACAAGAACATGTATAATAATTAAGATGAATTTGGGTAATGGTGTTCCACTTATCCTAGATGTAAAACATTTTTAGATTGAGTTTCTAAGTAGGTGACAAAGGTTAATTTGTAGGAAAAGGAAAACATAAGAGAATGTATGTCTAATATGTTACCTCTAGAGAGTGTGCATGCTATCAATAAGAAAGTTTTAAATTACAATTAGGTGGACCACAATAGAATAATCAACATGTAGCATAGCTTAGGGTGTCTACAAATGAATCCAATGCAATTGAACACATAATTGTTCCAAATTAATCAACAATTCAAATGAGAAAAGTTGATTAGTCGATTAACATTTAAAATAAATTAAAGTTTCCACAAAGTCTTTCAAATTATCAAAATTCAAGCAATCACATTTGGAACCTAGACACCTATAATCATGTGATGAACAATTAAACATAGCATTTTTCTAATTTTGTGATGGTGCCAGATGATGCATGTTGTGCACCTCAAGAATTGCCAAATTTTGTGGGATCAAAACCATGCATCATATTGTATAGGTGAAGGTGCATGTCATATCGGTGGTCATAAGGAGATGTTATTGATCATATTTCATGACATGTTGTTGACTAGACATGTCATGCATGTTGTTGATTGCCAAATGTATTGATACTAATGTGGCACATGGTATGCTTGGATTTGGGATTTGGTGCATGTTGAAATCAATGTTTTCATCAACTCTAGGATTAGGCATGCCATGCATATGTAGTGTCCATGTCATGTAGGAAACATGGAGAGTAGGTAGGAGCATATGGATGGGGCGTGTCATGCATGGATACGTACATGTCATGACTCTTTGCAAAAAGGTCATACTCATGCTTTATGTAGTCTCCTTGTCAGTTACCAAGGTTGTATTGGATCCAATAAGATTCATCTTAACAATTTACATGATTTTATAGAGTCCCATTGTCAAAGAAGAAGGCCGTATTGGTTCCATGTGAACTAAGTTTTGCAATATCTACAATAAAATATATTTTGTTAGCTCACATGATAGAAAAAAGACTAATTAACCCAAATTATGCAATTGCAAGCTTAAAATGTACACAAAGAATAATATTTGGACCATTAAATATATTAAACTATAAAAGTAGTATAAACTACACTATTTAAATAATCCCAGCTTAAACTATTTCTCATCCACAAGAAATAATATCCAAAGCAAAATTGAAAGAATATAGCATGTATTCATAAGTGTGTATTGAACTAATATGAACAAAAAAATTTGTTTTGTGCAACGAATTTTCAAAATGAATAAATAATCCTATTCTTAAGGTGTGGTTATTTTAATATGAGATACATAGCCAAATTCTAACTCGGTCCTCGAGAATCCATTATTTTATAAGATTTTACCCCAAACAACAACTAAAAGACTCCCATCTAGGACATCATCTCATCTTAGTTGTGCCTTATGGCTTAATATGAAAGAATTCTAGAATATCATATGGGGCACATTGGCATTTTATTTGAATTAAGCTCAAATGCACCCAACCATCAAGGCCAAATCAATATCTAAAACTAAGTTGGAGTACAAAGTGGGTTGTTATTGCCTTTTATAGCTTTTAAAGATTTACAATTTCAATATAGGTTTCTTTGACAAAGTACTTAACCATCATGACCAGATCGATGTTTAAAACTAGATTAGCATACTAAGTTGGCAATTCATAGACTCTTCATTGATCAAATGAAAATAGATCTAGGTTGATGCTAAAGATGATTTTATCTAAGTGGCATAGTCCTTAGATTTCTGTAGAATGGCACTCTAGATTGGTTGATTCAAGATGATAATGAATAGCATTGTCTCCTTATATCATTTTGATACATTTAATAGCCATTTTCATTTCATTTTAATACATTATCATTTAAGAGAGAGAATTTGACCAATTGATTTCATTTCTATACATTTAATAGACATTTTCATAATTCATGTCCTTGAATCAATTACAATAATACAATATTTTTAGCTTTGACAAGTTCAACTTTAACATATTTCATAGTGCAACATGATTATCTCATCAACATCTCAACAAAAGATGTACATGATAATGTTATATGTAAATGATGAACAATTTCGACAATAGAATTGTATGCTCATTTGAGATGAGAAATTTTAAAAAATGACAAATCACTTGCAATTTATGTACATTAATACTTTTAATTACATAAACAATAACAAATGTGAACGTGCTTACACTAAATGCAAAAACTATAGGCAAAGATGGAAGAGTTCAGTCATGGTGCATAAACAAAATAAGAAGAAAAATGCTACATAAACATGGCATACACGAAAGCATGATGACTTGAATAATAAAATAAAAGATACAACAAACAATTGAAAAGAAAGTACAACTATCATCCGATCTCAAGATTATTCAAAATAATATTCACACTACAAGAATAAGCTTTTGCAAGTGTTGACCCCATTTTGTCTCATTGGGTTTGAATTCCTAAAAAATTTCAATCTCCAGCTAATATTGGATTTCATTCCATTTTCCAAAAATTTTTCACATTTCCACCTATTTATATTACCCATTTTTATTTTTTCCGTAGTTTAGGGGTTTCCATACTAAATGTATTTTCTTCTGCAATTAGCTATAATTTTCCAATTAATTCTACTTTTTGTAAGACTTTTTTCATAATTTTCTCACATGGATTATCTTGAATACAATAATCATTTCTAGTCCTACACATATTCAATTTCTATTGTGATGCATTTCTCTCTTGGGGTACACCCTGTCAATTAATTTGGATTGGATGTGCCCAAAGAACGCAACATGGATCTTTCAAATGTGTAAAGCCCTAAAAGGCTCAGTCAGATAAATTAAAAGCACTTCACCCACAAATGCACAAAATCTTATTATACTTTAGAAAATCAACAAGGCAGGGGTTGATTCACAGGGAAGAAGAGGCACTACAGCCTGGTTAGTTTGACTAGGTTCCTAAAGCGGAGTCTAGGGTTTAAGTGTTTGAAGGTTGATTTTGGTTGTTTACACTAATGGTTCAAGAAATTAAGCAAATAAAGGAGAAAAACCTACGTTCACCCTAGATAGGATTACTTCTTATTAGAATGGAAAATCATATTGAGTAAGAGAGGACTAATTAGACAAAAGCAAGAAAAGTAAGAACTATCACTACACTAAGCTTGAAATTTAGGTAGTAGAGAAATCAAAGACCTAGACTAGAACTAACTGGCAAGAAACTAACAATATCAAGATCAAAGAAGCACTAACTACTCAAGCAAGTCCTAACTATAAAAAACAAAGAAATCAACAAACAAAGTAATTAAGGTAGGTAACTAGGCAATCATGAACTAACAAGGAAGAAAATGAGGGTTTTTAGCAATTAATGGAGGTGTGGGCCATTTGGGGGAATGTGACTGGAATCCAAGCTAGGGGGTCATAACAAGCAAATTATATTGAATCATTTAGATTGCTAGACCAAATAACATGATAAATGCTATAGAATTACCCTAAGCTACTAGTTGACCATGGGTGGTATAAGGTATGTGTAGGGGAACTACACTCTTGCACACCCTATACAACCTTAAGAATATCACTTGGGCTAGGCATATGTTGAATTCTAACATGATATACCAAATCTAGGTTTCTAGAGAGGTGTCCTTAGGGAAATTGGGATCCATGGGTAGGAATGGAGGGTGGAGATGAGGTTATTTCACCTCACATCACCCACCACCTAACCTTTAGGAAACTCCCATGCAATTACACCAAGTACTCCTACATTAGCCACTTAGATCAACCACTTATAAGTAAGAGAGGGGATATGTATGTGAGAAGATAGGGTGCTAGCTAGGGATCCATTAGTTGGACCTAGGAGTAACCCTAAAATAACCTCATACAAGCCATTCTCTCCTAGAGTCTAATTGATCTCAAGACCAAATTGACAAGCAATCCATGTTTTTAAAAAGGACTCAGATGAGTGGGTGTGATATTCTGAAAGATGTTGGATGAATTAGTACATGCCCTTGGGATTATATGGCCAAAGAGGATTTGAAATGAGGAGGTTGGGCTATCAGAAAGGTGATGTGCAAGGCAATTTTGGAGGGACGATGGAAAAGACCATCAAATCTAATCCAGGATGCTCTCTATGGCATCTCAACAAGGTGATCATTGGTGTTACTGCCTCGACGATGAAATGGTATCATCTCTTCTCTGACCAGAAGAACAAGTAACACATCTCTGCAATGCACATAGTTAATGGTTATTGACAGTGAATTGTGATACAATCGTGTGAAAGCTTTTGGGACCACAAAGAAATGGAGCAACAAGACTGTTGGTTACATTGTAGGATTGAAGCCTCACAAGACAACCCTGGTTCAACACTATGAGATGGTGTGGAATCCAAAGTCTTTGTTTGAGGTAATTATAAGAAATAAAAGTCTTTTTATCATCAAGTTCAAGGAAGATAGTGAAATAAAAATAGAGGTGGAGGGGGTCCTTGGTTTGTAGGTTTAAACCTCTTCTGTTGAAGAAATAGGAGATAGGAGAATCTTTAGAGAGACAAAAACTTATGAAGATCTCAATCTATTTCCTAATGTTTTGCTAGAATTCTTGGATAGTTATATTCTTGGACTCCTCGGTAGTTATATTAGCCACCCGCTTTGCTCAAATTTTGTTATTAAATCTTTGTCAATACTAGATTATGCTAGAACTCAAGTCTAGATCTCAAATACCTACAATTTTCCTAAATCTATTGTGATGCAGAGTGATGAGGGGCATAGAGTTGACATTGAAATTTCTTATGAATGGATCCCAGATCTCTATTCGAGGTGTGGTTGTTTTGACCATGAACCTACTATTTTAAATGTCCTGGAAAATAAAACTTAAGTGGATATGAGTTTAAGAATAGACTAGAGGTGTATCTTCTATTCTGGTTACTAATGGTCCTGAGGTAATATCAAAAAAATAAACCCTAACAATATCTATGATAGGTTCTCTCACACAAACTCCTCAGGACATACATATGATCAAGAAGGGGTCTAATGATAGTTTGGTCAGATATTAGGGGTCTAACATGTGAATCATTGTTGGCGAAGTTGGTCAAGATGGGAGTGCAGGCAGAGTGATCAATTAAGCTTTGAAAATTGGTGGCAACATGGACCTTAGTAAGGATTCTTCTCTTAAAGCTCCTTCTTAGAATTTTATGGTCCATGCTACCCCAGTAAATTCTACTTATAGTGTCCCCGATGATATACATGGAGATTATGGAAAACAAGATTGGTGTGAAGAAAAAGGTTACTAATACGGAAGGATTCTATAATGTAGTCAATAAGACTAGTGGCCCTTCGAGGAAGGTTAATAAAAGTGTGTGTCCACTAGGAAGAAGGTGAAGAAGATTCGAAAAACATGTTTGAAATGTTGGAAGTTTTGAATGGTGATGAACCACAACTTACTTAAATTGACAGGTCTCCAGTCAAAGATTGATTCAACGGTTGATAACTTGGGAGTGTTCTGATGGAATATCAGTGTGATGCCCCATCATGCTAAATGAGATTACCCAAAACAATACATGTGTTCGGCTAATAACTATCCATGTAACCATAAAAGTGGGTAATTTAAAACTGATATAAACATTACCATCATTTTTTTAAATATTTACATAAAGGTCCAACAACTTGCATATCAACACATACCATACCATGTATTTACATGTATGTCCAATGGACTTAGCCACAACTTGTATACAAAAGTGTTTGTTCCACATATAAATGCCACATACAAACATAAATAGACTGTCAAAAGCTCGAGTATATATATATATATATATATATATATATATATATATATATATATATATATATATATATATATATATATATATATATATATATATCATTTCAAAAAATGTCCTCAGTCCGAACCTAAGAGTATAGGGATGACTCTAGTACACACTAACTACTAGTGAACCTTCTGCTCCTACTGCTCTTCACGCTACTCTTCCTCACCACCAAGATCCTAAAAACATCACTGACGACCACCCAAAAAGATGTGGTGACCCACAAGGTGAGACCAATGTCCCAGCGAGAGATATAACTCTCAACAACGATTATTGATTACAACATGTTTATATTATTAAACAAGTTAAGTAGATTAAATATGTTAAGCAAGTTAAATAGATAGGCATGGAAACATGCATGATTGGCAAACATATACAGAAATAGATAATATTATAATCTACTAAAAAATTAACTTATCATACTAGATTATATAACAACTAACCGGTATAAGAAACAAAGAAAGGTTTAACAACCAATGTGAACTGTGTTAATCGTAAAAATATATACTACATGGTTGGATTACATCTTTTATTAAGCCATGGGAATTTTGAGGTATACTATTGAGAATCCAACTGACCACTGCTAAGTCAAAATCGATTATGTACAAGATCTAGGAGAGACAAAATCTTAAGATCTCATCCTCCCTCAGTCAGTACAAGTCATCTGCAACAAGATATATAATCAAGATGAAAAATAGCCTAGTCCGTTCTTGGTATATAGGTCATGACACTAGTAACTAGAGTATACAAACCTTATCATCTGAGGTACAATTGTAGTTGTCCTCAAGCATAACACATATATATAAGTATCTGAGATAGGACCACAACTATTATCCTGTCGATATATGACTGCAGACATCCTCAAAAGAAAACATGCATATACTCAATAGTATACGACTTCTAGCTTCCATTAGAGAAATACTCATTTCACCATATAGAAATTCCAAACACTAGAATGGATGTACGACACATGACACTACATGATTAGGGTTTCACTTGATTAGTTAATGCCAATTGGGTGAGTTAAGGATGCATCAATCAAGTTGTATACAAACACTAAAAGAGTTCTACAAAAACATGGCATGTTGCAACTTTAGAAGATATAAAACATATGTAGCATAATTCTTATCAAATCATCACAGGATACCAATCTAAATAACATCATAAAGAGGATCATACCTTCATAAGGACTCACCCATACCCAAGGGTCATTCAAACCATCCCATCATTCCCTGTAAGAACATCATTATCTTTCCATGCCTTACCAACGGCTCATCCAACCATCACCACACATGTGACATATAAGTTTAACATAACATTGCATTTAAGAGATCATGATGTTCATATGGAAATATATTAGGGTTACAAACATTTAGAGAGTATTTCTCATCATACCAATTATACAAGGAAGCTAAGTATGATTAACCATCATCACTTATTTGTATTAGGGTTAGATCTAACAAGATAAGTTGAATTAATGTTACAAAACCACACTCAAGGATAAGACCTAGTTCTTAGCATTTCCATTGAATCATGAAAGCATAAGTTCAAACATAACCATCTCATTCTAAACAACCAAAACGCTTGAGTATGACTGATGTTCATAGGTCCAGAAAAAGTCATCCATTATAGAGTTAGGAAATCATAGGGACCATAGAGTTAGGAAATTTTAGCGACCATAGAGTCATAGATCGTAGCGACCACTAGGGTTAGGAATCTCATCAACCACCATGTTCAGAGATCTTGGCGACCACTTGTGTTAGGAACATCATCAACCACTAGGGTAAAGAACCATAGCAACCACTAGGGTTAGAAGACATAGAGACCACTATATTTGGATATCTTAGTGACCATTAGGGTTAGCTATCTTAGCGACCACTAGGGTTAGCTATCTTAGCGACCACTAGGATTATATATTTCCTCGACCATTAGGGTTAGATACATCATTAGCCACTATGGTTAGATATCTTAGTGGCCAATGGGAGTTCAAAAACTTGGCAAACACCCAAGATATAAAATCTTTGGTGACCACATAGATCAAAATCTTGGTGATCAACTACGTCAAGAAATCTCATCGACCATACATTCAAAAACCCTACAACCACCTGAGTTCAAAATCTTTGTCGATCTACATACATCAAAAATTCTCGGTGACCACTAAGAGTCCAAAATCTTTGACGACCACTACGTGTTCAAAAACTTCATCAACACTAAGGGTCCAAAACTTGGCGACCAACATAGAAATCAAATCTCGTCAACCATATAGAGTGAAAACTTGGAGACCACACAACATCACACACATGTCCAAAATCTAGGGTTTCTATCTTTAAGGAAGAAACATTCATCAGGTATAGAGGTACATCAAGAAGGATTATCTACTCAAGATCTACCATCTAAACTCAACCTTAGGCAATGGTGACATATTTCTACTTGGAACAACATTTAGGGCAAGATCGTGTACATGTAAGATAAGAGTAAGAAATAATCGTGGAGAAAGTTATATAACTCACCTATAGGATGCAAATGAAGCTCCAAACAACAAGGTAGCTTGAGGAAAAAAGGTAGAAACCCTAGCTTAAGAACTCCACTCGAATAAGCTAGCTCCTTCTCCAAAAAAGGAACCAAAACCTAGGTCAAGAAAGAAAGAAAGAAGGTGTCTTCAACATCTAGCTCAAGCTCAGAATAAGAGAGAGGAAGGTAGGTTAGCAAGAAAAATGAAGGAAAAGAGGGAGATCTCGCTTACCAAGATTAAGAAGCAAATCAAGGGAGCACCAAACGACCTCAACAAGGGTGGATCCAAACCCTAGGTGCACATGCAAGAAAGATCGGGCAAGATTCTCCTTCCTTTGATCCTTCTTCTCGACCAAGCAATGGGGACAACCTCCAAGCACAACTAAGAAAGGAGAGAGAGACATCGAGGTATGTAAAGAACTTCTTTTCATGCAAGGAGGGAGGTATATATAGGGCTTAGGTGAGAGAGAGAGAGATGAAAGGAGAGGTGTCAAGTGATGGATGCATGTGTCGAAGGTCAAACATCTCTTCCATGCAACCAAGATGACCACACCAAATCTTGGCAACCCAGATGAGTCAGAAACCTCATCGACTACCAAGAATCTTGGCAACCAAGATGGTCAGAAAAACATAGAGACCGCATAGGTATTTTGGTGACCAATGATGAGTCAGAATACCTATCGACCGACAACCCTAGACATCTTGGCGACCAAGATGAGTTAGAAGCCTCATTGACCGCTAACCCTAGATGTCTCAAGAAGACTTGGTGAACACCAACAGTAGGTGGCCCAATCACTCAAGGTCCACCATAGGGTTAGGGCATCCAAGAGAGCAAATGCTAAGTCAACCCAAGACTAGATGTCACCACTCAAACCAAGATGTGACAAGGCACCCCTAAGCAAAACTATATCTAACATGATATTAAAACATGTGAGACAAAAAAAGCATGTGACAAATTGCAACCAGAACTTATATATCGGTAAATTGCATAAAAGCCTACAACAACCATATAAAAGCATAACTACCCCAAACAATGTCCAAACTTGATCAAACTTGAACCTTAATCTTGTCACATGATATCAAAACACATCTTAGGGTTTGATTAAGGTTTTTTTATCCAATTATGATAAGAAAGAATGTTAAAACATAAAAAAGACCAGCGGTCTTACAACCATAAACCCTTAATAGGGATTTCACCCCTAAAATCCTGTGTGAAACAAAGATAGACACTCCACACCATGGTGATGCCACAATGCCTAAAGGATATATCCTTCTTCTTCAACTTCTTCAATCTTCTGTTCAAGATCATCACATGACCCTCACTCTAAAACCTTTGGCGACCAACAGACTTCAAAATTCTTAGAGACCACTAAGACCACAAAATCATCATCTACCACTAAGGGTTCAAAAACTTCATTGACCACTAAGGGTCCAAAGCTTGGTGATCAACATAAAAATCAAATCTCATCAACCACATAGAATGAAAACTTGGCGACAACATAGCATCATACACATATGTACAACATCTATGGTTTCTATCTTTAAGGAAGAACATCCATCAGGTTTAGAGGTACATCATGAAGGATTATCTACTCAAGATCTACCATCTAAACTCAACTCTAGGCAAAGGAAACATCTTTCTACTTGCAACAACATTTTAGGGCAAGATCATGTACATGCAAGATAAGAGTAAGAAATAATCATGGAGAAAGTTATATAACTCACCTCTAGGATGAAGATGAACCTCCAAACATCAAGGTATTTTGAGGAAAGAAGGTTGTAACCCTAGATTTAGCACTCCACTCAACCAGGTTAGCTCCTTCTTCAAAAAAGGAAGCAATCCTAGATTAAGGAAGAAAGAAAGAAAGAAAGAAGGTGTCTTTAACCTCTAGCTCAAGCTCCATATTGATCCGACCAAGATGAAGAGAAAGAAAGTTAAGGTAGAAAGGGAAATGAAGGAAAAGAGGGAGATGCCACTTACCAAGACCAAGAAGCAAAGCACGGGAGCAACAAATGACCTCAATAAGGGTGGATCCAAACCCTAGGTGCACATGAAAGCAAGATCGACGAAGCTTCTCCTTCCTTGTCTCATTCTTCTCCACCAAGAAAGGGGGATAAGCTCAAGCACAAGTAAGAAGGGAGAGAGAGATAGGTGTGTAAAGAACTTATTTGCATGCAAGGAGGGTGGTATATATATGGCTTAGGTGAGAGAGAGAGAGGATAGGAGAGGTGTCAAGACATGCATGCCATGTGTCCAAGGTCAAACATCTCATCCATGCAAAAAAGATTATCACACTTGGTGAGCCAGATGAATTTGAAACCTCATTGAAAACCAAGAATATTGGTGACCAAGATGGTCATAAAAACATAGTGACCAAATAAGTATTTTGGCGACCAATGATAAGTTAGAAAACCCATCGACCACCAACCCTAGAAATGTTGGCGACCAAGATGAGTTAGAAGCCTCATTGACTGCTAATCCTAGATGGCTCAAGAAAACTTGGCAACCGCTAACAGTAAGTGGCTCAATCACTCAAGGTCCGCCATAGGGTTAGGGCATCCAAGAAAGCAAACCCTAAGTCAACACAAGACTAGATGTCACCACTCAAACCAAGATGTGACAAGGAACCCCAACGCACAACTATATCAAACATGACATGAAAACGTGTGAGGCACAACAAACATGTGAAGAATTGCAACAAAAAACCTTAGATGTGGGTAAATTGCATAAAAGCCCAAACCAAGCATTTAAAACATAAATTGCCCAAAAAATATCCAAACTGGACAAAACTGGACCAAACTTGGAACTAAAGCTTGTCACATGAAATCAAAACACATCTTATAGATTAATTAGGGTTTTAAGTATCCAATTATAATAAGAAAGCATGTTCAAATATAAACGTTTAGGGGTCTTACAGGTAGAGGTCTTAATAAACATGTGCTCCAGGCTATCTCTCATACTGAATTGCCTATAAAGTTCTTGTTGAAATCAAGGCCAGATATAAGAAGATTCACAAAGTTACTCATAAAATTTGGGGGAATAAGGAGTGTTTTTTTTACCATAATTCTCATCCTCGAGGTAGAATTGTTATTCTTTGGGATCAAGACATATTGAAAGTCAAAACAAATTCAAAGATCGGTCAGTTTATTCACTGTGTTGTAGAACATAAAGAGTAAGTGTTTTCATTACTACTATCTATGGCCAGAATGAAAAAAAGAAAAGAAATTTCTTCTAGAATGATTTGGTTAATATTAGTAAAGATATAAATGGTTCTTGGATTCTTATGCGGGATTTTAGTGCCATTACATTCCCTCATGAAGGTTTGGGGAGAGGATTCTATTCTACTAAACATTTGGAAGATTTTAATGAAGTTTTCTAGAAAATTGATCTTTTAGAACTTGAGTTGAAGGATGTGTTCTTTACCTGGGATAACAGGCAAAAAGGAGATCAGTTGGTTCTTTCTAATATTGATGGAGTTTTTTTTAATGAAGATATCAGAGACCAATTCAAAGATAATTGGGGTGAGAATTGAAGCACTATTTATAGCGACCATCATTAGATGATTGTGAGGATGGACAATGATATGAAAAGAAATAGAGTATATTTCAAAATTTTGAATGCATGGTCTAGTCACCCTGAGTTACTCAACATTGTTTGTAATGTGCGGAATATCACTGTTGAGGGAAATCATATGTTCAAAGTCACAGGGAAGCTAAATAATGCTAATGATAAACTTCTTGAATGGAATAAGGAGAGATTTGGTAATATTTTTAATGTTCTAAAATATTGGAGTTTGAGGGAAATGAAGCCCTTAAACCTATTGATATTCATACTGATGATGTTTCTTTGTAGCAGATTGCTATTGTTGAAAGGAAAGATGATATTCTGGTAGTTGATAGAGAGGAATCCTTTTGTAAGAAACCTTCTAGAGTTAATTGACTTAAATTAAATGATAAGAATACTAAATCTACTATTTCTCAATCAAGTACAGATCTGCCAAAAATTGTATTAGATGTATGGACATTAATAAAATGATATCTCTAGCCATATTTTCTTGCTTTATAATTATTTCTTCAATCAGTACTCCAATTTTGAAGGGGCCTGTTGGAATGATGATTGGTCTAACCCCACTATTTCTTTGAATATTTTGATTTGTTGATAGCAACTGTCACTAAAGAAAAGATTGATAGAGTCATGTAGGAGGTTGATGGTGATAGAAATCATGGACCAGATGGGTTTAATAGTGACTTCTTCAAAGCCCCTTGGGACATTATTGGGCGTGATGTTGTGAAAGTTGTGCAAAAAAAATTAGTAAGAATAAAATGCTTAAAGAGGTTAATAAATCGTATATCACTTTTATCCTCAAAGTTCAAGATGCTCACTACAAAAAGGATTGGCACCCCATTAATTTATGCAACTTTATATATAAGATCGTTTAAAAAGTCCTCTCTAATATACTATAAAAAGTCATACCTTCTATTATTAGTCATAGTCAGAGTGTGTTTGTAAAAGGTAGCTAAATTTTTTATGTTCTTATTCTTACTAATGAACTTATTAGTGACTTCGATTGATGTAGTAGGGAAGAAAAGATGCATGTCAAGGCTAATCTAATTAAAGCCTATGATATCATTAAATGGCCTTTTCTGTTAAATGTGCTTGATAAAATACACTTTCCTAGATGCTAGATTTAATGGATTCATAGGATTATGAATAGTACTACCCTTCATGTTCTAGTGAATGAATTCCTACTGATGTCATTTATCCCAGTAATGGTATCAGGCAGGGTGATCCCCTTTCCCTATCTTTATTCATCATTGCCATGGAAGGCTTCAGTTAGAAGATGAGAAATGAAGTTAAGTAAGAGGGAGATTGACCCTTTCTATGTTAGTGATATTATTGTTTCTCATATTCTGATTGTTAATGATGTGGTGGCCTTCACTAAAGAAAATAATAAGAATGCTACAAACCTGAAAAATCTTCTTATTAATTCTAGAGATATTTCCAACCTTGTCTCTAATCTTGCTAAAAGTGATGTTTTCTATAGAAAAAATGATGATGTGTAGGCTATGTCAAATATTCTTTCTATTGAAAAGGGGATCTCCCAATGAGATATTTGGGTCTTCCACTCTTCTATGGGAACTTTAAAATATCATTTTGTGTGCCTTTGGTTGATAAAATAAAAAAGTGACTAGAAATTTGGTAAATGAATATGCTCTCCTTTGGGGGAAGGATTGAACCATTCAATTATACTCTGACTTCTATCTATACATTCTAGTCATCTACTTTCCCACTTCCTATAGTTGTTATGGAGCATATTAGTAGAATGTGTAGAAATTATATCTAGGGCGGCCCTTCTCTAGATAAGAAGATGAATCATGTGAGTTGTGATCTAGTGTTCATGCCTAAAAGAGAAGGTGGACTGGGTGTTAGAAAGGTGTAAGATGTTAATAAAGTTGGGTTGTTAACTAATGCGTAAAATGTAGTCTCAAAGAAGGATATCTTATGGGTAAAGTGACTTAATTAGAAGTATCTTATAAATGACTGATATTGGTCTTCCAAAGTTAAGGTTGAGAGCTCATGGATGTGGAAGTATATTATTAATATGAGGATCCTCATTCTACCTTTTATTAGTATCCATATTGGTTATGGTAAAAGTTTTAGGATCTGGAAGGATCCATGGCTACCATGAAACTATTTCTTGGGTGATTGTTTAGATAAGAAGAATGATCTAAGGATCAGGTTTGGATGTTCTGGGTTGCTAAGTAATATTACTAGCAATGGAAGTTGGGATATCCCAAATAAGAGAATTTTCTCTGAGTTGAGAGATACTATTCTTAATGTTGATATCAAGTTTTCACACAAGGATTCAATAGTTATGAAAGGTATTACTATCTTGTAGTTCATGAGTGCCTAGAACATTGTTAGGCAGAAGTATACCACCCCTGGTTGGGCTAAATGGCTATTGAGCTATAACCATCCAAAATTTTTCATTATGACTATTTGTAAGATGCTTCTGTGTAAACTACCCACTATGTATGGTTTGTTCTTAGTATGGTTAATTCTTGGTATCGTGATTCTCTATGTATGACTAGGATGTTGAAGGAATTCAACATTTATTGTTAAAATGTGTGTTTGCTACAAGTATCTAGATTAAGGTTGTGGAGGTTGATGTTGGGAAATCGGGGGGACATATAAGGCAGCGGAAACAAAAAAAAATCATGCCTGATTCCCTAATCAGTGAGGTCACATCAACAACGATGTACTAGGAAGGTCCTCAAAAGATAAAAATAGTTATACCTAGTCCTAGATCAAGTCCACTGACAACTCTTGTTACAGCATGCTTCTTCTTCAAGAAGCACTCGAGTAGTCATCAGCAATGGCCTCCTTGTGCAACATCATAGATGGCAGTTGATGACGTCCTCCTAGAGGAAAGAAACAATCTCCTTCCTTATAGATAGTCCACATGGATCATAGGGAAATCCACCTTTGCATTACCAGATCCAACATGAAGGATTTGTCCCTTCAAACGTTAACCTACTAGGATTTTTTGCTCTCCCAATTATCTCTCCCTTGATGTCCCTCCCTTTCACAGCTAGGACTTGCTCAACCTCTCTTGGTTACCACAACTAGAGAGGGAAACAATTGTTAGAGTTTATTTTTGTGTCTGGGAAGCCCACCGCACCCCTCTATTTATAGGAGGCCTAGGATCGGGTTTCTAGTCGATTCAGGAGTCAAAGAGATGGAATTTCATGAATTTTCTAGAAGCTACAAATGAGAACTAATTTGTTCACTATTGAAATCATTCGATTCATGGTTGAATCAATTAGTTCAACCCTTAAACCAAACGTCTGAAATTCTTTTCAATTTTTAATCACATTGACATACAATATTTGATTAATGCAAACCAATATGTCAACATCAATCCTTGATCCAATCGAATTGATCATTAAACTAATCGGTTCAACACCTAAAACTGGTCAGTTTAGATCATGAGCCAATTGGTTCACTAAGTGAACCACTCAGTTCATGCCCTGGTTCAACCAATATTCAACCAGTGCAATATCCTATTGACCTGACATTGAATCAATAGGTTTAACAGTTGAACCAATTGGTTAATAGTCTAGTCAGTCAATTTTTGACCTCATTTGTTTAAATTGAATACCTAAACAATTTAGTAAACCAATTAAACATCATTCATAAATAAACTCATATTACAAGTGTATCTTATGCATGTGACCCTATAAGTCCCAAATTACATTGGCAGTGAATGTTTGTAACCATCTTATGGCATCACAAGAAATGAGCGGTATCTAGAAACACATCATTTCTACCCAAGTAACTCTGAAAGTTGGAGAGGAACTACAATCTACAAGCCATGATCAGTGTTACTATGATTATATAGTTCTATTGTCTCTGATATCTGTATTGAACTTGAGGTGTGGAATCGTCACTCTCTCAATGTTCAATCCATGTTCCTTGAACTAGAGCAGACTATCCGAGATGCATGTGAGTTCACATATCACATATTGAATCAAATGAGTATAGTCATCATTTCTCAGTCTTACTTATCAAGTGGCCTGGATATCAAACTCATGTAGGAGGGACAAACCCCATCTAGATCACTCACACTCAGTCCCCATATGATTATCTGAGCATCATCTTTATAGCAACCCTTATTCAAGGTCATGTTGGATGATGTGAAAGTGCAACGAATGACATGTGATGAGTGTAGTAATTTTAGGTTTAAGAACCAGAATCACCACTATCTCTATGAGAGTTGATTCTAACTAACATA
Source organism: Alisma plantago-aquatica (assembly GCA_963693085.1). Taxonomy (NCBI): domain Eukaryota; kingdom Viridiplantae; phylum Streptophyta; class Magnoliopsida; order Alismatales; family Alismataceae; genus Alisma; species Alisma plantago-aquatica. Next base: position 721,439,423 of record OY856411.1, on the reverse strand, counting down.
CTATGCTATCCATATATCACTCTCAAGGTGGGTCTGTCTGATACACTATTCTCTAACATGTACATGTGAGCTTGAGTTTATATCACACATCATGACTAATGAGATTTTTTCATTATTCAACACACACTCTAATCTTATGTATTATTGTCGTCTATTTTTCTTCTATAGTAATATCTGACGAGAGACATATCAAGAATGTGTATACTCTTAACATACATATGATATCATTATTCAATTCCTCAACTTGAATACAAATTCATTGAGTAACATCATTCTTTAGACATGTACTATGTCTCTGTCATCTCATGCTTGAGACAAACATAATAGATGAAATCACCTTTATCATTATCAAAATAAGTATATGATGCCCCATGACAATAATTATATGATTGGCTCTATGGGAATACATACCAACATACTCCCACTTGCACTTACAGCCAATCACCTATGAATCTGATTCCAAGTGAAGTTAACATGCCTATCATGTTTCTACTGAGCGAACACTTTTATTGCAGTTTAACAACATTTGCTTCTAGTCAGTATTTTGCAAGTTTCACATCTCATCATTGTACGACTTCTCATATGAGATGGAAGTGGCGTAGTATGGTATCTTTGATTCCTTGCCTATCCACTAGCTCTATTGTTGTCATAGTATCTTTACTATTTCATAAATGGTAGGAACCTCCCACAAGTTCATCCATATAAACTTCTAGATCCATACAATATCCTCTATTATTCTCAAAACAACAAGGTACTCGACTTCTATTATAGAATTTAGCAAAAGTCTCTTACTCAGAACTTTTCCAGCTTGTAGTTCTTGTTTTAAGGTCAAACACAAATCTATATTGTGATCACTAATTTTATTTTCCAATTTAGAAGCTTGCATTGGTGTAACTATTTACACCCAACTATTACTTATTACGATAACCAAGGGATGATCTTTTTAGTTCTTCCCAAGTACTTGAGGATGTTCTTCATGGCTGTCCAATGACTTTCACTGCAATCTAACTAATATCCACTAACCGTGCCCAATACATACAAGAGAACTGGATGAGTGCATATCTTCTCATCATGCATAACATATGAGATAATGGGATGAGTGTATAACAATGCATATATGGTAGATCCAATTGTGAATGTATATGGCATCTATCCATGTGCTCCCATTATTCACATGAATGGGGACACTATACTCCTAAGAGACTAACTCAATGGAACATGGACAAGTTTTCTACCATTGAGTCCTGCATGATGAAACCCTTCAACATCTTGCCAATGTATGTGCTCTTTATTAGGTCAAGAAGCTTTACAGATCAATCTTTATTGATCCCAATTCCTATCACATATGATGCTTTGCCTAAACCCTTCATAGAGAAGGTGCTTCCCAACAATGTTTCAATTTTTGTAATATAAGGATGTTGTTCCCCATCATTATGTGGAATAGAAATATGCTCCCACTAAATTCTTATAATCACAGATTTCATCTTCATTCTGATTAAAGTCAAATTATTTTACTGTCTTGTCAAATAAAATATTCCAGCTCTAATATGCTTGCTTCAATCCATGGACTGACCTTTGTAGCTTACATACTTTATTTGCAATATTGGATTTATAAAACCTTCAGTTTGTGTCACGTACATATCCTCTACAGTATTCCTATTCAGGAATGCAATTTTAAAATCCAATTTGCCAAATCTCATAGTCATTCTAAGTTGCAATGTCAAGCATGATCCTGATAGATTTAACCATGCAAATTGGTGAAAAGATATCTTCATGTTCAACATCTTGAACATGTTTGAAACATTTACAACCAATAAGTCGTCATAGGTTTGTACACTAGTATCCATGACCCAAATGCACCCTATGCGTCTTACCCCTTAAGGTGATCCACCAAGGTCATATCTTGTTAGATATGGACTCCATCTTGGATCACATGGCCTCAAGCCATTTATCAGACTATGGTCCCTCAATAGCCTCTAGGTAGGTTACTGTTCATCTTATGACCAACTCATAGCCTTTCTGAGTTATAAGACATAATAATCTTTCAAGCTCACGACGTATTCTACTAGATCTACAAGTTTTGTGTTTACATATGGAACTTGAGATTCCACAACAATTTGTGATTCTCCTTGTTCCTATTGTACCACTTTATGTTCAATGTTTTCTTGTTTGTCTCAAACTTCTTGAGTTCCACTTTTCTCCCACTGATTCCTTTAGACCGAATTCCTTTAGGATATAGCTATCCTGGAAATAAACAATTTTGAAGTTGGATTGGAATAATAGTAGTTTTCAACAATATTATGTGATTTATGGACAAAGCCTTTCAAGAAACTATTTTCTTGTATAAGATTGCAATCCTAATCTTTATAAAAAATGTATCAGAATAGTTCCCATGCCATCTCTTATATGATGTCTTTTGAACCATTTTAGATGGTACATTGTATAGTGTAAAGCATATGACAAAAGGAATTGGAAGATCAACTAGATTTATTGATGATCGCACCATGACTAACAAGGTGTGATACCTTCTTTTTGATACACTATCATTGTCTTTCTAGGAGCTCAACATGATACACTATTATTGTTTTGTAGAAGGTCCTCAAACTCTTGGTTTAAAATATTTCAACATCGATCACATCAAAATGTCTTAATACTTTTACCAATCTAGTTACGTACTTCATTCATGATCTCCTTTAAAGAGATTTAGACTTGTATTTCATTCAATAAAATCCACCATTCTACTGCGATTATCAATAAATATAATGATGTATTACTAACCACCTTTAGCACTTATTCTAAAAGATCTATATACATCAATATGTATGGGCCCTAATAGATAGTTGCTCATCCACTACATATAGTGAAGATGTTTTTTTCATATTGCCCAATAAATAAGACTTGCATGTATCTATTGGTTTGATAACCAAAAGTGTCTAGATAACTATCATATGGATTCTCGAAATGCATTTCTCATTTATGTGCTTTAAATGACAATGCCATAGGTATTCATTGTTTGAGTCATCAAGCAATTAAGTGTGTATAACTGTCTCTAGAACTATCAAATATAAACTATGAGACATTGGGGCCACTTCCATAAAAGATCTTATCTTTGAAAGAAAAACATCAAATATATTCATAATATTCTTCTCCATACAAGATAAATGAAGTTTTTCATTAATGGCAGGTACATACTAATTCTATTACATGCCCATTAGGATGAATGATAGATTCCAAGTGTGATGGCAGCAACTCTTGCTCTACATAGTTTTTGCTTACTTCATCTCAGGTCCTAAAGTGGAGATCTCTATCTCCTTCTTCTTCCTAAGTTCCTTCAAGTGCAAAGGATAGATTCAACTTGCACTTACCTTTTCTTTATCTTGAATGCAAAAGACTTCAACTTGAGTTTATCCTTAGAACTCTCCCTGGACATGCTTTTATCATTGGACTTCACTCTACTAATCATCATCACAGGTTTGCCCATATTCATTCATGTTTCAACATTTATCCATAGGCCAGGTAATTTTGACAATAGTTTAGCCACGTCACTCAACTAGTAACACTCAATAAACTGGCTATATGGGATTAAGAGAGAATGATTTCCCCCCCTCCCATGCCCGTGGTGGAGGCCGAACGCCCGAGAGGGTGGTAAATCAAGGCGGCAACTGGGATTTGAACATGGGTCCCTTCATGAGGAGACACTGTGCTTGACCACTTGAGCCACTCCTTGTCAGCCGATAAAATGGCTATATGATTCAGGCCATGATTGTAGAATCATATCTGTGGCCAACTCTTAGATGAAAGGAAATCCCAATATGTCTAGATGTTCCACATGCCCAATCATATTGAGCACATGGGTCTCTACTGGATCTCTTTCTGGCATCTTGACTCAAAGAGCTCCATTGAGACATTGTACCTTTCTTGCTTTGCATGATTCTAGTTCATATTCTTATGATGTGTGACCATCTTAAGAATCCCCATGCCTTCATGTTTCTCATGCAACTCATAGTTCATATAGCATAGCATAGGTACTTAATGTCTAAGGCATCGTTGGCATGCTTCCAATTAGCATCGACCTCATCCCTAGGTGCATCAGGAGTGGTTCCTTTGCCATTGGTGTCCCAAGTCATAGAGATTATGATCATCATTCAGAACCCTTCTCAAAGTACAAAACCAATCATGGAAGTTTTTCCTATTTAGTATGTTCTTCTTAAGAATTGATCCCAATGATGATTTGTTTGACATTTTTTCTACAAAAGAAATTTGCAATTTATTAAAATACTTTTATTTAATTAGATTTGATAATGTAGACAATATTAGTTAGGACTTTAATTAATTATCTCTCCCACTATTTTGCTCAAATTGATATCCTCACTTCCAATCCAGAAGATTGCAGAGTATAACTTTCTAGTGAGCCAACATCCATATTTCACCAAATTGAGGGTCAACTTTGACTGATCGCTCACAACTTGGCTATTCAGGTAGACAACACTTGTCAATTGCATTTCATGCAACTCTTGGATAGATGGTGTGCACAACTCTTTGTATGCTTCTAGGTACTTAATCTCATTGAGATCACCTAGTTAAGACTGACCCAAAAGCCAACATGATTGAATATGCACCCTGCATTGGAAGATCTACACATCTACCATCACAATTCCACAAGATGGACAACCCATCATGCTTTGGTTTAACCTATGCTTAGTCATTCAAGCTTTTCATGTGTTTTTCTTATGGAAATCATCTAAGACTCAATATATAAATGAGGGATTTATATTTATATAAATGCATATACATATCCAATCATCACATACTTATAGTACGTATTGTATACATGATATATCCCACAAACGTAAACATACAATTATAAAATAGAAGTGATGGTCATGGCCATATCTATTGTAATTCCTTAGAGACACAAGGAATTACTACCACCTAAGGTCTACATCACATGTAGCAACCTGGTGTTGATGAAGATGTGTGCTGAACTAATCTGGGTTGATCATTTCAACACTTGAATCGATCGGCTCATCTCCTGGTCAATCGGGTGGTCTATCAGATCAATCATCTGGTCTCAGTCCAAACAATAGAAACCTCTAGTTGGCTGGTTGGGCCACTAGATGATTGATTCATCATGTTGTCTTCCCTCCTCCATCCTCCAGCAGATCAGTTTGTCCACTGAGTTGATCAATTTTTTTGGTGCATAACATCTTCTCATGATGAAGCAAAATCTAAAAATATCCTATTCAATATTACATTGTAAAAGAGGAAAACCTTGAGTTACACTCAATGGGAGGATAGGAAGGAGAGAATTCATACTTATACACATGGAAAGGAGACAAAGACTTAGTATGTAAATCAAGATATAAACTAGGATAAACAACCATCCAACCAAGCATAAAGATCTAAGGGGTTATTCGCCATTACCATGCTATCATCCACCATCAAAACACCTTTTAGGGTGATGTGTATTGAATGCATATGTGTCATATCATATATACATATTTATTTATATTTGTGGGATCATATATGATATTTAATCAGATATGCACATTAATAATTTTAATATTCACAGCATATGCAATAAAATAAATATGATTGCATCGATTTGAATACATATACAATGTAAATCAACCTAGATCTAATACCACTATTAGAAAATCAGGGCGACAGATAAGGCATCAGAAACAAAAAAAAATATGCTTCCATTCCCTAATCAGTGAGATTGCATCAACAATGATGTATCTAGGAAGGAAGGTAACAAGAGTTATACATGTGACTACTCTTGTTATGCATGCTTCTTCTTCAAGTAGCACTCGAGAAGTCCTCAATAATGGTCTCCTAGTGAAACACCATAGACGGTGGTTGACAGTGTCCTCCTAGCGATAGGAAACAACCTCCTTGCCTCTAGAGTAATCCATACAGACCATCGAGAATCCATGTTTGCACTACCAGATCCAATGAGAAGGAGTTATCCCTTCGAACGTCAACATGCTAGTGTTGATTTGTTCTCCCAATTGTCTCTCCCTTTTATCCCTCCCTTTCACGGGTAGCACTTGATGGGGCTCTCTTGGATACCACAATTAGAGATGACAATAATTGTCAAAGATTATTGTTGTGTTTGTGAAGCCCTCTGTACCCAACTATTTATCAGAGGGCCAGGTTTAGGGTTTCTAGTCAATCTGCGAGTTAGAGAGACATAATTTCATGAATTTTCTGGAAGCTACAAATAATGAACCGGTCAGTTAATGGCTGAATTGGTCAGTTCAACCCTTGAACCGATCATCTTAGATGCTTTCTTATTTTTAATCACTTCGGCATACAATATACAATTAATGCAAAACATGATGTCCACATCAATCCTTGATCCAATCGAATTTATCCCTGAACTGGGCAGTTCAATACTTTAATTGGTTTTTCATACCATGAACTTTGATTGATTCATTAAGTGAACTGGTTGGTTCATGCCCTGATCCAACCAATATTTTTCCAATGTAGTTTCCTATTGACTAGACACTTAAATCGACGGGTTCAACATATGAACTTGTCAGTTCATATTCCAATAAGTAAATTGTCAACACCAGTTGTTTAAGTTGAATATCTAAACACTTGAGTAATCAAATTAAACATCATTTATGAATAAAATCCTATTCCAAGTGTATCCTATGTGTGTGACCCTATTTGTCCCAAATTACGCTGGCAGTGAATCTCTATAACCATTTCATTACATCACAAGCAATGATCGATATCTAGAAACACATCATTGATACCTAAGTAATTTGGATACTTGGAGAACAATTTCAACCTACAATCCATGATTAGTGTTACCGTGATCATTTATTTCCTTTGTCTCTGATATCGACTCAAGGCATGGAATCTTCATCCTCTCATGATGCAATTCATGTTTTTTGAACTGAAGCAGACTGTCTACGATGCATGTGAATTCACATATCACATATTGAATCAAATGAGTATGACCATACATTTCTCAGTCTGCTTATCAAGTGGCTTGGATATCAAAATCCTGTAGTAGGGAAAATTTCATCTACATCACTCACACTGAATCCCCATGTGTCACAGAGTACCTGAGCATCACCTTTTTAGCAACCCTTATTCGAGATCACATTGGATGATGCCAAAGTACAATGAATAACATGTGATGAGTGTAGTGATTTTAGGTCGAAGAACCACAACCACCACTATCCAGTCACTATGAGAGCTGATTTTGACTACTATTCCATGGTATCCATTGATCACTCTCAAGGTGGGTCTATCTGATATAATGTTCTCTAACATGTACTTGTGTGGTTAGACTTGATATCACATATCATGACTAATGATATTTTGTCATCAATCAACACACACTCTAGTCTTGTGTACAATTGTCATCTATTTTTCTTCCATTGTAATATTTGACTAGGGACATAACAAGAATGTATATACTCTTAACATACATATGATCTCATTGTTCAAGTCCTCGACCTGAAGACATATGTCATCGAGTAACATCATTATTTTGACTTCTACTATGTCTGTGTCGTCATCTCATGATTGAGACAAATAGATAGAATTACCTTTATCATTATCAAATCAAGTATATAATGCCCCACGACAATAATCCTATGATTGGCTCTATGGGCATACATAGCAATAGTTGATGCTATTCCCAAAATCCCCATATGCCTGAAGAATTTTGTTGGCTTTAGCTCAAAGGAGAAGCATCTTATTCGCATCACCATTCTTCATTGGATATGGTGTGAAAGAAATTTCAAAATTTTAAGAGGAAAGAGGAGGATGCTAAAGCATGTTGGAAGATATTTCTAACACCCTTATTTTGTGTAAATAGTTCTTTGTTGTATATACTTCTCTTTTTATACATATATGTTCTTTTCTATTATGTTCTATAAATCCAAACTGTTTTTCATCAACAAAATGGGAGGCACGCTTATTGTGAAAAAAAAATCCATGTTTTTAAGCATAAACCACAAGATAAAATATGGTAAATAAAATACAAGTATAACAAAATAAATATAAAATAAATATATATGTTTACAAGTTATTTCTCCTCAACATGGTATTAGAGTCACAATTTTTCCCCAAACAGCCCAACAAGAGGGATTAGCTACTTGTAGTACAAAAAAATGGAAAAAGAAGAAGAGAAGAAGAAATAGCCATGAACCCATATAAGTTCTCTTCTCCTTCACCTCCAGTAGCAAGAGAAGTTATTCCTCCCTTCAAGATGGATGGCAGACACAGAATGGGTGATGGATGTGGTCAAAACCCAATGAAGGTAGGGTATTGAGGTGAGCGAAGGTGGAAATAAGGTGGATGTAGGTGGGAGTAGGTGGGAGCTCAATGAATGCTCTAGTAAATTCTAGGAGTGAGAAATTAGCTAACCTTGTGCTACAACCTCCACCCATGTATAAATAGGTGGTGGGGAAGCACTATTCAAGTTTGGGTAAAAGTGGAAATGTAGTGTAGAAAAATATAGGGTTTTTTTGGCAGCACAGTCAGGTGGGAAAGGTAGAACGATCACATTGAGAGAGAACGATCATGCTGGTAGAGTGAAAATGTCTAGTTGATAGTGGAAAAATAGAGGTTGGTAGGATGTCCTTGGTGAGATCTAGGTAGCACGATAGTGCTTGGTACCACGTCTATGGTAGGTGAGTTGGGGACTAGGTCATTTCTGTTAACACAGCCATTTTGATCTTTGGCACCATGGCCATGGTAGCTGCCACAACCATTCTGGGAGCTGCTTGGTAGGTTGTGCTGGCTAGCATGGCCGTTCTGTTTAGGTTGTTGTAGCTTAATCAACTCTTGAATCAACATGTGATTTCTTTGTTGGCAGTAAGACCATTCCGTGTCACCATGGTTGTACTGGTGGTTTTACTTGCATTTTGAGCTTGAAACTTCATGTTTCTTGGACATCTTTTCATTAGCTTGACCCTTGTCCACTAGGGGGGTAGGTTGGGAGAGCTCTGGGCTTTTTTTTTGGACTCTTGCATGGTCCCATCCATCAAAGGTGTGGTCCAAGTACCTGAAATACATGCAAAGAGTATCCATAAGTGCATTTGATAGAAAACCATTTTAAGGGGAAATAGCTTTCAATCTAACATGTCAAGATGTGATTGAAGTGTGAGAAGACACAAGATAAAGCCCTAAAATAGGGCTTCATTAGAACCCCAAAATTAAAACATAATTGTCGCCAAGTATGCTCCAACTTAATCTCTCTTTCAATTCATTTAAGAAGAACATCAGAGAGTGCAACCATCATGATGTTATTTGTCTAAAATGAGCTCACATGTGGAATTGGGCATGCAGTCCTCTACTCTCTATTCATTTTCGATTTTCCAATGTATATCAATTACAAATCCCAAAAGCTTCAAATATGGTATACCTACCATACATGTAAGTATGCCATTTTCATAAAGCTTTGGGTAAACATTATCATGCATGGCATACATCCAAATGGTTATAGTTTTTGTTTCACTTGCTAGAACTATATCATACATTTCATTCCACCTCTCATGACCCACATGGTTTCTGTGGGGACGTGATGGCTAGTGTTGATTTACCCTAGCCCTACTAGACATAAAAAGAGAAGAAATTGTTAAGGGAGTGGAGTGCTATTACATAGGAGCACTCATATTTTTCTTTTATTTTCTTGAGAGGCATTCACATATAGTCATCCCTTATTTCTTTTTTCATCCCTATATGTAAGGAGGACATATGATGACAAGAGTGCAGCAGGAGATATATTTGTGGCCACCCCAAACTTTTGGGGGTTGCCAATGCTAATATGTGCATTGTTGGCATCCTTTCATGAGGCAAAGATGTAATAAGATGACAGAAGAAACGCCAAGACAAAGAGGTGTCATGGGAGGTGGGGATCCATTTATGATTTCATCCAAGAAAGATAATCCACTAGTACATGTCTGGCCTCTAACATCACTTTTACTGACGTTGGTTCATCTAAGAAAATTACATATAGATAACACAATGTCAGCTATCTAGCATAAACGTCACCATTGATCAAGTCACACTGATTTAGAAAAGACACATGTACTATTTTTTCTTCAACATCGGTTAAACTTTAAAAAAAATCAACATCTAAAAAAACCTATGAAATATAATTTTTTAGTGAAAAATATTTGCCTCCAAAAATTTTAAGATAAGCATCGGTTTCTTGTGAACCAATAATAGACACCTTCGCATAAAATAAATCTTTCCTCTAAAATACTTTTGGCATTGGTTGATTTCTCTGAAAACTAACATTGACTCACAAGGGAAATCATGAAAAATTGCAAGATCGGTGTAAGTTCCTTTTCCAAGGAATCGATGTCAGATGGTCGCACATCCCCATGAAAAATATGTTGCCCCCAAATTACACTCTAGTGTTGATTCCTAAGGATAAAGTTTGATGACTTTGGCACTACTCATGTCAAATTTTTTTGTCTGGAAAATGGCCTTATGTGTCGGTTGTTTCATGTAAACCGATGTCTAAGTTACTACGATAAGTGTTGGTTTTATTAACACAACCAATGACTCAGGCCTTACTCATGCCGATTTTTTTCGTTTGGAAAATGCGACTTGCAATGGTTTTTTACAATGAATTGATGTCTAAGTTACTGGATTAGGTGTCAATTATTTATAGAAAATCAACGAAGGCAATCTTTGTTGTCAGGTTTTCTAGTAATTGATGACTGTGTTAAACTTATCATCACCCACATGAAACAAACTTTCCCCAATCTCTGTTTCATTATTTATTGGTGCTCAATTTTTCCCTCGTTGTGGTGATTCCAACCTCCGCTCCTACTCTTCTTATCACAGCTGCTAGCTGCTCAGGCTGTCACCGCCAACTGCTACTACTCCATCCTCCGCCACCACTACCTGCTCCTACTCCTACTCTTGATCCTTCCTTCACCGCCTGCAACGCTGCCTCCTACTCCTACTCCAACTACCATTTTTTCCACCAATAACTTCTCCTCTAGCCGCCAGTAACACTACCACATGATCATGCTTCTCCCATCACTATTTCTCGTTCTTTTTCTCTCTTCCAGCGTTGCTGCTGGCCATTGTTTCTAGAAGACCAAGTATTTTTTTCTTAAATGATAGTAGTTTACATTTATTGCATCCTAAGGGCTAATAAATAAGTAAGGGTTGATAACATTACATGAATGCTAGTAGATATATTTCTATATTAAATATATTTGTGAATGACGAATAAGGTGAAATTATGGCTTTATTTATCATTCCTATTCTACATACACTAATTAAGCTCTTTTTTGGTTGTCAAATAATGTATGTGTCGGTTATATAATTAGGTAGGATTCCTAAACGATGAACTAAAATCTAGGGTTTCTATGGGAATCTTGTTTTTATTGTGACTTTGTGATACATATGGGATGAAGAATCCCGCTAATGTACTCCATGATCATGCTTAGAGGATCTTAGTAACTACAAGTGACATAGCTCTCTATTAAGTTGCATAACTAGTATGGAATTGAGTGGCCAATTATCTTATGTCATCTCTAAAAGTGTGTCCTTATTGATTGTTATTTATATACAATGTTGCATGATTAATGTTTGGGTTATTAATAAACTGAATCTTATTAGAACCATGTTGTCTAATGAGAAACATGAATACTTGATGAGAGAAGATAACCTAAGGTTGAGTATTAGTAGGACAAATATTATGATGCTTATGGGGAAAGGAAAAGTGTATATCTAAAATATGTACTGAATGATTAGGTGAATATATAAACGAAATACATGTACAAATTAAAATGTGAGAGAAAATTCTCACTAAGCATAGAAAACATGAATGTAAATTTTTGTATGAACGTGAATAAGGATATTGGATGTTATGTGATGCAATGATGATACAATGTATCTGACTTATGGATTTTTTTATTTATATTTACACAAAATTAATATGAATCGTAAACCTTAATTTTGGACATATATCTACTAGCATAGAAATGCATTCAAGATTTACTCATTAAGGGAAAATCTTGGATAGTCCCCAGTTTGGGACCGTTCTTGAACACTTAATCTCACTTAGGATGTAAATATATAATGTATATTTGGTTTTGAAGATTTTTTGTCACCACTTCCCATTTATTCTCTAAGTACATATGTTGGTGGACATTTTTCGATCTACATCGGAGTACTTGGAGAAGCGCAGGGAAGTTCTACCTAAATTTTCTTCGAAACCGAATATACATTATACACTTACTAATGAGATCAGGTGTTCAATAATGGGATAGGTGGTACACACATCATTACTAAACCCTAAAACCTAAGTTCTAAACTGTGAACTATAAACCCTTATCCCTCAATCCTAAATAATAAATCCTAATTTGTAATCCCTAAACCCTAATCATGTAAACCCTAAACCCTAACACTTGTTTTCTCTTTGATTATAGAATGGATAGATCAAGATGTCCATTCCAAATAGCTGCATCCCAGAGTTTATTATTGGTCTCGATCAGTTTGTAAGATTTACGGACGAACATAGAAAATGACATGGTGATAGGTTCTATTGTCCATGTAGGAATTGTAGTAACAACTTGAAAGTCGACAATGTTGATGAAATAAAAAGGCATGTCATGTGCAATGGGAATGTACCGGGCTAATCAAAATGGTACTGGAATGGAGAGATTCCAACCATGAGATCAGTAGATGTCGATGGCAATACTTGTGTTGAAGAATAAATTGTCATCGATGATGTCGATGTGAATGAACTGATTATGATAGACATCGTTGATGTGATGCTAGATAGTTGTGTGGTGGAGGACATCGATCCACCTTCCTTATTTAGAAACATCATGCATGATGTTGAGAGACCATTATACATTGGTTGTATTAAGTTTATGAAGCGGAATAGTGTGTTGAGATTGTATACTCTAAAGGCTAACAATATAGGAGCAAAAAAAGATTCAAGTCATTGTTGTCTTTGTTGAAAGAAATTCTTTTTGAAGGCAACAAGCTTCCAATCTAAACATATGAATTAAATAAAATGTTATGCCCAATGGTAATGAAGGCTAACAAGATACATGCATGCATGAATGACTATATTTTGTTTCAAAAGGACAATGTCAAATCGAAAGATTATCCAAAACGTGGGGTGTCAAGGTATAAAATGATGACTTTAGGAAAGTCCAAAACTGGCTCTCCTGCCAAGGTGAGTGGTATCTACCTATAATACCAAGGTTTCAATGCTTGTTTGCCAATACCATGGATGCAGAGAATTTAAGGTGGCATGCAAAGGTAAAGAAAAATAATGATGGGATCCTATGACATGTGTCTGATTCCGCACAGTGGAAGAAGATTGATTTATTGTACCCTAAATTTGGTGAAGAAGTTAGGAATCTAATACTTGGGTTGTATACCTATGGGATGAATCCATATGGCACATTGAGAAGCCAACACAACATTTGCCATTTAATGATTGTTATATACAATCTTCCTCCCTGGCTGTCTATGAAAAAAAAGTAGGTTATGTTGTCGTTGTTGACATCGGGCCTCAAACAACCTGGCAATGATATCGATATTTATCTTGATACTATGATTGATTACATAAAGAAACTCTGAGGATAAGGTGTGATGTCCTATGATGCTTTGCGTAGAGAGATAGTTTTCTTGCATTCTATGTTGTTTTGCACTATTACTGACTTTCCAGCATATGGGAATTTTTCTAGATACGGTGTAAAGGATCCAAATCATGCCCTATATGTGGAGAGAACATTGATTTAACATCACTAAAACATATCAACAAGACTATATATCTTGGTCATCAAAGGTTTCTTCCAAAATTTCATCCTTATCAAAGGTTGCACAAAGTGTTCAATAGATCAAATGGGGATGGAGTGTCCCTAAACCTATATTAGAGGAGGTTGTTTATGAAAGAGTAAAAGACTTTGTCAATGCATTCGGTAAGAGATCCCAATATAATATTCCCACATAAAGTGACAGATATTTATACAAGAAGAGGTCAATATTCTCATATCTTCCTTATTGGAGTTCTTTCACAGTAAGGCATTGCAACGTCAAGCATGTTGAGAAAAATGTCTGTGATAGTGTCATTGGTACTTTGTGAAATATACCATGTAAGACTTAAGATGGCATAAATCCATAATGGACCTACGTGAAATGGGAATAAGGAAATAATTAACAAAAGAAGCTAGTAGTGCTCTAAAAACATATTTACCTCTTGCTTGTTACACATTGTCTAGAAATAAGAAGAAAACTTCATTCGAGTGCTTGCTTAATATTAAGGAACCACAAGGATACTCTTCCAATATCTATAGACTGGTATCAATGAAGGATATGAAGCTGACATGTCTTAAATCTCAAGATTGTCACACTCTAATGCAACAAATATTATTTGTGGCAATTCAATCTATATTACAGAAGCATGTAAGGTTTGCAATCATTAGTCTTTGTTTCTTATTCATCACTCTATGCAGCAAAGTTAGTGATCTTGAGAATCTCGATTAGTTATAAAGAGAAGTGGTTGTTACCCTATGCCATCTTGAGATGTATTTTCCTCCTTCATTCTTTGATATCATTGTACATCTTGTTGTCCAATACTAGGGAAGTGAAAATGTTCAGACCAGTTTTCTTACATTGGATGTATCCTTTTGAACACTACATGAGTGTTTTTAAAGGTAATGTTCAAAACCGTAATCAGTATGAAGGAAGTATTATTGAGGGTTATGTGGCCAGGGAGATTATGGACTTTTGCAATGACTTTCTAAGTTGTAAAGAAGTTCCTGTGAAAGACAAGAATATTAAGGACTATTATGGTAGAGGGATTTTAAGAGAATGAGTGGAAGTAATCAGTTATGAGTTATGGGAACAAGCACACTTGTTATTTTACATAACATCGATGAAGTGAGTAGTTATATCACCGAAGACACCAATTTCATCAAGACAAAATATCCTCGAGCCAATTTCATGTTTCTTGCTAGAGAGCATAACAAGAAATTTATTAGGTGGTTTGAAGATGAAGTCTTATGTCAACTATCTCAAACACCAAATAATGTTTCTAAAAACATAGGTTTTAGAGTTTCTATCTTTAGGTGTAATTGGGTTGATAACACCAAAGGAGTTGTAGTGATTAACTGGGTATCACATTAGTGAATTTTGAAAAGATTGGCGAGAAGGGTGAACCATTCATAGTGGCGTCACAAGCGAAGCAAGTATTTTATATTGATGATCCTACAAATGAAAAATGATCATTTGTTCTTCATGGTCAAATGCATTTCATTATAGATCCTATAGATGAAGAAGAGTACTATAACAAGTATGATCACTCCATTCCATTCTGAGTTGGCTTGCCAACACCAAATATTGAAGTTGGCACTAACTTATATATGCATGGAGATCACACAGAGGGAATTTTGATTAATACAAGATCCAAATATTATAGGAATGTTTTTTTTTAATGTTAGATAAGAATTTTACATTCTTTTTCACTTATAATCCATTGTTTGACTGTTTTTAATTTGACATTATTTCAAATGGCATCTAACTATGAGTTTGATGATCATGATGATGTTTACTGTGAGGATGAGCACCCTGATAATGTGCACCATGAGGATGAGCACCCTAACACTATTGTAAGTTGTATTGTTTTATTACATAGGAATACATTTTACTATGTATATCTTGTTTTATTGTTTTATCACATTTATAAGCTATATGTTTCGATGAATTATGTGTGATTTTTGTCAATTTCAGCATGAGTATGTGCGCCCTGAGGATCTTGGCGAGCATGATGTGTAACATCGTAAGTGTGCAAAAATACAAGGCATCACCATGATGAATAAGTTACTAGAGTAAAGGGGTAGAGGACCAAAGTTGGTCGTTGAGTTTGATAATCAAGGAAATCATGTTGGGAAGAACCACAATTCTTTTGTGTCATATCTAGGGGGTTCTAACCCATAGAAAAATGGATGTAAATATAAAATCTTGGCATAAAGTTGATCCAAAAAAGAAAGACTTAATATGGAAGGAACTATGTGTGAGATATTATCATTTACAATTTAGTTTTTAAATCTATTTATAATTCTATTTTTAAGAATAATACATTGAGTATATGAACTTTTGCAGAGCATATTTGACATGTATGAAAAACTGCACCATAAAAAGGTGATGCAACATTGTGCCAAGGTACTAAGGAATCATATGACAAATTTGACAAGAGAATACATATGGAACATTGAGAAGAAGAAGAAGTCAGCCACTAAATAATTGAACTATCTTGTCCCAAAGGTGTGGGAGATGTTTGTTACTAAGAGACAAATCGAAGAATTCAAGGTATTAAGCCTAACTCCTCATTTTGAATTCATTGTATTCCATATTTAACATATGGTTTGGACTAACCAGGCTATAAGCAATGCTCAAAGAGAAAATTGTGTATAGAATGTGCACAACCACATGATGGGTTTAGGTGGCTATGCAAATCTTTGCCAAAAGCTACTACATGTGTCTTCTTCTCAACAACCTACTCTTGGGACTACTAAGTCCTATTGTACTCCTGCACCTACTCCCACACCTCTACCTCACCATGATCTATGAATAGCTGGGAGGAAAACCAAATATGGAGAAATACCCAACCTGACAACTGCTGAGGGGGCTACAAAAATGGTAAAATTCAACTCTCAGAGAAAATGGTATCGGTGATTGTTATGTTTTAATTACCAATTACTATTGATGATGATTAACAGGAGCTCCATGAGCAAAGGAAACAAGGCAAGTTCATCTTTTAGGGCAGAAAGAAAGAATTTACAGTTTCTCTAGGTAACCTGGAGTATCATGGGTGTGCTAGGGTTGTTGATGTTGGTATTGGTATAAGGGCCATCAGAGCATAAGTGCAAATCTATCTGAAAAGGGGGATTCTCAGAAGAAAATGTACAAGAATTGATTACAAAGGATATAGAGGAAGCAATGAGAAAATATCATTCTTTTCAATCAGCTCCTCTGATAATACTTGTGGCACCCTACTCTTCATATGAGGTGGACCCCCCTACGACAGAGGTGGTTGGGAGTAATCCCATTGACCCACCACCTAGCACACCCATTGTAAGTTTTTTTATGATATAGTAGTCTTTTAGAATGATTTGTATAATATGTTTGAGTGTAGGTATATGTATAACACTCTATGCAAATTTGTAGGGGTAGAGGCCATGTTGTCTTTAATTTCAAGGATATGTCATTATTATGGGCGCGGCTTACCCACCCCTTGCAGGTGACACAATTCATGGTGCTCCGATATGGTTCGTTTGACGCCAAGGCTTGAGTACGCCCCTTGGAAGCAGACTGTATTGTCATATGACCACCTCCAACACAAGATAATAAGTGAAGAAGAATGTAGCATGGTCACATGGCCCACAGTAGGAGTTTTCTATACTGATATATGCTAAAATGACATTGTGTTTATATTTGTATATACGTGACTATTGATATGAGATTATATATATGCAAGACACAATGCCTAAGAAACCCCCTACAGTTCGTCCTCTACCTCCACGTCCTCCTGAATTACTTGGTTGTCTTACAAGGGACTTATTCAACTTGCTAGGTCCTCATTGCAAGGGTATGGTTGTATGGATATGCGACTTTGAAGAAGGGTCGCCTATGATGGTCAATATCAAGGACGACGTTGTAGGTCAACCTCATGATACTAGTATATTTTGCAAAATCTTTTAGAGATGTTTAATTATGCTTGGTGGAATATGTCTGTGATAGAACTTTGGATATGGTGAGATATTATATAGCTAAATACCTTGTTTTATATATATTGTTTCGTTTTCTTATATATTAATGCATACATGATATATGTTTTGTAGCCACTTACATAGAGTCTGTATAGAGTTCACACTGCCCCATGTTGAATTTCTAGTTCCATCATTGATTATCCATGTACCTAAAGACCCTACATCTGTTACAAAACACTGCTCTACCATATTTAAACATTTTGGTAAATTGAAAAAGAGTGTGATGTTAGCTCCATACAATGTGGAGTAAGTTTACTTTGCTTATAATTTTGAATTACGAATTACATTTCATTAGGGATTTTGAGTTTTATTTTATTTACCTTCTTTTCACTCAGGAATAACCATTGGGTGTTGTTGGTTAATGTCCTCGCGACACTAACTTTGTATTATCTAGATCCTAAGGATGATGAAGTATATAATGGGGAACACGAGTTCAAAAAGGTTTTATTCACATGAGTAATTTTTTATATTGATATTTGCTAACATATATTATTACATGACTATTTACTAATGCAATTTAGTGTGTTACATTAACGTATAGGGCTATGAAAGATTTAAAAAAAGTTGGAGGATAGGTAGATAAGAAAAATAAAGTGATAAGTTGGGAGAATGTTGATGTAGTATTCTGAATCCAATGCATATTTATGCCAACTATGCTTACTTTTTTTTATTAACATTTGTATGTTGAAATTTATAGTGTCCAGTTCAAGACAATGGTTGGGCATGCTGATACTACGTGATGTGGTACATGGACATGATTGTAAGATATGAGGCACTAGGCATCAACTACATAAAAAATGTAATATGTATATATATTTGTCTTCATCATAAGTAAATATAGTCACTTTTGATAATATGAATATATAAAACTTTTTAATTATATATGTCATCCTCTTTGTAGGTGTTTGAAATGGAAAAGCCATATACAACAACACAACTAGATGAGATATGAGAACAATGGGCACAAGCTTTCGTTAAGGATGTGAAATTTGAATTTAATTGGGATAAAGGTTGAATTTTCTAAACTTTGATGTCATTATTTCTATATACATATGGTGCTTATGACTTCTTGCAACTTTAAATTTGATGTGAGTAAATTATTGATGCATATGTGAATGATGATCTATATACATGTGTGTGAATGTGATGATGAATGAATACAATGAAGATTGTGTTTCTACATGTCATGAGAATGGAATTGGTGTACATGTGAATGAATGTGAAGATGAATTAATAGAATTATGTTTGCACGTGTAATAAGAATGGATTTGGAGAATGAATCTCGTATGTGGGTGGACTGTGTTTGTTATTGTAGGTTTTGCACATTTGTCATCCTATTGTTAAGCTAAACTCATGAGATGTTGTTAACCTGAAGTTTAGAACTGCAATTCTAAACTATAGGTTCAACATGTTGTTGACCAGCTAGATAGCAGGCATGTAGATGTAGTGTTTAAAAAAGATAAAAGTTAGTTGTCATTTGTTCTAAAAGACCAATGGGTAAGGCTTCATCGTTAGTTTTTGGCGTAAAACTGATATTATAGGACTAAACCAAAATGATTGTTCCAGATAGCATGACTATTCTGGATAGCACAGACATAGTCATTGGATTCTGTTAATAACTATCACTATATACCTTAATCGTCGGGTTTAAGTTTCTAAACCAAAGACTATGTTGCAGAATAGGTGTTGGTTCCTTTTAGAAACCGACAACAAAGAAACCTTTTCCATTAACAAATATGACATGGTATGGACACACGACATCAATGCTTGCTCTACAACCGATGACTAAGACTCTTACATGTGTCACTTTCTTTTATCATAGCAACCAAGGCCGGATCTTTGTCATCACTTTGTTCATCCCCTTAGAATCGACGTCTTAAACCTACGATTCTAGTGTCTCCCACTTGGGTGTCAGTCTCAAACCAACGTTATAGGTTCATTTTAACTGATGCTAGAGTTAGTTTGTGTACTAGTGATCCATGCAACATTCACCAATAAGACAAACAACACACAAAGTGAACAATATGGTAGATTACACTCTTTTCACATAAATGCGTAATTCCAAATGCTTAATGCTTGCAAGAATCACACTTTCAAAATAGTCCATTACTTGTGAGAGGCTTAGAGTACATGCAAAATTCCATCATGAGACTCATTTAGCCAAAACATTATTAATGGGTTGCATTATCTCAATTATACTCTTTCAAGTCACAATATAAAGAGATTTAGTTGAAACACCTCATTGGGCAAGTAGATTCAAGCTTGGGAAAATTGGCCAAAAATGTGCCAATTTGCCTTCAAGGACATCTAAACCTACATTTAGGAAATAAAAAGCAAAAAGCAAAAAATATAGATAAAATCACACTAAAGTTACAAAAATCTACATACAATGCAATGTGTGACATGGAATGGCATGAAAAGTAAAATTTTTGAAAATTTACACAAAAATGCATGAAATTAGCCTACATGATATGCATGTATAAGCGAGCATGCAAAGTCTAGATAGAAAAACATGAGATTTATTTATATTTTTTTATCATCATAAATTAAAATTTAGAATAATGAACATAGAAAATGAGGTAAACAAGGGATTACCATCCTACCACCCCATATTTTTAAACCATATTGTCCTCAACAATAGATAGAAGTTTAGAATGGTAGGGTAGAGGGCAAGGAGTCATGGTAGACAATTGCCAAAAGAGGAGAGAGATCTCAATGTGTCTACTAATCAAGGTAGAGACATCAAGACCGTTCTATGCAAAATGGTCATTTTGGCTTGCCAACACCATATCCATGTTGTGTAGAACACTCGTGATGGTGTCCTTCTTATAGCTTTTCTAGTAATTTAAAATTATATTTTCAATTTTTTTATTCTAGTTGGTGATATCATCCATGCATCATCATCCTTGTAATGTACATGTATGAACATGATTAACAAACATCAAAAATCATGAAGTAATATGCGTGTTTGTTTCTTGGAAAAACAAAAATATGGAATCTCAAACCAACTTGGGTTGCCTCTCGCTAGTGCTAAGTTTATTACCCATAGACAGCCTTAATGTTTCTCCATCCATCATTCCTTCACAAGAAAATTTCTCTCATCCTTATCAACAGTGATCCTCTCAAAGTCTCTCATGACATGGTCTTCCTCCCAAATCTCATGCAAAATCTCATCATTTCTTCTTTGTAATGTCCCTTGTATGAATTCACTATAGTCTATCTCAAAATAGATCTCCTCCTCATCAATTATGTATCGTCTCCCCTCAGTGGTGAACATGAACATATCTACCTATTTCTTCATGTATGTGACCTTCAAAATGTTGTTACATACTTTAATCTCTACATCCGTTGTGGATAAGAATGGCCTCCCCAAGATGATGTAGTTTTTTCTTCATTTTTTAGCTCTACATCCATTATAAGAAAAGAAATTGGGTATCATGTGTCTCTCTTCTTATTCACCTCTAACATTAATTGTATATAACACTCCTTGGTGTCATGCTTGATCCATTGGCCGACAAGAGAACACAATTTGCACATTTCATTCTTTCTATGTGAATCTTACAAACAAGCTATAAGTCATGATGCTAACATTGGAGAGCAATTCGAGTAGTGCCTTCTCAATGAATTGATGGTATGTAACAAGGAATGAGAGGCACGCCTAATTCTCCCCTCTTTTGGGGGAAGGGATAGTCCAAAATGCAGTTTACTTGTTCAGTTGCTATTATTCTTTTAAGTGGCCTTTCTATCATCTTCTTCTCCCCGATGCAAGAATCTTCAAAGAAATATATGAAGTATTTTATATTTTCCTTTCCTTGCTTCATGGACTTAAAAAATCATGATATCTCCATGCACTTCTTGGGGGAAGGGG
This sequence comes from Alisma plantago-aquatica, assembly GCA_963693085.1. Classification (NCBI taxonomy): domain Eukaryota; kingdom Viridiplantae; phylum Streptophyta; class Magnoliopsida; order Alismatales; family Alismataceae; genus Alisma; species Alisma plantago-aquatica. Next base: position 721,417,772 of record OY856411.1, on the reverse strand, counting down.
TTTTCCAAAGCATCATACAAAAATTGCCCACTTGCATCAACATTTTCTACAGCAATTTGCAAGCTTTGGGGCATTTGAGAGTATCCCTTGACTCATCAAGTGGAGCTCGTGTTGTTACCAACTTAAAATAAGATGGTATAGAATGTTTTATCATCTCAATAGAAAGTGGGACACATGGTGTTATCATCTCAAACAAAGGTGGGATAGTAGAAACTCTAGAGCTCTAAGCACTCTCATAGAATGGTTGGACAACTCTTGTCACCCTCACAAGTACTTTCAAGGAATGATTTCCCATCATGATCTTTGACCATTTTCTCCTTCTCCTTCGTGTATTTCTTACCAACCTTGTTACCCTCCATATAACATACACCATATTCACTTTCTCATTGGGAGGAGGGGGAGCTCTTGATGATGGTGGTGGTAAACTTTGGTGTGGTGGGTTAGGATTTTGGAGGATGTAGGGTGGTTGTTGAGGAGGTTGTTGTGGAGATAGTTTGGTATTTATGTGGGGATTGTTGGTATTGAGGTAGTGGAAGTTGGGTGTATTGGAGGTTTAATGGAGGTTGTGGTGGTGGAGGAACAGGGTTGGAGGGACCTTGATATTGTTGCAATGTTGTTACTTTCCCTTGTGGTGGAACATAAGTGCCTTGAGGATCATCCATGGAACCACCATCATAGTTTGGGTTGGTCATGGTTTGGGAAGGGAGTCTTCCCTCCTTACAGTGGGGAAGTGAAAGGGAAACAAAATATAATCTTTTCTCAAGATGGCTAATCATTTGTCCATGTGAGGACACATCCTTTTTCACTTCATTTCTATTCCTCAATCTTCCAAAAACTTCCTCTTCGAACCTTGAACTGTTCCTTAGTCCTTGTTGTTTCCTTGGCTGCCCTTTTCCATCTTCTCCTTGCATCCAAGATAAGTTTAGGTGATTTATCCACTTAGGAGTGTAAGAATGTGACATTGACCTTGGTTGTTCTAGATGCCATAAGATTAAAGAGCTTGCACCTCCTCACAAAAAGCTTACACAAAGTTGATGGAGTGGCTAGAAGAACATCGCACAGGAGTCCTAATCAAGTTCATCATATCCACCAAGATCTCCATCATTTGTGGATGTGCATCAGTCCTTTCTTGGGGAAGGGTAGGGTTCTAGTTTATATGACAATAAGCACCTACAATAGAGGCTCACTATCAAGACTTTTCAGCCAAGTTCTAAAAAAGTGGCCATGATTCTTCAAGAGGCTTGTCTATAAAAAGTCCACCACAAGATGAATCAATCACCATTTAACCCATTTTAGAAAGGCTTGTGTAAAAATATTGGATCAACTACCATATGAGCACCTCATGATGAGGACAATCTCTAAGCAACTTCTAGAATCTCTCCCAAGTCTCATGGAACTATTCATTCTCCCTTTTGTTGAATGAGGTGATGTGTCTTTCCATATGAGTCAGGTCAGCTATAGGGTAAAACTTCTTCATTAAGTCATTCTTGACTACCTCCCAAATAACCAACTTTGTCTAAGACAACTACCATTCCTTTGCCTTCTCCTTAAGGGGGAAATGGAACAAGGTGTCTAATATAATCATCAGTAGCAGCTTGTGTGCGGAAAGTAGAGCATGTCTCTAGGAATACATCTATGTGGTGGTATGGATTTTCATTCTCGAACCCATAGAAAATGAGGATGAGTCAGAGAAGGTCTGATGGAATTGAAAACTATTGACCTAACATTTAATCCACCCTAGTAATAATTAGAGAGGTGTAGTTTCCAGGATGTAGTCATGCAATGACTTATGCAGTGGAGGAACTGGGACTAGTTCTTACCACTGGTTTTGAGCATCGTCTTCTTCCATCTCATCCACTTTATGTTACTTGCATCGGTGTTGATATATTCTTTTTCCTTTCTCAAGATCCACTAAGTAAGAGCCAATAGAAAGTGTACAACATCCAAAACTGCACAGATGTCACCAACACACGACACCACCAATTAAAAGAAACTAAGTTAAAATACAAGTATGCAAAAGTAAACAAAAATGAAGAACATCAATAGTGAGGGTAGCAAGAAAACATCAAAGTAAAACTAACTAGGTATTGCTACTACAGTGCTGAAAATCTTGATGTGTTTCTCACTTACATTACAACCAACAAGTTAATGTGGATTGGATGTGCCCAAAACACAAAACATGGATCTTTTAGAATTTGTATAACCTTAAAAGGCTTTCTCACATAGACTAAAAACACTTCACCTGCAAGTGCACATGATCATATTATAGTATAGGAAAGCAGTAAGGTAGGGAAGGTATGTAGGGAAAGAGGGGGCTATGTTAGTTTGACTAGGTTCCTAAAGTGAAATCTAGGGTTTAATTTTGAAAGTTGATTTTGGTTGTTTACACTAATGGTTCAGCAAATTAAGCAAAGAAAGTAAGAAAAACTAAGTTAACCCTAGTAGGATTAGTTCTAATCAACAAGAAAACAAGATTAAGCAAAAGAGGAACAATTAGACTAAAGAAAGCAAAGTAAGAACTAACACTACACTAAACTAGCAATTTAGGCAGTAGAGAAATCAAAGACCTAGACTAACACTAATTATCAAGAGCTAACACTACCAAGCTCAAAGAAGCACTAACTACTCTAGCAAGGACCAATTATAAAAAAATTCAATTAACTAACAAAAGTAATTATGGAAGCTAACTATGCAAGCATGAACTAACAAGGAAGACAATAAGGGTTCTTAGAAGCAAATTAATATGTGGGCCATTCAGGGGAATGTAACATACCCAACTCTAAGACCATATATTAATCCTCTCATTTACTAGGCCCTTTTGGTTATATTAGAGTTAAATTCTTTTTTTAAATTAGAGTAGTTTCAGAGTATTTAGAGCGGAAGTATATAATATTTTAATAAATAAACTTCTACATAAAGTTTATGGTAATTTATTGGTCAATGATTTCAATAACTAAATACAAGTTATACAAATTCATAAATTAATTTAACCATAAATTAGGACTCTAAAATAAATCTAAGTTTAATTGATGAAAATAAAAATAATATATCAAATGGATTAAATAAGACATTAAATACATGAATTGAGTACTCAACCTGCAAGTAATAAAATAAAATATCAAATTTAAAAAAATGTAATTTATGTTAAAATTTAGTTCTTGACACCTTCATTAACCAACTTGTTAGTTTTGGTATTAGCTGGTAATTATTTACCTTCCCAATTATTTGAATGAAGCTTGATAACTTTAGTACATATTAATTAGGGTCCATATTTCATTTACACCAATGTCCTATTTTTGGTCTTGATGTAACATCTTCTTTAGCTTTGACATGAACCACACATCTCCGTGCGAGAGGAATGCAAGTGGCCATCCTCTCCTTTCCACATACATATTCTCCCCTCTCCCTCTATTATTTCGCCCATCATCTTCCTCCATATGACCCCTATGGCTTTCCACAGAACCCTAGTCATTAGTCTTCCTTCATCTTAAGCTTAGTGTTTTCATCCTTCTCCTCCTATTCATCTTCATCTGATCATCCTCTATGTGACTAACACCTAGTATAGAGTTCCATCGACCCTCCTTCTTCCTTCTCCCTCTCTAAAATGACAACAAGAACCCAAAAACTGCCTCCAGTGATAACCCCAAGGCATGTTTTTACCAACCTATCACATCTAAAACCATATGGAGATAGAGTCACCTACGGTAGCCAAAGAGCCCTACAACCTCTTCTACTGGATCCGCCCAATAAGACTGCCACCCTTAGTTGAGTCACCAGTCCCAGTAGCAGTGTTGAAGACATTACCAACTCTAAGAGCGTCACTGATGTAAACCCTACATCTCCAATACTCATCATTTCCATAGAACATGGCCACAATATCTATTGGTCGTCTTCTAACTAGAAATGAGAAACAAATACCAACAAGTCCCTCTTCCAATCTTGTATGTCTGCAATATTAGGCAATATCGAGCGTCTCTAGATGACTCTACTAATCAGCATTGGTTTTCATCCTACTCCCTACTCTTCTTATCCTCCTCCTATTTCTCCATTTTCTCTTCCTCCTCCCCAATTCATTCCAACAAACTACAACTAAACCCTAGCCATGTCTAAAACTTTTTCTTCTTCTCCCACGCATGAGCGGCAACACCTGCAATTGACGGCCACTGCCTCTTTTCCTCCTCCTTACACCTTGAAAGCAGTTGAGAGAAACCACCACCAAGCTCAATTGTCGACACAGTAGATCCACGGATCAGTAGGATCATGTGTGATGAGGCACCATCATCTACATCTCCTATTCTTCTGTACTCCTTCCCCAACCATGTCATCTCATAGACCTGGCCACCATGTGTGACCTTGCACCTTCAAAACTTACCAACAACACCTACACCTCAACCACCTCTAATCTCTAGATACCAATCCAAACTATTACCACACCTACCTATGATGTAGGAACCACCTGGAACCAACAATACCACCCTGAGAGAGTCCCCTTCCAGCTATTGATCAATGTCTAATTTTAGATTCCAAATGAACTACAATACCTAGTTGTTTGCCTCTCCAACATATATGTAATCTGGATCTCATCACCACCACTTGCGTTAAGTCATGCAGATGCCCATGGTAGGAGGAAACCTTGTTTTAGTTGATCTAGTTCCATAATATTATCTTTTTGAGGAGATCCACCACCCAGGTTGAATGTAGACCTTCTCAGATCAGTCCTTGAGCCAATACTAGTATTCTAGGAAAGAAGGTAAACAACTTTGAACCTATATGGATCATGGTATCTCAGTACAAGCATGACTAGGAGGTTATTATTTGATATGTTTCATATTTTCTAAACTATTGTACACAATTAATAATATGACTAAATGAAGTATATTATAAGACAACCTTAACACATAAACTTGGTTGAATTCTAGAGTAGTAAACTCATCAACCACCCATATGTATTACCTTAGAGTATGCATATACCCAGAACTTTGTGCACATCACTATACTAATATTAGTAAACATTATGTACATATTCAATATAAGGAGATACAAGAAAGTTATAGATCCTTAAGTTACAAATAGAATATAACAATAAGAGATTATAGTAATACATAATATTCATTTACTATCGTAAATACTTGTCATATTAGTGGAAATGTATATGAGTGTTAATAAGATATTAAATGGTGATTTTGAGACTTTACTAGTGATTAACAAGAAAACTATTGTAATAATATCATCCTTTTAATGAACTAGAAACCCTAATGACTCGTACATGTATATTATTTAATCATAGTTAGAAATACATATTTACTATATTGGACTTACTACAAATCATCTATACAATGCATGCTTGTAACTAGGAGGTATTCTAGAACTAGATAATAAAATAGATATACACATTAGTATGTATGTTAAATATGATGCTAGGAATAACATATGTTCAAATGGAATAGAAATAAAATAATATTACCAGATCAAAGTTGAAAGAATGCATGTAATCACCCACACATATATGTAACATTGACATGCTTAGACTTATGTGACCAAAGATAAATATCATAATAGATGTCTAACAAATCAAATGGTAATTGGGACTAGAATAAGAAAAATAGGAAAATCTATAATAGGGGTGTAAAAATTGATGCTCTGGTTTGACTAACATACCTAATATGTTCCTAGAATAAAAACTTGACTTTGTGGACCAAGTACATAGATTGATTTAAGTATTATCTATGAAGATTAGGTATGTGCAATCCCTATTTACATTTGAGCATTTAATTGATCATAACCTATTTTCCCCATGGTGAATCATATTTGAATATTTCTCCATCTTGACACCATTTATATATCACATGAAATATATATCTTCTTTTACTTCTGAAATGTGGAACTTATTCTTGAAGTTGGGGTTATTGCCCCTTTTGCCATATTTACATTTTTGAATATATTGATCATGGAATCATTTCATCTTTCCATACTATGTTAAATGCTTATTAGACCATTACCCTAATGTAGTGGTACTTCGTACAACCATACCCTTTTTCTCTATATTGGGTATCTAGGTTTTACTCCCCCTTGCCCATGGGGTATCAAAGTTTGACTCCCCCTTTCCCTTTGGAAATTGAGGTTTTACTCCCCCTTGTCCTTGGAGGATCATAGTTTTACTCCCCTTGCTCCCTAGATTGAGATCCTATGGTGTCTTGGTCCTATAATAGATTCACTTAGTCTAACGTTCATGCACACTTTAGTATTATTATTAAGGTTGATTGGCAAGATTTTTGAAATGATTATATTGTTCTCATACATTTTACTACCTCATTCCCTTATTATATACCTTTGATCTAGATCTTCTTCAACTTACGTAGTTGATGTACCCCTTATTTTTTTGGGAACTTCCCTCTTTCTTCTTACATAGATAATAATGCTCAAATATGTTTATTGTGCATATACTCAAAAGTGTTCTGACGCATACTTTTGTTGGCTTTTGTTGGGTGTCATTCCCAAAACCACCCAGGTACAGGAGTGTTAGATGACATTCGGGAAGATAATATTCAAGATTATGACATGAGGATAGCTTGTAATGGTTGTGTTTCCATCTACAACTAATCTTATATAATTTAGATATAACTTTTTATTTTTTAATGTCACCTTTAAGGTGAGGAATGATTGTAAGTGGATTACCATGTAACTTTGCAAATTGTCATATTTCCACTTCTATTAATCATTGTTCTCTGTGATACATATTTGAGAAATAAAAAAAACTCTTCCTTTTCCGTCTTACATTGTAGTATTTTTGGATTTGGACTCTTTTATTCCTCAATTAAGTAAGGATTGGATCCCCTCTCGGGTCCCACTCTTACAATATGGTATCAGATCCTATGCAGTCAGTGACTTGACTATTCTAAGTTATCCCATGTAGTTTCTTAATTAGGTAGTTAAGTAACCTTATAGGTTGTTGTTATACCAATCCTTGGGTCATCAATACCAATTAGGATTTAAGACTAATTTTTTCATTTCCACTCCCCAAATTATCTATGTGGTTGATACTCATTTCTTAGTGACCTTGATCAAACCTTACCCTATTTGTGAAGGTGAACATGACATTGGGTAAGAGATAACTTATGTAGAGTTTGATGCATATCACCTACCTTCTAGGAATTTAGATTGATCTCTACAATGTGTAGTTTGATTTCAAGACTCACAACTATCTTATCCTTAGTTGTCTTCTTTCCTTTGTTAACTTATAGCATGTCATTCATACATCCACTTTGAGGAGTGGCATACCTGGTAAACAAGCTTTGAACCCTGATGTGAGTGAAATCTCACCTCTCTCTCATCTCCATAGTATGATTGGTTTACCTAATGATTGACATGAGTAGTATCCTAACTACATGGTACACCTTGTTTTGTGTTGACACAATGGTAGCAAACTATCAAGTGAAGAGCAACCCTAATTTCTTCCAATAGTTGTTGCATGGTCTTATAACTACCCAATGTTCTCAGGTGAGATGGTATACATCATGTTTATGTGAGGGGTGGATTAATGAATGATGTTCCCTAGGAGGACCTATGGTACATAGGTTGCATCCCATTAGAAACCTTTCTCCCCATCTAATCTATGTTTTAGAGATGCTTACTTGATGCACAGATGATGCTTGTAGATTAGACTCTTCTAGAAGAATAAAGTGATGATAGGATGATGGAATATGTTTAGAGGGATGGATAGTGATTGAATTGGTTCTGGGAATGATTTTGGATCCATATGTGGATTTCCATCACAAAGTTTTCATTATTAATTATAAGAAAAAAATCAAAAAGCTTTCATATTCTAGTGATGGGTTTTGAAACTAAATCTCCATTATAAGGATGTTTGACTAGTAGAAAAACATTTTTAAGAAGAAACATGTGATTAGATTGATCAACTGTGAGACTTTAGGCCTACGTCTGATGTAATGAGTAGGAAGAAGAAGTTCTAGGCTTAGTTGATCACCCTTGTGGCCTCTTTAGATGACTAGTTAGGCTATAGATTAGTCCTATTAAGGAGTGGAGTCTTGTACTTTATTAACTTAGGAAAGTAATTCAATCTTAGTATTGACCGAACTCAGTAAGGAAGGAACTAGGTTATCTTGTAGAAAACTTCTCAATTGATCACTCATATATAATGAATATCTAATTAGGGTAATTAAAATGCCAAGTTAACTATCATGGGATAGTATTTGGAAAAGTTAATATGTGAAAGAAAACTCTAACATATTGTTACTAGTCTTAATAGTTGAATATATTAGAATGAGTATATTTTGGGGAAGAAATTCTCTTTAAGGGTGGAGTGTAGTAACATACACAGCCCCAAGACCATATATTAATCCTCTCATTTCCTAGGATTTTTTTATTATATTTTTTTAATTATAATAGTTAAGAGTATTTAAACACAAAATATATAATATTTTAACAAATAAATATTTATATAAAGTTAATGGCAATAAATAAATCAATTCCTTAATCAACTGAGTACTAATTATACAAATTCATAAATTAATTTAACCATAAACTAGAACTCTGATATATTCTATGTCTAGTTGATGAAAATAAAAAAATAATATAATAAATGGATAAATAAGACATTACATACATGAATTGAGTACTCAACCCACAAATAATAAAATAAAATATTATTTTTTTCAAAAAATACAATTTATATTAAAATTGAGTTCGTTGCACCTTAACCAACTTGTCAGTTTAGGTGTCCATTGACAATTTTTTGCCTTCCTATTTAATTGAATGAAAATTGATAACTTTAATACATATTAATGTGGTCAATATTTCATTTACACTGAAGTCCCTTTTTTGGTATTCATGTAACATCTTCTTCGACTTTGACATGAACCGCGAATCTCCACACTAGAGGAACACAAATGGTTGTCCTTTCCTTTTCCCCTGTATATTCTCCCCTATCCCTCTATCATTCCCCCCATCATATTCCTCCCTTTGACCATGACGGCCTTCCACAAAACCTTAGCTGCCACTCTTCCTTCATCTTGTGCTCAATGTCGCCATCCTTCTCCTCCTCCTCTATTTCTTCATCCAATCATTCTCTATGTGGTTGTCACCTGGTGTAATGAGTGCCATCAATAATTCTCCTTCCTTCTCCCTCTCTAAAATGACAACTAGAACTCTAAAACTTCCGCCATTGATATCCCCAAGGCTTGTCCTTTCTGACACGTCAACTACAAAACCCGAGGGTGAAGGAGGCACCTGTGACAGCCAAACATGCCTACAACCTCTTCAACTAGTGCCACCTAACAAGACTATCACCCTTATTTGAGTCACCATAGCTAGTCCTAGTAGTAGAATTGAAGACTACCCCTCTATGAAGAACATGGCCACAATATCTAGTGATCATCTTCTCACTAGAAATGAGGAATGATGACCAACACGTCCCTCCACTAGTTACATACATCTACAACACTAGGCAACACTGAGCTTGTCCGTGCAATGTTGTTGATCGATGTTGGTTTTCATCCTTCTCCATGTCCTTCTTCTCCTCCACTCTTTCTCCCTCTTCTCTTCCTCCTCTCCAATTCCTTCGACCAACTACAACTAAACACTATCCATCTTATCCCATGCCTGAACAGTTCTACTTGCAATTTATGGACACTACCTCTTTTCCTCCTCCTTATGCCCTAAAGGAGTTAGAGAGAAAACACCAACAACTCAATTGTCGACATTGATGTTGTAGATCCATGTATCACTAGGATTATGGGTGTTGAGGCACCATGATCTACGTCTCCTATTCTTTTTTACTCCTTCTGTAACCAGGTCAACCCATAGACCTGGCCATCATATGCGGCCTTGCACCTTCAAACTTGCCAACAATGCCTACCCCTCAACCACCTCTGACCTCTAGACGCCAATCCAAACCATCACCACACCTGATACATATGATGTAGGCACCACTTCAAACCAACAATCCCTCCCCAAGATAGTCCCCTACTAGCTAATGATCCATGTCCATTTTAAGACTCTAAATGAACTACAATGCCTACCTACTCACCTCCCAAATGAATATGTAATCTTCATCTCATTGCAACCACCTACACCAAGTCATGCAGGTTCTCATCAGATGAGAGAAACCTCACTTTACTTGATATGATGTCCTATTCTCATCTATTTGAGGAGATCCACCACCAAGGTTGAATATAGATCTTCTCGGATTATTCCTTGAGCCAACTATGGTGTTGTTGGAAAGAAGGAAAATAACTTTGAATATATATCGATCACAATATCTCAATACAAGCATGACCATGAGGTTAGTATTCTACATGTTTCATATTTTTTAAACCATTGTACATACATGATTAATAAGATGACTAAATCAAGTATATTAGAAGATGACCTTAACAACATAAAACTTGGTTGAATTATAGAACAGTAAACTCATCTGCCACCCATATGTATTACGTTAGTGTATGCATATATAACCATACCTATGTGCATGTCACTATATTTATTATAGTAAACAAGATATACATAATCAATATAAGGATAAACAATATACTAATAAATTATTAGGTGATAATTAGAATATAATAGTCAGTGGTTATAGTAATACATAATACTCGTTTACTTTTCCTAAATACTTGTCATATTAGTGCAAATGTTGTGTGTGTTAACAAGATACTAAATGGTGTAGATTTTAGTGTTGATAAACAAAAAGCCATTGTGATAATCTCATAATTTTAATGAACAAGAAACCCTAGTGACCCATATATGTATATTATTTAATGGTAATTAGAAATACATCTGGACTGTATTGGAATTAATACAAATCATCTATATAATTCATGCTTGTAATTAGGAGGCATTAAAGAACTACATAATAAAATAGGTATACACATTAGTATGTATTTTAAATATGATGCTAGAAATAACATTGGTTCACATGGTATAGAAAGAGAGTAACATTACCAAACCTATCTTGGAAGAATGCATGTAATTGCCCACACATAAATGTACATGGATATGCTTAAACTTATGTGACCAAATATAAATTTTATAATAGATATCTGATGAATCATAGAATAAGAAACATAGGAAAATCTATAATAGGGGTCTAAGCATGTGTTTCTCTGGTTTGACCAACATACCTAATATGTTTCTAGGATGAAAACTCAACTTTGTGGACCAAGTATATAGATTGAGCTAGTCATTAGCTGGGAAGATCAGGTATGTGCAATCCCTATTTACATTTAAGAATTTGATTTGATCACAAACCTATTTTCCCCTTAGTGAGGTATATTTTAATATTTCACCTTCTAAATACCATTTATATATCCCATGAAATACAATTCTTGTTTTACTTATGAAATGTGGAACTTATTCTTGATGTTAGGGTCATTGCCCATTTTTCCATATTTACATTGCTGAATATAGTGATCATGGAATCATTTCATCTTTCCATATTATATTGCATGCTTATTAGAATAGTAAATTAATATAGCGGTACTTATGTACAACCATACACTTATTGTATATATTAGGTATTGGGGTTTCACTCCCCCTTTCGCATGGGGTATTGTCATTTTACTCTCCCTTGCCCATTGGATATCAAGGTTTTACTCCCCCCTTGTCCTTGGAGGATTGAGGTTTTACTCCTCCTTGCTCCATGGCTCGATATCCTATGGTGTCTCAGTCCTATAATAGATTCACTTAGTCTAACTTGCATGCACCCTTTTTTATTATCATTAAGATTCATTAGGAAAAATCTTTGAAATGATTATATTGGTCTCATATATTTTATTGCCTAATTATCTTGTTATTTATCTTTGAACTATATCTTCTTGAAATTACCTACTTGATGTACCACTTATTTTTTGGGGACTTCCCACTTTCTTCTTAGTATCTAATAATGCTCAAATATGTTTATTTTGAACATACATGTAAGTATTCTGACACATATGTTTTTTAGTCTTTCGATCGGTGTCATTCACAAAACCACATATGTATAGGAGTGTTATATGGTAGTGACTTAGGAAGATCACCTTCAGGATGATGACATGAGGATAGCTTATAATGGTTGTCTTTCCCTCTACAACATGTCTTGTATATAATCTAGATGTAACTTTTTATTTTTAGTGCCACCTTTAAGGTGAGGAAAAATTGTGTAGGATTATCATGTAACTTTACAAATAGTCATATTTTCAATGCTCTTTAATCATTGTTCTCTGTGATACATATTCAAGAAATAATAATAACTCTTCCTTTTCCTTCATACATTGTAGTATGTTTGGTTTTGAGTTGTTTTATACCTCAATTAAGTAAGGAGTGGATCCCCTCTCGGGTCCCAGTCTTTATAGAGAATGTGATTAGAAACCAAGTTGGGGGTCATGACAAGCAAATTCTATCCATTCATTTAGATTGCTAAACCAAACAACAAGATAGATGTTATAGAATTACTTGAAGCTACTACTTGGCCATGGGTGGTATAAGGTGTGTGAAGGGTAATTAAACATCTGCACACCCTATCCAACTTTAGGAGGCTCAATTGTTCTAGGTCTTATGTGAAATTGTAATAGAATTTAGCAAGTCTACGTTTCTAGAGTAGGTGCTCCTAGGGAAATTGGGAATCAAGGGTAGGAATAGAGCGTGAAGATGAGGGTATTTCACCTTACATCACACACCACCTAACCTTTAAGAAACTTCCGATGCAATTTCACTAAGTACTCCTACACTAGATACTTAGATCTATCACTTAGAAGTAAGACATGGGATATGTATGTGGGAAGATAGGGTGATAGCTAGGGATCCATTAGTTGTATCTAGGAGCAACCCTAAAATAGCCTCATACATGCCACCCTCTCCTGGAGTCAAAGTGGTCTCAATCACTAATAAAAAATCAATCCATGTTTTAAGCATAAATGACAAGGAGAAATATGGGAAATAAGATACAAGTAGAGGACAATCAATATAAAATGAATCTATAGTGTTTACAAGTTATTTCCCTCCAACATGGTATTAAAGTCACATTTTTGCCCCAAACAGCCCACCACGAGGTCTTGGCTACTCATAGTACAAAAAATGGCAACAGAAGAAGAAGAAGAAGAAGAAGAATAAATAGCCATTAAACCCATGGAAGGCCTCCTCTCTTTCACCTCTAGCAAAAAGAGTAGCTCCTCCTCCCTCCAAGGTGGATGGCAAGCATGGAATGGGTGATGGAAGTGGAAAAAACCCTAGGAAAGTAGGGTTTTGAGGTGGGGGAAGGTGGAAATAAGGTGGAGGTAGGTGGGAGCTCAATGAATTCTCTAGAAAAGTGAGTAAAAAGTAGCTAACCTCATGCTAAAACCACCACCCATGTATATGTAGGTGGTGGGGAAGCACTAGGTCAAGTAGGGGTACAAGTGGAAATACAATGTAGAAAAAGATAGGGCTTTAGTGGAAGTATGATCATGGTCGGTAAGGTGTACATGGTTGTGCTGGGAGGGAATGTCCAGCACGACCATGGTGGGTAAAGTACAACATGGTTGTGCTAAGAGTGAACGGACGTGTTGATGGAGAGAAAATGTCAGGTTGATAATGAAAAAATGGAGGCTGGTAGCACACGACCGTGGTGGGGGCTAGGTGGCACAGAGGTGTTGCATATCATGGCCGTGCTGGTTGAGTTGGAGACTTGGTCGTTTCCAACAACACGATCATCTTTATCATTGGTAGAATGGCCATGGTGGCTACCACATCCGTTCTGGGAGCTCATTGGCACGACCGTGCTTGCTAGCATGGTTGTTCTGCTAAGGTTGTTGTAGCTTCATCAACTATTGAATCAACATGTGATTTTTTCATTTGTAGTATGGTCATTCAGGTCACCAAGGTTGTATTGGGGAATTTACTTACACGTTGAGCTACAAACTTCATGATCCATGGACACCTTTGTCTTAGCCTGACCCTTAGAAACTAGGGGTAGGTTGCGAGATATATAGGACCTTACTTGGACTCCTCCTTGTGTAGAGGAACCCTAGAATATCTTTCTTTTCTCTCATCCATCCAAGTCATGGTCCAAGTAACTATAATACATGCAAATAGTGTCCATAAGTGTATTTGATAGAAAATCATGTATTCTTACATATAGCTTGCAATCTAACATGTCTATATGTGATTGAAGTTCAAGAAGAATCAGATGAAGCCCTTAAATAGGTCTGCATCTCATTATCCTCACAAAAATCCATATCTTTTTAGATAACAAACATGTCATCATTTCTTAACATATTATTTCTTACTATGATACTTTCCTCAATGACAACTGATCCTTTATCTATGAATCTTGGGATGATAAGTTGAAATTACCTAACCTTGATGATAAGAAAAGGGTTGATATTTGCAAATGGGTGACTATGAAGAATATGGATGATACTATAAAAGGTATGAAGCTTGATAAGGCTTCTGGGCCTAATAGATACAATGTGAAGTTTTTGGGGGACGATATCATTAAGGTTGTCTTGGATTTTTTCAATAACTAAAAGTTTCTTTAAAAATGTAACAGGACATTCATTACTCTCATCGCAAAATCTAATGGTTCATGTACTTGAAAATATTTTCATCCAATTTCTCTATGCAATATGATATAAGATAGTCTTGAAGATTATTGCAAACAAAATGAAGAGTATTCTCCCTACCATGATTGATGACAACCATATTTCCTTTGTAAAAGATAGAATTATTGGGGATGTCGTCCTTCCTGCTAATGAAATCTCCATGTACTTTTTCTAACAAAGGTAGTGTTAAAATGATGTGTTTGAAGGATGATTTGTCCAAAGCCTATGAATCTCTGAATCATGATTGTATCATGTTTATTATGAGAAAGATGGGGTTTTCCCTTTGTCGGATCTGCTAGATTGATGCTTATTTAAAATATGCTTCCTTTTAGAATCTGATCAATGGTTTCTTGTCAACTATTATGGGCTTCTAATGTCATCCAACAAGGAGAACATGTTACCCCTTATTTGTGTGTAGTTTCTATGTATGGCTTTATTGTCATTATCAATTCTAATGTCAAGAAAGGGATTATTAAACCAATTGTTATTGGCTCTGTGTCTGTGTCTCACATTATTTTTACATATGACATCCTCCTCTTATTAAAGTCGATGTTGCTAATTCTAGTGCTTTTAAGGAAGTGTTTTAAGCCTTTGATCTTGTGTCTGTACTATGACTTAATACCATTAAAAGTCAACTTTTTATCCAGGATACCAAGGATCCTTCCCTGTATTCTATTTTGAGTTAATTATATTGAACTTCCTATTAGTTACTTGGGATTGCCTCTTTGCTTTGGTGGATTTCCATAGTCATGTGTTTACCTATCATTGATAAAGTTAAGTCCAAATTACACTCTTATAAATGTAGACTTGTGTCCATGGCAAGGAGGATCGAGTTGGTTATTTCAACTTTGTCTTCTTATCACATTTTCTAATCAGCAAATTTCCCTCTATCAAAGAGTGTTATTTTATAAATTGAGGAACATATCAAAGATTTCATTTGGTATATATTGAAGGTAAGAGGCACACCTACTTTGTGCCTTCAGACCAAATTTGTAAGATGAAGAAATAACAAGGACTTGGATTTTGAAAAATCAACATTGGTCTACTATTGGTGTTACTAAAAACCTTCAGGATGTTCCAAGGGATTAGAACTTGTTGTGGGTTAAATTGCTACATGATAAATACCTTGAGAATGAGTCTATTATGTATGTTGATCAAAGAGATAATGACTCTTGGCTCTAGAAAAAACAACTAAAATGCATACATGTTATTCTTCCTCATATTCAATTTTTTGTAGAGGATGGTAACAAGTTCTTGCTTTGGAAGGACCCCTGGCATGGGGAGGGGTGTACTCTGTTATATTACTTGGATATTTAGCTTATGAGGATGCTTGATTTAAGAGAGAATTGTAATATTGCTTCATTCATTGTGGATGGAAAATGGGGTTTTCCTGATATTAGAAGGGGTCAAGTTTCAAGGGAGTTCTTTTCTACTCTTCCTTCTGCTCTTATTGATCATGATGATAGAATCACAAATAGGAATACATCTACTCTTACTTTGAGAGATTGCTAGGAGGTTTTGAGAACAAAAAATCTGGATGTTGACTGGTCATCCTAGCTTTCATCAAAGTATATATTGAGAATATGATCTTTGTCTTTTCATGGAGATGGTTTCTTAATAGAGTCCTTACATATGCAGTTTAAAGAAGGTTTGGGTCCTATGTGACGTCTAGATGCATTTTCTGTAGGAATGCAGTGGAAGATAGTCAACACACTTTCTTTGAATGAAATTTCATCTCTTACACTTGGGGTTGGCATTGTGAAAGATTTAAAGTTCCTTTGAGATCACTAGAAGTTTGGAAAAATATACATGGGAACCCAGGGTTTCGACCTACTTTTCCATCTAAAATTTGTGTATGGAGAGGAATAGTAGAGTGTTCTACTGTCTTGATAAACCTATTCATAGAATCTGGCTTGACTATTTATGGGATACATATACTATGTATGATTATTTTTTTTCTTTTTCCTTATGTATAGCTTCTTTCTCAATTGTCTGGAACATTGCAATACACTTGTACATACATGGTCATAAATAAAGATGGAGAAGAATGTTTGGTTTAGCGAAAAAACTAAAGAATTCGATGTATTCAAATCATTTTAGTGCAATCTTCTATTAGATGGAGGTTCCCACTTACCTTATGTGTAAAACATATTAATCTCATATCCTAAGAACTATGGCTCTTGGATATATGTTGGACTTCAAGCAACCCACCATTTTCTTCTTTCTTCCAACCCAAAAATCCTAGGAATAGAGTTTTATTGAGAATATATGAGAAAGGAGGGTGATTTGATATTGTAACATACCAAGGTTTGAGGCCACAAATAACATTATTTTAAAAGGAATGATTGGAATCCCCATATCACCAAGGGGCACCTCCTTTTTTACGAATCCCATCACAAAGAACTCTAAGGTTAAGCATGTGTATCCCAAAGTAGTTCTAGGATGGGTGACCAGTCACGAAATTGATCTCAGCTTCTGTGTGAGTGAGGACAAAGGGCATAGTTGAGGCTAGTGTAGGTATGTGGGGCCAGTCGTCATTCCTATAACTCTACTAGAGCCTTGGGTAGCGGGACCAATGTTAAAAATGGTATTAGAGCCATATCCCCTTCACTATCTAGGGCCTACAAGGGGATAGGACATACCAGTATTGAGTTGTGCAGTCCAGGAATGTTGGAAAGTGTTATCCATGGTGATGTAGTCACCCTTGCGTCAGTAGTCGTAATCGTGAGTCGGGTGTCCATGGGCCATTTTGGGTCTGCACTGTGAGTCCATATAGTTGACCTTAATGAGAACGTTAAGAGTATAAGTGGGGAATATTGTAACCTCCAATAATTTGAGGCCTCAGATAAAATGATTTCAAAATGAATGAATTGATTACCCATATCACCAAGGTGCACCTCCTATTCAAAGAGACCATAACTAAGAACTATATGGTTAAGCATTCTCAACCCATAGTAGTAGTAGTAGGATGGGTGACCTGTCAAAAAGTTAATCTCAGACTATGTGTGAGTGAGGACAAAGCACATAGTCGAGGTTAGTGGTGGTCTAGGCCAACCGTCATTCCTAAAACTCTACTAGAGAATTGGGTAGTGGGACCAAGCATTATGGATACTATTTTGAATCAAATCAGAGGTGGGATGGAATACATACATGTGATAGAATAATCATCAAGAAAATCCATCAAAAGAGAAACATGTTACTTGATTTCATAACTCAAAAGAAGATAGATCATAGATGTGCATTGCTGCAACATTTTAATTCCAAACCATAACTCTCCCTCTCTATATATAATTTTTCATCTCTAAGATTAATTACAAATTATGAAATCCAATAATATTTTGGTTATTGATATAGATCAATTGAGGTTCTTGGAACAATTACAAACAAGTCCTACATTCCATTTTTTATTTCAACACAAATTTTCATCGGCTGAGTTGTTACAGACAAGAAACTCGTCCGATGTAAAATTCTAGTGTGACTCAAATATACTCCAAAAGTTGTGAAATTGAATATGTTTTAAGTCATCGAGTTTGAAAGATACAATTAAAATTTTAGGTAATTTGGATGCAACCAAAAAAATAACAATCAAACACCACATTGCAATGTTGCAGTCTATATAACATGGTCGATTGAATTTGTTTAGGGAAAACTCAGTCGACCAAAAGGACAAAATAATACTCAGAAAGGCTGAATTTTTTAAGAATATTAATCACTGAGTTTTCCAATATTAATAAAAAGTTAAGGAAAAATTATTTACCAATAAAATATGAAAAATCAATTATAACACTGCTACACTTATCACTTAATTTCTTTGTCAGAATTTCTTATATCTAAATGTTGCCATATTGTAGCAATTTGTGAATTCAGATTCATTAATATGGAAAAGTACACATTACAATCTTTGACAAACCCTATAACATTTAAATATGTATATACATATGTATAAATTGAATTAATATTGGATTTTGACATCTTAAGAAGCATCTATAAATTTGAACTTTGAATTTGTAACCCTATGTTACCAATTAAGTTCATGTGTGGTCATAACACTAAGGGACCCAAATCTGGGACCCCCTTGATATTTCATGTGACTTGGGCACTATATGTTCTTAGATCTATGTTTTGAGATCGTCTCCTACCTTATGATAGGTAAGGAAATTGCTCCCATGATCCTTCCCTCTCACATTCTTTCTCTAATCACCTCTTCACCTCATCCAAACCTCACCAATATCTCCCTTTCCATCTTAATAACCTTTTTCCATTGACTAAAACTCAAATGACATCATATGGAGAGAGTTTCAAACAAAATTTCCCCACTCTTCTCAATCCATCAAGGAGGGAAACCAATTGATCTTGTTAACCATAAATTACTCTTTGTACACCTATAGAACCATAGTTCCTCATGTCACTCATTTACAAAACAAAACCCACTCAAGAAGCTCCTCTTCCTCCAAATCCTTCTACCCTACTTCATGGTGCCACCATGAATCCACGTTGAGTATGTTCTGCTCGAGCCACCACTACCATCCTTAATACCCTCTATGAGTTCATGACGTTAAGGATAAACCAATTGCCTCCTTGTAGCCTTCTTCCCCCACTTTTTATTAGTTCCAGAGAGCAAGCCTCCTTGGAACCTATGTATGTATGTGAGTTGAGCTTCATGGAGGATAAAGAGGTTGCCTCCTCTAGATCAAACCAATTCTTTGATCCAATTACAACAACCCTATTGAGACATCTACCACTCTCAAACTCAACTGAGTGAGGTGCATCAATCTTGGCTACCTAATATTCATCCTAATTAATGATTAACCAGTATCTGATGGTGGCCCATTTTCACAAATTGGTTTATTTGTCTCTTTATCACCCCAATATTCAAAGAGACAACATTGATATTAAAAAAAATTTAGTAAATTATATCTAGATCCTAATATTAAGGGTAAGTAGTTTGTTTTTCTAAAAATCTATGAAATCTAAAAAATGATTGAAAGGCATATATACACTTAATTTTTTGCTATTTTCTCATGTTTGGTTGTATCACATGGGCCCATATACTAAGGCTCTAGTAGGATTTTAGGAATGAACATTGGCCCCATATACCACCACTGTCCTCAACTATGTGCTTGGTCCTCACTCACACACATCTAGGGATCAACTTTCTAAGAGGTCACTCATCCTAGTACTTCTCTGGGTTGAGAATGCTTAACTATAGAGTTCCTTATAATGGGCTCCATAAAAATGAGGTACACCTTGGTGATATGGATAGTCTAATCATTCCTTATATGATCATTTTATCTGAGACCTTAAACCCGAGTCATTACAATCTCTCCCACTTAGACTCATAATGTCCTCATCGAGGCTCAACTATATGGCACATAAATATTTCCCCATTTCAATGAAGACCTAGATTGACACATGGACACCTAGCTCCCAATCACAGCTACCCATGCAAAGGGGGCTACATAACTATGGATAGCCCTTTCCAACATGCCTAGACTGCATAGTTGGAGACTGGCATGCCACATGCCCATGTGGGCTCCATCTATTGGAGGGGTAGGCTATGATACCATTTGTAATGCCCAAGTCCACCACCCAAGGGTCTAGTAGGGTTTCATCAATGGACACTAGCTCCACAAACCATCATTAGCCTCAGTTGCACGCTTTCTCCCCAGTCACACACAAAATTTGGTCAACTTACTGAGAGGTCACCCACCCTATTACTATGTTGATTTGAGGATGCTTAACCATAGATTTCTTAGTGATGAGCTCCTTGAAAAGTAGGTGCACCTAAGTGATATGGGTAGTCCAATCATTTCTTTTAATATTATTTTATCTAAGGCCTCAAATCTTAGGATGTTATATTATTTATTTTGAAATTGAAAATAAGCTAAAAGCTGATCATGATGACTCTAAGAGCCCATATCTAATAATGTCAACAACTCAAATGAATTTTGTAACATTTTGAACCCTAGTTTGGTTATAGTTACTTTTATCATGATAAAACTAAGAATGATATGAAATGTGATCATTACATGTAATTTTGGTCTAAATTCCTAATGTACATAAATAAAACTTTATTATTAATCATTCTCTAACCTAAATCATGATTTATTTAGAAATTGGTTATATATTGAAAACAAATATTGATTATGATGATCTAACATAACAATAATAACACCTTAGAATTTATCATCTACACAATGAAGTTTTCATTATTTTCTATTGATATTTTTTAGATCTTTTGATTTTATATCATGTTTACAACCATTAATATACTTCACCAAACTTAGGATTTTTTATGATTGTAAGGTTTATACCCAAACTAGTGGTTGAAATAACACAAACCCTAGAATCCATTTAAAGTAGTCTATCTGAAACCTAAACCCTAGGACCCTTTCTAAAACCCTTTTAGAGGTTTTTGGAACTGTTAGTAACACATTAGTGGCGTATCATTATTTTTCAAACTGAATCTTGGATTCATATTCCATGTACGTATGTCAATTCTTGAACAATGTAATTTTGTTATTTACAGTTAACAACTTTTAACAATTCTTTTAGTTATGTATATTTTTGTTCTTTTTAATTTTGGAATGTGTTTCCTTTTCTCTATTTCCTACAAATGAATTAGACCTATGTGTATCATGTAAATCAAAGATGCTATTTGAACCTAATATCAAAATATCATAAATATTTTTCTGAGAGAAACTCACTCCCAAAACTATAAGGAATGATCACAAATATGGTAAACTATAGTATGATTGTTAGATAGATTCATCTGGTGGAACACTAAGAGTCCATCTCTAGAACCAAGAAATAAGATAGAGTCCATTTATGGAATAAACATCAGTTTTTTGAATGAGATACATGGAGTGGGGGATGAAACATGAATTAAAATGTAAATTTAATTATTTAAAAAAATATTGTTCTTTTCACACCACAAGTAAAATACTATTATGTGTGACTCATTGTTGTACCCACATACACAACATAGAAATATATTGATAGTTGTTTGTTGGCGTTTTAGGTTAAACTTGGAATTTAGACTAAATTAAAGACATGTCTAACTAATGGGATGAAGTCTAAAGCACCCGGAGGATGAGAATTGTATTTCAATTAACGATCATTTAGATCTAGGCTATCTTTCCATGTTAGTTTACTTCCCAACTATGTATTTCCCTTAGGAGTTGAACTTTTATAAACATAATATCTTGTGTTTTGAATGAAATGTTAGTTATTATTTGTTATTTTTATAAATTTGGTGTTGGAAATATTGGTTAATTACCCTTGTCTCAACATTCCATTTATGGGGATTATGGGAGTGGTGTTCATTTCACCAATGATATTTTACATTCTGATTCATAATTCTATATAACATCCCTTGACGAGTCTCACTTTTTTTGCTTCTTCATGACCAAAACTGAGGGTCAGACTTGGTTGAAGCATGTATTTCTCATGCTTACCTCAAAACTTATCATGAGATATGAAAAATAATAAAAATCCATATAGGTCATTTAATCGACGATTAGAATCGGATGGCCCAGATGATCGACCAGCTCCAGATCTGTGATAGTTTCAGAATGTACAATTCTCTAGTGGAGAATTGTTTTAAGGACTATGTTGAGACTTTCAAAAGAAAGACCCTTGACAAGCAAGAGGAGACATGTGTTAGACATTGTGCTAAAAAGTTCTTGAAGCACTCCATGAGGGTGGGGATGAGGTTTGCAAAGCTCAACCAAGGAGCCCCTACACCGGATTGATCTTAAAATTTTGGACAATACGACCTTGTTCTTGCTATTCTGGACACTACGACTTTTGGTCTCTTTTAGAAATTGCCATTCAAGCTGATGTCTCATTTTGTAATACCTTCCTTTATAAGGAATCCAAAATTTTCAAATGTCCTGAAATAGTTAGATAGAGTACCAGTTCCTAATTCAAGTGCTCTATGGACATTCTTTATGATGCGGATCTTGGTGCTAACAATGGTTTTGGTTTAGCTCTTGTTCTGAAAGTTGTTAAGAAAAGAATAAATCCTCCATCATTTATAGATCTAAATGGCAAGTTTCTCTCTCTCTCTCTCTCTCTCTCTCTATATATATATATATATATATATATATGTATATATATAGGACTTATCTAGTTTATTCCTCAGTTTCCCTCATTTCCCACTGATATATATCCACGCATTCAACCATTTTTTACTTGTTGAGAGTTTTCAGAATGAAAAATCATTTCTCTAGACCTAAGCACAGTTTGTTCATTCGTTGACGTTTTTTACAAGCCCTTTTCTAAATTCCAAGTTTCCAATTAAATCCCTCATGTGACTTCATTTGTAAATTTAAATCCCTAATGTTATCTCTTAGAAACCAATGCAAGTTTCATAGTGAGATGATATATCATTCAATTCCATTTCTTTTTGACAAAGAAGAAGAAATGTAAGATTTGTTATTTCTATGTTGTCTTATTTTCAAATGAAAATTCTTGTTCAAAGACAAAATCTCACAATAAAAAATGAACTTTATTTGAGGTACACTTAGAATAATACATAATGTCAAAGAATCAGATAAAGAAAAATAAAATTTTGGTTTGATGACCATCTGATTGAAAGAATCTTTCCTCTAAGGGGATGAATGTGGCATTCCTCCATGGTGCATCTAGTAGAATAGAATAATTTTTATGGTTCCCTCAAGTTTGAATCCCATTTTCCCCTTGATCTATGTAAAGGTGAACCATCTCACAAAACAACTATAAATACCCTCCCATATCCACCATCAACCCATGCCCCTTTAGATTCTCCTAAAGAAAGAGAATGATTACTTCACACTACTCCAGACCAACTATTGTCTAGAAGATACTTCTTCTTGAACAACAATCACAATACACCACAAGGTTGCGTAAACTATAAGGAGGCACCCAAAGCCTCTTAATTTCATTTATTTTCTTTGTCGGTTCATCCTTTTATTAGATCTTGATCATCAACTTATTTATGTATTCACTAACTTCAACTTGTTATCCACTTCATCATGACATATTTCTCATATACTTATTTATTATATAACAAAATTCCATGCCTAATTGAGCAATATCCTTACATGCTTTCTTAATATCTTAGAAAAAATTCATCTTTCTCGTAGCTAAATACTTATTTCTAATTAATATTAATCAAAACATTTGAATTTTCAATCACTAAATTCACACAAGTGTGCGCACACACATATAACTATAACTATAACTATATATATATATATATATATATATATATATATATATATATATATATATATATATATATATATATATATATATATATATATATATATATATATATATATATATATATATACACACACACACACACTAGTATGTGCACGTGCTTTGCAGGTAATCTTCTATAATAAAAACTAAATGATATAATCTCTAATTCATGTTTTCATTTAAAATGGAAAGATTTTCCTAATGATTATTATCACATAACAAATTAAAGGTATGTTCCTTGTACTATAGATTGTTAAATAATAATCACATACAATTTCCTAAATATACGCCTTTTTGAGGCCCGAGTTACAAATTGGACTATCAATTCTTTTTGGATGGTAAAAATGATAATCTAAAGACAAAATTTGAAAAGTAGATGATGGCATGATTGTATATGTCATGATAAAAAAATGAGTTATTAGTAAGTACATCAAAGATATCAAAGGATAAGGGAAGGAAATGATGATGGTTGACTTCACATACATCCACATGCTTACAAACTTTATGTGCGGCCGCATCAGAAGTTGTATGGTATGCCTTAATCTTAATAAACCATTTCTAGTCAATGGAAAGACACCAGTAAGATCAACACAAGTCTACTTTCTATCAATCAAATTGAATAATAACATGTTAGCATGTCTCTAGGTTTGGAGGCCATCACTATGTGTCCCTAGAAAGGCGAGTGGAGCTTCTTTGAAGGATTTTTACCAACATGAGAAATAATGTCAAAAACGAAAAAAATAATGTCAAAGAAGACATCTCAGACATACAAAAATTATGGAACTTCTAAAAGTTATGTACTTCATATTTTCTCATAACAAATTATTTGTTACATACAAAAGTTATGGAGCTTCTAAAAGTTATGTACTCCATATTTTCTCACAAGAAATCTTATGTGAATGATATATTTAAATTGGGAAAGGAATTTAAAAAAAAAGTTATGTGAAATATAGGGATCTATATTGTTTGAGTTTCAACTACGTCCATCCATAGTTCTAGAACATCCATTATTTTTACATTCACTTTGACACACACATGAAGTTTATGTTTATAATATAGCGAATCATCACAATATATATGATCTTTTTCAATAGAATCAGCGCATAGTTGGTTACCTATAACAAATATATTTATCTTTCTTATAGTGTGTTGGCAAAACTTAAATATAGCCTAGGGAGATTTATTGTACCTAAAAGAGTACATACTCTATATTCTAAATGTAAATCAGTACATATGATATTTGTGTGAGAAGATCCAAAATTTTTATATTCCTCAATGATGGAAGAAGAGCTTTGAGACTTCCCACATTGAGGCTTCCAATATGACAACGACTTTCCAATCAAACACGTTGTGAGCACTGACACTCATCAAGGAGAAGTTGAACCCATGTTCTACACTATAGTAGAAGATTTGACAGTTTACCAAGGCTTGATGTCTAAGTTGTCATGTTAATGCTAACTATGTTGATCCACTATTTATTTGTGGATACTTCAAGAAAAAGATTAAAAAAATGTATTGTCAATTATGTTGACTGATTGTACAATTCTATTTCTAGCAAACATGGTAACACTATTGATCATCTTTTTCCATTAGAATGGTTTAGCTTGATTAAGAATAATATAGTTATGTTTGTTCATATTATTCGTCAACAATAGTTTGTAGATTCATAATGTAAGATAGAGATGGTGTAATGTGGAGTGGATTTTTTCATGACCTAATAAATAAATAGCTCAAAAGCATTGTTCGAACTTATTAGAATGATATTGCGTGAAAGATGTATATATTAAAATTGTTTATTTGATTTATTTTAATATATACCTTTTAACGATATATCCAAAATTAAAACTTATTTTCAATGAAATTTGGTTAGCTATTATTAAAAAAATGTTGGTAGTGACTATCCTCTAACTTGTATATTGATCCATTTGATTGATGGGGCTGGTAGCACATACATTTTACTATGTAAGTGTAAAAAGATTATGCAACAAATTCAAACCATATCCATAAGAAAATATAGTATTGTGTCTATGTGCCATAAAGTTTTCAAACTATATAAGGGAAATTTATTTTTGATTTCAGAAGATCTCAACAAAATTACTGTATTGAAATAATCACATCAAAATGTTAAACCATTTTTTAGTTTTTGCAAGTATGGCTGAAATTTGATTTTACAATGAAAATACTAATTGTTTGCATCAAAGAAAACATATACTTGTATATATGCTACATATATACAATCGTGTTGTCAGTATATGTAGGGTACATGAAGTCAGTTCTCATCTGTTCCTGATCTGTACCCAACCTAGAAACCAAAACTATAAGAAATAAATTCAGCACAATATGATTAAGATTGTGTATCAAGTTGAATATCTCATTTCATAGAATTTGAAACCCAAACTTTGATCCGGAGACCCGATTCTTTAATTTTTGTTTGACCTGATACTAACTTGGATCACATAAATTTTAGATGTTTAATATACAAATGAATAAATTATACCTCTTTTAATGTTTAAGTAGCTTCATTATATTATTTTTCTATCTAACAAAGTACTTTGTATTTGAAAATAAATCATATATTTTTAAAATGAGAACTTGTATTCTGAATCAAACTATAACCCATATTCCATCCTGAACCAAAATCGGCATGAAATTTTGACAACCCTCATCACTGACATAAATTGAAGTTTTATAGATGAACCGAATGACTAAAATTCCATGTTCATCAAGGGAAAATAATCCAAAGATAAATAAGTAAATAACAAAAAAGGGACATAAGTAATGTATTCTTAGGTCACATTGGTTAGTTCATATTCTCAACTTAAACAAAACCATAATGTAACAAAAAAGAACCACTATGATTGAATAAAACACAGTCCTATTGGTCTCCTAAAATAAGATGTCTCTTATACTAAAATTGTGATTGGGCTTGATCTTTTGCGACTGGAACCTCACATGGAAAAGCCCATTGATTGCCTTCGGTAGGTGAGGCATGAAACTGTCGTCTCTATACATGGGTAGCTAGGTTGCAACTTCTTGGGTTGTTGAACAAGATGGTTTTATAAAAACTAATTCCACGCAGAAGCAAAATCCACTGCAACTTGTTTTTATTACTGTATACGAAAGGGAGTTTGACTACTCCTTGCCCCTTCTAGCTTGACCGACTAAGATTATTAAGGAACTAAAAGTATATCTTTGTATCTATATAAAGGAACTATCTCAGTTAGACCAAAAAGTAAAAAATATAACAATCAAGACGTACGTGTCACTTACCTGCACTAAAAGAAGACGCAGTCATACCATAGATTCACTCAGCAAATATGCTTTGCCTCAGGCACCCATTACGATTGGTTGTGTTTTGCCATCTTTCTCTGCATCACTTCCTTATATCTCTTGTCGCTCTAGCGATAGAAGCAGAACATGTAGACAGTGTCGACAACCATCTAATGTTGTTTTCCTAGAGTACCAACAAGAGAAGATCATGTAGGAATGGCACATCGTCCTCCATCTATGCTCAAAAATCTTTGAAGTGCATATTGATTCTGAGAAAATAAAAAAAAATCAAAATTCTTAGACTATGAGGCCAAGAAAATAGACAAATAGGGAAAACAGACAGAAAACAAAACCATCACAGTGGGAAAACTAAAGCAAAGAATTTGAAGGTAGTAGGCTATATGGTTGGTTGTTACCATTTACATGGCTGAAGATTATACGAGGAGGAGGTGATGACAAATCTAGATCTTGTGATTGGAGAGAAGGCTATTGGAGCACAATGACATGCCTACATCAGCATCGAATACCCTACAATTGTGGCACTTATCAGTCCCTGTGATAGCAACAAGCATCATTAACAACAATCTGTCAATAGAAACCAATTTCTATAACATTTGCATTTATGAATGCTCTATTTTTTGGATAAGATGAAAGAATAGGGCGTGTATCTAGGCATGCGTGTACGCTAGAGTAGAATCTAACATCAAGTGATTTACAATCAAAGGGTCAGTAGGGCTAATAATACAATCGGTGTGCAGTTGATGATGAGATGGCTTTTCCTCGACCCAGTATGAATGTCTCGAAGCAATGTAGCTAATTTATCGTACTCTAGGATGAATTGTGGCCTAACCCTAGCCTTTCATCCATCCTTTCCTTCGTAATGGTAGCACTGCTAGCATCGTCATAGCTGCTAGTGGCATCCCTTTTAGTTTCCTGCATCGTTGTTGACCTAAGCGTAGTGGTGGTCATCGTAGGATATATGGAAGCCTTGCGGTTACCAACCCACATCGGGCCGAAGATGTCCACAATGGGAGGCACTAAAGAAGGACATGGCCATCAGCTTGTCCATGCCAGAATAGATCGATGATGCATCATCTCTACATGGTGGTACACACACTGCCTTCTGGTTCATCATCCATGGGATGCCAAACCACCATTTTATGGAAGCCAATGATGTTGTTGAAGAGGATGGTGCAATGCATTACTATTAACCCTAGATAAAACAAGCAAAACTATACGACAGACATATGGTTGTGCTACAAAATCACGTGAGCAACACGTGAGGATGGAAACGAGTGTGATTGAAGTCGTTCTTAGTATGGTAATATAGTATATATATATATATATATATATATATATATATATATATATATATATATATATATATTCATCCCACTTAACTTTACATGTTAAGTCCTCAAAGACTCGCCCTCTTGTACCTTATTAATCATGTTTTGTTTTTATTAATCCTAAATCAAACCCAAATTGTATGCTTTTCAAGAAACACAAGAAAAAAATACAACATTGATTTTTTAGGTTTTTCCTAATGCCTTCCCCAATCATAATAGAATTGTGTTCCCGATCTCTTGCCCACAGTTCCCTTTCTTATCTTCCATCGTGTGGAATTATTTTTGAGTGATTTTGTGTTTTCAAAGTGGGATGAATGTCCATCCATACTTTTCCTCATATAATAAGATGGTGACTCTAATTCCCTTATCTTTCAATTTTTTATTTTACACGATCTTGTGTGATCAGATCTTCTGCTATTTTTTCCTAAATGGCATAGTAGTTCTAAAGGATTCAGTCTGCATGGAAACAATTTGGTTTCTACCCTATTGGGTAGTTTCTAGCCATGCCCATTTTGTTATTTGTTAGAGTACTACTGAATCATTTTGGTGATCATCTAATTTAAGACCTCTTAGCCTTCTATAGGGTATTGTTCTTTCTTTCTTTGGTGTTAATGCTTTTGTTTTTTTGATGTGTGTTTTGATCTTGTTTTCTTTGAAATTGTTTTTCTTTTACAATTTTATACTACATAACATCCATTTTCATCTTAGGGGCCTCCCCTATGATTTCTTTCATCCTCCATGTTGTTAATATGCTTTTCTCCTTGATTATTAGGACCCTTTCCCTTAAATTAGATATGCTCATTTGTTTATTGTTAGTCTTTGGAGCTTTTCATCAACAATTCTAGCTTATTGTAATGAATACTCATAGTATAGGTAATGCCCATTATTTTTGTTAGTAGATCTAATGATGATTGGGAGGTCAAAGTTTGGTTGTGTTGTGTTCTTACACTCAACTTCAACATGGTCTAACATGCCAAAATGTGCAAATAATGGACATATTTTCATACTTCAGACAAAAGTTCTTTCCATTGTATAAGATTGCAAGAAGAAAGTACTACATGTTTTTCCTCTAGTCCAACTTGCAAAATACAAAGATACCACAACATGTTTGTTACTAGGTGTTGATTTTACTCATCTATCCTATAATGTAATTTTTTTGACTGGGTAACTACTTTTGAAAAATATAGGTGCACATATCAAGGTGTCTAACCCAACATATGAGTTTCCATGTATAGGATTAGAGGGAAAGAATGATGGTGACCACAGTATTAATGAAAGATGGTACCCAGATTTAGTCCCTTGTCATCACATGATCATCGTTAGGAGGTCATCATGATTAGAAACTTAGATGCCTTAATATCCATTCTCAAGGTCGATTACTTAGAACTTCTTTGTTATTTTCCAAAGAATTTGTATCATGTTGATGAGAGCATGAAACATAAGACCAGTTCCTACCATCTTCACTGCAAACATGTATTTCCAAGGGTCAAGGGGAGGTTATAAGGCCTCTGAATGCACGATGATCACTAGAAGGAAGCCATTGAGATCTATGATAATGTATCTGACCTACAAAGTTTCTATAAATATGCATTGTGGTAGACTAGGTTGTCGTATCCTGAAGGTAGATTTTTTTAGGAGAAGAGAGGCCATTCTCCTTCTTCCTCAGATTATGCCAATTCACATCATCATTGATTCTGATTTCATGCCCAATGTGCCCATGGGCCTTTCTCTCTGAGTTTATTATTCCATTCACACCATGCATAATAAGAGGATCACGGTTGTTGATGTTGTCTTATGAACTATCATGGTTGGTATGGGCCCTACCACCATTTCCTCTCCCTTGATCTTCTTTGTATAAAACCCTAACACTATTACACTTATGTAATTGTATGTTACTTTAAGTCTAATTTTTCCATTAACTCTTCAATTTTGTTTGTAGAAATAATTTTAATATAAAATTATATTACTTTATGTATCAGATACTAGTACTTCTGTATGAATTTTGACTTTTTTAACATCATAACATTTGTATAAGTCAAGAACTTGTCTAATTATTATATGAATGATGTGGAGAGGGTGATTTTGAATGCAAATTAGTTGCATGCACTTTTAGAAATAACAATATTAAGGTACCAAATTCTATCAAAAGATAGTGAAATACTAAAAGTGAAGTAAAAGTTAATTTAAAAACATATGAAATAAATAAGAGACAATAATGGTTTATGACTAAAAATAAGGCAAGGGTCAGCACAATGATATCCCGTAATTATCTAAAAGTTCACACACTTCATTTGATTATATATTTATTTCAAAACTACCTTCTCAAACTCAAGACCATTGTATAAATATTATAACATGCAGTTAGTTCCATACATATGCATGTAGCAAGTATCAATATCAATATTTGTTCTTTTAGCACCATTACATGTAGTGAATATTGTGGATTTAAATTTTTATTTTTGCAAAAATAATTCATACTAGTAAAGAGTTAGTATGGTAAGCAAGAAAATAAGACATGTTAGTTCACCCCCAGGGCTACTAATAAAGCTAACTAGGCTTGATCCCCAAAAAACATCATTGATCTATTGTAGTAAGGCACATGTTGGGTTTGTGTGTTTATGGAACCATCATGTAGGCCACCCTTACCATCATTCCAAAAAACATAGTTTTGATATTGGTTCTTTTGTCACTTTACATCATGATTGTTGTTTGAAGATAGACACCAAATATAATTCATACAATTAGTTCAATATTTTTTGTAGAATTTATGTTGTAAGATAATGTATTTTTATGTGTGCAAAACAAGTATAGGAACAATGTGAAAAGTGTTTTACATACTTTGTTTTAATTCCCACATAGCCTTGAGTTTGGTTCTCAAATTTAAATAGTTTTGTTGCTTATACATGTTTTTTGGCAATCTTTTTTTATATGAGATATTTTTTGTTAATTTATGTGAATGATTATGTTTGAAGATTAGAACCATGCATAAATCATAAGATTAACTAAATATCTTTTCCACTAATTTTGTAATAAAAATACATCTTTTGGAGTGTGTGCAAAACAAGATCAAACACAATGCAAAAAATTGTTTGATATATTATGCTATAATTTATAAAATGTTATCAAGTTTGTTTTAGAAACTGAAATGGTTTCATGTTTCTTAGTGTTTTAGAAGAAGCTCATTTTTTGGGTTACACTATCTGGTCCATTAGAATTTATGAAATTGTATTAGTATTTCGCACAAAAAATATGGAGATTTTTACTACCAGATTCTTCTTCATTACTTTAAAGGACTATATGACTAAACATTTTGTTTCCAACAACTGAATTCGTTTTAAATAGAAGTGAAGAGAGAGTGATTGACTTAAATTCAATTTCAAATTTAGTAGTTGCTTTCTCGTAAGTATTATATGGACCATAATATGAAATGTTAATTGCAAATATCCAACCAAGTGCCTATAAAGGATGACCAAGAGGCTAAAAATACACAAAAAATAATAGTGTGGTACAAGTATGTGGTTGTATTGTGAGTGGCCATTGTAATGTAATAAGATGGAGTGAAGATTATCTTGATTAAGAACCAAATAAAATCTTTACTCCCACACATGAATGTCATACATGTACAACCCACAGCTTTAGCATTTGAACATACATAAATTTCATGTCATTTCTTCTTATATGAATATGTTATATTAAATTCTATGAAGAAAGACTGTTAAGTAGTAGTTGTAAGAAAATTAAAAATAACTAAGAAGAATACCAATAATAAAGATGTAAGGTGTTATAACCTAAATTTTTGTATGCATTCATACATATATTTGGATGCAAATGATTGTTTGTGTAAGGACATATTATAAAGCTTGGATATATATGTCTTGTATAATAGTTTAGGATTGAGAATGCAATTTCTCTAATATAGAAGATATTTAGTGCATTATTCTATTTTCAGTAATCCATTATTGTTTTTTTGTCTAAAGAAAAAGTGGAAAACTCAATAGTAAAGGAACTTTCAAGATTAATGAATAATTGATAACTAAAATAGGGAATTGTTGAAAATTTCTAGGAATATATGTTCAAGGCAACTAATAAACACAATTCGGCCCTATCTTGCAGTCAATAAGAAAATGTGTCAAAATATAATTGCTTGCCAAGTTTGGGTATAAAAATATATATTATATGCCCTGAGTAATTCAAATAAACCCATTTCTTTATAGGTAAATAAAATAAATTTGATATCTGTGTTTTTCCACCAAACCTCATCAAAATTGAGACTAAGTCATTACCAGAATTCCTTTTAAAATTTTTGAGTCAATTGGGTAAAGGAGGAGAGAGATATGAATTTATTTAGATTCCCTAAAGTGAAGGATTAAGGGATTAATATATTTAATTTGTCACATTTTAATCACATTGGAAAACTAGGGTCTTGCCCTTTTATATGTCGTGTGAGCTCCTAGCCGTTGTATCTAAGAGCGAATGGTTCTCTGTCATCTTCTACCTTGAGACGGATTGGGAAAGGATGTGAACAGAGAATCTAATCTCCCACTACCCAGTTCTCTCTCTCCTAATCACCCCCTCCTTGATTCCTTCCCTTTGAATTCAAAAGGAGATTCCAAACACAACCATTCCAGAATTACCTTATTTTTATGTCTGTTAAGGACTTTCCCTAATTGACGTGTGGAGCCAGGATCCATTGGAAGCCAAACCCCAAGGTCATGCCTATAAAGGGGGATAGGGACTCCTCTACAAGACTAGGATTATCTTCGTAGGACCCTTTATGACTCAAGGATCACTTCTTTCCGTCAAATCAATCACAAACCCCTATTCTTCTCCCTTGTCTCATCTCAGCACAACACAGACAAAAACCCCTCTCCTTCCTCTTTGTTCCAGCTGCCATTTAGCAATCCACAACCATAGAAGAGCTCGGTAGAGTGAGGCAAAGGGACTGGTATGCACACCTACTACTCAGAGGCCAATCCTCCAAATGTCAACCTCAAAGTTGACTCAACCAGAGAGTAACTTGTAAGTAGGGCCGAGGTAGACCAAGACTGAGTGGGAAAGTCATCCCAACCCTTGACTTTGCTATTGTAAGGTGAGGGACTTTTCCGTCTTTTACTCTCATTTTATCACTTAAGCCACAAGAGCATGGGTTCCACCATGGCATGATCTGATGGGCTCGGCCATGGCCCTGTGAACCACATCCTTTATCCAGTTGTCTACATGTGATGAGCCCTGGTTGACCCAAAAGTATTTAGTTTACAAGAATCCTAGAAAATCATAGGCAAGTCCAAATATGTCAAACCTTTATAAGATTTTGATATGAAAAATATGTAGAATCCAATAAAATGAGATTCATGACCTAATTATGTCTTGAATTCCAAAGGTACTTAAAGATTTCTACTTTGATGTAATTTAAAACCCTTATCTCATGAAATTGATAATCGTATTGTGATTAGATAACCCAAATGATTAAGAATGATCTAAAATAATAGAAATAGCATCTTGGATCTAATTTAGGATAATTATTCATATGTTACCAAAATCATGGTTTCCTCAGTTGAAAAGCTTTAAAATGTGGTAATTAGGGTTTGGGAAGCCTAACCCTAATGAAACCTCAATTTGACCCCAAAACCCTAACTTAGAGCCCAAGTCAATCGTAATGGATATTTTGTGAAAATAGTAATACTTGGGTGTTATAAATTAATTGCAAGTTTATTTCTTGATTAGTTGCACCTACTCTTATTTAATTGGATAGAAAATTATCTCTAAGAAAAGGTACTTCGTTATGCCTATGAATACTCACCTTATTGACTTTTGTGGTTTTTTGAAGTTTCCCGAATGGATTGCAATTAAACTTCTTAGTGGGTAATTACTTCCAACAATCTATAAGGACCCTATGAGTATCATCATATATAAAATAACTTGCTTGAACCTCAAATTTCTATCTCTAGAAGTTGCATGATCATGTGCGAGAAAGATGTCATAATGGGAATGATTGGTGATCAAGCCTAGATACAAAGATCACTACAAGACAAGTCCAGAAAGGAAGGTCGATATAGAACCAAGACCAGAAAGGAAGGTTTTGTGAGTCCACTATAGGGACCAAACCCTAAAGAGAGGCTCACGCATAAAGGTTCTCCTAAAGAGAGGGTATACTGTAGAGAGTGAGTAGATATTGCTCAAGAATTTAGATAAGCAAATGTATGTTTGATTATGTAGTGATAATTGCTGATGTAGTTTTTTATGTTGTTACACCTACATGCATATATTTTTCTTCCCCCACATACTCAGTATAGTGATATACTAGTAATGTTTTTTGTTACACATCGTTTTAGGTTAATCTGCAAATCATCTGAAGAAGTAGACTTCTAGAGAAGACGACACCAAAAGAAAAGGTGATTAAAGTGTACTGGAGGATTTATATATAGCTTTACTTTATGTTGCAAACTTTAGTTTTTCCCTTTACATATAACTCCCTAGAGGAGATTCTATCTGCATATTGTTATCAAACTCTTTTCCATTTAATGACATTTTTAATTATTATTGTTTATTTTCCTAAACCTTGATCCTAGAATTATTGTAGTGGCCCTACCCTCTTGGTCCGTCTTAGCTGGGGATAATATGGGGAGAGGGTTGTTACGTTTGGTATTATAGTCTAGGATTTAACCTATAATAATTAGTAAATTTTAAAGAATTTTGTAGAGCCCAAGGGAATTATTAGGGTATTTTTCAAGGCAGTGGTGTCTACAAGGGATCACAACCCCGGGGATGGCAAAACCTTCTTGTGCACCACTAGTCGGCTTATGAGGACTCTTGGGACTTTGTGAATCCTTCCTCACCAAAGTCAAAATATTTTGCCCAAAATAAAATACTTGTAGGTTTTCTTCTCATCTTACTATTCATCCCTTCTTTACCCCCTTTCTTTCCTCAAAAACCTAGGGATCCAATAATTACTTCCTTCTACCCTTTTGAGTATTAGGGTTAAGACATCCTCCTCCAAATTATAATTAATGCATGTAACCAAGATGACATGGAAACAAATTTACAATGCTTTAAAATACCCTAAACATAAAACTATGATTAATTTATTTATGTGAAATAGCATGGGTCGCACCAAGACTACCATCGTTGATAATGAAACACCCCTAGACCAACCAGACAAGAAGACCTCCCCCATAGGAAGTGGGTCTCCTCTGATAAGAGGAGAAGGTCCATGGAAGGCAAGTCTTCCAAGAAATAGAAGAGGCCAGAGATATCAAAACCAAAAGACAGTCCAAATCCTTAGGATGAGCCCATCTCATAAGATCAACCCAATGGTGAAGGTAACCCCAGTTCTAGTGGCCCCAACTTTAGGGGAGAGGTGGTGATCTAGACCCCTGAGATACTCTAGATAGAAGAATAGAAGAATTTCATGGAGGCCATTAGTTCCCTAGCTCTCAGAGTTGTTGCCAGAGACTAGAATGGTGAAGCCCTACCTATCCGCCCTCATCTCAGAGCCACCATCCTCAACTTCATCAAGATGAACATAGATAAGTTTTGAAGAAAAGATAAGACTAAAGTCTTCAACAAGGTGGATGCCTAGATCATATGAATAAAGAATGGCTTCTACATCCTAGAGGTCCAACCCAACAAGAAGATTCTCTTTGCCGCTCACCTCCTCGAAGGAGCAGCAAAGCTATGGTTGGAAAATTACATTTCTGACCAAGATTTAACCATGGATCAGATAGCTTGGTAGATTTCTACACCATCTTCACTACCAGGTTTATCCATAGCTCTGTCAAGAAGAAAAAGGAGAAGCAGTTCATGCTCCTCTATCAAGGCAACATGTTTGTGGTAGATTATGCTCGTAAATTCCGCCTCCTGGAGCACTTTGCCTACATGCTGACCAAGGAATGACGAGTTAAGAACTTTGTTGAGTGCATGGACCCCTAGTTGAAACCTTAAGCCACTGAACTTTATTGAGGCCCTCAAATTCACCTTAGATATGGATAAGATGGTCATTCATTCCCACAATCCACCCAAGGGATACCTAAGGTTCACTGAAGGTGTCTCTACTCCATGGAATGATAATAGAAGGGCATAATGATGTAGTTGTGGCATGGATAGAAATAAGGGAAAAGGGAAACCCTGACTGTTGCACCTATAGGAAGAAGCACCCTAGCAGATATCCCCATGAGACAAAAGTGTGTTATCTCTGTTAGCAACAAGGACATATCTGGTCCAGCTATCCTTTTCCTATTCTTAGGGACCGGGCCCAATGGCAGCCCAACCAATAGTTGTAAGACAACAAGGAGAAGCCCTAGTTGCTGGATAATGTTGAAAGGCCTGAGTCTTCACCATTAATAATGAGTAAGATTAGGCCAATGAAAATTGACTCATAGAAGGTAACCATCCCTAGAACCATGTTTTACACCTATTACCATCAAAGCATATGGCTTGATGCTTTGAATGAAATGTAGGATTGTTTGATATCATGGGACATACGGTTAAGGCCCTTTTTGATTTTGGTTCTACCAATACTTTCATTTTCCAAAATCTCACAACTAAGATGCTTTGTTTGGATTTAAAGGAATTAGGAAGCGTTTTGGAAGTCACTACCCTAGTGTCCAAATTTATTCATCTCTCCTAAAGACAGTGATAAACTTTGTCAACTATATGAATAATGAACCCCCTACTGACTTTATCCTACTCGATATGAATGATTTGAACATCATAATACGAATGGGATTGCTTTATAACAATAATGAAAAGATAGACTTTAGGGAAAAGAAAATAAGGATAGAGAGGCTAGGTTATCCACCTATTTACCATTTGAGGGAGAATGGATGCCTCCACCAGCCATTAGGCGTTAGACTTAGATGAGCTTTCCTTTCGAGAGATAGTCTGATTGCATGATGTTCCAAGTTCGAACATTTTAGACCTTGACCCTAAGTTCACCTCCATGTTGTGGAAACAAGTCAAAGAGGAACTCAGTACAAGGTTGAAGTTCAGTACAACCTATCATCTCTAGATTGATCATCAGTCAAAACATTTGATCCAGACCCTAGAAGATCTATTGAGAGCATGTTTGATATATTGGGGTGGATCGTAGGAACAATACCTGCACTTAGCTAGCTTTTCAATAATAATAATTACCAAGCCAGTATCAAGATGCATCCATATGAAGCTCTTTATGGGAGGTCGTGTCAGTCACCACTTCATTGGGATGATGTAGGTGAGAGGACCTTGCTCAAGTCAGAGGAACTATAACTATATGTTGATAAAATCACTTTGATCAAGTAGAGGCTAAAGAGATCATAGGTTCGACAAAAATCATATGATGGTGCAAAGTGGATAGATTTGCACTATACTATAGGTGATCATGTTTTTCTAAAAATCTGACCCCTATTGGCTAAAGAGGAAACTGAGTCCCAGATACGTGGGCTTGTTTGAGATTTTAGAACATATTGGAAAGGCTTCTTATCATCTATCTTTACCTCCATAGTATATTATGATGAATTAAATGTTCCATGTGTCCAATTTGAAGTTCTATGTGAAGGATCCTACCCATGTGTTGAACATTGAACCTATAGAATTCCAAGGGAGGTTGTCATACCCTGAGTTGCCTGTGAGGATCTTGGATTCCAAGGTGAAAGTGCTCAAAAATAAAACATTGAGATAGTAAAGTTTATGTGGAAGCATCATGTAGAGGATGAAGCCACATGAGAGCTAAAGATGAACATGGAAAAGTCTCATCCTCATCTTTTTGGATGACTATTCAGAGTTTGAGGACAAATTTTTTGTAAGAGGGAAAAGATGTTATAACCTGAATTTTTGTATGTATTTATACATATATTTGGATGCAAATATTGGTTTTTGTAAGGATATATTAGAAATCTTGATAATGTTGGACTAACAATGCAATTTCTCCAATATATAAGAGATTGCATGTATTTTTCAGTTTTCAATAATCCATTATTGTTTGTTGGCTAAAGAAAAAATGGAAAACATAATAATAAATGAACTTCCAAAAGTAACGAATATTTGATAATTAAAATAGGGTATTGTTGGAAATTTCTATAAAGATATGTTGAAGGCAACCAATATAACAATTCAAACCTATCTTGCACTCAATAAGAAAATATGTCAAAATTGATTTTCTTTCCATGTTTGGGTGGAAAAACATGTATAATATTCCTTGAATAATTAAAATAAAGTCATTACTTAGGAGGCAAGTAAAATACATTTGATATATGTGTTTTTTCACCAAACCTTATCCAAACCAAGATTAAGTTATTAAAATACTTCCTTTAAAATTTGGAATCAACTGGATAAAGGAGGAGAGAGATATGAATTTATTTAGATTCACTAAAGTGAAGGATTAAAGGATGAATACATTCATTTGTCGCATTTTAATTGCATTTAGAAACTAGGGCCTGACCCTTTTATTTGTCGCTCGGGCTCCTAGCTGTTGGATCTATTATCAATGGTTATTTTTTGATCTTCTAGATTGAGACAAATTGAGAAAGTATGTGAATGCGGAATCTAATCTCCTAATGCCCAGTTTTATCTCTCCCTTTAATCAATGTATAACACCCAAATATTACTACAATGTTCACAACAAATCCTTTAATACTTACTTGGGTCCTAAGTTAGGTTTTTGGGTTCAAATTAATGTTTATTAGGGTTACGCTTCCAAAACCCTAATTATCATCTTTTAAGGTTTTTCATCTCAGGAAACTAGAATTTTGGTAATGTATGAACCATTAACCTAGTTTAGGTCTAAAGGTGATCCTTTCATCAAAAGATTAGACTTTACTCAATAATACTAAATATTCAAAATATGGTCATCATTTTTGGGTTTACACAATTTGAAATTCACTAAAGTTTGCATCTTTAAGTAGTTTTGGAATTAGAGACAAAATTAGTTGATAAAACCTATTTTATTGAAATATACATATTTTTTTGATCAATTTCATATATATCGAGTATCATTGGAGTTACCCTCTATACTCTATAATTTTAGTAAGATTAAATACTTACTGACCAAACTAAGGCTGCCATGTCAGCATCATATAATTATATCTACATGTGGCAACCCTCAATATAAATCCTTGGGAAACAACCAATATGCCCTTTACGTTGTGACATTTATGTCATGCGGATGGGGGCACTTTGGTCCAACCCCTACTAATATTGTTCCTCCCATGCCCGCCCAGTAGACCATCAGTCATGGGGTTGACCCCATGGTTGACTTGGCCGTTGACAGCAAGGCTGGCATGACTGAGCACCTAGGGATCTTCGCACGACACTATTGGTTCCAACCAGTCCAAGGACATGGTGGAGAGGGTCGGGAGCAGGGGTAATGAATCTAAGAATAGATAAATAAGGTGAAGAAGGATAGTGGGCAATTACCTAACAAAAAAACCCTAGACTCTCCATGAGTTTCCTGATGGTCCACTGGTGGTCGCCTGGCTCTCCTCACATGCAATGGTGGTCTGCAACACCTCCTCGGTGAAGATTCCCGAGCTTCAGATGTCGTGAGTAAGGAATGGGTGCTTTGTCCTCCCTCATCACCTCTTGTTGTTTCAAGTGTCCTTGTGAAGGTCTTGTGATGCTTCTACCCAAAGCAATTGGCTTGAAATGGTAGGGAGTTCTAGGGAGATGGTAGTAGAGCGTCAAGGTTGGATAGAATAGGTATGGACTATGAGAAAGGTTGTCAACCAATTGGATAGTGATTTAGTTTCGCGAGTGGTTGAAGATGAAAAGGTATCCTATTTATAGGACATGGTGATGGTTTGGAGGGTGAATCCTTGAAGTCCTAGATTCTAGAAGAAACTAGTATTTGGGTACTTTCTCAATAGAGAAAGGGAGTAGTTATGTGAGGTGTCCCCGTGTCCACTTTCCTCTCCTGAATCCAATGGAGAAATAACTGAGGGGAGAGATGGAGAGGAAAGGGAGACAGAGAGTGTGAGAGAATCTGGACCCTTCTCCATGGATTTTCCTAGTCCCTCGTGAGGTAGGAGATGAGGGGAAGACAATTGGATCCTGCTCAGATGGCCATGAGACTGGGCGCTGATTAAAAGGGTTGGGCCCTAAGTTTACTATTCAAAATAAATGTGACAAATCACATTATTATTTCCATTAAACCTCGACTTTAGGAAAACCCAATTAATCCATATCTCTCTCCTCCTTTATCCAAAGGATCCCAAATTTTAAAGGTGACCTTTTAACAACTAAAACTCAATTTTAGAAAGGTTTGGTATCAAAAAACGAATATTAAAAGTACATTTCTTTGCCTCTAAGTATTAACTTTATTTGAATTACTTAAAGCACCAAATATCTCCTTTTCTTACTCAAACTTGGCAAGAGTCCTATGTTTGTATATTCTTTCTTTGGTGCAAGTTAGGAACAAATTTGTGCCTATTAACTGTCTTCAACATATCTTTTGTGGAAATTTCCAAACAATTCCTTATTTGGTCACCAATTCTCATTTACTTTTGCAAATTACCTTATTATTGAATTTCCCACTCTTTCTTAATCCAATAATTATTAATGGTTGATTGAAAATAGTAAAACACACAAAATTCCTTTTCAATGGAGAAATTGCATTCATAAACCAAAGTTATCAAATAAAGCATAGAACACTCAAGTTTTACTCATACAACTTTATCAATATATTATTTGTATTCAAGTATATGTATAAATACATGCAAAAATCCAAGTTATAACATACTTTCCCTTTTATAAGAATTTTTTCCTCAAAATTTGACTAGTCATCCAAAAAATGGGAGGTGGGACTGTTCCATGTTTGTCTTTATCTCCCATGTGGCTTCATCCTCACCATCGTTCTTCCAGAGAACCTTTACAATCTCAAATTTTTTATTTTGCAAATCTTCCACCTTGGAAACCAAGATACTCATAGGTGAATAAGTGTATGAAACCTTGGATCTCTATAGGTTTGATATTTAACACATGGACAAGATCCTTCACACTCAGCTTCAAATCAAACACATGGAACATGTCATGCATCATGCTATATTGTGGAAGTAAAGTTAGATAATAAGAGGCCTCACCAATCCATTCTAGAACCTTTAATAGATCCATATATCGGGGACTCAACTTTCTTCTGCTTTTATCTATAGCTCGGAGGGGTTGTATTTTCATAAACACATGTTCTTCTATAGAAACGTGTAGATTTATCCTCTTCACATCAGCAAACACTTCTATTGATCATGGACATTGTTTAGCCTCTTCTTGATAAAAGTGACATTATAGGTATATAATTGTAGTTCCTATGAACTAAGTAAGGTCCTCCGACCAAAATCATCCCAATGAAGTGGTGACTGAATGGCCTCTAATACAAGATTCATACGGAGGCATCCCAATACTGGCTTGGTAACTATTGTTGTAAGAAAACTCACCTAAGGGTATGTATTGTTCCCACAATCCACCCCAATCTAGCATACATGTTCAATAGATCTTCTAGGGTCTAGATCATATGTTCTGATTGACTATCAGTATGAGGATGATAGGTTGTGTTGAACTTCAACCTTGTGTTGAGTCCTTGATGGACTTGTTTCCAGAACTTGGAAGTGAACTAAGGGTTAAAAAGATCTAGAGGGGGTGAATAGAGATTTTGGATAATTTGAAGAAAATTAAATTACTTATCTCACAAGAAATTTGAGAGAAGCAAACAACCACAAGAGGACACAGAGATTTAGAGCGGTTCTGTCAAAAGACATCAGTCCAGTACCTAGTTGTTTCCAACTAGGGTTTCTAAATCATGTATTTTATTATTTTTATATACATATACAAAATACATAAAGTTTATTAGTGTTTTTTCTGGCATAAGACTAACCCTCCTTTATAGCTCAAGGATAAACTACACCTTCTTTGACGGGCCATGGAAGGTCACCCTCTTCACCACTTCTTTGATGGACATAGAAGAGCCTTGTTGCTTCACCTCTTCTTTGATGGATGCAGAAGAGCGTCGTTGCTTCATGTCTTCTTTAACGACCAGCAGAAGAGCACCAATTTGATAAGACTCCTTCTCTCAGGTTCTTCGACATCCTTCACCCCAAGAAGTAGCCCAAGAATAATACAACAAAGAAGAAATAAAATGGATAGAGAAAGAAACAAATTAAGCACACAACATATACAATCAATCTCTAATGGACAAGTGATGATGATCCACTACAAAAAGGTTTATACAACATAGTATTAGGTGGAGAGGATATTATATCTGAGCTAAGTGCTTAGGCTGGAATGATAGAAACTTGAAATATTGGATCTAAGCTCTTAAAAATGATGGCAAGTATGTAGAATGCTCAAGGATGTGTATATTATCTTAATTGTTGTTCTATTGTAGTGTCTAAGTGTCCTAAGA
This sequence comes from Alisma plantago-aquatica, assembly GCA_963693085.1. Classification (NCBI taxonomy): domain Eukaryota; kingdom Viridiplantae; phylum Streptophyta; class Magnoliopsida; order Alismatales; family Alismataceae; genus Alisma; species Alisma plantago-aquatica. Next base: position 721,374,966 of record OY856411.1, on the reverse strand, counting down.
CCACTCCTATTTATAGGAAATGTGTATGAGTGGTTATGATAGCTTAGGGGAGAGTCTAGAGTGTTCTTAGAGGACAATTAACCATTTGGACGAAATTGACTAACTTGCAACGACTAATTCGAACGTTATTATATTTTGGTTCTAGAATATTTTTGGTCAAGAAATTATTCGATCGAACACTTCCTCGGTCGAGAAATATTTCAACCGAGTTTGGTATAAGTGTCAAATTGTCTCTAATGGCTAAGTAACGTTCTAACTACTTGGTCAACTAGTTTAGCGGTCTATACTCAGTCGACAAAAAGTTTGACTGAACCTGTTTGGTTGAGAAGTTTCTTGATTGAGGTAGACTTGGTGAATGTAAAAATGCATAAAAAACCTATACAATGTTTTATCTAATGAAACCTATCAACCCTAGAGTCTTGGTATAAGTGTGGGTTAGGTTTTTGGGTAGGTTTGGAAAGATAATCACTTTTCCTTACATCATGTCTATTAAGTTGTACAAAAACACATGTGTACACTCAAATATATGGTACAACATAATTTGCAAGCGTCCAAAAATGTAAAATTTACAAGTTCGTTGTAGTTGGATCTTTGACTAAGTTCCTTGATCACCTTAAATACTTAATACACATGTTAGTAATATAATTTGGGAAATGTTTGCATCATCGAAATATGAGTGTGGGATATCAAAAAGCCAACAATATCCCCCTTTTCGATGATGACAAATATTTCCACAATAAAAATCAGAAGTAGAAAATTCAAAACTCCATACCTTTAAATTGCTTTGTTGATAGGTAATAGCCAATTTTTTCTCCAAATTATCTCATGGGTTATTCTCCCCCTTTTATCGAAGTCTGAAAGGGTTAATATTAACCAATGCTCCCCGTCAAGAAGGCACACCCCCTCAACAAGATAGTCATTTTAAAGAGGGAAAGATTTGTTCTTGGTTAAAATAGATATAAAAAATATAGACATTAAGGCATAGTCAAAAAGCCATGTGATCAAGGAACATAAAAAGAAGGTTGTCTAATTTACAATGAAAGGAATGCTAGGTCCTTCATAACAAAAAGATCCCATAAAGAATAAATATAAAAATGATGCTATCAACCAATGGTAAGGAGTGTTAAATCTACCATGATATCAAGATGCCATCAAAAGTCAAAATTAAGTTTGTTTTCTCAATCATTTTCAAGGGATGTTAAGACCATAAATGATTAGAGAATCCATTAAGCACAATTATGAGGTCAAAAAAATATCTCTATACTGAGTATAAGGGATGTTAAGCCCATATTGATATAGAGAGGCCATTAAGTACCGTAATAAAAGCTTTTAAATGAATCTCTAAACCAAATGTCAAAGGATGCTAAGACTACATTGATATAGAGAATCAATTTAGAGCAGAAAAAGATATGCAAGTTATATTAAAGGACTTTGAGCTCCCTCTTAATCTCATACTAAGTGAATATATCTCAAACATAAAAGAAATGATTCAATAAGATAGCCATTTAAGATTTCAACATTCATGATAAATTGTTCATGTCAGATGCAACAACTAAAAATCATGCAAATTTTTGAATCTGAAAATCAAGTTTCAAATGAATTCTATTAAGCACAAGTGAAAAGAATTTTCTTCTTTGAATAATTTATCCCCTTTGGTCCTCAACTTCCATGATAAGGCATTTATGTCAGATATAGGAACAATGAAATTAGTAAGATTTAAATATGTAAACCTAAGTATTGAAAGATTCAAATAATTTTTTTTACTGATGTTACTTTGGTCAAAAATAATTTTGACTGAGTTACTACTTGATCCAAGAGTTAGTCGATTGAGATTCTTACAAATTGTTGCATAAATTTTTATTGAGTGATAGAACATGTTATTTAAATCCATGATAACATTTCGATAACTTTCTCAATTATTTCTCTCTTAATATAATACTCCTTCTAGAAAATTCTAAATATAGCCATGGGAAGAATGAACTTTAGAAAACATAAATGGCATTTCTTAATTCATTAATGATAATCTGAACAAGAGTATAATGCTTGGAAATAGAAAGAAATACATACAATGTGACATAGATCTAAAGAAAACATTTAGAAACTCTTAATAAGATCAAGAATAAAATCCACATCAGGGTCATGTCCTCTAAAAAAAGCATCTTCGTAGTATTGCACAATTGTTACCTAAGTTAATGCATTTGTGGTCGTCAAATCATAGGCTTCAACAAAAGTAGGAGCTCGAGATAAGTTGAAGTGGATAGTGATGTCTTGAAGGTGAGATTTAGAAAACTATTTGTGAGGAAGGTCGGATGGTGGTGTTGGTGGTTGTGAATAGTTAAAGTTTGGGTTGTATGGAGGGATTCTCCTGGGATAAAGATGAGAAGGATATTTATTTGGGACATTTGGTATTAAGGCTTGCATGCGTTCATTGAGATATGTCAACGCATGGTGTTGATAATCCATGTATTTTACTAGTTGATAGGAAACATCTTTAAAATAGGCAAAGTCATTTCCATGAGCACAAGAGGAAGGTGGAGGAGGAGGAGGAGTAGGTTCTTGTGGATCCTCTTCTATATTTCTAGACCATTTATGACTAAAGTCAATTCCCATCTTTTTAACAGTTTGAAGATTAATTTTATAGGGAAGACAGTTCTGAGAGTGGCCTAATTTAGCGAGGTTCACCAATGGATTGTTCAATGGGATGACATATGAAATCAGCAATGGGTGGTGATCCCTTATATTTAAGCATTTCATGAAAGAGAAGCTTCACAATATCAATGGGAATTTTCTTGAGAATAGCATAAAAAAGTATGAGCGAAATTGAGGAATTTCAGTTTTGTTGTCCTGAGAACAAATATTTGAACAAATAATGAGATTGATGATTTAGGATGCTTAGGTGAGAGAAGAGGCATAGAGAGTTACTCTTGTCTCATGATGAGTGGAACCAGGGAGAAGAAGAAATCTTTCAATAGAAGTTAGGGACATTTCTTCTCCTAAATATTTTGAAAACTCAGTTAGAGAATTTTTAGTGGTGAGATCAATATGGCATGTAAAATCAGTTTTTTTGATGTCTAACAAGGTTCATATAGAATCCTCATCAACGGTAAAATTAATGCCATTTACCATGGAGGAGAAGGAGAAATTATTTTTGTCAATGCAAGTAAGATTAGCAAAGAACTCATGAACAGGAGATGAACGATAACTAAAACTTGGGATAAGAAATTCTTAACATTGAACCTCAAAGAGGGAAACATATTGAATTGCCCATTAGAAAGATTCTACATCCACGGTTGTCGAGGAAGAGGTGTCCTTGAAGACAAGGTCAAGAAATTTTCGGTGGCGGCGAAGTTGATGAAGACGATGTCGTTGATAGTCACCAGTTGATCAGCTTGCTTCTTTCTGAAGAGATTCTTCTTGCTCCCACCTTGTGAAGTTGATTCCATTTGAAGTTGTGGTGGAAGAAAAGGAGAATAATGCTCAAAAGTAGAAGATAAATGAGTAGAAAGAAGCTTTGTGTTATTGTGTAACTCACAAAAATGAATGGGAGTAGAGAATAATGTCCCAAGAAGGATTGGAGATGAAAGCTAAGAGTGGTGTGTGAAGGATGGCCGAGTTGGGCTACTTTTATAAGCTCCTAACACATTCTCTGTCAAGATTTTTCGTAAGTGAGTGCTCCAACAGTAAAAAAAGGCTAGTTCGGTCGAGGGGAGCGTTAGTCGGGAAAATTGGTCAAACATTTTCTCAACTAGGGAGTAGTCTGTTGAACTTTTGTGGATTCAAATTTAAAACTTAGACTGAGGGACTATTCAGTCAAAATATTTCTTGACTGATCTTTGTTCAAGTAGAATTTTTTCTCGATTGAAAAAGTTTTGTTTCATTTTGAAAGAAAGTGGATTTGACCAAAGTAATCAATGATTTAAAAGATGAAAAATATTTATATGATAATTAGAGGTATTTCAAAATACAAATAAAATAAATTTTAATAGTTCAAAAGCATGAGTGAAATTTAAAAAAAATAGATAGACTTATTCAAAAAGGATAAATATCTATTTTTCTCTAATTATTTTGAGTTGTTGTTAAAGTAAGGAGATTTTGTGAATTAATTTTCAATGTTAACATGATGAAGACATATGTGATTGAAAAGAAAAGTATGTTTATCTTCAAACAAAATTTATAAAATAAAATATATGCACATTTACATCAAATTAAGTTAAAAGATAAGACATAATTATATAAAATTAACCATGGGTCAAATCTCAACAAGTTTCCTTTTTCATTCTAAGTTTGGGTTTTTGGAACCCAAATCATGTCAGGGGCTATTTACATGAAAAGAATAATGTCCAAGATGTTGATAATAATGAAATGGAAATTTACAACTTCAATCTTAGGAGCATATGTAGTTCTAGTCTTGGAAGCATATGTCCTTTTTGTTTTAGGCATATGTGAAGATTTGTTCTTTGGTAAATATCCTAACCCTCTCCTTTCTATTTGTTTAGAGGCATTGTCTAAGATGTTATCAAGACTTTTATTTCCTTGCATTAATCTAGAAACTTGTTTTTGTAATTCAACATTTTCAGCAATCTTTTTAGTTAGATCCAAATCTAATAGAGCAAGATTTGAAAGTAAAATATCTCTTTATTATACCAAAACATCATAATCTGAGTGTGTGCATAAGATAGGTTGAGTTTGATAATTATTTAAGTTACTAAGCATATCAACCTTTTCTAGAGAAAGAAGATTATTGTTATTTTCAAGAACAAGTAATTGTGCAATATAGTTCTTAATACATTAATCTAAAGAATTATTTGGCTATTTTAGAGTATCTTTTTCAGAACTTAGATTATCTAGTTTAGTGTGAATGCATAAGTATTTTTAGCAAGTTTCATCTTTTATCTTTTGCAATCAATATACTTTCCATGAAGTTCTTCAAGACTATCAACTAATTCCTTTTTAGATAAATCAAAAATACTTTCATCATTTGTTTCTTCTTCATCCGTTATAGCCATGAGACATTGTACCTCTTCTTCTTCATTTCTTTAGCCATCGTCACTTGATTGATTCTATCCATAAAAGTAGGCTTCACCTTTCTTCTTGAATGAGGACATTTTGCTTTTCTTGAGTTTTGGGCATTCAAAAACCAAGTGGCATTTCTTTCTACATTCAAAGCACGTAGAAGAAGAAGAAGGTACACTACAAGTTATGTTAGATCAAGATCTCTTATATTTCTTATCATCTACAATCAATATGCCTTCATCATCTTTATCACTTGTGTCACCGCATTCTTGGATGATGTTTCTCAATGACACTTTGGTGGCGGATTAGAAAGCAAGATCCTTCTTTCTCTCTTTTTTGTTGTTCAACTTCCACCTTTTCCTCCTCCTCAAGGGTGACATCGTGTGTCTCCAGATTCCCAATGAGGTGCTCCATCTTCAGTGATGTAAGATCATTGGCTTCCTTGATAGAAGTGACTTTTGAATTGTATCTAGGAGGCAGTGATATAAGTATCTTAAATACTTGATCTTCATTAAGTTTGTTTTCTCAATCATTTTCAAGGGATGTTAAGACCATAAATTATTAGAGAATCCATTAAGTACAATTATGAGGTCAACAAAAATATCTCTAGACTGAGTATTAGGGATGTTAAGCCCATATTGATATAGAGAGGCCATTAAGTACCGTAATAAAAACTTTTAAAAGAATCTCTAAACCAAATGTCAAAGGATGCTAAGACTACATTGATATAGAGAATCAATTCAGAGCAGAAAAAGATATGCAAGTTATATTAAAGGACTTTGAGCTCCCTCTTAATCTCATACTAAGTGAATATATCTCAAACATAAGAGAAATGATTCAATAAGATAGCCATTTAAGATTTCAACATCATGAAATTAAGTTTGTTTAGCCTCTTCTAGAGAAATGTGTAGATTTATCCTCTTCACATCAGCATACACTTCTATTGATCATGGGCATTGTTTAGCCTCTTCTTGATAAAAGTGACATTATAGGTATATAATTGTAGTTCCTATGAACTAAGTAAGGTCCTCCGACCAAAATCATCCCAATGAAGTGGTGACTGAATGGCCTCTAATACAAGATTCATACGGAGGCATCCCAATACTGGCTTGGTAACTATTGTTGTAGGCAAACTCAACTAAGGGTATGTATTGTTCCCACAATCCACCCTAATCTAGCATACATGTTCAATAGATCTTCTAGGGTCTAGATGATATGTTCTTATTGACCATCAGTATGAGGATGATAGGTTGTGTTGAACTTCAACCTTGTGTTGAGTCCTTGATGGACTTGTTTCCACAACTTGGAAGTGAACTAAGGGTTAAAATGATCTAGGGGGGTTGAATAGAGATTTTGGATAATTTTAAGAAAATTAAAATACTTATCTCACAGGAAATTTGAGAGAAGAAAACAACCACAAGAGGACATAGAGATTTAGAGTGGTTCCGTCAAAAGACATTTGTCCAGTACCTAGTTGTATCCAACTAGGGTTTCTAAATCATGTATTTTATTATTTTTATATACATATACAGAATACATAAAGTTTATCGGTGTTTTTTCTGGCACAAGACTAACTCCTTTTTAGCTCAAGGAGAAACTAAACCTTCTTTGACGGGCCATGGAAGGTCACCCTCTTCACCACTTCTTTGATGGACATAGAAGAGCATTGTTGCTTCACCTCTTCTTTGATGGATGCAGAAGAGCATCGTTGCTTCATGTCTTCTTTAATGACCAGTAGAAGAGCACCAAGTTGATAAGACTCCTTCTGACATGTTCTTGGACATCCTTCACCCCAAGAAGTAGCCCAAGAATAATACAACAAAGAAGAAATATAATGGATAGAGAAAGAAACAAAATAAGCACACAACATATACAATCAATCTCTAATGGACAAGTGATGATGATCCACTCCAAAAAGTTTTATACAACATAGTATTAGGTGGAGAGGATATTATATCTGAGCTAAGTGCTTAGGCTGGAATGATAGAAACTTGAAATACTGGATCTAAGCTCTTAAAAATGATGGCAAGTGTGTAGAATGCTCAAGGATGTGTATATGATCTTAATTGTTGTTCAATTGTAGTGTCTAAGTGTCCTAAGACCACTCCTACTTATAGGAAATGTTTATGAGTGGTTATGATAGCTTAGGAGAGAGTATAGAGTGTTCTTAGAGGACAATTAACCATTTGGACGAAATTGAGTAACTTGCAACGGCTAAATTGATCGTTATTATATTTTGGTTCCAGAATATTTTTGTTCAAGAAATTATTCGATCGGACATTTCCTCGGTCAAGAAATATTTCAATCGAGTTTGGTCTAAGTGTCAAATTGTCTCTAATGGCTAAGTATCATTCTAACTACTTGGTCAACTATTTTAGCAGTCTATAGTCGGCCGACAAAAAGTTTAACTAAACCTATTTTGGTTGAGAAGTTTCTTGATTGAGGTAGACTTTATGAATGTAAAAATGCATAAAAAACCTATACAATGTTTTATCTAATGAAACCTATCAACCCTAGAATCTTGTTATGAGTGTGGGTTAGGGTTTTGGGTGGGTTTGGAAAGATAATCACTTTTCCTTACATCATGTCTATCAAGTTGTACAAAAACACATGTGTACACTAAAATACATGGTACAACATAATTTGCAAGCATCCAAACATGTAAAATTTACAAGGTCGTTGTAGTTGGATCTTTGACTAAGTTCCTTGATCACCTTAAATACTTAATACACATGTTAGTAATATAATTTGGGAAATGTTTGCATCATCGAAATATGAGTGTCGGATATCAAAAAGCCAACAATATCCCCCTTTTAGACGGTCACAAATATTTCCACAATAAAAATCGGAAGTAGCAAATTCAAAACTCCATACCTTTAAATTGCTTTGTTGATAGGTAATAGCCAAATTTATCTCCAAATTATCTCATGAGTTATTCTCCCCCTTTTATTGAAGTCGAAAAGGGTTAATATTAACCAATGCTCCCCCTCAAGAAGGTGCTCCCCCTCAACAAGATAGTCATTTTAAAGAGGGAAAGACTTGTTCTTGGTTAAAATAGATATAAAAATATAGACATTAAGGCATAGTCAAAAAGCCATGTGATCAAGGAACATAAAAAGAAGGTTGTCTAATTTACAATGAAAGGAATGCTAGGTCCTTCATGAAAAAAAATCCCATAAAGCATAAATATCAAAAAGATGCTATGAACCAATGGTAAGGAGTGTTAAATCTACCATGATATCAAGATGCCATCAAAAGTCAAAATTAAGTTTGTTTTCTCAATCATTTTCAAGGGATGTTAAGACCATAAATGATTAGAGAATCCATTAAGCACAATTAAGAGGTCAACAAAAATATCTCTAGACTGAGTATAAGGGATGTTAAGCCCATATTGATATAGATAGGCCATTAAGTGTCGTAATAAAAGCTTTTAAAAGAATCTCTAAACCAAATGTCAAAGGATGCTAAGACTACATTGATATAGAGAATCAATTTAGAGCCGAAAAAGATATGCAAGTTATATTAAGGGACTTTGAGCTCGCTCTTAATCACATACTAAGTGAATAGATCTCAAACATAAGAGAAATGATTCAATAAGATAGCCATTTAAGATTTCAACATTCATGATAAATTGTTCATGTCAGATGCAACAGCTAAAAATCATGCAAAATTTTGAATCTAAAAATCAAGTTTCAAATGAATTCTATTAAGCACAAGTGAAAAGAATTTTCTTCTTTGAATAATTTATCCCCTTTGGTCCTCAAATTACATGATAAGGCATTTATGTCAGATATAGGAACAATGAAATTAGTAAGATTTGAATATGTAAACCTAAGTATTGAAAGATTCAAATAAATTTTGTTACTAATGTTAATTCGGTCGAAAATAATTTTTACTGAGTTACTGCTCGATCCAAGAGTTAGTCGATTGAGATTTTTACAAATTGTTGCATAAATTTTTTTTGAGTGATAGCACATGTTATTTAAATCCATGATACGATTTAGATAACTTTATGAATTACTTCTCTTTTAATATAATACTCCTTCTAGAAAATGCTAAATATAGCCATGGGAAGAATGGACTTTAGAAAACATAAATGGCATTTCTTAATTCATTCATGATAATCTAAACAAGAGTATAAATCTTGGAAATAGAAAGAAATACATACAAAGTGACATAGATCTAAAGAAAACATTTAGAAACTCTTAATAAGATCAAGAATGCAATCCACATCAGGGTCATATCCTTTAAACAAAGCATCTTCGTAGTATTGCACAATTGTTACCTAAGTTAATGCATTTTTGGTCGCCAAATCATAGGCTTCAAGAAAAGTAGGAGCTCGAGAGAAGTTGAAGTGGATAGTGATGTCTTGAAGGTGAGATTTAGAAAACTATTTGTGAGGTAGGTCGGATGGTGGTGTTGGTGGTTGTGAATAGTTAAAGTTTGGCTTGTATGGAGGGATTCTCCTGGGATAAAGATGAGAATGATATTTATTTGGGACATTTGGTATTAAGGCTTGCATGCATTCATTGAGATATGTCATCGCATGGTGTTGATAATCCATGTATTTTCCTAGTTGATAGGAAACATCTTTAAAATAGGCAAAGTCATTTCCATGAGCGCAAGAGGAAGGTGGAGGAGGAGGAGTAGGTTCTTGTGGATCCTCTTCTATATTTCTAGACCATTTATGACCAAAGTCAATTCCCATCTTTTTAATAGTTTGAAGATTAATTTTATAGGGATGATAGTTCTGAGAGTGGCCTAATTTAGAGAGGTTCACCAATGGATTGTTTAATGAGATGACATATGAATTCGGCAACGGGAGGTGATCCCTTATATTCAAGCATTTCATGAAAGAGAAGCTTCACAATATCAATGGGAATTTTCTTGAGAATAGCATAAACAAAGTATGAGCGAAATTGAGGAAATTCAGTTTGGTTGTCTTAAGAACAAATATTTGAAAAAATAATGAGATTGATGATTCAGGATTCTTAGGTGAGAGAAGAGGCATAGAGAGTTACTCTTGTCTCATGATGAGTGGAACCAGGGAGAAGAAGAAATCTTTCAATAGAAGTTAGGGACATTTCTTCTCCTAAATATTTTGAAAACTCGGTTAGAGAATTTATAGTGGTGAGATCAATATGGCATGTAAAATCAGTTTGGTTGATGTCTAACAAGGTTTATATAGAATCCTCATCAAAAGTAAAATTAATGCAATTTACCATGGAGGAGAAGGATAAATTATTTTTGTCAATGCAAGTAAGATTAGCAAAGAACTCATGAACAAGAGATGAATGAAAACTAAAACTTGGGATAAGAAATTCTTAACATTGAACCTCAAAGAGGGAAACATATTGAATTTCCCATTAGAAAGATTCTACATCCACGGTTGTCGAGGAAGAGGTGTCCTTGAAGACAAGGTCAAGAAATTGTCAGTGGTGGCGGAGTTGATGAAGACGATGTCATTGATAGTCACCAACTAATCAGCTTGCTTCTTTCTGAAGAGATTCTTCTTGCTCCCACCTTGTGAAGATGATGTCGTTTGAAGTTGTGGTGGAAGAAAAGGAGAATAATGCTCAAAAGTAGAAGATAAATGAGTAGAAAGAAGCTTTGTGTTATTGTGTAACTCACAAAAATGAATGGGAGTAGAGAATAATGTCCCAAGAAGGATTGGAGATGAAAGCTAAGAGTGGTGTGTGATGGATGGCCGAGTTGGGCTACTTTTATAAGCTCCTAACACATTCTCTGTCAAGATTTTTCGTAAGTGAGTGCTCCAACAGTAAAAAAAGGCTAGTTCGGTCGATGAGAGCGTTAGTCGGAAAAATTGGTCAAAAATTTTCTCAACTAGGGAGTAGTCTATCGAACTTTTATGGATTCAAATTTGAAACTTAGATTGAGGGACTATTCATTCAAAATATTTCTCAACTGATCTATGTTCAAGTAAAATTTTTTCTCGATTGAAAAAGTTTTCTTTCATTTTGAAAGAAAGTGGATTTGACCAAAGTAATCAATGATTTAAAAGATGAAAAATATTTATATCATAATTAGAGGTATTTCAAAATATAAATAAAATAAATTTGTATAGTTCAAAAGCATGAGTGAAATTTAAAAAAAATAGATAGACTTATTCAAAAAGGATAAATATTTATTTTTTCTCTAATTACTCTGAGTTGTTCTTAGAGTAAGGAGATTTTGAGAATTAATTTTCAATTTTAACATGATGAAGACATATGTGATTGAAAAGAAAAGTACGTTTATCTTCAAACAAATTTTTTTTTTGAAGTTAAACAGACAAATTTCATTATGGAGGGGCCATACGGCATCTACATGAGGAGAAAAACAAACTAAAAGACCACACAAAGATCAAGAATAGATACAACCCACCACAAAAACTCATATCGGAATCTGATAAGGACAATGATGTATAGATTTCTCTTTTCCTTCGCTGGCTAAGGCAGCTTTCTATGAGGAATACCTTCAACATGAGTATGTATATGTTGTAGAGTACCTGCACCAAATCGGTGTTCCAAAAGGATATTTTCCCCACACTTGCTTCCATACAAACTCCACAAAAAAATTGACCGAGAAAGAAAAATCTACCACGAGAAGAGAAAGCAAAGCTGATTAACAGTGAGATAGACAAAACAAGAGAACAATCTAAACAGAAAGTCAATAAAAGAGAAAGGGATAGGAAACTCGTCACAGCCGGGCTCAACGACAGGGAGGAAGAAGACCGCTGCCTCCAAAGACACCACGTCCACACACCTCCCGAAGAAGAGACCCTACTGATGACGGGCGAGAAGAGGCCCAGGGGGAGTGGGGCACTGCTTTACGGTGGCCAAACCCCCTCCCCCCCAGCTAGCCGCCTAGGCAAGAAGAAACCCTAGCGGCGCTAGGGTGAGAGCGGTGAGAGCAGCCGTTCTTCAAACAAAATTTATAAAATAAAAGATATGCACATTTACATCAAATTAAGTTAAAATATAATACATAATTATATCAAATTAACCATGGGTCAAATATCAACAAGTTTCCTTTTTCATTCTAAGTTTGGGTTCTTGGAACCCAAATCATGTCAGGGGCTATTTACATGAAAAGAATAATGTCCAAGATGCTGATAATAATGAAATGGAAATTTACAACTTCAATCTTAGGAGCATATGTAGTTCTAGTCTTGGAAGCATATGTCCATTTTGTTTTAGGCATATGTGAAGATTTGTTCTTTGGTAAATATCCTAACCCTCTCCTTTCTATTTGTTTAGAGGCATTGTCTAAGATGTTATCAAGACTTTTATTTCCTTGCATTAATCTAGAAACTTGTTTTTGTAATTCAACATTTTCAACAATCTTTTTAGTTAGATCCAAATCTAATAGAGAAAGATTTGAAAGTAAAATATCTCTTTATTATACCAAAACATCATAATCTGAGTGTTTGCATAAGATAGGTTGAGTTTGATAATCATTTACGTTACTGAGCATATCAACCTATTCTTGAGAAAGAAGATTATTGTTATTTTCAAGAACAAGTAATTGTGCCTTATAGTTCTTAATACATTCATCTAAAGCATTATTTGACTATTGTAGAGTATCATTTTCAGAACTTAGATTATCTAGTTTAGTGTGAAATTCATAAGTATTTTTAGCAAGTTTCATCTTTTGTCTTTTGCAATCAATATACTTTCCATGAAGTTCTTCAAGGCTATCAACTAATTCTTATTTAGATAAATCAAAAATACTTTCCTCATTTGTTTCTTCTTCATCTGTTATAGCCATGAGACATTGTACCTCTTCTTCTTCATTTCTTTAGCCATCGCCACTTGATTGATTCTATCCATAAAAGTAGGCTTCGCCTTTCTTCTTGAATGAGTACATTTTGCTTTTCTTGAGTTTTGGGCATTCAAAAACCAAGTGACTTTTCTTTCTACATTCAAAGAACGTAGAAGAAGAAGAAGGTACACTACAAGTTATGTTAGATCAAGATCTCTTATATTTCTTATCATCTACAATCAAGATGCCTTCATCATCGTTATCACTTGAGTCACTGCATTCTTGGGTGATGTTTCTCGATGACACTTTGGTGGCAGATTTGAAAGCAAGATCCTTCTTTCTCTCTTTTTTGTTGTTCAACTTCCACCTTTTCCTCCTCCTCAAGGGTGACGTCGTGTGTCTCCAGATTCCCAATGAGGTGCTCCATCTTCAGTGATGTAAGATCATTGGCTTCCTTGATAGCAGTGACTTTTGAATTGTATCTAGGAGGCAGTGATATAAGTATCTTAAATACTTTCTCTTCCTCGTTTATGTTCTTCCCCAACGCACTTAGGATATTAACAATGCTACAAAACCAAGCATACATTCATGTAATGCTCTATTTAGATTGCATACAAAATAATTAAAATTTATGGTTTAGCATATTAATTTTAGTATTTTCAACGTGAGTAGTTCCTACATGTGTTACAACTAATTTGTGTCAAATTTTATAAGTTGTTTTGCATGAGGATATGTGATTGAATTCACTAATAGATAAAGAAGAATAAAGAATGATTATTGTCTTTACATTGAGTGTGCCTTGTTTTACCGTATCAAGAATCCAAGTTTCTAACTCTGTTGTTGGAAGTGCATATGGATGAGCTATCATCTTCCATAGTTGAAAGCTAATTCCTTGAAAGTAGAACTACATCCTTCTTTTCCAATAAGTGCAGTTTGATTCGTGAACATTGATGGCCATCTCACATAAACTCCTTCTAAGTTGAGGTGGCTAGTCAAATTCTTCCCCATGCTTCAGGACCTGTTAGGGCTCCTTAAAAACCTACTTTGATACCAAATGAAAAGATTTAGAGGGGGGTGAATAGAGTTTTTGGATAATTTTAAGCAAATTAAAATACTTATCTCATAGAAATTTGAAATAAGCAAGCAACTACAAGAGGACACATATATTTAGAGTGGTTCCATCAAAAGATGATAGTCCATTACCTATTGTTTCCTACCAGGGTTTCTAAATCATGTATTTTATTCTTTTTATATACAGATACACAATACACAAAATTTATCGGTGTCTTTTGTGTCTCTAGACTAACCCTCCTTTTCAACTCAAGGAGAAACTACACCTTCTTTGATGGGCCATGGAAGGTCACCCTCCTCACCTCTTCTTTGACGGACATGGAAGAGCATTTTTGCTTCACCTTTTCTTTGATGGATGCGAAAGAGCATCGTTGCTTCACCTCTTCTTCAATGGCCAACGGAAGAGCGCCAAGTTGAGAAGAATCCTTCTTATCGTAGGTTCTTAGACAACCTTCACTTCAAGAAGTATCCCAAGAATAATACAACAAAGAAGAAATAGAATGGAGAAAGAAAGAAAGAAAATAAACTAACAAGATATACAATCAATCTATAATGAACAAGTGATGATGATCCACTCCAAAAATGTTTATGAAATGTAATATTAGGTAGAGAGGATACTATATCTGAGCTAAGGGCTTAGGCTGGAATGATAGCAACTTGAAGTACTGGACCTAAGATCTTAAGAATGATTGCAAATATGTGGTATCCTTAAGGATGTGTATATGATCTCAATTGTTGTTCAATTATTGTGTCTAAGTGTCCTAAGAACACTCCCATTTACAGAAAATGTTTACAAGTGGTTAGGACAACTTTGAGGAGAGTCTAGAGTGTTCTTAGAAGTCAATTAGCCATTTGGACAAAATTGACTAACTTGCAAAGGCTGATTTGATCATTTTTTTTTACTCTAGAACATTTTCCATCAAGAAATTATTCGACAGGACACTTTCAGAGTCGAGAAATATTTCAACCTAGTTTGGTCTATGTCAAAGTAACTCTAACGGCTAATTTTGTTCTAACAACTTGGTCAACTAGTTTAACGGTCTTTACTCAATCGACAAAAGTTTGACCGAACTGATCTAGGTTCAGAAGTTTCTCGACCGATGTAGACTTTGTGAATGTGAAAATGTGTGGAAAACCTATCTAATGTTTATCTAATGAAACCTATCAACCTAGAGCCTTCTTATGAGTGTGTGTAAGGGTTTTGGGTAGATTTTGGAAGATCATCACTTGTCCTTATATCATGTCCATCAAGTTGTATAAAAACACATGTATACACTCAAATACATGGTACAAAATAATTTGTAAGCATCCAAACATGTAAAATTTGCAAGGTCTTTGTAGTTGGATCTTTGACTAAGTTCCTTGATTGCCTAAAATACTTAATACACATGTTAGTAATATAATTCAAGAAATATATTTATCATCAAAATATGAGTGTGGCATATCAAAAAGCCTACAAGGGTCACAATCAAAGATAATTGAACTCGAAAAACCATGAAAATGGGATATCTCTCCAATATAAATCACAACTAAGTATGACACCTTGGTAGTAATCTTCAGGGCAAGGAAGTGTGCTAACTTGTTTAGGCGGTCCACCACGACCCATATCGCATCATTTCCTCTTCTTGTTTTGGGAAGACCTACCACAAAATACATGGTGATTTAGTCCCACTTCCACTCAAGAATATCAATCAAGTGCAGTAACCCATTGGGTCACTTGTGCTCAGCCTTTACCATCTAGCACGTAAGACAACTAGCTACACACAAGGCTATGTCTCTCTTCATTCCTGGACATCAAAAGAAACATTTTAGGTCTTTGAACATCCTAGTGGTGTCGAGGTGTACAATGTACTTGGATCCATGGGTTTCTTATAAGATGTGATCCTTCAAAGGTGAATTTGTGGGAACCCAGATATGATTCGCATATCTCATTCCACCATCCAGACCTACTGAGAGGTGTCTTTGAGGCTTCTCCATCAGACCCTTCATCTTCTCTAGATTTGGGCTGACTAACTGGGTTGCTACAATCTTGGTCAACATGTCAGGAATGTTTTGGACATTGGCTAAATAGATTCTATCTGCTAAAGGTAGTGGAGTCCATATATCAAAGTCTTCCAATCTTTTCCACTGGGTGACCAAACCAGCCGTACAACTGAGACATTTTTGACTGAGGGAATTGCTACCACATTGGCCTTACTAGGATGGTAGGCTATGGTTAAATTGAAATCCTTTAGGTATTCCATCTAATGTCGTTGTCGTAAGTTCAAGTCCTTCTAAGTCAACGAGTACTTTAGGATCTTATGATCAGTGAATATGTCAAAGGTATCCCCATACAGATAATGTCACCAAATATTCAAGGCATAGACAATTGTCGCAAGTTCCAGATCGTGGGGCAGATAATTCAACTCATTGGGCTTCATCTATCTAGAGGCAAAGGTGACAACATGCTTGTTTTTCTCTAACACGCATCCTAAGCCCATCTTAGATGTGACGGTGAAGATGATGAAACCATCATTACCTAAAGGTATGGTCAAAATGGGGGCTAAGGTAAGCTTTTCCCTTAACTCCTAGAATCTTACTTCCTACAAGTTGGATCAAATGAACTTACATCCTTCCTAGTGAGCTTGGTGAGTGGCAAAGCAATCTTCAAGAAATCCTTGATGAATCACCAGTAATACCAAACCAATCCCAGAAAATTATGAATCTTGGATAGGTTTTTTGGTGTTGGCTATTCTCAAATGGCCTCTACTTTGGTAGGGTCCACTGATATGGTTCCTCCAGATATAATGTGACTGAGGAACATAACTCAGTATATCCAAAATTGCATCTCTAGAATTTCCCTTAGAACTTCTACTTTCTCAGGATATCAAGGACCTTAGATAGGTGGTCATTATGTTGTTATAGGTCATCAGAGTAGACAATGATGTCATCTATGAACAATATGAAAAAGGTGTCGAGGAAGGGCCGAAACACACTATTCATGAGTTTCATGAACACACTTGGAGCATTGGACAACCCAAAATGCATAACCAAAAACTCATAGTGGCCATAACGGGTTTAGAAAGTAGTCTTTAGGATTTCCTCATTCTTAACTCACAACTAATGGTTACTAGATCTCCAGCCCATCATTAAGAAAACTGAGGTTGTTCGGAGATGATGAAACACTTCATCTATGCGGGGTAGGGGATGTTTATTCTTAGTGGTAGCTTGGTTAATAATTTTATAGTATATGCACATGCAGAACAATCCATCCTTCTTTTTCACAAAGAGGACTGGTGCTCCCCATCGGGATGTGCTGGGCTGGATGAAGCCCTTGTCTAGGAGTTCTTGAAGTTGCTTCTTCAACTCAAGCAACTCAACATGATCCATTCTGTGAGGTTCCCTATAAATTGGGTTCTTATTGGGAGCTATCTCTACTGAGAACTCTAGTTCTCTATCCAGAGGTATGTCTAGAAAATTATCCAGGAACACATTAGCACAGTCCCTAACTTCATCTATTATCTCTTAGAGCCACATCTTAGACTCTGGCTCAGTCACTATAGCTAGGAACGATAGACAACCTTTAGCTACCATCTGCTCGGCCTTCAAAGATGACACATATAGGCTGGTGGTGGCAGCTTTCCTACCTCTAATGGTAAAGGGTGGATTATATAGATTCTCTATCCTTATTATCTTTTCCCTACAGTCTATCTTTGCATTACAGTTAAAAATTAATACATTCCTATAATAACATCAAAATCATTCATATCAAGTACGATAAAGTCGGTCGGGAGTTCGTTATTCATATAATTAACAGGGATGACTGGTGTTTTAAGGAAGAATGAGAAGATATGACCACTAGGGGTAGTGACTTACAACATGTATCATAAGTCCTTGAAGTCCAAACAAAGCATAGTTGTGAGATTTCGTGAAATGAAAGTATTGATAGAACCAGAGTCAAATAAAGCTTTAAAGGTATGTCCCATGATATCAAACAGTCCTACATCATATTTATGGTAGTCAAAAATATTATGCATTTCATAGTAAAGGATAGAAATAGGATTTCTAGGGATGGTTACCTTCCATGAGTCGGTTGGCATTAACCTTAGATTCCTCATTATCAATGGTGGAGACGCAGGCTTGTTGATGCTCTCCAGCAATTGGGGTTGTCCCTTATGATTCTACAACTAATGGTCAGGCCGCCACTAGACCTGGACCTTGAGGGTCAGGGAGATGAAGTTATCTCTAAGGTTTCCCTCTTATTGACAACAAAAATACACCCACTTCTCAAAGTGGCATTTTCTAGGGTGAGAATTCCCATAGTTGTGGCATATTGGGGTTGCTCCTTGTTGGCAATTCTCATGGTGGGGCTTTCCCTTTCCTCCCTTTCTACCCTTTCCATTATTACGACCATGTGCCTTCTGTTATCATTCCATGGATAAGAGACACCTTCAGTGAAAAGCTAGTTATCCTTTGGGAGGGTTCTGAGTAGGCATGGTGGTCCTCTCCATATCTAAGGTGAATTTGAGGGCCTTCGTAAAGTTTAGGGGTTTGCTATACATCACATGTAGTTTCAGGTGGGGGTGCAAGCGGTCAACGAAGTGCTCCACACACTATTCCTCCATCAGCATGTTGGCAAACCACTCCAAGAGATAGAATTTTTGAGAAAAATGCACCACTGTCATGTTGCCTTAATAGAGGAGCATGAACTGCTTCTCCATTTATTTCTTGACAGAGCTGAGGATAAACCTTGCAGAGAAGATGGTGTGGAAAGCTACCCAGTCCATCATAACCTCAGTTAGATCTCAGTTTATAATATAGTTTTCCAACCATAGCTTCACTTCTCCTTCAAGGAGGTGAACGTCAAAGAGGACCTTCTTGTTGGGTTGCACCTGTAGGATGCGGAAGCCATTCTCCACATGTAGGAGCTAGGAATCCAATTTGTCGATGACTTCCTTCTTGTCCTCACCCCATAAATTCTCTCTTTTCATCTTGACTAAGTAGAGGATGATGGCTCTGATATTAGGGTGGATAGGTAGGGGTTCACATTCTTGTCTCTGGTGAATTTTCTGAGAGATAGCCCACTAATTGCCTTAGTGAGCTTCTTCTACTGTTCTAACCAGAGAACCTCAGGGGTCTAGATCATCACCTACCCAATAGAGATAGGGAGATATCATCGACATTTCCTTCACCCTTGGGTTCATCTTCTAACATGGGCTCATCCTTGGGATATGGACCATCTTTTGGTTTTGGAATTTCAAAGAGGATATATCAGGTGCAGGACCTTTTCTTGTGGAGCCCTCCTCTAACCTATTTTTCTTCTTGAAAAACTTTCCTTCCATGGATTTCCTCCTTTTCTCTGAGAAAACCTTCTTCCTACAAGATACCTTCACATATGGGTGGTCCCGATGGGTGGCGTCAGCAATGGTGGTGGTCTTGATGTGTTCAAATTGTTTCACATAATAAATTAATCTCAGTTTTATGTTTAGAGTATTTAAAGCATCATAAATTATGTCCATAACATCTTGATTACATGCATCGATCATAATTTGGTGGAGAATGCCTTAACCCTAATAATCATAACCCTAATTTCTCATAAGGTTAGACAAATTCATTATCATCTCCCTATGATTTTGTTGAGGAGATAGGGGTATATCAGGGATGAATCACAAGATTAGAAGAAAACCTAGAGGTCTTTTATTTCAGGATAAATCTTCCAAGTTTGGCTAGGTGGGATGCACGGAGGCCCATGTTTTCTCATAAGCCAACTAGAAGTACGGAGGAAAGTTTTGCTAGCCCCCAGGGTTGTGATCCCTTCTAGACACCATCGCCTTTAGAAAATGCCCTAATAATTCCCTTGGGGTCTATGAAATTCTTCAAAATTTACTAAATATTAAAGGTTAAATGGTAAACATGGGCTTTGATACCAAATATAATGACCCCATGTTATCCCCAATTAAGGTGTTCTAAAAGGGAAAGTGTCATTTTCATAATTTCAATATCAAGGTTCAACAATTAACCAATAATAATTATAAATTTCATTGAATGTAAAAGATTTTGATAACAATATGAAGATATATTCTCCCCTAGGCAGTTACATGGTAAGGGAAAACTAAAGTTTGCAACATGAGATAATCAAACTATCTATAATCTTCCAGTAGACTTTTAGCATCTTTCTTTTGGTTCCTTCTTCTCTAGATGTCCATCTTTTCAGATTAATATAGTTGAACCTAAAATGGCATGAAACAAAAATGTGGTTAGCATGTTGAAATATAATGAGTACATGGGGGAAAAATATACATATGTAGGTGTAACAACATAATCAACCATTAAAACAATTATCATTACATAATCAAATTTTAAGTTTCTTCTTATACTTCTCAACCCTATCTACTCAACCTATGGGATTACCATATCTTAGGATTTCATCCCTATAGTGGACTTGGGCCATATTCCTAATTAGGGGCTTGGTTCTATGTTGGTCTTCCTTATCTGGCTCTTGACCACCTATGACCTTCCCAATCTGGGACTTGGTGCCATGTTGGTCTTCCCAATTTGGGGCTTGGCCTCTTATGACCTTCCTAATCTGGGGCTTGGTCATATTAATCTTAATGACATTCTTTCTACTTCCTTATTCAAACTTATTAAGGCGATATGTGGGGTTCGAGAAAGTTATATTTCATATAAAGTGAAAACCCCTAATTTAAATTATATTTGTGCGTAACAGACCCTAATTTAAATTCCAAAGAAACAACCAATATGACCTTAACGTTGTGACATTTATGTCACACGAATGGGGGCACTTTGGTCCAACCCCTACTAAGATTGTTCCTCGCATGCCCTCCCAGCATGTCGTTGGACATGAGGTCAACCCCATGGTTGACTTGACCACTGAAGGCATGGTTATCGTGCGTGATCACCTAGGAATCTTCACCCGACCCTGGCAGTTCCAACCAGCCCATGGCAGCAGTGGAGAGGGTTGGGAGTAGGGGTAACAAAGCTAAGAACAAAGAAATAAGGCGGATATGGGTAGTGGGCATGGATTCTTGCCCTTATTGTGGAGCATGGATTCCTTGAGGAGCACTCATATAACTATTTGCATTGTTTCGGTTTGTCATGGCTTGGAAAGGAAGCCAACCTTTTCTCAAGTTGATCAATAGTTTGTCCATGAGAGGAAACCTCTCTCTTCACTTCATCAAGGCTTCTTAACCTCCCAACAACTTCTTCTTCAAACATGGAGCTATTTTTTTACCATGGTGTTGCCTTCGTTGTCCTTGTCCTTCTTCCCCTTTCTTCCAAGAGAAGTTTGTATGATTTCTCTGCTATAGAGTGTATTTTTTGGACATGGGGCCTTCAATGTTGATGTCCCTAAAATAATGGAGTGACTTTGCTTCTTCATCAATATAGTCAATGGAAAGAGCATATTGCCTAGAAGATATTCCAACTTGAGCCTTAATCGGATTCAACATGTGTACTAGTATCTTCATTATTTGCATATTGGAGTCATATTTAGCTTGAAATGGAGAAGACATAGAGTTTCTATCACAATAAGGACTTGCAATGGAGGCACGGTGATGCAAGTTTTCCACCAAGTGATAAAAGAGTCACCATGAATCCTCCTCGGGCTTGGTCATGAATGCTCCACCACAAGAAGATTCAACAATTGTTTGGCCCATCTTAGAGAAATTGATGTAGAAGGACTATACCTACTTCCATATGGGCACTTCATGATGAGAGCAGTCCCACAAGATCTTTTAGAAACACTTCCAAAGTATCATGAAATTGTTTGTTCTCCCTTTGGTTGAACAAAGTGATGTGCCTTCTCATTTGGGTCAGCTTGATTATGAGGTAGAATTTCTTCAAGAAGTCGTTCTACATAGCCCCCCAAGTCATCAACTCAATCTTGGATAGGTACCACTCTTTTGACTTTTCCTTCAGTGAGAAAGGAAACAAAGTTCACCTTATGGAATCATCAGTAGAAGTTGGGTACTAAAGGTTGAGCACATCTCCAAGAAGTCATCGGTGTAGTAGTATGGATTCTCATTCTCAAGCTCGTAGAATGTGGGCAGGATCCCATGGAGAGCAGGAGGAATGGAGAATTATTCCCATAGAATTTGATCTACCTTTGTGGCAATTGAAGAAGTATAGTTACACGAAATGAAATAGTTTGGAAGTGGTTTGGGCTCCAGAGGTGGAAGAGGTTGATCTGGAGGGATTGGGCATCTTGTGCTGCCATTTCAACTTATTGGTTTTGTTGGCACCTGTGTGGATGTCACTTTCTCCCTATCTCGGGTCCAACTGGAACCAAGTCGGTAGATATTGAGAAACTTCTAATCATGCACAAATGTCACATGAACAAGGCACAAACCAAAAATAAGAGATAAGTTAGAAGACAAGTTTGTAAAAGTAAACAAATAATAAATAATATAAATGGTGGGGTCTATAGGAAAAGCAAATCCATATTGGCATGCCTGGGCCCACTACCCAAGGTTCTAGTAGAGTTTCAAGAATGATGATCAGATCCATATACCACCACTAGCCTTAACAGCATGCTTTGTCCTCAATCAGACACAACCCAAGATCAACTTCCCAACTGGTCACCCATCCTAGTACTACTATAGGTTGGGCACGCTTAACCAGAGAGTTCTTTAGAGATGGGTTCCCTGAAAAGGAATTACACCTTGGTGATATGGGCAGTCCAATCTTTCCTTTTAAGATCATTTTATCTGAGAGCTCAAATCCTAGGATGTTACAATATGCCCCACTTAGACTATTGATGTCCTCATCAAGGCTCAACTATATAGTCTCATAATATTTTTGCATTTAATGCAGACCCAAATAGCCCATGTACACCTAGCTCCCGACCATGGCTACCAGTGCAAGGGTGGCTCCATGAACTAGGATATCCATTTCCAACAAGCCTAGATCGCACAACTCAAAGACTGGCATGCCATAGGTCCAGGTGGGCCCCACCTACAAGAGGGTTTATGGCTCTACTACCATTTGTAACACCTGGGCCCACTACCCAAGTATCTAGTAGAGTTTCAGGAATGACAAATGACCCCACAGACCACCACTAGACTTATTTGTGTGCTTTGTCCTCACTCACACGCAAGACAAGATCAAATTTCTGACTGGTCACCCATCCTAGTACTACTCTGGGATGGACACGCTTAACCACAGAGTTCTTTAGAGATGGGCTCCCTGAAAAGGAGGTACACCTTGGTGATATGTGTAGTCCAATCATTCCTTTTAAGATCATTTCATCTAAGACCTCAAATCTTGGGACGTTACACATACTAATTAGCTAGTTTGAGCACCACTCTCTCTGAAAATGGTGCCAGAAAGCTAGGTGCATTTTCTAAAGGAAAAAAAACCCATATAGCACACTTTGGGAAAAAAATTACCGAAATAGCACCCTTTCCAACTTATTTCCCAAACTAGCACACTTTCAGCCTAAAACGCCACTTTATTTGGCGTTTTACTGTTGCAGGGTTAGAAAGCGCCACTTAAAGTGGCGTTTTATACTAAAAGCGCCACTTAAAGTGGCGTTTTAGAGTAAAGGCGCCACTTAAAGTGGCGTTTTATAGTAAAAGCTATATATATATATATGATACCATGTAATAATTATAAACTGAATTATAAAATGATGACACACCATGTGAATGCATTCTAATCCAAATGTAAAATGATGTTGTTAAATACATGTTTTTATACTTTTTGGAACATCAAATTTATTTGATAAAATGATGACACACCATATATTACTATATGAAAAATCCTTAAAAATATAAATGTAAAATAATACAAAAAAATAGAGAATTATTACATATTATTTATTCTTTAAGATATTACTATCAACTACATGTTATTTTTTCATTGTTACATTACCTATATTTTACAACATGTCTTGAATCTTAATCGCTAATATCTCACTTATTTATATATTTTATTTTTTAGTAGATTCACTATCCAGTCAGACTTCTATATACAATTATATATATATGTTGCTTTTCGAAATTACACATATTATTTTTATTATAATGCAAGGAATAACGTATATGCTATTTTATTTATTTTCATCATTAGATAGAAATGGCTATATTTATAATTCAATAATTAATACAATTTTCATAACATGTATTTTACTTTAGATAAAAATTATGAGTAAGTTAATGTCATTATGCATATATTATTTGTCTTAAATTTATTATATTATTATATAATAAATTTAAGATAAATAATATATGCATAATGACATTAACTTACTCATAATTTTTATCTAAAGTAAAATACATGTTATGAAAATTGTATTAATTATTGAATTATAAATATTGCCATTTCTATCTAATGATGAAAATTTATATAATAAAGTTAATGTCATTATGCATATATAAAAATTTATCATAACATGCATATATTATTTACTTTAGATAAAAATTATGAGTAAGTTAATGTCATTATGCATATATTATTTATCTTAAATTTATTATATAATGACATTAACTTACTCATAATTTTTATCTAAAGTAATATACATGTTATGAAAATTGTATTAATTATTGAATTATAAATATAGCCATTTCTATCTAATGATGAAAATAAATAAAATAGCATATACGTTATTCCTTGCATTATAATAAAAATAATATGTGTAATTTCGAGAAGCAACATATATATAAAATTGTATATAGAAGTCTGACTGGATAGTGAATCTACTAAAAAATAAAATATATAAATAAGTGAGATATTAGGGATTAAGATTCAAGACATGTTGTAAAATATAGATAATTTAACAATGAAAAAATAACATGTAGTTGATAGTAATATCTTAAAGAATAAATAATATGCAATAATTCTCTAACTTTTTTGTATTATTTTACATTTATATTTTTAAGGATTTTTCATATATTAATATATGGTGTGTCATCATTTTATCAAATAAATTTGATGTTCTAAAAAGTATAAAAACATGTATTTAACAACATCATTTTACATTTGGATTAGAATGCATTCACATGGTGTGTCATCATTTTATAAATCAATTTATAATTATTACATGGTATCATATACATAGTTTTTACTATAAAACGTCACTTTAAGTGGCGCCTTTACTCTAAAACGCCACTTTAAGTGGCGCTTTTAGTATAAAACGCCACTTTAAGTGGCGCTTTCTAACCCCGCAACAGTAAAACGCCAAATAAAGTGGCGTTTTAGGCTGAAAGTGTGCTAGTTTGGGAAATAAGTTAGAAAGGGTGCTATTTCGGTAATTTTTTTTCCCAAAGTGTGCTATATGGGTTTTTTTTCCTTTTCTAAAAGCAACCATGTAAGATGGCAAAAGATGGTACTTAAGGGGACAGTCACACCACAACTACTAGAAAGCTATGGAACTTTGTATCCCTAACAACAGTGCTAGAAACTTGAGTGTGTTTTTCCTCACTCTTGAGGTTACACACCTAAGTCAGTTGAATTTTGATCAAATGTGCACCTCAAAGGCTTGAACACACTTGTGATCTTTCAATATTTATAAAGGACCTAAACTGGCACACCCACTTAGAGCAACACACTAACCTACAAGTGCAGAGGATCATGTTATAGTATAGGCAAGAAGCAAGAAAAGGGTCAAATGGTCGTGGTGTGGTGGAATGGCCATGTTGAGAAATGGAAAAAGGTATAGATAAATTTTTGGGTTCTTAAAAGGCTAGTAGAAAAGTCGTGCAGGACAACATGGCTGTGGTGGGAACTAGATAGCATAATTGTGTTGGGTTGTACGGTCATGTTGTGTGATATGTAGCATGTCCGTGTTAGGTAGCACGTCTGTGGTGGGCTAATGGTAGCACATACATGGTGCTCATTTGTGGCAGTAGGGTTGTGGTTGTGGGTTTGTTATAGCTGCTTCAAAATTGAGATTTCCCCTATAAATTTGTCTTTAACATCACAACCATTCCATGTCACCACAACTATGTTAGGGGCTTTACTTACACTTTAAGCTTTGTACTTCATGATTCATGGACCTCTTTGATTTATCTTGACCCTTTCCCAATAGGGTTAGGTTCAGGGAGCTCAAGGACCTTCTTCGGACTCCTCCATGGATGGAGGAATCCTAGAACATCTTCCTTCTCTCCTGTCCATCCAAGTCATGGTCCAAGTACCTAAAAACATGCAAAGAGTGTCCATAAGGGAATTAGGTAGAAATAGGAATATCGAGGAAATAACATGTAACTTAACAAATTTAGATGTTATTGAAGTGCAAAAGAAGACAAGATGAAGCCCCAAAATAGGACTACATCACCAAACCTTTCTCCTCAACACATCCCGACCACTCTCATGGACAAGGTAGTGTTGCTAAGGCACATCTCCTTACTCCTATGAAAATCTTCCTTGATCATACAAAGAGCATAAATCAAACATACTAAGTGACCAAACAACCATGTAAGAAGAAAGATACACCAATGAATCTTGGAACATTGAACATAACTAGCATTAAACATGAAATTCATGTTCCAACAAGTTATGACATGGGAGTTCCTTCCCCATGCCTAAGAACAAGGTTTCTACTCATCCATGATCAAATAATACAGGTACAAAAGATAAATCAAAGTGCAAAACATAGTAGAGAAGGGAAAAGAGAAAAAAATATCCAAAGTAAAAGTAGGACGAAGTGGAACTCTAGGTAGGAGTTGTGATTTTATCCTTCATACAGACTCTTTTGCCAACAACCTTCTCTCTTGAGTGCCTGGAATGGAGAACGAAGACTCCTACTACAAATCTTGAAGGAGAATTGGGGAAGAGGAAGTTTTTGTCTTGAGTAACCACCCTTTATTCTCCAAAATCATCTTCCTCTTTACTTGGCTCTTCTCTAGATGCCCTTTGCTTCAAATGATTCACGTTAACCATCCCAAGTGACTCCCATCTGTATATAAAAGTGAGGGACGATTTTCCTTCAATTTGAACTAAAACTGCATGATACACAGCTTGTTGGATGGCCAACAAGAGGTGTTAGTTGCGATAAATGAAGCTAAAATATCTTGATCAGAAGACGACACGACATGTTAGTTGTGATAATGGAAGGTAAAACAACTTGATCAAAAGACGCACGGTGTGTTGGTTGATCCACACGTCATTTTCCTACAAGTCAGGAAAATCTAGACAGCTTTAAAGCAAGATAACACAACATATAGAGATAACGACACTATGTGTTGTTGTGTTTCAGTGAGCTATGAATTGTTCTAGATTGAGGAGACATGGCATGTTGGTTGGCCAGCATGCCATGTTTCTTCATGGCAGGAAGAACTAGAATATCTCAAATGAGACTACACTGTGTTGGTTGGACAACATGCCAAGTTTTAGGAATCTAGTGACTTCAGAGTTCCATGTAACTGAGATGACAAGAACTGTTGGTTGAACCACATGACTTGTTTCTACCAAAAATCTTCAAAAATTTCTTTATAATTGGAAAATCTCTTGAGGAATCTGATAAAGGTTGAAATGTGATGAAATTTTCACCATTTTAGCGTAAGAATATTGTACATGTATGTAATCAAAATCATGGAACAAGTAAAGATAATAATAAAGTGGAAGATCTAGCATGATTCGATGCAAGTTAAGGCATAAATGGATTGCAAATGCATGCAAGAGTAGGCAAAGGACTATATAAATCATGCACGTCAAATTCCCTTAAGCTTAAATCATTTTTTTTGTGACTGAGAGAACCCATCCCAGTCAAGCTTAAGCTTAAATCATTACTTGTCCTCAAACAAAAAAACATGGATACAGAGTTGAATAAAGTGCCAAGCACATGTATCAATCAAATGAAATCAAAGAAGTGTATCAAGCCAATCCATCGATAGTCAATTGGTTTATGCTATTAGCCATGAGCTCAACATAAACACCCAATATGGAAATTTAGTTTAGAAAAAAAATGGCAAATTTTCATTGGAAGAGTCAACAAAACAATATTAAGTAGAATTTATATGTTTAAGCCAAACAATCACTAAATATGCAACCTAACTCTTTCAATTGTAAAAGATGTAAAAGATAAAATCCAAGTTAACATAAACAATCCAGTAGTGCTCTCTTTGCTTTTACATAATGAATAAGACAATGAACTATGAATTATGGCACTCGACAGTTACAATATACTTATGCACACGTGGAATGCCAACTGGGGTTAATTTACTCTCTTAAGGATGTGACACCTAACCATCATAGCTAGATCAGACTTCCACTAGGCTAGTATGATACGTGGGTGGTTTATCCATCTTATGTGGGGGATATATGTAATTTTTTTGAAGAAAAAGCCAAGATAATCAAGAATGAAGCAACTTCTTCTTGATAACCATACGACCTTAAACTAAAACATTTTACTCAAACCATAAGAGAGTAAACTAGATTGCATAATCAACTAGATTTTACACTTATTTTAATAAAAGTTTTTTAAGATGGTAGTTGAAAATACATAAAGGAATTGAAAAGGACACCTACAACGTTAAATAATGGTGTGATCTTGATTAATCCAAAAAGACTAAGTCATTATATGTATTAAGTAGTCAAGAGTGAAAAATATTAACATGTAGGCTAACAACAAGAACTCAAAATGAAGTAAATGAGGTTGGCAAGATTTCATTTAATTGATTCAAGGTTGTAAAATTTTCTTCAACTAATCTTCCTCAAAAATAATTTGGGACAAACAGATTAGCATAAACCAAAACCAATCTAATAAAGAGAACAAGCCTAAAAAATACTAGATTTAGCAATGTATAGAACAAAAACTAAGAAAAAGACTTTTAAAGGAAAACTAAAAGTAAAACTATCATCTGGTTGGTCCCCCCCAAGCTTGAAGTTTGTAATGTCTTCACTGCATATAACATACTTAAGATGTTTGTAACTGGATGCCTATCATGGAAAATATTGGAACGAGGGACCAGTGACCTCATTGGCAGTCAAGAAGTGCTGCCCGGAAACATCGTCACCTCAAATTTTAGGGACTAAAGGCTCCAGTGGTGATAGTGGAGGCGGTGTTGACATAGCATAGTGGTCCTGGTAAATGTGCCACATATCCATATGTTGTATCATTGAGTTCATATTTGTATACTATTGGATCGGGTGATCTAAAAGGGTGTCCTTCTGGTCAAAACACTACTAGACATAACCCTCAGCTACACTCAATCTACATGCCAGTAGAAGGAGGGTGAGGTGTACATGCATCGGTAACAGTTGAAGTCACATGTCCATATGTAGTAGCATCCTCAATGTCAAAATTGAACTTTCAGTTGTCATGATTGGTTAATGTGATCCCCTCTAAATTTGGCAGTTCAATATATTCTTCACATCATGGAAATATTTCCTAAGCTTGTCTTCATTAGAATGGTCCGTAGTAATTAAGCTTGAAGCAATCAGAAACTAGAGATCAACCGTGTTCTTCCCAATGATGGCCTCTAACACTGTGAGGTTGATGCTTAAGTTGTAGGCAATATGGGTTATCAATCCTCCAATCATTATGTAACTTGAGTTTTTCTTTTAGATCTGAAAGAAATGTTGGAGGATAAAATTTCCATCATTGACTCTATAGTTAAATAACAAGACCCATAACAAGAACAAATATTGCTTTCCTATCACTCCTTGTGTTCCTTTCCTAGAAAAAAACATGTACTAAGGAGTCTTTAATGTAGCGAAAGATAGGGTTATGTATATATGATGCCCTGGCAGAATTGGCTTGATGATGTGAGTTGTCAGTTATCATAGCTCACAATGAATTAGTACTAAAGTGTATGGCATTACTATACTACCTCCATAAGTACACTAAAATGCATCACTAATTATTTGAATGTGAATTTGTGAATGTGACCAAGTCAGAAATGTATTATACCAAAAGACTCAGTCGGCTTCGTTGGGTCATCATCCTCTCTCAAAGTAACCAAAATTCATATGTCAATCTCTATTATGTGAAACTAACCTTGCAACATACATGCATGAGACCAAGATTCTCAATAAATCCTTGAACCTTATCACAAAATCTCAGTGCTTCATTAGTCTCACCACAAGCAAAGTGAGTAGGTGGAATCCTATGTGTTACCATTTTTTGACAGATGGTGTCTTCTTCCCCTGTGATGTTTCTAGGAAGGAAACATGACATGTTTCAGGTTGGAACATGATATTCTATTTTTCAGAGGTGAAGAAGAAGGTCTTACAACACCTCATGGTTTGATAGGCTCACGGCTTGTCTATTGGATGTTGGCGGAGCTTGAGAGGTGGTTGTTCTTTCTTAGATGCCAGATTTTCTTGATATGGACTTTGGTTGTGGCTTGGTTTTGAGCTTGGAGGCAAGCTTTTACAGAATGTTGTATGCTTAGATAGAGATGGGTAGCACCTGTAGAGAGTGATTGCAAGAGGGGCTGATGGTAGAGAAGAACCTTTGGATGGTGATTGGCAAGGTAGTGGGGGCGCGATCTTGTAGATAGCTTGACAATGGAGATGTTAGCTTTAACAGTCAAGAAGCACACCAGTAAGGAGTTTTGTGATGGAGAGCACTACTTGATGATGAAAAACGTTGGAGGTTCGTTGATACCATGTTGTAAAGTGGAGAGATCACCTACTTACTAAAGTTTAAAGGAAACACAAAACGTCCACTTTTTCTAAGAATAATAGACATTGTGGAATGCATGTATAATAATCCAAGTAAATAAGCATGTTTCAGATACATGTAAAATGTCAATAGTAGAGGAAAAGAAATTAAGTTATTACATTACTTTTTGAACTCAATTTAATACATGAGTTTCTTTGAAAAAGAAAAATTGAAAAGAAACTAATAGGATCTAGCAATAATAAACCTAGTCATCCTTGATGGAAAAACTTGAATCTACTCCTGAAATTGATCTCCTTGACCTTGTTCAACACCTTATCAAACCCTAGGAGGTTGGGAAAGCACCCAACAAAAGAAAGAAGAAAGGTATGTGTCAGAGATAGTGAACAAGGACAAAAGATAAGAAACAACATGGAAATAAAGGCTAAGATTTCATCATAAGATGAAGATGGTCAAAAGTATGAGGAATAATCAAATAGATGCTTACCATAATAAGAAAAATAATAAAAGGGTTGCATTCATGATTGATATTGACTACCTTAACTAAGTAGGGTTGAGTCACCTACCGGACCTCAGTATGTAAGAAAGAGTAACACTTTTCAATCACCTATTAAATATTTTATATTGAGGAGAGTAACAAATTCCCCTAGGAAAATTTACACATACCCTATCTATGGGTGGTTGTACAAAAGTACCACTACACTTGTTAAATAGTCTAATAAAATCAACAATCTAAAAAACTATGGCAAGTATAATAATCAAATAATAGAAACATGGCAGTGAGGTATAGACCCAAGAAACAAATATGAAAACTAATTTTTAGGCAAATATAGCAAAGGAATTAACAAAAGAGAAATTAGGGTTCCATATGTTCCTCATTAGGGAAACTAGGTTAGGGTTTGCAATTATTCCCAACTTAGGTGTAAGGATATCACATACCTTTCTTAATGAAATTCAACTACTCCCTTTCAGTACTTTAATTGAGTCTTAAGGCCACTTTACCTATTTTTAATGTATAATCATGTATTAGGCTTTTATGCATGTATTGAAATAAAGAAACCCTAACTTTTAAACATTTTGAATAAAACCTCGATTTAGATTATGAAACTATCACCATTGATCTTATTAGGTTCTCCTGATTAAGAAAATATATAATTTTGTCTATTTTGGAGTTATGAGGATTAAAATGTATTTTTGGTGATTTTTACATATTAAATTCATTTTAGAAAACAAAAATGAGGCCTCTAAAGTATTTTTATTAGAAATCTTACATTTTTTTATTCCATATCATATTTACTTTTAATTTTTGGACAAAGGAATAAAAACATATGATTTTCCAATTGGACCAATAAGAAAATTTAACGTCAACAAAATAAGGCAAGAGAAGAGAAAAGAGGGAGGTGGGTTGCGTGACTTGGCCCAAACATGGGGTGCCGAGTCAGCAGTCCACACTGACTCGATCTTGCGTCAATACTAGTGGAAAAAGAACAAAATGACATAAATGACCTTGCGAGAAAACAAAGAGGAAAGAAGGAAAATAGCGGGTCAAATCGGTCATTTGACCAGGGAGATTGTTCCCATCCTCGTATCATGCTATTAGTGGCGCTCGAGCACAACAGCAAAGCCCCAATTTTTGGCGTTTTTGCGAGACGCTACAATCTGAGAAATCAAAATGATAGCAAGGAAGAAGAGGAAGAACCAAACTCATTTCAAGGTTCAATTCACTCGAAGGTGACGAGGAGAATGTTCACGGTCTTCTACAAGCCCTAGACCCAAATCTGATCAGTGACAACCGCACACATGAGAATAGAAGCAATTAGATCTAGAGAAAAGTCGAGCAAGGAGATACGAAGATCGAGGGGTCACTATTTATAGATGGGGGATCGTGAAGCAAGAGATGGCTAGGTCAACTGGGATCACTGTAACACAAGAATTGGGCATTTCCCAATTTCTTGACAAAACACTGCAAATAAGGGATCGATTAGTGGGGTTTTGTATTTGGAATCGTTTGGAAAAGCTTTCGTGCAATTTGATTGAGAAACGAGCGAGAAATCAATGAATTAAAATCTTGATATTTCAGTCCATGTTTCCCAATCGGTGGGATCTTAAAGAAAACCCGTGAGATTTTGGATCACAGATCCAACTGTTGCGATCGCATGGGTCAAAGTCAAAGTGTGACAAAGAAATAAAAATCCTAATCATATTGGAATATAGTGTATATATGCATTAATTTTCCTTTTTCTCTCTCCTCGTCTGAGGGGGCAAGCATGCTCCAAATTAAATAAAAATTGACAACTAGCCTATTTTTTATATGAGGAATCTGAGTATGTAATTACATTTGCCTTTTGAGAACTTTTAATCTGTTAAATAAATCAAATCATATTTTCTCTTTCCTCCATTAATGGTCATAAGAATCTCCAAATTTGATGAAACTTCACCCACAAGTCACATTAAGTGTCATGGATACAAATTTACCATCAATTTTACAAGATGAAGTTGTTTGTACATTTGTTTAATATTTTGAAGATTCTATACACTCTCTCTCTCCTGATTTCACCTTTTAATCAAATATTCTTCAAAATTAGTGAAAATTCACCCAAAGGCATATTTTAATGCGTAGATCACGAATTTGGCATCAATTTTTACTTTTGGAGTCATTAATGATTTTCATTTTATATTTTTGAGTTATCTCCTATTTTCACCTCTTTTCCAAAAGTTGTGAAACTTATCACTCAAGCAAACTTGTACTCAAAGAAAATGATTTTGAACTTATAATTATCTTTTGGGTTCCTATTTTATGGATTTTAGGCAATTTACTCTTATTTTCACTTAATGAAAAAGTAATTCCTTTATTGTCACAATATCTTAGTTTTAGGATTTTCTTTTCTTTTTCCCACACAAAGGTCATAGAAAGTTCTAGATCGATTTTATTTTATTCTTATCCCTCTTAAGTGGATATCTTGCAGATTAAGCCCATTAGTAAACATTTTCTGAGGTATTTGTGCATAAATCCTTATAAAGTCATATATAGGGAACTAATGTACACCAAACCTTTATAATTTCTACTAATTCAACATCAAGGACAAAAGGCAAAACTAAGATTATACATGGATTTCAGTTCATTACAACACTCCACCTGTAAAAAAGGATTTTGTCCCAGAAATCTCATACAAAAAGAGAAGGGTGAGTACGCAATGTTTCATCTCTAAGCTCTCAAGTGGTTTCTTCCAAACCATGATATTTCCATAAGACTTTCACCAATGCAATCTCCTTGTTCTTCAATAGCTTAATTTAGGATTCAAGCATCTTCACAGTTAACTCTTCATGAGTCAAATTGTCTTGAATCTCCAAAGGCTCGATTTTGAGTACATGAGAAGGGTCCTTCACATACTTTTGCAGCACAAAGACATGGAACACATTATGGATCTTGTCTTAGGAAGGAGGAAGAGATAAACGGTATGAACAATCTCCAACCTTATCTAAGATCTCAAATGGTCTAGCATAGCGGGGACAAAGTTTTCCTTTAACCTTTAATCTTGAAATAGAACGCATATGCTTGATCTTCAAGAAGGCATAATCACCTACTAGGAAACTCACGCCACACCTTTTCTTGTCTGCATACATATTCAGTCAATATTGTGCAGCTTTCATACACTTCTTGATCAATTGAGTCTTCTCTATCACCATTTGCATATCATCAGACTTCACTAGAGAACATTCTCCCACATCATCCCAATGTAACGCAGAATGACAAGGTCTTCCATACAAAGCTTCATATGGTGGCATACCAATACTAGCTTGTTAGATATTCTTGTAAGTAAACTCATCCAATGGAAGATACTTATCCCATGCACCTCCCCAATCCATAACACATGCATGAAGCAAATCTTCTAGAATTTGCACCTTACTTTCATATTGACCATCAATTTGTGGATGATAAGTTGTACTGAAATGTAAGTCGGTACCCATCTCTTCCTGAATCTAACTAAACAAACGAGAGGTACACTTCGGTTCACGATCTGATACTATCACTTTAGGAACTCCATGCATATGAATGATTCAATCTACATACAAATGAGCCATCTGATCAACCTTGTAAGTGGCCTTGAAAGGAAAAAAGTGGGTAGACTTTGTAAGCCGATCAATCACTACCCACACTACATCATAACCTTCCCTGGTCTTAGGGAAACCTTTGAAGAAGTCCATAGTAATCTTCTTCCATTTCCATTCTAGAATTTCAAGCGGGTGTAGAAGACCACCAAGTCGTTGATGCTCGATCTTGACTTGATGACAAGTTAAACACCTTGCAACAAACAAAATGATATCCTTTTTCATGTTCTTCCACCAAAAGCTTTGTTGCAAGTCCTTGTACATCTTGGTTGTACCATGGTGTACATTCTATTTAGACCCATGGGCTTCACGCAAAACCATTTGTCATGGGTTCCCAGCTTCAGGTATCCACAACCTTTGTCAGAAATGAACAACACCATCCACTCCAACTAAAAAGTCAAATTGTGGTTTCTTAGTTAAGGCCTTCATCTCACCAAGCACAAAACTTCCTAGTTGTGTAGCAACAACTTCTGATATCCAAGATGGTATAATGGACAAACTAGCCATGTGAACACCCAACTTCTAGGCATCTTCTCTATCATCAAGTTTGGGTTGCCAACAGGAAACGTACTCTGTGTTCAAAGCAACACATATTGTGTCCTTCTTATGACTCAAAGCATCACTAACTACGTTCGCTTTACCGGTGTAACATACTAGACCTAAAACCATACCCTAGAAGTTGACCCTTTTGTCTTAGCCAAACAAGGATGAGCTAATACATGTAATTAGGCCACTAATGAAACCTAAAATGTGTCACATGAAGTGTAACATGATAAATCATGCATAATAATCAAATATGACACATAAAGAGAAAATAAGGACCTAATTGGATGATTAATGATCTAATGGGCCTCTAATAGGTCAGATGACATAACACATGTAAGAAAGTCCCAAAAGTGAAAATAGACTTCAAATTTGTAATCTACACATCAAAATAAGCTTACATGTCAATTTTCATCTAATTTGGACTCCCTTGAAATAATATGGTATGTTACGAGAGAGAAACTGCCTATAAGGTGTAATTAATAAATAAATGTAATTCATGACACCAAAAGTTGGAAACAAAGGCAAATTTGTATTCAACATACTTAAGTTAACTTGTGGATGAAGTTTCACCTAATTTGGATAATCCATGTGTCGTTAATGTATCAGGAAAGAGAAACAAAGAATATATTAAATAACATATCTAATGTTACTAAAAGTGAATTCTAATTAGAGATTCATAATCTACATGTTTAGCTTAATTTGTGTGCAAAGTTTGGTCTAATTTGGAAAAGAATAGGACCCTTAAAAGAGGAAAGAGAAAATATGTGCATTAAATATGTTTCACTTTGGTTTAATAGCTGTCACATTTAATATTTTGATGATTTCCTATAGTTTCCCGGTAGCAATGTGTCACGCGGTTAAATATTCGATTTCTCTTCATGGATCGATCGGACGAATCAGATTTTAAGTTGATGGTTCACGGGTTGGATCGACGGCTCGAAAGCCTCCTCCTTCGCCCGTTTAATCTGACTCAGACTCGGAGTGCTCCGCATACTGACAAGGTGTTTTCATTTTCCTAATCTCCTTCTCCTATCCTCCTCAGGACTTTCTGGCTTTCTTTTCACATTTCTCGCCGCTTTTTGGTTCCATAGATATCCACATTATTGGGGATTCTCTCTCGCATTCCCTCGGTCGATGAAAAGCTTGTTCGCCCTTATTTCCTCTTTCGCATGGTTTCCTTATTGAACCCTAACTCTGCACCTATATATAGGGCCTCCCCCATGATCCTCGAACACCCAGAAACCTTCCCTGACAACCACTTTGATCTTTCTTGCTATGCAACCCCCTCCCCCTACTCCAACTCTCTATTTCATCGACGGAGAGCTCGTCTGGAGTTTTTGGTGCGTGACGGCGCTCATTTTTGGCTCATTTCCAGTCGCGGAGGTGCCAAAAAGCCTTGTGAGTTCTTCATTTGCCCAAATTTTAGGTAATGATGAATTACATCTTTTGATTTGGTTTTTGCTTTCTCTAGAATAGGCGGTGACCGACTCTTCTCCTTGTCGTATTTCTTGCCTTCGCGCTCCGATTTTGAATGCTTGGCGTCTTCCCATTCTTCGTTTGGCTTCCCACTGGCTCATCTTCTTTACTTGGCTACCTCAGTTTATACAAAATTTTGCGATGAGATTTTCTCGAGCTTCTGTGGATAATTTTCACTGCAATCTTGCTCGTTGGGATCGCCGAAGCCTTGGGAACATTGTTCCTTCAGGTTCCTTTGTCTGGTTTCCCCTTGAACTCGATCTTTGGTTTGAGGTTTTTGGTCGCTATGTCCTGGTGACAAGATAATTGTAACTAAACTATACTAAAGGTGACAAGATAATTGTAACAAGTAAAAAAATCTAGGGAATCATCAAAAGATGAGACATCAAAAGAATGAGGCCATATATATATAAATGAATATTTCAATAGATGATTGCCATAAACAAAGTAAAATAACAACATTGCATGTATGATTAATATTGACTATCTTAACTATGTAGGGTTGAGGCACCTACCGGACCTTCAACCAAATGGTGAGGGGAGAATAACACATTCCCAGTCACCTACACATATTTCATGTACGGGGGAGAGTAACATGTTCCCCAGGGGAGAAATAACATATTCCCCAACTATGGGTGGTTGTACATACAAATACCACTACACTAGTTAATTAGTCTAATAAAATCAACATGCTAGAAACAATGGCAAGTAATAACATCATCCAAATAGAACATGGCAAAGGGGTTTCAAGACCCAAGAACAATATTCCAAAATGATTATGAGGCAAGTATAGCAATAGATTCAAGAGAAAAGAATACAAGGTGCAAATAAGCCTCATTATGGAAAGCATAGGTTAAGGAAGAAATAATTCCCAACTGAAGTGAATTAAGCACATAGCTTTAATCTTTAGAGTCCTAGAACCACTTTTCATAATCTTTACACGAGATCAGATCCAATTTCCCTAATATCATCATTAGATCCATGTATTAATACTATGTTTAATTATTAAATATTCAAACCCCGAAACTACGAACATTTTCCACAAACGATCGATTTAGACTATTAAAACCTCACTACTAACTTAGTTACATTCTCCTAATCAAAATAACATATAGGTTTGTATATTTTCGAGATACTGACTTTTCAAGGTATTTTTCATGTTTAGGTTAATTAAAACATCCTCAAAAACACTTTTGCAAAAACCTCAGAATCAAACATCAAAATTATTTTTATTAGATAGCTTACATTTTTCTGATTCCAAATCATATTTTATTTTTATTTTTTGACTGACGAATCAAAAGATACGATTTTTCTAAAACAACCAATTAGAAATTGCCACGTAGGCACCTCATATCAAACAGAGAGAATGAGAGAGCGAGAGGCTGGGCCCACCTGCTGACTTGGCCCAATGAGGGGCGGCCAAGTCATGCATTCAAGGCCCAAGTTTGACTCGTCGGAAACAAAACAAAACTAGGCCAAAAGACCTTCGTACCCTTGCGCGAGAAACAAAAGGAAGAAGAAAGAAGAAGGGCAAAACGGTAAAGTCGCGGAGTTGTCTTCCTCCCCTCACCTGAGTGCACAATTGCGCTGAACAACAGCAGTTGTTCACGAGGGATTTGAGGGAAACACTATACACTACCAAACTCAACGTGAAGGTAGTCAAAAGAAAGAGATCGAGGAGACGAATTCAGAGATACATGTTATTGGACCGGTGACGAAGACGAACAGGGGAGCTAGCCGCCACAAACCCCAGATAGAAACTTGATCATCAGCAATCAAGAACATGAGAAGCAGGGAAATTGGTGCTAGAGAACGACCGCAAAGCCACCGAAGAAGAGCATGGTTGGGGTATTTATATGTGAGGTTATGTTCCTAGGACTATGGATGGTAGTGGTTCGAGTACTCGATGAGGAGTTTTAGTGTTTCTCAAAGCCTTGACAAAGTGGCGGAAATAATGCATCATTAGGTGCATAAACCAATAAGGAATGCATAGGAGGAAAAAATCTCGAGCAAATATCGAGTAATGAGAGAGAAATCGCAATTTGAAAACTCCATGTGAACGGGTTATGTTTCCTGATCCAGCGTGAGGAAGAGGAAGACTACTAAATCGTCTGATCTAAGATCAACGATTGATATCATGCACACAAAAAATCTAAAAGGAAAAGATTCGCGTGACACATTAAATCTTACCCAAATCCAATTCTGACTAATGTGATATATACATCATTTAATGAATTTATCTTTCTTATTTTAGGGGCTCAAACAGTTTCTAAAAATAACCAAAATTTACATCCTAACTAATTTTGACACGTAAAATCCAAATATAGAATTAGTTTTGCCTTTTGGGGAATTTAGTAGGTTGAATAATTCAAAACTCACTTTCCCTTTCCTCCTTCATTAATGACTCTATAATTATCCAAAAATAATAAAAATTCACCTATAAGTCATATTAAATATTTTGGATATGAATTTGTTATTATTTCCATTTTTGAAGTTGTTTATTATTTTAAAAAATGAGTTTAAAATTTTACACATGTTCTCTCTCCTAAATTTATCTTCTCAACAAATATTTTCCAAATTGATTCAAAATTCATACAAAGGTATATTTTAATATGTATTATAGGGATTTGGAATTCTTTTATTTTTTTGAAGATTTCTATTATTTTATTTAATTCATTTAAATTTTATCACTTATTTATCCTTTTAATTTATTAAAGCCATCTAAAAACTTTCTAAAAATATAAAACTTAGTATACAAGTAATATTAAACGTGTGGAACACTATTATAGTATTAATTAATTTTTTTCAACATATATTTAATATTTTTGGTCTTTAAATCATTTTCTCTCTCCTGAATAAAAATAAAATATTAAACATTGGCGAAATTAAATGCAAATTCACACATAGACTCATTTTGATATGTATATTACGAATTTGGATTTATTTTTCCAATTTGAGGATGTTAGATATTTTATTTCACCTTACTGGCTTATCTCCTATTTTCTTTTAATAAAGACATCAATATATACATTTATCTTCCAAATTAGGTGATACTTGGCCCTTAAGTTTCTTTTAGGTGAAGAAAACGAGATTGTGATCCAAATTATCTTTGTAGGTTTCCATTTATGATTTTTGGAACAAGATATTCCATATTATCTCCTTTTATTTTAAATATCCCATATTATCCCCAATTATTGCATTTATCATCTCCTTTATATATTTATTTCGAGATTTCCTTTCTTTTTCATATTCTAAAAAGCACTAGAAAGTTCTAAAACAAAATATTTTATCCTTTTCATTACATAAGTGGACATTTTACATATTAAACCCATTACCAAGCTTTCACTGAGGTATTTGTGCATAAATCCAAATATTGGTGAAAAAGGTGAACAAATGTTCATTAAGGTATCATATTCTCCACAAATTATTCAGAAAGGTCAAAGAAGATACAAATAGAAGGAAAAGATGGAAAAGAGGATCAAAAAGGCAAAAAGTCTAGAATTCGGTATGTTACAACACTCCACCCCTTAAAGAGGATTTCGTCCCCGAAATCACTAGCAATTATGGAAGGGTGAGTGTGCAACCTCTTATAACAAAAATTCAGGTTGTTTCTCCAGCCATAACTTCCACCAAACAACTCATCAACATATACTTCACAAGTATCTCGACATAGGTCAGGTTCTCAAGGATCACCTAGGGTTCCACTATTAAGATTTCTTTTATGGGATTTAACATTATTATGATTTTTTCGCTCATTAGCATTATATCTATTAGGATATCACATTATCATCATTATGATATATTCACTTGGTGAAGAATTATATTTAATTATTATGCACAATTATAGGTTACTCAATTATCTCAATATATTTGATCCTTAATAATTTGGATTTACACTTCATAATCCTCATATGATCATTTTATTAATTATAACAAAGTGTCTTGAATGGAATTTTCAATTTGTTATGAAGCCTTCATTTACTACAAATTATGTGTTACGACCCCACATTCCGGTAACCCCCAATTAAGGGAGACTGAGAGGTCGAAGCCGCACCCATAATTTTCAGATCAAGGTTCGGCAATTAACTAAGAATAATTATTAAATTTTAACAGACTAAACTGAAAAGCTGTAAGAAAATAAACTTTTGCATACCTTTTTGAAAGTTGGAATCTCTAAACTTCTATCCACTTATGGATTCTACTCTAACTAATCCTCCTTGTATTTTACTTCATGTATTTCACAATATGACGATTTATTGTTTGTCATTTTGTCTTATACCTAAAACGCCGACAAACAAAACTTCGGTCAGCCGAAGCTGGTATGTGGGGGAAACAATAATCGTGCAATTATTCATAACAATGTATTGCAGCCAATTACTATTTAACAAACAAGTTTACATTTTAAATATAACTGCGCAATCCATGTATACCATATCCCCTGCGATGTCCCTGCAGCGAACCTGGATACTACCTTCCTTATGGTAGATCCCCATTATACCCCTCATGATCTCACCTAACAGGTGAATCAGTTTCTAGGGCTGAGTCACATGGTACTACTCGTAGGTAGCCCACTCCTTAACTCATAGTATGCTAAGAGTCTCATGGCACTACACATGTGTAGCCCAGTTTCTAACTCATGATAGCCTAGACCTTGCTCTAGGTTATCCTTTTTATCCTTTGCATAGCCATAGGGGTGGACCCAGATCTAAGCCAGTTATACATGTATATTCATAGTGATAGTCATAGTCACTCTATAGTTGCATGAAATAAAAGCATCCAACAATTATTTCAAGCCATGAGGGAAACGTCGATAAAATCCTCAAAAAACTAGTCGGGATAGTCATAAGCGTAACCACATACCTTATGCCATCACTGAAACCATGCAGAACATCATATACTTTAAGACTGCATCCAAACATCCAAGCAACAAAGCATGTAATCAACATGTATCTGAAAAAAGCATACTACATATGTGTCACTATGTATTCACATTGTACTAAATTGATCTAGATGCGCTCCTGAACTAAGGTTTAGGGTGGTATCATGTTTGGACTATAAGTTAGGGTTACAAACTCTAATCTGATCATATCATGGTTTCTAAGATTACAAATCTAGTTATGCATATTCAGTGAAACCCTAATCGTCAACTTATGCATATTAACTATTCCTGACATCTAAATTACATTATCTGCATTAGATCATAGAAAGATGTTGACATTGATTTTAACACCCTAAATAGCACGAATAAGGTTAATAATATAGAATCGTCCATTATTCAACATTATCAAGGTTTTACTCATCCTACATGGCAAGATCAGGTGTTAGCCTAACATGAACGAATCTATTAGCTTAAGCAAAATCTAGGTCTTCCATTATGCTAATCACATTATCACATGTATTTCATATACTTTTAGCACATGAATCATAATTAGACTCTAAATCTATTTTATTTAGATTCCTCTCGTTCTTCTAATCAATTTGATATGTATTTTTGCTATATTTTGATAACCGTAGCATTTACTAGAATTATTGTAAAAATACCTTTATTGGGCCAACCATGCGCTGCCACATCAGCAAATACATGCTTCTATTTCCTTATCCTTGTTGGTGGCCGGTCTGGTCTTGAACCACCGGTTCATTACTTAAGTTGAGCATTAAAAGAGAAGTTGTAGGGAGGCCTGGTTTAGGGATGAACCATTGCCCTTCTCTCTTACGCGATCTGCCCTCT
This sequence comes from Alisma plantago-aquatica, assembly GCA_963693085.1. Classification (NCBI taxonomy): domain Eukaryota; kingdom Viridiplantae; phylum Streptophyta; class Magnoliopsida; order Alismatales; family Alismataceae; genus Alisma; species Alisma plantago-aquatica. The sequence continues at coordinate 721,332,697 of OY856411.1, read as the reverse complement.
CACGCAGATTGTATAGCCGCCGACTGGAGTGACCCAAAACACAGTGGCACAGTGCCCAGAAGCCAAGACGTTGACCTACAGGGTTGTTTTTTTATGCGAGTCGTGGATAGAGGTACTCTTGTCCACCAATCTCCCATCGCCCATGTTGATGCTTTAGCGGGTCACGAAGACACCTCCGTCGAGCGTGGATTGTAGGTGGCACCTAGCATCCTCTCTGCCGCCTAGGATCCTCGCCGCCTAACTCCATTCTTGCTGCCCGACACTAGCGGCTAGGGAAACTAAGTCCACACACATCTGGACTTCCACGCGCCCACATGCCGCTCTTATGCGGCGCCAACGCTGGAAACCTGATCAGAGGAACACGATGTGGCTTCTTCACTTCGTCGACGCACGCTTCTCGCTGATTCCAACTTCTCTACGACCAAAATGTAGGGTCGTCCTCCTCACATTACACCGCCACTCTCTCTGCCAACAATGCCACCATCCGCCACCACCTCCCTCAGGTACATACACCGCCTCGACGCAATGCAGCCAGTGGACGTGGTGGCTATAGATGGGTAACTCCAGTTCTTCGTCACTGGACATCTTACTCTGTCCTGACGCCTTCAGTGGCATGACCGGTGACGCCACCGCCTGGACGTCATCCCTCAGCCACCGCCATGGTTCCTTCTTCCTCTCCTGCAGAAACACCCTCCTCCATCGCAAAGGCTTTTGGCTCCTGTTCTTAAGCCTGGAGTGCCTGCTTGGCCACTGGTTGTTTACATAAGGGAATGAGAAGTGGGAAAGGAGTTTCTCCTTCATCTCTCATCACCTTCCCGTGGACAACAGCGGATGGGTGCATCGTGTGAGATTGAGGAAAAGACTCCCAGCCCCCGTATATATATATATATATATATATATATATATATATATATATATATATATATATATATATATATATATATATATATATATATATATATATATATATATATATATCCTTGGAGAATCCCTAAGGGTTACATCGGAGAGAGGAATAGTTAGAGTCCAGTTCCTTTCTTATTAACTCGTGGATGGGAGGGAGAGACCCGATGGTCCAGAAGAGGAAACCTTCCTCATATATTCTCGAATGAAAACCAACATGAGTTACAATTTACCCAAGATGGGAAGTTATTTCCATACGTGATTGCCAAAGAATAAAAGGCAAAGACTTAAATTATATCTCTCCTTCCTTTTCTTAGGATAAAAGGTATCGGCCCAAAGGTCACAAGAAGGTACAACCATATTGTAATTCTTTAATATATTCCTTAAGCCAATTATCATTATTCTTTGGCAAGTCATCAAAATCTTTCTCAATTCATATTGAGATGCCCTTATTCCATTAGTCATCTCGTAAAAACAATTATATTATGGAATGTCCTTTAATTCTAACTTCTAGAATTATCTTTCTTATTATTATTTTCAAATATACGAAGGTTAAGTCGAGATAATGTTATTTAGTGTGTCAAATATTCTATTTTCAAGAATGACTAGATAATTATCCTTTTAATTATCTAACATTTCATATACTTCTATCATATCAAAAGTCATTACTATGTATTTATGCATGAATTCCTTTTATCTAATTTTTTTCTCCATTATTTGGACTTTTCCTCTTTTCTTCTCCTTTATATCCATTAATGGATTAATCTAATAATAGGAATCATGAAATTCCAATCCAAAAGGATATTTGAAAAGAAATCCATCCTTTAAATAAAAGCATACAACCTTTTTAATTAAGTTCAAATTCATAAAATCAATACATTTCAATTATGAAAACATATGCAAAATTGAGGTTGTAACATCCTTCCCCTCTTATTAAAATTTTGTCCTCAAAATTCCATCAAGCAAACAAACAATTCAGGATAAGACTTTTCCATGTCCATCATTGGCCCCTATGTGGCTTTTCCCTATCCATGGCACTTCCAGTGAACCTTTATCATCACATATTCTTTTCTCTGAGTTATTTCACCTTGGCATCTATAAACCTCACAGGTGACTCAGGTCATTTTGGCCTCCCTTGGGGCTCACTAGGTTCATTGCTCAGTACATAGTCTGAGTACCTCACATAGTGCCCTACATGAAACTCATCACACATTACTTTATCCTAAGGGGTAAGGTCAATCATAACCCTTTCCACCAATCCATCCTTAATGGGCCCTTGTATCGGGGACTCAACTCTCTTAGACATAACTTAGAGGGGTTCAGATTTTCATATCACATATTCTCCCACAGTGAATTGCATTCTACTTTGCATCTGCTCACGACTCTCGTCGTCTCTAGGCTCCTTTCAGTCATTGCATGATCAAGCGACTTCATCTACATGCATTGTGGTCCCTTTCTAACCATCACATGGTCCTTTCACCAGCATCACCTTACTGAAGTGGTGACCGACACAACCTCCCTTACAGAGCTTCTTTAAATCCCGATACTGGCTATGGTGGTTATCATCACACCTTTCATAGGACAAGAACTGTCTCTAGATATCACCCTCAACGAGCACATATGCTCTCATCAGACCCTTTAGTCTGAATCATACTAAGCATTAGTTAGGGTTGATAAATTGTACTAACATCGAGTTCTTCATGTACCTACTTCCACCTTTTGGAAGGGAACCTTTAGGTCAAACTCAAGAACCTTTGAACTCAGTTCATGGTGTAGTTGAAGCATCTCTCTCATGGGTGGTTCAACTAGACAGAACTCTTTCTTTCTCATGTCATCTAGATAAGGCGATCTACCATAACCCATATTGCAACTCGACCTTCCTTGGTCCAGGGGAGACTTACAACATCCATAGTGATGAACAATAAAGAGAAAGTGAGATTTGTGGAAGCATTTACATTTGATGTCCTTATTGCTTAAATTGCTCAAAGTTTTCCTTTAGTATACACATACCAACCTTTTGCTTATTCTTTCTTTTCTTCTCCTCTTTTGTGGGGTATGCTTCCAACCCCAGATTAGATCAAGGAGAGGTGAACTTTGACATCAACCTTGTAGTTGAGCTTTTGGGAGACTTGAAGAGGTGGTTAGATGACCCTCAGTTTGATCTTTGGCTTATATGTTTAGCTTTCCCTTTTGGACACCCATGTGTGGTGAAGTGATGTATTATGTTATCAAGCTTTGTAAATTGTTAGATAATGATCTTTTCTGCTTCTACTCATTGTGTAATGATACATACATGTTGAATGAATTGGTCGCCATCCCTTTGGCAATTTAATGACTCTATGATTATCCAAAAATAATAAAACTTCACCTATAAGTCATATTAAATATGTTGGATACGAATTTGTCATTATTTCCATTTTTGAAGTTATTTATTATTTTAAATAATGAGTTTAAAGTTTTACACATGTTCTCTCTCCTAAATTTATCTTCTCAACAAATATTTTCCAAATTTATTCAAAATTCATCCAAAGGTCTATTTTAACATGTATAACACGGATTTGGAATTATTTTATTTTTTTGAAGACTTCTATTATTTTATTTAATTCATTTAAATTTTATCACTTATTTATCCTTTTAATTTATTAGAGGCATCTAAAAACTTTCTAAAAATATAAAACTTGGTATACAAGTAATAATAAACGTGTGGAACACTATTCTAGTATTAATTACTTTTTTCAACATATATTTAATATTTTTGGTCTTTAAATCATTTTCTCTCTCTTGAATAAAAATAAAATATTAAACATTGGCCAAATTAAATGCAAATTCACACATAGACTCATTTTTATATGTATATTACGAATTTGGAGTTATTTTTCCAATTTGAGGATGTTAGATATTTTATTTCACCTTATTGGCTTATCTCATATTTTCTTTTAATAAAGACATCAATATATGCATTTATCTTCCAAATTAGGTGATACTTTGCCCTTAAGTTTCTTTTAGGTGAAGAAAATGAGATTGTGATCCAAATTATCTTTGTAGGTTTCCATTTATGATTTTTGGAACAAGATATTCCATATTATCTCATTTTATTTAAAATATCCCATATTATCCCCAATTATTGCATTTATCATCTCCTATATATATTTATTTCGAGATTTCCTTTCTTTTTCATATTCTAAAAAGCACTAGAAAGTTCTAAGACAAAATATTTTATCCTTTTCATTACTTAAGTGGACATTTTACATATTAAACCCATTACCAAGCTTTCACTGAGGTATTTGTGCATAAACCCAAATATTGGTGAAAAAGGTGAACAAATGTTCATTAACCTATCATATTCTCCACAAATTATTCAGAAAGGCTAAAGAAGATACAAACAGAAGAAAAAGATGGAAAAGAGGACCAAAAAGGCAAAAAGTCCAAAATTTGGTATGTTACATAAAATTTGTATGTTTTTAATAGTCCTTTGGTGACCTAGACTTGGATCTAGGAGTGCTTTAGACGTTGGACTCTATTTTGAGGTATGTTGTGTCCCCTAATACTTCATGTTGAGCATTTCACCTATCTTATCATTCTTTTGAATTTGGCCTACACCAAATGTCTAATTTTCTTGATGTCATGGTTCTTGTGAACTATCTTATTTCCTACGATCTTGGATATTCTTTTGACTCCTATTGTGTGCCTTGGTGCACGTTAGACTTGTTGATGGTATGTGTCCACTTTGATGTGGGTGTTTATTTGTACATATGTGATATCTTGTTTCCACTTGGAAGTGGATGTATATTTGTTTGAGTTGTCCATTGTGTGATGGAAACATTGTTTAATTCCGACTATACTTTTTATTTGCCTCTACATTTTACATGCTATGTGAATCAGTATCACTAGAGTACTGTAAATTGCATTGGTTTTTGGGCATGTTCCCTACTACTATTTTGGGATGGAGGTGGTAGTGCCCCATACCCGAGTTTCAAGGATGTGAAGCCTTGGCTCGACTTTTATACATATTGGTAGTTTGATGGTGAGTCATTCTCTATCAGGTTTTCAAGGATGTGAATCCTTGGCCGCCTTTGTGTTTATATTATTCTAGGGCTATGTTTATCTCACATGCATACAGGTTTGATGATGATTGTGGGGTGTGTGCCCTACTTTTTATTTATGTGCTTTTGTTGCACAATCTTTATTATTTTGATTATGGAAAGTATCTTCTTTTATGATGATGATGATTCTTATCTTTTATGCCCTGGTGGGTAGTCCTTATCTCTTATATGGGAAGCATTTACATTTGATGTCCTTATTGCTTAAATTGCTCAAAGTTTTCTTTAGTATACACATACCAGCCTTTTGCTTAATCTTTCTTTTCTTCTCCTCTTTTGTGGGGTATGCTTCCAACCCCAGATTAGATCAAGGAGAGGTGAACTTTGACATCAACCTTGTAGCTGAGCTTTTGGGAGACTTGAAGAGGTGGTTAGATGACCCTCAGTTTGATCTTTGGCTTATATGTTTAGCTTTTCCTTTTGGACACCCATGTGTGGTGAAGTGATGTATTATGTTATCAAGCTTTGTAAATTTTTAGATAATGATCTTTTCCGCTTCTACTCATTGTGTAATGATACATACATGTTGAATGAATTGGTCGCCATCCCTTTGGCAAAAAAATTATGTCGTGTTTGGTTCAAGGGATGTTGCCTTTTTGTTTCTAGTAGGGAGTGGTTCCCCTCTGGGATCCCACTCCTTACAACTGGGGTGATAAGTGATGCTAAAGTCATAGTCTTTGAGATACTCCATCCATCTTTGTTGTGTCAAGTTTAGATCCTTCAGCGTAAAAAGATATTTCAAGCTTTTTTTGTCTGAGAAAACTTCAAACTTCACTTCATACAGATAGTATCACTAGTTTTTTAAAGCATGCACGATAGAGGCTATCTCTAAATCATGTGTATGCCCATTCTCTTCATTAGGTTTCAACTAGCAAAAAGCATAGGCAATCACTCGATCTTCTTGCATCAAGACACACCCTAATCCTTGCTTAGAAGCATCAGTGAAAATGATGTAGGGTTTGCCTTCAATAGGTAGTGCAAGAATAGGAGCATGTCAAACATCCTTTCAGCTTTTGAAAACTATCCTCACATTTTGGTGTCCACACAAACTTGACTTCTTTTCTTGTCAACTTTGTAAGAGGGGGAGCTAACTCAGAGAAACTCTTGATAAAACTCTGATAGTAACCTGCTAGACCAAGAATACTACATATTTCAGACAGTGTCTTTGGAGCTTTCCACTTGGTCATAGCTTCTACCTTTGTAGGATCAACAAAAATATGTCCGACAGAAATCACATGACCTAAAAACATCACTTCCTTGATCCAGAACTCAGACTTTGAGAATTTCACATATAGTTGATTTTCTCTCAGTGTGTTCAAAATGATTTGCATATTTTCATGATGTTGTTCTTTAGACTCGGAGTAGACCAAAACATCTTTGATGAACACCACAACGAACTGATCGAGATAAGGACGAAACACTTGATTCATCAAGTCCATGAAAGCAGCAGGGTCATTAGTCAAGACAAAAGGCATGACTAGAAACTCATAATGCATGTAACGTGTTATGAAAGCTTTCTTTAGGACATCTTCACCTTTGACTCACATCTGGTAGTAGCCACTTCATAGATCCATCTTTGAGAACACAGTGGTTGACTTTAGCTGTTCAAACATGTCATCGATGTGAAGCAAAGGATAATGGTTCTTTATCATCACTTGATTAAGCATATGATAATATGTTCACATACGCAACGAACCATCCTTCTTCTTCACAATCCCCTTGGTGAAATTCTAGGGTGCACAAATCCCACATCGAGAAGTTCCTGAGGCTGCTTCTTAAGCTTGGTGAGTTTTGTAGGAGCCAAGCGATAAGGTAGCTTTGAGATAGGAAAAGTTCCTAGTGCGAGCTCGATGGAAAACTCCACCTCACGAGTTGTGGGAAACCCAGGAAACTCCTCAGGAAAGACATCAGGGAAGTCCTTCACAACTTCTATGTGATCAAGAGATGGAGGTGTGGCATCTAGGATGACGGAGCCTAAAACTTCTCTACACCCTTACGAGACAAGCTTCTTTATTTTGATTGTGGTGATGATAAATTGCCGATACTCTTGCTTCCAACCATTGACATGCATCCTTCCCTCAACAAGATGTACCAAACTAACCTTCGATACTTCACAGAATAAAACATCCTTATACTTATTCAACCAATCCATCCCCAGGATAACATCAAAGGTGGTCATGTCAAGAAAGATGAAATCCAAGGAAAACATCCTTCCAGAGATACAGAGGTCCATGGTTGGGAGTTTGAGATAAGAAGGCTAGATCCTACCACTGGGGGTTTTAACATCTAACACATGATTTATACATTCAGATTCTATCTCTAACATAGCAACAAGCTGAGTTGATATGGATGAATTTGATGAACCAAAATTGAAGAGTGATTTTATAGGATGCATATTAAGATGTAAAGTACCTTCAATGACTTTGTTATCTTCTTCATCTTCCTCATCATTAAGGATATACACCCTACCATTCCACCTTTCCGCAGGATGTTGACGGCCTTGCCGGTTGTAATTGTCGTTGTTTCTTAGAGGCAGATTCTGTCACTTTTCCAGTTGTTGAGCTGGAGCTTGACCTCGTCCAACCTTAGGAAAGTTGGGTCAGATGTGTCCAGTTTGACCACACTCGTGGCGGATGAGTGCAAGTTGGTCATCTCTATGGGTTTGACCATTTCCAACAAAAAAATCTTCCTAGAGGGTGAGAACATGAGTAATGGTTGCACCTATCGCGCCCTTGGTTTCCACCTATGTTTTTACTTTTGTTGTTGTTGTGCCTAGAATACGAGAACCCAAGATAAGACTCTATCATAAAGGACTTGTGCACCATTTGTTGAAATGTCAAAGGTAGCTGGGGAACAAGGTTGCATCCAACATTATAGCTTAAACACTCTAGGAACATGGTTGATCTTCTTTGAATTCTGAGGTCCACAACATAGCACTCTAAGAGGAGGAAATGTTGCACGTATTTGGAGATGATCATGCTTCCTAGTCACAGACAGTATAACTCTGCTTCCTTCCTCTTTAGATACGCAGGACAGATATACTTCTTATGGAGTAGTTTAAGGAATTGTTCCCAGGTCATGCTTGAAGTATCGCGGGTACGATCCATACCCGTCCACCAGACTCGTGCTGGCCCATCCAACACAAGTGTTGCAAAGTGAACCTTCTGGTGATGAGGACACACCATGCCCTCAAAGGCATGATCCAAGGCCAAAACCCAGTCATCACCTTTATCTACCATGTTTGGCTCACTCTTGCCCTTGAAGTACAGCGGTTGCATCTTGATGAATTCTGTAAGGGTGAACTCCTTTGGCTTAGCTACAACAGCTGCAACATTGGAAAGATGCCCCACCAAGGTAGTCGAGTGAAGTTGGCGCAACATGGTCATCTCTTTCTTAAGGGCCAGAAGAGGTGCTCCAATAAGGGTAGTAGGAACTGTCCCGGTGCAGGAGGGAGTCACTAGAGTGTCTCAGCTTTCGATGTTGCTAGAGGTGGCTCGTGAAGTGTTATTCATGTTTCCAAACAAACTCCCTTCGTGAAAGAATAGGGTATAACATAAGATAACCAGGAGTAGACAACAAGGATATATAAGGCTACTATTGCCTCTGGACATACTATTTTGGACAGTCAGTATCAGCGTAGGTCAGACAAGTATCATACAAATTCAGGAGTCCTCGTAAACCAAGCTGGCACGGAGGAAAATATTGCAATTATTCCTAACTTAGGTGTAAGGATATAACGTACCTTTCTTTGAAATCCAACTACTCCCTTTCACTAGTTTAATTGAGTCCAAAGCCCACTTTTCCTATTTTCAATGTATAATCATGTATTAGGGCTTTACACAGTATCAAAGTAAAGAAATCCTAAATTTTGGACTTTTTGAACAAAACCTTAATTTAGACTCTAAAACTATCACCATTGACCTTATTAGGTTCTCCTGATTAAGAAAACATATAATTTTGTCTATTTTGGAGTTATGAGGATTAAAGTGTATTTTTGGTTATTTTTATTTTTTAAATTCATTTTTATAAAATATTGTTCAAAAAACTCAAAACAAAGCCTCGAAAGTATTTTTTATTATAAAGATTACACTTTTTTATTGCAAATCATATTTTCTTTTAATTTTTTGACAAAGGAACAAAAAGATATGATTTTTCCAATTGGAGTAATCAGAGAATGCCACATCAACAAAATAAGGCAAGAGAGGTGAAAAGTGGGAGGTGGGCTACGTTACTTGACCTAATTATGGGGCACCAAGTCAGCGGTCCATGCTGACTCGATCTCACATCAACGGGGCGGAAAAGAACCAAATGATAGAAACGACCTTGCAAGAAAATAGAGAGGGAAGAAGGAAAATAGTGGGGCAAATCAATCATTTGACTAGGGGGATTGTCCCCTTCCTCAACTCGCACCATTGTTGGTGCTCAAGCACAGTAGAAAAGCCCCAAGTTTTGACGTTTCGCGAGACACTACCATCCGAGAAATCTAAATTATCAAGGAAGAAGAGGAAGAACCAAACTCACATCATGGTTCAATTTGCTCGAAGGTGACGAGGAGAATGTGCACGGTCTGCCGCAAGCCCTAGACTCGAATTTGATCATCAATAGCCACACACACAAGAATTGAAGCAATTGGAGCTAGAGAAAAGTCGAGCAAGGAGATATGAAGATCGAGGGGGCACTATTTATAGATGGGGGGTCGTGAAGCAAGAGATGGCTAGGTCAACTGAGATCCTTGGAACGTAAGAATTGGGTGTTTCCCAATTTCTTGACAAAATGTTGTAAATAAGGGATCGGTCGGTGCAGTTTCATATTTGGAATCATTTGGAGAAGATTTTGTGCAATTTAATTGAGAAACGAGCGAGAAATCAATGAATTAAAATGTTGCAATTTCGGTCCATGTTTCACAATCGATGGGATCTTGAAGACAACCCATGAGCCATTGGATCATGCATCCAATAGTTGTGATCACACGGGTCAGAGTGAAAGTGTGACAAATAAATCAAAATCATAATCAAATTGGAATGTTGTATATATATGCATTCATTTCCCTTTTTCTCTCTCCTCATTTGAGGGGGCAAACATGCTCCAAATTATATGAACATTGACACCTAGCCTATTTTATATATGAGAAATCTGAATATGCAATTATATTTTCCTTTTGAGAACTTTTCATGTGTTAAATAAATTAAATTTTATTTCTCTTTCCTCCATCATTAATGGTCATAAGATTCTCCAAATTTGATGAAACTTCACCCACAAGTCACATTAAGTGCCTTGGATAGGAATTTACCATCAATTTTACATGTTGAAGGTGTTTGTGTATTTATTTAATATTTTGAAGGTTCTACACACACTCTCTCCTGATTTCACCTTTTAATCAAATATTCTCCAAATTGAGTGAAAATTCACCCAAAGGCATATTTTAATGTGTAGATCACGAATAGGGCATCAATTATTACTTTTGGAGTCATTAATAATTTTATTTTATATTTTGGAGTTATCTCCTATTTTCCCATTCAATTAATACAATTATACTTACCTCTTTTCCAAAAGTTGTGAAACTTATCACTCAAGCAAACTTGTACTCATAGAAAATGATTTTGAACTTAGAATTACCTTTTGGGTTCCTCTTTTATGTATTTTAGGAAATTTACTCTTATTTTCACATAATGGGAAATTTAATTCCTTTATAGTCACATTATCTTAGTTTTAGGATTTTCTTTGCTTTGTCCCATACAAAGGCCATAGAAACTTCTAGATCAATTTTATTTTATTCTTATCCCTCTTAAGTGGATATTTTGCAAATTAAATCCATTAGTAAACTTTTTCTGAGCTATTTGTGCATAAATCCTGATAAAGTCATATATAGGGAGCAAATGTACACCAAACCTTTATAATTTTCCACTAATTCAACCTCAAGGACTGAAATGAAAGGAAAAGCTTAGGAACTTTTTGGGGAATATGAGTCGAAGCAATAACAAGAATATTTCTAGAAGTCTAAATGAAGATTATACATGGATTTATGTTCGTTACAACACTTCACCTATTAAAAAAGGATTTTTTCCCTGAAATCTCATACAAAAAGAGAAGGGTGAGTATGCAACATCTCATCTCTATGCTCCCAAGTGGTTTCTTCCAAACCATGATATTGCCATAAGAATTTCAACAACTCAATCTCCTTGTTCTTCAACTACTTAACTCGGGAGTCAAGAATCTTCATAGGTAACTCTTCATATGTCAGATTCTCTTGAATCTCCAAAGGTTTGATTGTGTGTACATGAGAAGGGTCCTCTGCATACTTTCTCAGCACAGAGACATGGAACACATTATGAATCTTGTCATAGGCAAGAGGAAGAGCTAAAGGGTATGCATAATCTCCATCCTTATCTGATGGAGCTTCCACTCGCGTGGAATTGCGTGCACCACTAAAAATCCTAAAGATGGTAAGTCTTTAGGTTTAGCCTTGCTTATACTAGGTTAAAACTCCACCCATGTGTGCTAAGACACGTGGAAGTCTTATCGTAGTATAGTTAAGGGTCGAATCCACAGGACAACGGTCTTGTTGGCAACAACAAGATGGAAAACGTAAGAATTTCACTTAACTCATTAATAGTTGATATTTAGTCCAAAGATTTGATTTGGTTGTTTTAAACTAAATGAAAGTAAAGTAAAAGCAAGAAAGTAAACTTAGGTTGTTAACAATGATAAGGGATCACTAGGATGTGATCGGTTTTCACCACCACTACGCATGGATCAAAACATGCAATCATAAAAGCATAACCTGCAATAAGAGTTAGATCAGTTAGTATCTTTGTAGAGTTAGCTTCCTTTTAGAGAACTAACTACCAGGAGTGTGGGAATGTTGTAACGCCAGCCATCCTTATAGGAATGGTCACTTACTTTACAACATTCCCTCCGCAAAGTGTGTTCCTCGACTTATCAAGGTTGTACTTTCATACGTCAACTGATTCCATTTCATAGTATGAAAGTACAACGATGTAAGTGAGTTTACTTTACTTCTTGGAAAGCACTCCTAGATACCGAAACAGATGCATGGTGGATACATGCACCAAGAACCAACATACAATCGAGTTTCGAATCTAATAGTACAGACATAGACAATTCATACTAAAAGATAAAAGATAACACAAGTTGGTGATCAGGCAACAAGCATTCATTAAACGATTGATGTCGAACTTAGCAGAAAGAATATATCTATTGCAAACTATGGATTGCATTGCATGATATGAAACATGGGTAGAAGGGCTACTCCCCGCACCCTAGTGAAAAGAGACTACTCGCTCATGATAAGGAAAAAGAAGGAGGCGATAAGAGAGAGAGAACATCATCCCCACGAAGGAGAGAGGAAAGTCAACCCATTGGAGAGAGAGAGAAGGACGATCTTCAGACTTTGTAGGTTGCTCGATGAAGAGGACTCCTCTTCCCACCTTCGTTGGCTATGAGAGAGAAAGAAGCTTTGGAACGGAGTGTGGATCTCAGACCGGCAGCCTTCGGGCGGAGGATGGAGGATGGAATAGCTCTGGAGTAGGAGAGGCAGCCTCTGGGCGTCTGAAAACTCCTCTCTTTGGGAGGACCCCTTGGGTCTTATTTATAGGCCTTAAGTGAAGTCCAAACGGTTTGGTAAATTTTGGGTCCAAACGGTCTCCTTGAGACCGTTTGGACCCCAAGACCGTTTGGACCCCGAGACCATTTGGACTCTGAGACCGTTTGGACTTCACACGGTCTTGAGATTGTATGAATCCATACGGTCTTGAGATCGGTTGACTCCATGCAGTCTTGAGATCATATGGATTCATGCGGTCTTGAGACCGGTTGACTCTATGCGGTCTTGAGATCATATGGCTTCATGCGGTTTTGAGACCGGTTGAGTCCATGCGGTCTTGAGATCGTATGTCTTCATGCGGTCTTGAGATCGTATGGCTTCATGCGGTCTTGAGACCGGTTGACTCCATGCGGTCTTGAGACTGTATGGCTTCATGCGGTCTTGAGACTGGTTGACTCCATGCGGTCTTGAGATCGTATGGCTTCATGCGGTCTTGAGACCGGTTGACTCCATGCGGTCTTAAGATCGTATGGCTTCATGCGGTCTTGTGACCGGTTGACTTCATGCAGTCTTGAGATCGTATGGCTTCATGCGGTCTTGAGACCGGTTGACTCCATGCGGTCTTGAGATCGTATGGCTTCATGCGGTCTTGAGACCGGTTGAATCCATGCGGTCTTGAGACCATTTGAGTCTTTTGTGATTTTTTTGTGTCTTTTTCTGTAAGTAAAAGGGAGAAAAGTTAATATAGCAATATGTTTGCAATAAAAGAGAATAGTTAGAGATTTTGTCTACTTTATCTGAGAAAGAGTGTGGAAAACTGAAGAATATTACTAAGATAACATCACAAAATTGGAGGTTATCACCCCCCCTAACTTAGAGTCTAGCTTGTCCTCAAGTTAGATAGAGCTGAGGCATGTAATGGCGAGGCGAATTTATTTAGTTAAGATTTCTATACTCTTGCTTCAATTCTAAACTTGAGATCTCCTAAGGTTGTATCGAAGCTTTTTGCCTTAACTCTTTCAGGTATTGAGAGTTGCTTGGATCTCAGGTTTCTTCCATATCTTAGCCCGCATTGGGACCACTTTTTCTTTATTCGGTGCATGTCGTTGACTCTAATCAGTTTTATACTCCTCTGAAAATCCTACTGGAAACTAGAGTGGGTATGATGGTTGGCTAAAGGCTTAGTGTGTAACTCCCCCTTCAAGTGGGGGAGGGGTTGTCTATGCTTTTAGGATCTCACTACTGGGCACGATACATCTGCCTTCTTGAGGGCAACTGAATGTACTGGCCGGGTGAGTCCTTTATTAGCCTTTCATATATTTAGATACCTTAGGGTTTCACTACCGGGCACGACACATATGCCTTTGTGAGGGCAGCTAGATGTACCGGCCGGGCGAGACCTTTGTTGGTTCTTCATATAGATCCTTATTTATGGCACAACTCTCATGGTTTTATTCAACACTCTAGCTTTTATTCATAAACTCACATTCTTGCGATTTGGATATTTAGGGATTTTGATTTGGGCGGCCAAGCCTCTTTTATTTGGAGAGAAGAAAATTGTTCTTAGAGTTGTTCGACATGCACTTATTTGGTTTCTACTAGTGGTCCACTTGCAAGGCTTCATGATTTGGATGTCACCTGATGTTCCTCTCATCCTTGAGATTGTTTTGGCTTATTGCAGCCCTGATGTTGTCCTGTGGAGAGTCAGATATAGAATTGAAACAGAAGCATGAAAATTGAGTGAAGATGATTTATTAACTCACCATTGCATGTCTATATGCTATTCTTGTTATTGCTCTTGAGGGTTACTGGATTCTAAAGTTAGCTGGGGATGACTTTGTTCCAAGTAGGTTTTATTATCAGGGAAGAAATTAAAGAAAAAGCTAAGTATGTGCAAAAGTAAACTAAGAAAAATTTTATACGGAATTGAAAAAGAAGATAGAAAGGGAAGGATTTAGAATTGATACCTCGCCCTTGTCCAGTGTACTCCCCCCTAACTTATCACTCACTCTGTCCTCAAAGTGTCAAAGAGATAGGTTGAGAAGTTCAAGGACAAGGGCATCAGGCGTCCGTTAGTCCTTTATTTCCACCATGTGTGCGAAGGAGATTAGTAGCAAACTTTCCACGTAAGGTGTGGTAATCTACGTCTGTCATATCCTCTACTAGTTTTTGAAGGGTCATGATTGTGTACATCCAGTAGAGGATGTGGAAGCCGCAGTCATGTGATTCCCGAATTTGTTGGGGGCATTTGTGTTTAAAGGATGGGCGATGAAAGTGTTCTTTGCCGTATGCCCTTGTGTGCTGACTTAGAACATTAATTAATCTGTCCGCACACTCCTTCGCCACTTCCTCTGTGGGCGTCTTTGGTGTCACTACATATTTCTTCTGCTTTGGGTTGAACTGGTTGTTGGAAATGTTGTAGATGATAGTTGTTCCTTCGTCTAGGTTTGTTTCCAGAAGCAGTCAGTGCTCTTGGTGAAGGAAGGGGAGCATTATAAACTTCGGTGTTGTATGTTGTAGAAATGACATAAGCGCTTCAGTTGTTCCAAAGATCTTTAGCTTTAGGAGATCGTCCTTCATATAAGCAGATGCCATATAAGTTGTGGGGTGATTCCATCCGAGGAGAAACTGATAGGCAGCCATCAAGCTCACGGATAGAGACCCCTTGAATTGTACAATGTCTCGTAATGCGTCTGCCATGACCAAAATGTCACCAGACATGAAAATGAGGTCATCCTTCTCAGCGTAAAGCCTTGACATGATCATACGAAGTTCATTGTCCGAAAGACTTTTGCAGGCACTGAGGTAGAAGTATGGGAAAGTTGGTTCTATGGCAGATAGGGGCACCATTTGTGATGAGGATCTCCTGATGGTTGCCCCAGACAAAAGATCTATGTCCCCTTTATCCTGTGCCAGATCAAATTGGTAAGGGTCCCATTTGCTTTGCGCGGGGACTATGGCTGGCTGCTTGTTTTTTTCTAATTCCTTTAGGGTTTGTCTGAAAGGTCACCTTTGTGGACGTTGAATTGCTGAAAAGAGGTAACGGGGGACGTCATCTGGTGCCATTGTCGGGTCCTTGAAGAACCTTCTATCACAAATAAGCTCCATGGCATAACTCCCTCGCAAGGAGTGAAAATCTTCAGCGGTTAGCTCATTGAAGGGGATTTCTTGGTTTAGCGCTTGAATGTGACGGATAGTACAAAAAGTGCAATCCCCAGAGCCTTCAACGGTTTGGACTTGCGGGTTTATTATTTGGAACCATGGTTGGCTCTAGTTCTGATGGAGGGACGGACGTCCAACCCAAATTAGCTTAAGGAGACGGAAGGGTATACATCGTGCTTCTCCTGCTCCTTCTCCGACAAAATTTAATGTTCCGGCTGGCATCTCAGTGGCGCAAAAATTGTACACCTTGGCATCACGAGCCTCGGTGTCCACAATCATAAACAGCCAGTGATTGGACACTTGGAATGGCACTGTAAGATATCGTTCCCTCCGTGCTAGGCCGGTACGTAGCTGCTCTATTGACTTGGCTCGTATTTCCTTGTATAACAAGCCTATGGATAGATATGGTGAGACATTAAATACTGGTTGCTGCCTCTTTGAGCTTCTGTAGACTTCTATGCAGTTGGAAAGTAAGACACAGAAGATTGCCATTGGCATCGTTGACCGTGGTCGCAAGATGTTGTGGAAGTCGTCGCGTGTTAACTTGCACTTAGTCTTTGTGTTGTGGTAGATGATGTCGCCCCCCTCTTTGGCATCGTCGACAATAGTGTTCAGGATGAAGATGTCATGAGCATTTAGTGTTGAGATGGCCTCCATATATAGATCGTGCATCTTATGTGGCAGAGGTGGTGGCGGGGGAAGCTCCTGCGGAGGGGGTGAAGAGGTTTCCTCCAAATCTTCTAAAAAAACTTGCATGTCTTCATCTGAGTCGGAAGCAGAATCGAGTTCTTCATCAGTATCTAAACGTAATCGTTCTGAATCTTCCTATTCTAGAGGAAAGGGCACTGATTGGTCAAGTGCGGAGAAAGGTTGAGGGGCGGTTGCTGGTGTGTTTGTGCTGGTTCCTAAGATACATTGGTGGAACTCAGCAAAAGCCACATCTTTTGCAGACTCCCCTATGGATACCAAAGCAGAATAATCAAGGAATTGGTCTCCATATGATAGATTTACATTTTCATTGTGGGTGGGGGACTTGGTGTGATGCCCACCTTCTTGGTGGGCTCTGTCGGATCCTTTCTGAGATGGTTCTGCTCCTTGGCTTGGGCCCTCCCCAGCATTGTCTGGGTCATCAGATTTGTCATCTAAGGAGGTGGTATCGTCGTTAGAATCAGCTGAGGAGTCAGAGTCATCTTCGTCTTCATCATCGCCGTCTTTGTCAACTATTGCTTTATCTGTTGGCTTCTTGTGTGCTTTCTTTTTGCGCTGTCGATGATTGGCATGTAACTCGTCAAACGCCACTTGCACGTGCTCGTGCGTTTTGAGCAGTGTGTCGTGTGTTTCTTTGAGATCTTTGTATCGGCCCTCAGCAGAGAGGAGTCATGTTGTAAGATCTGTTACATTAGCTCGTAATTATTGGATTTCATTGTTTGCCGACTCCTCTTGGCGATTGATGAGTTGTGTGAGGGTGTTGTTGATGGTATCCAAGCGCGTGCTAAGAGTTGTTTGCTGTTGTTTAAGCTCACGGAGGGTCTTAGGTAGAGGTTTAGTCTGCGTAGAGATCTCATCGACGTACTTGGCCATCGCTTCTTGCTGGATTTGTACTCCAAGGACCAGCTCGGGCAAGCTGTTGAAGTGGTTGTAGATGTGATCAACTTGCTTGGCCACTACATCTTGTCTTTGTTGAAGGCCTTGGAGGATGAATGGCAAGGCACGGTTTTGTTCGTCGATCTTGGCTACCTATTTTGATAGTCCCTACACATAAGAAAAAATAGAATTCATTATGTTAGAGGGGTCGGTGAGGAGGTTTCGGATAGCGTAAAATTAACGTATGAATTCTTCACCGACATTTAAAAAAGGGACCCCCAGAAGCGGAAGAGAGGTGTGGTTGGGGTCTGGGTGGGAGGGGTGTAGTGTCTTGCGGAAGAGACACTGTTGATGGTTCCGCGAACTGCGTGGTGACTATAGATGGTGTCACCAGCGGTGTCGGGGAGGTGGTGGATGGGAAAGGTGGTGAAGTTGCTGGTGAAAATGGTGGGATTGATAGTGGTGGGGGAAAGACTGAGGGGATGGAGGTGAAGGTGATGAAATCGGGCATAAGAGTGGAGAAATGGATGCCTGAGGAGAAAAGAGGTGAGGTGGAGGATGTGGGTGGTGGTGTAGTTGTGGAGAAAGATGGAAGAGTGGTAGATTGTGGAAAGGTGGAAGGTGGTGAGGTGGTTGTTGTAAGTTCAGCGTTGAGACTCATGATGAAGGAGTCTAGGGATGAGGTGGTGATTTGTTCTTCGTGGAGGGGGGTTTCTATTTCTGGATGCAGTTTTGATGTTGGTGTCCCCGACAACTGTTGCTTCTGTGAAAGTCTTTTGGAGGGTCGTTTCACAGGAATTTTTGTTACCTTGACTGTCGGGGCGGTGATGTTGAGTTCTATCTGTCCCGCTTGGGTTGGCTGAGTTTGTGCTTTGATCGAAGCTAAGAGTTTGGTAATCTCTTCATCAGTGAAGAGAAATTTGTCTTTTTCGTAGTCTGCTAGTTCCGGAAGCGGTAACAGGATTCTGGAAGATTGGATTGTTGGGCAGAAGATGTAATGTAGTTTTGCATCCTTCTCCTTGATAATGTAGGAGTTCTTCAATGTTTGTTCATTTGTTAGGATGTTGCCCTTGATCTGCGTGCAGCGGGGGAGTAATCTGTCCATTTTGAGGTATTTAATAATGGAGGTTATGTGTCCTCCCATACAGATTTCTTTTCCTATGGCGTAGGTGGAGAATTTTTGTATCAAATGTCGTCCGATGTTGATCGGCTTTTCATTCAAGATAGACCATAGGATTAAGAGGTCGGCCGCAATAGTGTTTCCTCCCTCTGATCTGGGGAACAGTGCACTGGTAATGATTTTGTGAAGCGTGCGCACGAACCCTGATTGAATATTGGAGGTTTTGCATGTCTTTGCCTCGTAACTGGGGATCCCTATTAGTGATTTCCAGAAGCTATGTTTATGGAACGGGTAGATCTCCGTTCCTGCAGTTGCAACGTTTTTGAGCTGCTCAGGATTGTCGATGAAGATTTCGTTCAGAAGATTTTCGGTGATGACGATGTCATTGCCAAAAAGCTTGGTGACCAGCCAACGGTCACCCCATCCCTTGCTCTGTGCGCAATGTCTACCGTCTCTTTGGTAAGATGGGTAAAGAATTCTGTGGTGGGTTTGACATATGAGATTTCAGGGATGAAATAGAGTCTGGATAAATTGGCGTTTTCGAGCATTGTGAGGATTCTGTCGTAGATCCCCATCTTGAGCAGTACGCTGGAGCAGACGTACTTTGTAGGTTTTAGGGTTTTATCAATGGAGGGAAGGGTGTGTATGTAGAGGTTTTCTGGTGGTGGTGCTGTAGTGGTGATGGGAGGGAAGGAAGGGATAGTGATTATGGCGGGAGCGGCAGTGGAGGTGGTGGTTGGTGGAATGTTTCTTGCCAAGGTTTGCTCCCTTACAGTGATAAGGTGAACCTTCTTCCTTGCCTGCTTTTTTTGTTGTTGAGCTGTAGTGGCTTCCTGGGCCTTTTGCTTCCCCTTAGACTTTGTGGTGGGGGATTCCTCCTCAGGAGTCGGCTCGTATTCTGAACCTTCATCATCATCGGAAGAAATTTCTTCCACTTCTTCTTCAGGTGCCTCGGCTAGGCATTTGTTGATGCGGTCAATTTTGCACAGAACCGCCATGATTTTGACATTTGGTGGGGCCTTCCCAGTCTTGTTGTAGTTGTCGATAATTTGTTGGAGCTTGGCTTGGTCCTCTATCAGTTCCTCTTGTGTCCAGTGAGGGTTGTTAGCGGTTCCGGTTGGTTGTTTTGCTGGAGAAGCCATTTCTGAAAATAGAAAGTCATGTGTTAGCATAAAAATTGATTATGTATGAGTTTTTATATATTTTCATTAAAAGAAAGCGGTGCCTAAAAAGACTAAACAGTTTTGAAGATTGTTTGGTTCCAAACGGTTTCAGGACCGTTTGGTCTCAAATGGTTTCAGGACCGTTTAGAAGGTGAAACGGTTTCAGGACCGTTTAGAAGGTGAAACGTCGGGGGTGCAGCGGACGGGAGAGAGGCGGAAATCATGGTGAAAGCAAAGATGGAGGAGATAGAATGGGGAATGTCGTGGTGGCACCAAAGATGTCGATGGTGGGAAATACGGTAGCGGAGGTGAAAAAGGCCCAAGGTGCGGTCGAGCAGGTAGCTGCGACGGTAAAACAGGCGTCGGCGAAGGTGGCGTGACTACCTTTTAACAGGGGGCGAGGAAGACAACGACGGCGAAGAGAAAGGTGGTGGCACAGTGGTGAGGTCTCCGTGAAGAAGCACGGAAACTGGATCGACGGTGGCGGAGGGAACACGAGCTGCGTGGGAACAGGAAGACAGAGGCGATGGAATAGTGCTCGCACAAGGGTTTTAGAAAGCTCGGGAGTCGAAAGAAAGAAGAAGAAGAAATGGGGGGGCTAGGGCTATATTTATAGGATTCGGGGGGTTGACCTTGCAAAACCCTTAGGTCAAACGATTTACAGACCGTTTAGACTCCAAACGGTTTCAAGACCGTTTAGACTCCAAACGGTTTCAAGACCGTTTGGTTCCAAACGGTTTCAAGACTGTTTGGTTCCAAACGGTTTCAAGACCGTTTGGCTCCAAATAGTTTTAGGACCGTTTGAATCTAAATGGTTTCAGGACCGTTTGACTCCAAACGGTTTCAGGACCGTTTGGATCCAAATGATTTCAGGACCGTTTGGCTCCAAACGGTTTTGAGACCATTTGGGAGGGTTAAGGATATATTGATTTTTATATTGTTATGTTTGTTTTAGTTATGTGAATTTTTATATTTTCAGAAGATAAACCTAAGGTAACTTAAAAGAACAGAAGATAAAGACAAAAGAAAAATGGTGGTACTCATATCTTGGGTTGCCTTCCAAGTAGCGCCTGGGTTTTACGTCGCTGGCTCGACGAGGTTTCGATGATGTTGTGGCATCACTGATCTCAGTAGTTTGTCTCGGCATTTTATCTGCAGGAGTGTAGTACTTTTTCAATCGATGGTCGTTGACTGTCCTTTCTCCCCCATTGTCGTCAATAATTATGACAGCTCCAGTTGGGTATATATGTTTGATGGTGAAAGGCCCGGACCACTTTGTGCGGAGTTTTCCGGGGAACAATTTGAGCTTCGAGTTGAAAAGGAGTACTTTGTCACCGATGGTGATGTCTTTCCTTTCAATATGACCATCGTGCCACATCTTGGTTTACTCCTTATAAATCCTGGCACTTTGATAAGCGGTCATTCAGAGTTCCTCTAGCTCCTGCAGCTGGAGTTGTCTATTTTCTCTGGCACTTTTAAGATCGAAATTTAGTTGTTTGATAGCCCACCAAGCTTTGTGTTCTAGTTCTACTGGAAGATGACATGACTTCCCGTATACCAAATGGAACGGGGTTGTCCCGATTGGTGTTTTATAGGCTGTTTGGTAGGCCCAAAGGGCATCGGGGAGCTTGGTGGACCAGTCAGTGCAGTTTCTATTGACTATTTTTTCTAGGATCGCCTTTAGTTGTCTATTTGATACCTCAACCTGACCACTGGTCTGTGGATGGTAAGGTGTGGCTACTTTATGGTTGACTCCATATTTTTTCAACAGGGCTTCAAAACTTCGTTCCAGTTAATGGGTCCCGCCGTCTGATATGACAGTTCTGGGGACTCCAAATCTGGGGAAAATGATATCTTTAAACATTTTAATAACTGGTTTGGAATCACTGGACACTGTGGGTATAGCTTCGACCCATTTCGAGACATAGTCCACCGCAACTAGGATGTAGGAGAAACCATAGGAAGAAGGGAAGGGGACCATATAGTCTATCCCCCAAACGTCAAAAAGTTCAATATCTTGCCACATTGTAAGGGGCATTTCATTCCTTTTAGATGTGCTACCAGAAAATTGACATTTGTTGCAAGATTTCACAAAATCATAGGAGTCCTTTGCTACAGTTGGCCAGAAGAAGCCTGATTACATAACTTTTATAGAGGTTTTCTTTGTACTCATGTGCCCCCCGTGGGGCCTGAATGGAAATGCTCTAGGACGGGGGTAATCTCTTCTTCCGGTAAGCAGCGACGGAAAAGTCCGTCTGTGCATAGGTGACAAAGGTAAGGTTCATCCCAATAATATTGTTTTATATCATGGAGGAATTTCCTTTTTTCGTGGTAGGAAGCGGATGGGTGAATCATTCATGTAGCTAGATAATTGACAATGTCTGCATACCAAGGGAATCCATGGGTAACCTTCATTAGTTGGTCATCTGGAAGAGAGTCTTGGATAGGGACTTTATCTTCATCTTCAACTTCAATACGACTGAGATGGTCGGCTACAACGTTTTCCACTCCGCTTTTATCTTTAATTTCCATATCGAATTTCTGAAGCATCAACACCCAGCGGATAAGTCTGGGTTTTGCATCTTGCTTCTGAATTAGATATCGTATGGCAGAGTGGTCAGTGTAGACAATGACCTTGGATCCAATTAAATAGGAGTGGAATTTCTCGAACGCATAGATGACAGCCAAGAACTCCTTCTCTGTAGTAGTGTAGTTCTTCTGTGCTTCATCGAGCGTTTTAGATGCGTATTAAATTACGTAAGGTTTCTTGTCGATCCGATGCCCTAATACGGCCCCTATGGCGTAATCGCTGGCGTCACACATGATTTCAAATGGTAGCGACCAATTCGGGGCTCTCAGTATAGGTGAAGAAATTAAAGCATTTTTTAGAGTTGAGAAACTTTGCAAGCATTCTTGGTTAAAAATGAACTCAGTGTCTTTGGTCAGGAGTTGGGTCATGGGTTTTTCTATTTTTGAGAAATCTTTGATAAATCTTCTATAAAACCCAGCATGACCCAAGAAATCTCGTACTCCTTTTATATCTTTTGGTGGCGACAATTTCGAGATAACATCGATTTTTGCCTTATCGACCTCAATCCCTCTGTAACTCACTCTATGCCTGAGGACGACACCTTCAGTTACCATGAAATGGCATTTTTCCCAATTCAGTATGAGGTTCGTTTCCTTGCATCGTTGTAAAACTTGTCCAAGGTTGATTAGACAGTTATCGAAAGAATCTCCGTAAACTGAAAAATCATCCATGAATACCTCCATTATGGATTATGTTAATCCTACGAAAATGGCGGACATACACCTTTGGAATGTAACGGGTGCATTACATAACCCGAATGGCATTCTTCTAAAAGCATAGGTTCCAAAGGGGCAGGTGAAAGTAGTTTTCTCTTGGTCTTCCAGGTGTATGGGGATTTGGTAGAACCCGGAATAACCATCTAGATAGCAGAAGTATTTCTAATGGGCTAAGCGTTCTAGGACTTCGTTAAGAAAGGGAAGAGGGTAGTGATCTTTCCGTGTGGATTTGTTTAATTTCCTATAGTCGATGCACATCCTCCACCCCATCACCGTCCTAGTGGGTACTAACTCATTTTTGTCATTAAGCACAACAGTGGTGCCTCCCTTTTTAGGAACTACTTGGACGGGGTTGACCCATTGAGAGTCTGAGATCGGGTAGATTATGCCGGCTTTCAGAAATTTGAGGACTTCAAGGAGAACCACTTCTTTGAGATTAGGGTTCAGCTTCCTATGATGTTCAAGTGATGGCTTGAATTCTTCAACCATGGGTAGTCTATGCATGCATAAGGTTGGGTTTATGCCTGTCAGATCAGTTATCGTATACCCTATGGCCTTCTTGTGTTTCTTCAGCTCATCAAGAAGCCTTACTTCCTGATTTTCTGTTAGGGAGGAACTGATGATAACCAGACATAATTTTTCCTCGTCCAAGAAGACATGTTTAAGTCCCATGGGTAGAGCCTTCATCTCAGGAGTCTTAGGTGGCTCTGTTGCTTCTAAAATGGTGACATCTTTGAGTTCTTTAAAGGTGGTCGTCGGTGCTTCTTTGGCCTTCTCTAAGTGTTGCAGACACTGTTGGACCAATTCATTTGTAGAGAATTCCACTTCTGGGTTGGTTAGAACATTCTCTAACTTGTCTAATGGCTCAGATGTTTCTAATTGTGACATTTGATGTATTGCGTCTAGGAGAAAGACCTCCTCTTGAATGTTGGGGCCTTTCATGCTGTTGAGAACTCAGAATTGAATTGCTTCTTTTCTGAGTCTTAGAATGATCGTGCCAGCTTCAACATCAATAAGCGCCCTAGCTGTGGTGAGGAAAGGTCTGCCAAAAATTATTGGGTATCTCAGATCCTCCTTGATGTCCATGATGACAAAGTCACACGGGACATAGGCATCTTTACCTATCCTAACTGGAATATCTTCAATAATTCCTAGAGGTGCGGTGATGGTAGAGTCAGCTAACTGAATTGTCATTGCTGTGGGAAGCAAGTCGGTAAAACCTAATTGTTTGCACATGGAATAGGGCATAATGGATATGTTGGCCCCTAGGTCAGCTAATCCCTTTTTGTTTGATGCATTTCCAATGCAGCATTGAATCCTGAAGGAACCTAGGTCCTTCTTCTTCTTTGGCATTTTATTGAGGATGATATCAGAGGTGGTTTGGGCAAGTTTGACGGTTTCTTGTTCCTCAGTGATGTACTTCCTTGATAACAGAGTTTTGAGATATTTAGCCCAAGCCAGTACCTCTGAGAGAGCATCGAGGAGCGGGATGTCGATGTAGAGTTTCTTCATAGCCTCCTTAAATTTTTGGAACTGGGTGTCCATTTTTTTTTCTCATAATCTTCTCGGATATGGGATTCTTGGTTTATACTGCAAGATTTCTGGCTCTGTGGACACTTGTTCTTTTTCTTTGCCTTTTTCAATCTCTACAGAATTCTCAGTTGCTATACTTGGGCTTGCATTTGGAACAAAGACAGATGTATCATCATTATCAGGAGTGATCCTTGTAGCTTCATGAAAGACACGACCTGACCTGGTAGTGACAGCATTCAGTTGCTCCGGTCTAATCTGGTCAAGTCTTGGGTTCGAATCTGGTTGGCCAGCAAAAGTGCCTGCTAGAGGTTTCAACTGGGCAGCAATTTGTGCTAATTGAGCCTCTACATCCTTCTGTTGGGCTTTTGCTGATTAGCGAGCATAGTTTGTTGTGATTGTAGCATTTGCCTGATCATGGTTATTTCATCAGTGGGCTGAGAAGGAATATTTTTCTATTGAAATTGTTGTTGTCCTTGAAGTGACTGTTGTGGCGGTGGTGCTGACTGAGGCTACTGCGACTGCTGCAGCTGAGGGGGTAGTTGTGGGTTCAGAGGAGGATGGGTGTATTGGTAGTAAGCAGAGGAATTCCTTTGGTAGTTGGATCTTGGTAGGTTATTTCTAAGGTTCCCTTGATTCTGGTTAAAGTTGCTTTGAAATCCTGGTGGCAGACTATTAGAAGATCCCCCTTGCGTTTGGTGTTGTGGATTAGCAGTCCCCGCGGGATTTCCATATTGAAAACTGGGGTGGTTTCTTGGTTGATTAGGATTATAATAAACTTGTCCCTGAATAGAATGAATAGAATTGACTTGTTCTGGCAATTGCTCTTCAGGCTGTTCCATGATTGGTTCATACTATTGTGGTGGTGGATGCATATCCATCATCACATTGTAAAGCAAACCGCATGAAAGAGTTGGATGATCAGATGCGTGACAGGCTTCATAGGTTCCTGTGGCAGCTTTGACCTGTTGGACCTGAGGGTTTTTCTTCTTGTCAAATTCTCCAAGAGAAGTTTCAAGAGCTTGTTGCTTATGAGCTATGGTCTTTAAGGCTTCAGCAATAGCTTTCATCTCCATTGATTCCTCGACTTTATAAACTTTAAGGACTCCTTTTCCAGCTGATCGTCCCCAGTTGGACTGATTCTCAGCTCCAAGTGTGACTATTTTCCAGGCATCCTCGTAGTTTTTTCTCATAAAATTTCCTCCAGATGAGGAATCCAGAAATTGATTGATGTCATCACTCACTCCCCTATAGAATGTTTCTATTAATTGGTTTTGGGAGATGGCGTGATGAGGGCATTTTTGTAGAAGCTCTTTCAACCTTTGCCATGCTTCCGCAAGTGATTCTCCGAGAAGTTGGGTGAAGTGATTAATCTGCCCCCTAATTTCATAAGTTAGTGAAGGGGGGAAGAACTTCTCTAGGAACTTTTCTTCCAGGGGAGCCCATGTGGTGATTATTGGCTCCCTGTCAAGCGAGTTATACCAGCTCAGAGCTCTCCCAGATAGAGTGAAGTGAAACAAATGTAGCATTATTGTGTCGAAAGCAACTCCGGCAAGTGGAACCAGTCGGCATAGTTCCTTGAACCTTTTAAGATGATCCATACAGTCATCTCCAGAACCTCCAGAAAATGAGATGCCCTGCATGATCTGAATCCATTGGGTTCGGATCTCAAAGTTGGGTATGTTGATGATCGGAGATCGAATCGGGTGGTTGTCTTTGTAGTTCTTAGGGATAGCATAATCCCTCAACTGCTTGTTCCTTAGTTCTAACTGGGCATCTTGGTTTGCTGCCTCATTTTCAGCTCGGATGCGGGCCTGTTCTTCCGCTCGGATCTCCGCTTGAATTTGAGCACGAGTATCAGCGATGAGTTGTGTTCTTTGAGCGGTGATGGCGGCATTGACCCTCTCCATTACCAGTGCAACCTGGCGTTGATCTTCAACCATTTTCCTGGCTCTTTGGCGATTGAGTCTGATGCGGTGGTGGAAACTTCTCTCTACCTCATAGTCGTACTCTGGATCAGGGGAGAATCTGAGGTTATGCGATGATTGCATACACGTCTTCTACCTGAGTAGAGAAAAGAAAATACCTTTTAGATGATGCTAGAGATATAATAAATTCAAGTAGATATGGATTAATAATTAAAAGAAAGTGTAAAATCCTAACCAACTAGCAAGCTGGTAAATGAAATTAAAACGTTCTGTTGTCCCCGACAATGGCCCCAATTTTTGATGGAGCTTCTACTCGCGTGGAATTGCGTGTACCACTAAAAATCCTAAAGATGGTAATTCTTTAGGTTTCGCCTTGCTCATACTAGGTTAAAACTCCACCCATGTGTGCTAAGACACGTGGAAGTCTTATTGTAGTATAGTTAAGGGTCGAATCCACAGGACAATGGTCTTGTTGGCAACAACAAGATGGAAAATGTAAGAATTTCACTTAACTCCTTAATAGTTGATATTTAGTCCAAAGATTTGATTTGGTTGTTTTAAACTAAATGCAAGTAAAGTAAAAGCAATAAAGTAAACTTAGGTTGTTAACAATGATAAGGGATCACTAGGATGTGATCGGTTTTCACCACCACTACGCATGGATCAAAACATGCAATCATAAAAGCATAACCTGCAATAAGAGTTAGATCAATTAGTATCCTTGTAGACTTAGCTTCCTTTAGGAGAACTAACTACGAGTAGTGTGGGAATGTTGTAACGCCAGCCATCCTTATAGGAATGGTCACTTACTTTACAACATTCCCTCCGCAAAGTGTGTTCCTCGACTTATCAAGGTTGTACTTTCATACGTCAATTGATTCCATTTCATAGTATGAAAGTGCAACGATGTAAGTGAGTTTACTTTACTTATTGGAAAGCACTCCTAGATACCGAAACAGATGCATGGTGGATACATGCACCAAGAACCAACATACAATCGAGTTTTGAATCTAATAGTACAGACATAGACAATTCATATTAAAAGATAAAAGATAACACAAGTTGGTGATCAGGAAACAAGCATTCATTAAACGATTGATGTCGAACTAAGCAGAAAGAATATCTCTATTGAAAACTATGGATTACATTGCATGATATGAAACATGGGTAGCAGGGCTACTCCCCGCACCCTAGTGAAAAGAGACTACTCGCTCATGACAAGGACAAAGAAGGAGGTGAGAAGAGAGAGAGAACATCATCCCCACGAAGGAGAGAGGAAAGTCAACCCCTTGGAGAGAGAGAGAAGGACGATCTTCACATTTCGCAAGTTGCTTGATGAAGAGGACTCCTCTTCCCACCTTCTTTGGCGATGAGAGAGAAAGTAGCTTTGGAACGGAGTGTGGATCTCAGACTGGCAGCCTTCGGGCGGAGGATGGAGGATGGAATAGCTCTGGAGTAGGAGAGGCAGCCTCTGGGCATCTGAAAACTCCTCTCTTTGGGAGGACCCCTTGGGTCTTATTTATAGGCCTTAAGTGAAGTCCAAACGGTTTGGTAAATTTTGGGTCCAAACGGTCTTGGAAACTGTTTGGACCTTGAGACCGTTTGGACCCCGAGACCATTTGGACTCTGAGACCGTTTGGACTTCATGTGGTCTTGAGATCGTATGACTCCATGCGGTCTTGAGATCGGTTGACTCCATGCGGTCTTGAGATCGTATGGCTTCATGCGGTCTTGAGACTGGTTGACTCCATGCGGTCTTGAGATCGTATGGCTTCATGCAGTCTTGACACCGGTTGACTCCATGCGGTCTTGAGATTGTATGGCTTCATGCAGTCTTGAGATCGTATGGCTTCATGCGGTCTTGAGACCGGTTGACTCCATGCGGTCTTGAGATCGTATGGCTTCATGCGGTCTTGAGACCGGTTGACTCCATGCGGTCTTGAGATCGTATGGCTTCATGTGGTCTTGAGACCGGTTGACTCCATGCGGTCTTGAGATCGTATGGCTTCATGCGATCTTGAGACCGGTTGACTCCATGCGGTCTTGAGACCGTTTGAGTCTTTTGTGATTTTTTTGTGTCTTTTTCTGTAAGTAAAAGGGAGAAAAGTTAATCTAGTAGTATGTTTGCAATAAAAGAGAATAGTTAGAGATTTTGTCTACTTTATCTGAGAAAGAGTGTGGAAAACTGAAGAATATTACTAAGATAACATCACAAAATTGGAGTTTATCATTATCCAAGATCTCTAATGGACCAACATAGTGGGGACTAAGATTGCCTTTAACCTTAGATGTTACAATAGAATGTATAGACTTGTTCTTCAAGAAGGCATAGTCACCTACTAGGAAACTCATGTAAGACCTTTTCTTGTCTACATACATCTTCTATCGATTTTGTGCAGCTTTTGTATGCTTCTTGATCAACTGAACCTTCTCTATCATCATCTGCATATCATCATACTTCACTAGAGCATGTTCTCCCACATCATCCCAGTGTAATGGAGAACGACAAGGTCTTCCATACAAAGCTTCATATGGTGGCATACCAATACTAGCTTGGTAGTTATTACTGTAAGAAAACTCAACCAATGGAAGATACTTATCCCATGCACCTCCTCGATCCATAACACATGCATGAAGTAAATCTTCTAGAATTTGCACTGTTCTTTCAGATTGACCATAGATTTGTGGATGACGAGTCGTACTGAAATGTATGTCAATACCCATCTCTTCTTGAATCTGACACCACAAACAAGAGGTAAACTTTCCTGATATAATATTATCACTTTAGGAACTCCATGCAGATGAACAATCCAATCTACATACAAATGTGTCATCTCATCTACCTTGTAAGTGGACTTGAAAGGCAAAAAGTGGGCAGACTTTGTAAGTCAATCAATCACTAACCGGATTGCATCATAACCTTTCTTGGTATTAGGGAAATCAGTGACGAAGTCCATAGTAATCTTCTCCCAATTCCATTCTAGAATTTCAAGCGGGTGTAGAAGACCACTAGGTCATTGATGCTCGATCTTGACTTGCTGACAAGTCAAACACCTTACAACAAACAAAGCGATATCCTTCTTCATGTTCTTCCACCCAAAGCTTCGTTGCAGGTCCTTGTACATCTTGGTTGTACCAGGGTGTATAGTGTACTTAGACCCATGTGCTTCACTCAAAACCTTTTGTTATAGGTTCCCAACTTTAGGTATCCACAACCTTTGTCGAAAATGAACAACACCATCCACTCCAGTTGAAAAGTCAAATTGGGGATTCTCAGCTAAGGCCTTCATCTCATCGAGCTCAGAACTTCCTAGTTGTGCATCAATAACTTGCGAGATCCAAGATTGTGTAATGGACAAACGAGACATGTGGATACACAACTTCTCGACATCTTCTCTATCATTAGGTTGTGGTTTCCAACAGGAAACATACTCCAGGTTCATGCAGCATAGACTGTGTCCTTCTTTTGACTCAAAGCATCAACAACTACGTTCACTTTATCGGGGTGATAAATGTGGAAAAGTCGTAGTCTTTGAGATACTCCATCCATCTTTGATGTCTTAGATTTAGATCCTTTTATGTCAAAACATATCTCAAGCTTTTGTGATATGAGAAAACTTCAAAATTCACTCCATACATATAGTGTCACCAGGTTTTTAAAGCATTGCACAATAGCGGCTAGCTTTAAATCATGTGTACGCTAGTTATCTTCATTAGGTTTCAATTAGCATGAGGCATAGGCGATCACTCGATCTTCTTGCATCAAGACACACCCTAATCCCTACTTAGAAGCATTAGTGAGAATGATGTAGGGTTTGCCTTCAATAGGTAGCACAAGGATAGGAGCAGATGTCAAACATCCTTTCAGCTTCTGAAAACTATCCTCACATTTTGGTGTCCACATAAACTTGACTTCTTTTCTTGTCAACTTTGTCAGAGGGATATCTCACTCAGAAAACTCTTGATAAACCTCTGATAGTAATATGCTAAACCAATGAAACTACATGTTTTAGACGAAGTATTCAGAGCTTTCTACTTGGTCACAACTTCTACCTTTGTAGGATCAACAAAAATATGTCCGGTAGAAATCACATGACCCAGAAACATCACTTCCTTCATCCAAAACTCACACTTTTAGAATTTAACATATGGTTGATTTTATCTCAGTGTGTTTAGAATGATTCATTGATGTTCACAATGTTGTTCTTCAGACGCAGAGTAGACCAAAACATCATCAATGAACATCACAACAAACTAATCGAGGTACGGATGAAACACTAAATTTATCAGGTCCATTAAAGTAGTAGGGGCATTAGTCAAGCTGAAAGGCATGACCAAAAAATCATAATGCCCATAACATGTTCTAAAAGTTGTCTTTGGGACATCTTCATCTTTCACTCACATTTGGTAGTAGCCACTTCACAGATCCATCTTTGAGAACATTGTGGCTGACTTTCGTTGATCAAATAGGTCATCAATGTGTGGTAAAGGATAATGGTTCTTTATCGTCACTTGATTAAGCATACGATAATCCATGCACATATGCAACAAACCATCCTTCTTTTTCACAAACAAAATAGCGGATCCCCATGGTGAAACACTAGGGCACACAAAGCCCATGTTGAGAAGCTACTTCCTAAGCTTGGTGAGTTCTACCGGTGCCAAGTGAGAAGGTAGCTTCAAGATAGGAAAAGTTCATGGTGCGATCTTGATGGAAAACTCCACCTCAAGAGCTGAGGGAAACACAATCAACTGCTCAGGAAAGACATCAAGGAAGTCCATCACAACTTATATGTGATCGAGAGCAGGAAGTGTGGCATCTAGGATGGTAGAGGCTAAAAATGCTCTACACCCTTGTGAGACAAGATTTTTTGACTTTGATTGCAGAGATGATAAATTGTTGATCCTCTCACTTCCTACCCTTGACACACATCCTTCCCTCAATAGGATGTAACAAACTAACATTCAATACCTTACAGAACAAAACAACCTTATACTTCTTCAACCAATCCATCCCTCGGATAACATCAAAGGTGATCATGTCAAGCAAGATGAAATCCGAGGGGAACATCCTTCTAGAGATACAGAGGTCCATGGTTGGGAGTTTGAAATAAGAAGAGAAGATCCTACCACTAGGGGTTTCAACATCTAACACATGATCCATACATTCTGATTCTATCTCTAACATAGAAGCAAGTTGAGTTGATATGAATGTCTTTGATGAACCAAAATCAAAGAGTGCTTTAACATGATTCATATTAAGATGTAAAGTAACTTTGATGACTACATTATCTTCTTCATCTTCCTCAACATTAAGGGAAAACACCCTACCATTCCACCTTTCCAGAGGAGGTTGACGGCCTTGCCAGTTCTAATTGTCACTGTTTCTTGGAGGCAGATTTTGTCATTGTTGCGGCTGCTGAGCAGGCTGATGAGCTAGAGCTTGACCTTGCCCAAGCTTAGGACAGTTGGGTTGGATGTGTCCAGCTTTACTGCACCAGTGGAAGATGGGTGCAGGTCAATCATCTTTACACGGTTGACCATTGCCAACAGGGCATCTTCCTGGAAGGTAAGAATGCGAGAAATGGTTGCACTTGGCGTACCCTTACGGCATGTTTGGTTGGCAGTATTATAGCTGGGATAGGACTTCAATACCGTTTATAATCCCAATCCCATGTTTGTTTGCGGAAATAGTACACCAGGATAATAATCCCATCGGGACAAAAGTCCCACCTAAATAGAACTTTCTAGTTCCGCACCCCCCCTAGGTATTGGGTGGTATACGTTTCTAATAAAGCCCGACCCTCAGACGCCCGACTCCACCTCTCGCGTTGTCCAGAACGCGGCGCCCAGAAACGGACGGACGCGGCTCTCACGGCGTGCGGACGGGACGGCCGCCACTTTCTCCGGCCGCAACTCTCTCCGGCGGCCCTTCTCTTCTTTCTTTCCGGACGGACGGCTTTCTCTCCGGCTCTCCCGTCTTTCCCGTACGGAACTGGTTTCTCTCCGGCTACTAATCTTCACACCGTGGGCGGCTTCTGTTTCCCGGACGTTGCTATACACAGCAGACGACAGGCGGCTATCTTTCTCAGACGCTGCAGATTTGCAAACCACACGGCGGGCGGCCCTTCTCTTCTCGTTCCTCGTTGTGCA
The DNA here is from genome assembly GCA_963693085.1 of Alisma plantago-aquatica. Classification (NCBI taxonomy): domain Eukaryota; kingdom Viridiplantae; phylum Streptophyta; class Magnoliopsida; order Alismatales; family Alismataceae; genus Alisma; species Alisma plantago-aquatica. The sequence goes on along the minus strand of OY856411.1, from coordinate 721,300,184 downwards.
CACCAACAACGCCTCTCCATTGACGGTCCGGCTTGGATCACGTATGTAGTACATCTAACTCTCCGACTAAACTCCTTTCTGCGTAGGCTTTTTGCAGTAGCGTTTCTCGTCGCGTGTCCGACAAATATCCTTGTTGCGCCAGTCTATCGTAGCGTGATGCATCTAATCGTATTAGTTTTATATTGCTGATTGGTGGATGATTATTTCAAAGAAAATCAAATAGGTATCTCTTCTTCTTCTTCTTATTTTTATGTGTTACTATACAACCACATGATTCTCAAACATGTATATTAGTAAGCGATTCTCGTTCATTTTATATCATGTGTAGATATCATCCATAAAAACTCTTACTTATATTGCATATTATATGTCTATCGCAGCAATGGCACGCTTGTCGAAAAGAGAAAAAATTACAAAGAATAAGAAATTATTCATGCATGTTGTACATGAATCAGTTCTCATGTTGATTGTCATCATTATCATTGTTGCATGGACTTATGAACGTAAAGTGTTAAGATCCCGATATAGTTTAATGGATCATGATGACAACAGGAATGGCCTTATCCATAGATTGATATATAAAAGTGATAAAAAGTGTATTAACAAGCTCAGGATGGATCGTCTAGCATTCCGACGTTTGTGTTCATTACTGACATCAGTAGGAAAGCTTGTATGTAGTAGGAACACTACCATAGATGAGATGGTTGCAATTTTTTTGTATATCTTGTCTCACCATTCAAAGAATAGGATAATTCAAGATGACTTTTTTAGATCCGGTGAGACAGTGAGTAGGTACTTCCATGAGGTGTTAAACGCTGTTGTCAGGTCCCATCGAGAATTATACCAAAAGGCAGTTGCAATATCTGATAATTCAAATGACCACCGCTGGAAATGGTTTAAAGTAAGTGATAGTAATATAATTTTCTATATACTCATTTGATACAAAATATATGCTAATTTAAATTCATTAAATAGGGTTGTCTTGGAGCATTAGATGGAACATATATTGAACTTCGAGTACCAGAGGCGGAAAGGGCAAGATATAGGAATAGAAAAGGATTTATTGCAACTAATGTACTTGGAGTTTGCAATAAAGATATGCAATTTGTCTATGTGTTACCAGGATGGGAGGGTTCTGCGTCAGACATGAGGGTTCTAAGAGATGCTATGACTAGGCAAAATGGATTTCGTGTTCCTCATGGTATAATTTAAAACTCAAAATAATTATATATTTACTATTAATTAATATTCATTACTAATTTATTTCATGATTGTAGGGAACTACTACTTGGTAGATGCAGGGTATGTTAACGGAGAAGGGTTTCTAGGACCGTATAGAGGGCAAAGATATCATTTGAATGAATGGAGAGTAAGTCAACAACCGTCTACAGCTAAGGAGCTTTTTAATCTAAGACATGCTTCAGCACGAAATGTCATTGAAAGATCCTTTGGGCTACTAAAACAAAGATGGGCAATATTGAGAAGTCCATCCTTTTATCCGGTGAAAATTGCTAATAAAATTATCCTTGCTTGCTGTCTACTACATAATTTTATTAGGCGAGAAATGTCCAATGACCCAATGGAGGAAGAAGTCCCTGAAGTTGTTGCAAATGAAGGGTATCAAGATGAAGATGTACAAACTGTGGAACCAAGTGATGAATGGTCTAATTGGAGAGATACTTTATCCGAACAAATGTTTTGTGAATGGACCAATATGAATTAATATGATACTTCTTTTTATATTGTTGTAACAGATGATTTCAGAAATGTAATGATGTTTTTTACAATCTAACACATATTTTATTAATTAAAAGATTTTGTATTGTTTTGTTCAAAGTATGAGATAGATTTATATGTATATTGTTATCTTCCCGTCTTGTTTATATTGGTAAATTACTAACTTCATATTCAAAAATTAACTGTGTCATTAATATGATTTAGTGATGGATAATGTCAATCAAGTTCGTCAACAAATTGTTGTTAGTAGCCGTGTACCACCTATCACACAACAACAACAAGCTCTAGAAATAGATGGAGGGAGAACAAAGAAGAAGCAAAAGAGGACTTGGACACTAGAGGAGGAGAAAAATTTGATTGAAGCATTACTTGAGATGGTTGTTTCTGGGAAATACAAAGCTGAAAATGGTTTCAAACCTGGTTTTTTGACAGCATTAGAAAAAGATCTTCAACAAAGACTTCCAGATTGTGGTTTAAAAGCAAAGCCGCATATTGAATCAAAAATAAAGGTGTTGAAGAGAGAGTTCAATGTAATTTATGACATGTTGCATGGGAGCACCAGTGGGTTTGGATATAATGACAATACACATTGTGTGGAAGCTGAGAAAGTTGTTTGGGACAACTACATAATGGTAAGCAACCTTGCATTTTATACATTTGATCATTTAATTTGTGTACTACTAATATTTTTGTATGTGATAATGACAGAGTCATCCTGAAGCAGAGTCATGGAGAAATAAAAAGTTTGCACATTTCAATAGCTTGTGCACTATCTTTGGAAAGGATCGAGCAACTGGAAGTAATGCCCAAGATGCAGAGGACATGACAGCTGCCATGGAAGACCAACAACAAAATGGGGAAAATGTTGATGTTGAAGATTTAGATGAGAGTGATAATGGTCAACATTCCCCCCCTACAGGTACACCTGATTTAAGTACAGAGAACAAAAATCAAGGGAGGAAAAGAAAAAGAAATAATGAGAACAACCTTGCAAATGTGCTATCTGATGTGGCAAACCGAATTGGGAAAGACATTATAGTTGCAGCAGGAATAATGTGTGAGTCTGGGATGACAAAATTTGAGAAGGAAAAAGATACAGTTGGTGATGAAATTGGGAAACTATCAAATCTCACTAAGGAGGAGAAGATCGATGCCATAGTGCAATTGAGCGTAAATGATTCTCTATGTCGTGCATTTTTTCAGTTGCCCAAAGAAGACCATGAGTTATTCTTGAAGAACTTGATAAATAAGAGATATAACTGAGTCCTCATCAAAAGTTTAGAATACATTTTATTTTAACTTATGTAAGGATGTTACTTTTTGTAGGCATAACTTGTCAAGATCTTTATGACTTGCTCATTTCATTTTTCCCTTTTTCCTTTTTCATTTCATGCCATGTGTTGAAAGATGTGTGATGATTCATGCCAATATATATTATTTTAAAAATAATTTTCAAATTTCTTTTATGAAATAATATTAATTTTTCATTATTGCATCACTTCTCCATTACTCAAACATCCATATCAAGAATGACAGTTAAAATAGGAATATAGGAATAATTCATATTTCTAGATAAGTCATGACAAGTCTTATCCTGCGTTGCATCCAAACATAGGATAGGATTTCAAAACTCCCATCCTCTACCTATACCTTTCAATCCCATCCTTGGTCATATCCCGTTCTAATCCTTTCCTGCCAACCAAACATGGCCTTAGTTTCCACTTGCATTTTTCCTTTTGTTGTTGTTGTGCTTGAAATACTAGATCCTAAGGTAAGACTCTATCACCAAGGCCTTATCCACCATTTTTTGGAATGTCAAAGGTAGTTGGGGAACAAGGTTGCATCCAACATTGTAGCTTAAACCCTCTAGAAACAGGGTTGATCTTCTTTCAGTTTTGAGGTCCACAACATAGCACTCCAAGAGGAGGAAACATTGCATGTACTCAACAATGCTCATGCTTCCTTGTCACAAACTATAGAACTATGCTTCCTTCCTCTTCAGATAGGCAATATAGATATACTTCTTGCAGAACAGTTTGAGGAACTATTCTTAGGTCATGCTTGAAGTATAGAGGGTACAAGCCATACCCATCTACCATACTCGTACTGGCCCATATAACACATAGGTTGGAAAGTGAACCTTATGGTCAGTAGGACACGCCATGCCCTTGAAGGTATGATCCAAGGCCAAAACCTCTTCGTCAGCTTTATCCACCATGTTTGGCTCACTCTTGCCCTTGAAGTACGGTGGTTGCATCTTGATGAAGTCCATAAGGGTGAACTCCTTTGGCTTAGCTGCAGCAGCTGCAACATTAGAAATTTCTCCCACTAAGGTAGTCGAGAGAAGCTAGCACAACACGGTCAGCTCTTGCTTAAGGGTCAGAAGAGGTGTGCCAACAGGGGCAGTATGAACTGTCCCGGTGTTAGAGGGAGTCACCGGAGTATCCCAGTTTTCAGTGTTGCCAGAGATGGCTCCTGAAGTGGAGTTGTTCATGTTTCCAAAAAAATATCCCTTCCTAAAAGAATAGGGTATAACATAAGATAACCAGGAGTAGACAACAAGGATATCTAAGGCTACTATTGCCTCTGGGCATACTATTCTAGACAGTCAGTATCAGTGTAGGCCAGTCAGGTATCATATAGATTTTGAGAGTCCTCGTAAACCAATCTAGTAGTACAGAGGAAAATATTGCCAGCCCCAAGACCCTGATCCTTTCTAAGCACCCTTACTTTCAACTTATGCCCTAGTAGTTTCCCAAAAGGCTCTGATACCATATTGTAAAGAGGTAAGATCGCCTCCTTACTAAAATTTAAAGGAAATACAAAACATCCACTTTTTACAAGAATAATAGAGATTGTGGAATGCATGTATTATAATCCAAGTAAATAAGCATGTTTTAGATACATGTAAAATGTCAATAGCAACAGAAAAGAAACTAAATTATTACATTGCTTTTTGAACTCAATTCAGTACATGAGTTTCTTTGAAAAAGAAAAACTAAAAAGAAACCAATGGGATCTAGAATTAAGAAACCTAGTCGTCCTTGATAGAAAAGCTTGAATCTACTCTTGAACTTGATCTCCTTGACCTTGTTCAACACCTTGACCAAACCCTGGGTGGTTGGGAAAGCACCCATCAAAAGAAAGAAGCAAGGTATGCATCATAGATAATGAACTTAGACAAAAGATAAGAAAAAACATGGAAATAAAGGCTAAGATTTTATCATAAGATGAAGATGGTCAAAGGTATGAGGCATAATCAAACAGATGCTTACCATAACAAGAAAAATAATAAAAGAATTTCATGCATGATTAATATTGACTACCATAACTAAGTAGGGTTGAGGCACCTGCCAGACCTCAACTAGGTGAGAAAGAGTAACACACTTTAATCACCTATCAAATATTTTATATTGGGGAGAGTAACACATTCCCCTGGGTGAATTCACACATGCCCTATCTATGGGTTGTTGTATAAAAGTACCACCAAACTAGTTAAATAGTCTAATAAAATCAACATGTTAAAGAATTATAGCAAGTATAAGCATCAAATAATAGAAACATGGCAGTGGGGTACAAGACCCAAGAAATAAATTTGAAAACATATTTTGAGGCAAATATAGAAAAGGAATTAACAAAAAAGAAATTAGGATTCCATATGTGCCTCATTAGGGAAACTAGGTTAGGGTTTGTAATTATTCCCAACTTAGGTGTAAGGAAAGCACTTACCTTTCTTAATGAAATCCAATTACTCCCTTTCACTACTTTAATTGAGTCCAAATCCCACTTTTCCTGTTTTGAATGTATAATCATCTATTAGGGTTTTACACATGTATTAAAGTAAAGAAACCCTAACTTTTAGACTTTTTGAACAAAACCTCAATTTATACTCTGAAACTATCACCACTGATCTTATTAGGTTCTCCTGATTAAGAAAATATATAATCTTGTCTATTTTGAAGTTATGAGGATTAAAGTGTATTTTGGTGATTTTTATGTATTAAATTCATTTTTAGAAAACACCTTTCAACAAAACTCAAAACCAAGCCTCGAAAGTATTTTTATAAAAATGTTTACATTTTTCTAATTCCAAATCATATTTTCTTTTAATTTTTGGACAACGGAATAAAAATATATGATTTTTCCAATTGGACCAATTAGAAAATGCCACATCAACAAAATAAGGTAAGAGAAGCAAAAAGAGGGAGGTGGGCCGCGTGACTTGGCCCAATCGTGGAGCGCAAAGTCAGCAGTCCACGCTGAGGGTAGAAAAGAACCAAATGATTGAAACGGCCTTGCAAGGAAATAGAGAGGAAAGATGGAAAATGGCGGGGCAAATAAGTCATTTGAGCAGGGGGATTGTTCCCTTCCTCATATTGTACCATTGTTGCACTCGAGCATAGTAGTGAATCCCCAGGTTTGGGCATTTTGCGAGATGCTACAATATGAGAAATCAAAATGATAGCAAGGAAGAAGAGGAAGAACCAAACTCACCTTAGGGTTCAATTTGCTCGAAGGTGATGAGGAGAATGTGTAGGGTCCGCTGCAAGCCCTAGACCCAAATTTGATCAGTGACACCTGCACACACAAGAACAGAAGCAATTGGAGATAGAGAAAAGTCGAGCAAGGAGATACAAAGACTGAGGGGGCACTATTTATAGAAGGGGGATCGTAAGCCAAGAGATGGATAGGTCAACTGAGATCCTTGGAATGCAAGAATTGGGTGTTTCCCAATTTCTTGACAAAACACTACTGATAAGGGATCAGTCTGTTTGGTTTTGTATTTAAAATTGTTTGGAGAAGATATCATGCAATTTGATTGAGAAACGAGCGATAAATCAATGAATTAAAATGTTTCTATTTCGGTCCCTATTTCCCAGTCGGTGGGATCTTGAAGGCAGCCAACAAGTTGTTGGATCACAAATCTGATAGTTGTGATCACACAGGTCAAAGTCAAAGTGTGACAAATAAATCAAAATCCTAATCCTATTGGAATATAGTGTATATATGCTTTAATTTCCCTCTCTCTCTCTCTTTTTGTTTGAGGGGGAAAACATGCTCCAAACTAAATGAAAATGGACACCTAGATAGTTTATGATATGAAGAATCTGAAAATGCAATTATATTTGCCTTTTGAGAACTTTCAATGTGTTAAATAAATCAAATCTTATTTTCTCTTTCCTCCATCATTAGTGGTCATAATATTCTCCAAATTTGATGAAACTTCACCCACAAGTCACATTAAGCGTGTTGGATATGAATTTACCATTAATTTTACATGTTGAAGTTTTTTGTACATTTATTTAATATTTTCAAGGTTCTACACACTCTCTCTCCTGATTTCACCTTTTAATTAAATATTCTCCAAATTGAGTGAAAATTCACCCAATGGCATATTTTAAAGTGTAGATCATGAATTTGGCATCAATTGTTACTTTTGGAGTCATTAATGATTTTATTTTATATTTTTGAGTTATCTCCTATTTTCCCATTCAATTAATACAATTATACTTACCTCTTTTCTAAAAGTTGTGAAACTTATGACTCAAGCAAACTTGTACTAAAAGAAAATATTTTGAACTTAGAAATATCTTTTAGGTTCCTCTTTTATGGATTTTAGGCAATTTACTCTTATTTACACTTAATGGAAAAATTAATTCCTTCATTGTCACATTACCTTAGTTTTGGGATTTTCTTTTCTTTTTCCCATACAAAGGTCATAGAAACTTCTAGATCAGTTTTATTTTATTCTTATCCATCTTAAGTGGATATTTTGCAAATTAAACCCATTAGTAAACTTTTTCTGAGGTATTTGTGCATAAATCCTTACAAAGTCAAATATAGGGAATAAATGTACACATAACCTTTATAATTTCCACTAATTCAACATCAAGGATAGAAAATGAAAGGAAAAGCTTAGGAAAAGGCTAAACTAGATTATACATGGATTTGAGTTTGTTACATGCTCAGAGTTGTTGTTGACGGTGGAGCGTCAGACCCATGGTGGAAGATGATCGAGCGAAGTGAAAATATGGCGTAGAAGAGGAGGGAAACACATCATAGATTGCTAGGGTTGCAAAAGGAGAGTTGTCCAAACAAGGTTAAAAAAACCTTTCTTAGCATCACTTACACTGCATGTTTGATGAACTACACATCGTGCCTCGATGGTACATGGAGGCTATCCATTTTTTAGTTTGCCATGTTCGATCGTAACACACTGTGTCTAGAAAATGACACGTCATTATTTTTTTTGATGTAAAACTGTGGGAAGTGGAGATATTAACAAACATGTCGTGTCGTACAACTATATGTCATATCTCTCTCTCTAGGTGAACATGAAAATTGAAGATCTTTTGGGATAGTCCTTATTGAGGAGGGTATACCGCGTGTTTGATGCTCATTGAAGGTCCTCCATTTAGAGTCCATAGTTAAACTCTTCATTATCTTCATCTAGCTCCAGAAAAGGAGTTGGAGGCTACAAATTTTCCTTTATCCTTTGGATTCATTTCTGGCTGACTTGGTAGCGATTTTAGAGGAGCTTGTTGGTTGGCGAGATCTTGTTGAGCAACTTGATTTTCTAGCATTCTTTTATGTATGGCAATGTCATCCACTTTTGTGGAAATATGTTATCTGGTGTCATGCGTTGATGTCCTTGTTGGAGTAATTCCTCATTTTGCTTTATTTGACATGAAACCAATTTCTCTAAAAGTGACTCAAGATCGGTTTTCTCTAAATCTGGTTAAGATTTTGGTTTGTGTTATTATTGAATTTAGGTGGATTGTTACTTGCAGCGGGCCTGCTCTCCATGTGTGCTTGTTGTTGGATTTGTGTCTATTGGGGATTTTGAATGTTTTTATTCCAATACAAAAAATGGTATTATTTGTCTAGCCCAGATTGTAGGTATTGGACTATGTATTATAAGGTTGTTTGCAAATTATCATGTTGGGTGTTTCAAATTATCCTTAGCTAAAATAAAAGACAGGTAGCTTGAAAAAGCTACTTGTTAACTGTATGCACAAGTCTTAAATTTATAACTCGAACATTACCCCACAAGTATACAGGTGTTTGTGATATTATTGAGGTCGTCCATGGAGCAATGTATGTTAAACACAAGAGTATTAATTTTTAACAATCTGAATCTTTTAAAGATATCATTTGGTATTTATACTAGAAATCTAAGTAAGTTATCAGAAATAAATTAGGACAACGATCACTTGATTCAAAAGAATTCAGTTGATTAAGAGATCTTGGGAATAGGAATTTACAACCATATCACAACAATACAAACTAAAAAAATTAGTTATGCTAGAAACAACATAAAGGAGGTTTGTGTCCTACACACCTCTGGATAGTATAGAACAGTCATAATGTCAAATATCACTCTCATAATTATATAAAAAAATCATATCGATAAACCTTTCTCTCCTTAACACATCCTAGACACTCTTGTGGTCAAGGTAGTGTTGCTAAGGCACATCTCCTCACTCATGTGCAAATCTTCCCAGATCATACAAAGAGTATCAATCAAACATACTAAGTGGCAAGCCAAGAATGTAAGAAGAAAGATACACCAATGAACCTTAGAACAGTGAACATAACTAGCATTAAACATGAAATTCATGTTCCAACAAGTTATGACATGGTAGTTACTCTTCCATGCCCAAGAACAAGATTTCTACTCATCCACGATCAGAAAAGGCATATACAAATGATGGATCAAAGTGCAAGACATAATAGAGAAGGGAAAATAACAAACATCTCCAAAGTAAAAGTAGAATGGAGTGGAACTCTAGGTAGGATTCATGATTTGATCCTTCCTATAGACTCTTTCTCTAGAAACCTTCTCTCTCAAGCGATTGGAAGGGAGATCAGAGACTCATGCTGGAAATATTAAAGAGAATTTAGGAAGAGGAAGGTTCTCTCTTGAGTAACCACCCTTTCTTATCCAAAATTTCCTCCTCTCTACTTGGCTCTGCTCAGGAAACCTTTTGTTTCAAATGATTTGTGATATTCGTTCCAAGTAAGTCCAATCTATATATAAAAGTGAGGGACAATTTTCTTTAAATTTAAACTAAAACTGCATGAAACATAGCGTGTTGGATGGCCAACATGGTGTGTTAGTTGTGATAACTAAAGTTGAAATATCTTGATTGAAAATGAGACGACATGTTGGTTGACTCACAAGTCGTGTCGCTGCAAGTCAGGAAAATCTAGATGGTTCTAGAGTGAGAGAACACAACATGTAGAGTTAACGACACGCCATGTTGTTGCATTTCAGCAAGCTCTGACTTCTTCTGGATAGAGGAGACACAACATGTTGGTTTGCCAACACTTCATATTTCTACATGTTAGAGAGAACTTGAAAGTTTGGAGTGAGAGTACATGATGTGTTGGTTGGCCAACACATTATGTTTCTAGGATCTAGTGGCTTCTGAGCTCCCTACATCTTAGATGACACAATGTGTTGGTTGGTCAACACGTCGTGTGATTTAATCGCTTGTGGAATGTGCATTTTCCTACTATTGACACGGTGCGTTGGTTGAACCACACACCATTTTTCTATCAGAATCTTCAGGAATTACTCCATAATTTGTGAAGCTCTTAGGGAATCTGATAAAGGTAGACATGCAATTAAATTGTCCCCATTTTGGCATCAGAATATTGTACCTGCAATCAAAACTATGGAATAAGTAAAGATAAAAATAAAGTGGAAAATCTAGCATGATTAGAGACAAGTTAAGGAAGAAAATGAATTGAAAATGCATGAAGAGTAGGAAAAAAGACTATATAAATCATGCACATGATCTACTCTAGTTCCTTGTATACAAAGAGTTGTACATGATATTTTTGTTCATCCTTATTGTTACAATATGTATTAGCAATCAAGACTTGTATGCTTGTAGATAGCAAGAATTAGCATGAATGCTTTAATGTGTATCTTAACATTTGAAATTAGTTTTGATCAATCATGTTGTATCCCTAGCAATGTCAATTCATGTGATTGAATGTGTCATGTTGAGAATTTTAAATTGGAAAAGGTTAAGAGTGATGTTTGTCTTTTGTTTAGTCATTGGCTTTTGTTTAGTCATTCATTTCCATAATCACATTATTATTAGTTTCAGTGAGATGTTGGCATAATAGTTGCTATATATGACTTGAATGTAGCAATGTCAGAAGTAGAAGATGAGTCAGTGTACTGGCATCAATTGTAAATTGAAACAGTAGAATGAGTATAAATTGATATAATTGAATTTGAATCAATGTCGTGATCAACAGACTTGGATGGAGGGAATTCAGGCTCATTAAAATCATTGGTTGTTTGTGGAGGGACAACATTGGGACTTCAACTTGACTGAACACATAAATTTCGAGGTTGTTATCATGTCCCTATTGGTGATGCCCGAGTGGTAAATTTGATGTTGTATGACTGAGAGGTCACAAGTTTGAAACCCCTTGGCAACGGGATAAATGTCCCTATTGGTGAAGTATGATGATGCAATTATATCAATGTCATCATTGACAAACAGAGGTGGCAGAAAGGGATGTATGTTATTCTCATCAGATTTTTCATGGTAACCTCATTGTTGCTTCTAGAGTAGAGTTCAAAGGCCCATCCAAAAAGGATTTCAAGTCTTACATGAGCTCCTTCCACCCTAGACTGAGCTAAGTTATATTTATCATTTTAAAGGAACATGACGTAAGAAAACTTGCCAAAATAATTCAAACGAACCCAACTAGGTCTGACATTGGGTTGGATACGTCTTCACTGTATTGGGAGAACAAAGCCTCCAATCATGCTCTAGCAAACCTTCCACAAAAAATAAGGAATACATGTTCTCCGGAATTAGGGTTTTAGTGGTTTGTGTTGTAGTAGAGGAAAGGAGATGAGGAGGAAATGATGAGTCGTTAAAAGTATTTTGTTAAATGACAGAAGGTGTAAGGTAGAAATGGAGCACGGTAGGGCAATGATGTTGTACCTTAGGACTGTTGTGACTATCGAGGATGCCTACAACAATCACTTCATTGACACCATGATTCCCGGTCCTCTCCCAATCTCATGCATTGTTATCACCACACCGGTGGACATGCCTTGTAGTCGTTGACTAGTCCTTCGGCCTCGGCATGAATACATGCATGGTTGTCTTTGCACCATGCCACTTGGCCTAGGGTTTTAGCACTCGGAGTCTGATAACCTATAGTAGAACCTTGCATAACTCCTTGTATTGTAAGATTGATGGTTCGTTGATTTTTCAAAGGTTCTCTGCATTTTCCATTGCAGACGGGACAAATCCTTCTCCCTTTTTTAACACCTAAAAGGTAAATCGTGCTCTTTAGATCACGTGTTCCATGAGCAAATAATGTAAATTTCATTTGTATAGATCTATATAAAAGGAAACGATACACAACATCAATTATATACGCACTTTTATGTTCAGAATTATAAATTGTCTGGTATACATTTTGTATAGGCCTAGTATACATTATATATACAACTAGTACAAAAATCGTACACCAAAGTACAAAGAAGATTGATATGTTATTAGCAGCTAGAAGCTATTTTTCAATTGCTAGTTGTGATTTGTTCCACAATATACCCGTATATGAAAGGCAATACACAAAATATGTATAGGTAATATCTAAAATAATCACACACCAGTTTACAAAAAATTGAACAATTGAAGACCAGACTGTTATTCAACATTTTCTCATAATGGATACATATTATACAATAAACAATTATACAAAGAGAAATAAAGAACAATATACACAACAATAGACAAAATATACAAGAATCTGAGCCTTAAGTGATTGTTAGTTAGCTGTTAATCGAGTATGTTTCAGGGTGTATTTCAGAGTGCTTATATCATTATTCTATTTAAAGCAGTTGCCTAGAGCATGCGAAAAGATTTAGAGATGTAACTTCAGACGGGTAAGTCAATGTGCCGATCAGCTGCGCGTTTGGAACTTTCTATGGTAGTTGCGGATGATAATATTCAACGTTGGAATACATATTTCGAGACAAAAGAGCTGACGAGATTTTCAACTATAAAAGGAGTGAATGGGCCTCGTTTCGAGTTGACGGTTCTCCAACCTTCTTGGATATTGGCCGTGAAATTGCAAGTAACAATGTCTACTGGTTGCAGACAATATGAATTTCAACGTATGACGCAAAAGAGAGGCGAGCGGAAAAGTATGGAGAAGAGGTTTGATTAAGGAGCAGTTTGTTGATTGTTCTATGTGACGGTAGGTGAAGCTAACATCAGTGGAAAAATGAGCAACTTCACTCCAATTTTCAAACAGCGATCGCAAGCCAAGGAAAAGAGAGAACCTCTCGCAAGTCGCAACCCACACTCGCTGGTCATAGCTGACGTCTCCACTACAACCCAAACTTCATTTCCATTTTCCACGTCGCCTTTGTAAACATAAATTCCCTTCACCACTCACCGTATTTCAATTTCCGATAATCGTTATTTGTTATTTATTGCGGCACGTCCCAAACCACCACAGAAAAGGTAAAGTTACGCATTAATAGAGTTAGGCTACACACAGTCCCCCTTATATCCGGCCACCCACCCGTTTTTTTGGAAAATAGATCTGCAGCATTTGCAGTTGTCTTTGTATTAATACTCATGCAAAGTCCATGTAAAGTCCATGCAACAATGTCTCTCCAGAGTATTAATACTCATGCAAAGTGTATTAATTCATTTTTTCTCTTGTAATTATTCTCTCTCATTCTAATCCACCCACCTACATTTCCGTATTAGTACAGTACCTACGGAATCCAATAACAATATTAATCTGGAGGCATAAGTACAGTACTTATGAAATCTAGTAGTAATATTTGTCATCTGGACATACGTACAGTACCTACGGAATCCATGCAAAATAAGTACAGTACTCACTTGTTAATTCCAACTCAGTTTTTTCAAACATAAGTACAGTACTTACCAAATTATAAAACCAAGCATAAGTACAGTACTTAACAAATTACAAAATCAAGCATAATTGTATAACTAATCTGGAAGCATAAGTACAGTACCTACGGAATCCATGCAAAATAAGTACAATACTCACTTGTTAATTCCAACTCAGTTTTTTCAAACATAAGTACAGTACTTACCAAATTATAAAACCAAGCATAAGTACAGTACTTAACAAATTACAAAATCAAGCATAATTGTATAACTGATCTGGAAGCATAAGGACAGTAACTACAGAATCCAATAACAACATTTTTCGCATTGACATAGTTTTTTTACAAAAATGTAGTGCATATTTGGTTCATAATCAACTATAAAATGCATATATAAGTATTGTACTCAATTATTAATTTTCAACCCAGTTTATCAAATATAAGTACAGTACCTCTCAAATTCATTTGTGAATGTATATGTATTTATTGTAGGTACAGTACTTACGTAATCTGCAGTGGGGATAAATATGCAATAGAATTTTTTTGTAAGCTATAGTGCATTGATATCTGCCATTTGCATGACAGTTGCATGGAGTAGGTGGCGAGATAATTATTTCATGCATCCTTTTTGCATGTAAAAACATGTATAATCACTGCTGCAGATATCCATTTAATTATGCATGCGGCAGCAGATGTTAATGGGTGTGGCAGTGGGCTGGCGCAGCAGCAGGAGGAACACGGCAGTTGATGATTCCCGATGACCGGGTATGTGGCCGAGTATACGGCGTGCTATGCGTAGAATTTTTCCATTAATAAGCATAGTCGAAATAATCGTCATTTCAGGCCTCGAAAGCGGACTAAAATAAATGCTCATCAATTAAATGTAGGAGAAACAAGAAGGAGGGGTGAGAAGCATTAATAAGCACAGTCGTATTCGAAATAATCGTCATTTCAGGCCTCGTCTATTAGACTGTAATTGAATTCACACAGTTGCGAGTAAGCTGGATTTCCATTTCCATTTCCATTTATTTGACTGATCGTGCTTGCAACACGCGGTATCGAATTGAACTGCACGACGCGTTTCAATTGTACAGAAAATTCGGAGTACGGGTCGCGCAAAAAAAAAAAAAAAAAGCGTAGTTCCAATTCCAGTTTTGGCCTGAGCCTGCTTCGCCTTTCCTGCGTACATAAAAATGCCAGATAACACATGGGTCGATTTTTCCTACAATAAATTGAATCGAAGCATGCTATAGATTACATAAATTACATCCAACTAAACCTCCGCAAACTAAATGTATACAATCAACTTACTCAAAAACAAATAAAAACACTTCCATTTCAACTCATTGTTACAAATTTATGCTTTAGAATTCACACCAGTGGCGGAGCCAGGAAATCTGGATAGGAGGGGCACCATTAAGATGAATGCTTTAAGATCCATACAAGGTAGGGCACCATGAGTATTTTTTACAAAAATCTGTGTCAAATTGGTATCAAATAGTGAGCAACTACAAAATATGAGTATGGCACTTGCCTACCCAGGCCAAAGTGTGGCTACACCACTGATTCACACCATTAGTTGATTTTACATCTAACTAGAAAAACCCTCACAAAAAAATGTGTGCCTTACAGATAAAAGTATTTAGTATTGTATCAAAAATATCAAATACAAATAGATACAAGTATTTAGTATTGTATCAAAAATATCAAATACAAATGGCACAAGTACTCTTGGACGAACACAATAGTACCTCGTGTAGCTAGTTATTCATTAAATAATTAAAATTCTTAAATGATACTTCATCAATAGCCCACTATATAAATACTAATAAATCAGATATAAATATTTCACAAGATTTATCTTCAGAACATACCTCAAATTACAACAAACGTAGCTCACTTTCACATACAAAATAGAATTGGGCTACATGACAGTACATATTATATATGTATCAAAATTTTGCACCTTGTAAAATGTTGTCGTTTATATATATATATATATATATATATATATATATATATATATATATATATATATATAGAGAGAGAGAGAGAGAGAGAGAGAGAGAGAGTGTGTGTGTGTGTCAGGCTAGTGTACACTCGAGTGTACCGGAGACACCGTACACCTCAATCAGTGGCGGAACCAGAAAATTACACTAAGGGGGGCTGAAATCATACATGTGTACATTTTAGCACAGAGGGGGGCTGAGCCAAAAATGTTGTCCCCAATGAGAATGGAACATGCATCATTTGCTTTAAAAACCAAGCTATATACCACTCCAGCTAGTCCCATTCTTTGAAATTTATACATAGTTAATGTATTTATTTATACTTTAAGCTATACTTAATACTAAAAAGATAACTATCTGTATTAGTTTTTTGGGGGGAGGGGGGCTAAAGCCCCGGCAGCCTCCCCCCTAGTTCCGCCCCTGACCTCAATCATTTTTAAAGATGTGGTAAAATTTGAAAAATCTAAACCGTTGATCTTCTTAAATATCTTAAGAACATACTATAAAATAAATTTCAGCTCATTTGGACATTTGTAGGTCATGCATCTAAAGGAGGCAAAAATCATGCATTTGAAATTAGTTTTGTGTGTCGATTTTTTTGTCTTTGGATGAGTGACTTACACTCATCCAAATGAGCTCAAATTATGTATGTGGCCTATTATTATTGTAACTATGAAGGTCAATGGATTAGATTTTGAAAAAACATGATCTATATAGGCAAACACCATTGGAGTGTACTGCGTGATCTGTACACTCGAGTGTATTCTAGCCTGACTATATATATATATATATATATATATATATATATATATATATATAATGTATAAAAAATTCCTTATATACTAGTAAAGTATCTTAGTTTTGAATAGATGGTATTTTGAAATTTGATAAAAGTACCCTCTTATGAAGAACTCAAACACCTTATACAACATGCAAAAAAAACATATTCAAGGAATATGTACTACAGTAGATATAACAATATGTATTCAACATTATATTTACCATTAGTATAAGTAGCCTAGATATCAAAATTTATAAGTGAAGTACCAACTTAGTATGGAAAAGCCTCATTATTAATAAAGTTATCAATATTATACGTAAAAGTATCAACATAAATAATTAAACTCAAAAATATCATCCTTATAAAATAACTAACTTATATATATAAAATACTCTTAGATTAAGAATAAGTGCCTCTCCATCAAGTTAAAGTACCTCATAAAAAGTTTGTCCACTAATTTCAAGTGTGAGTGCAAGATTTTAAGATTTTTCTTCGACATATGCATATTGCCTAGGGTTCAAAATAATATATAAATGGTAAGGAACATGGTTCAAAATACTATATAAATGGTTAGGAGATTCCATGTATGTTGTTGGTGACCATTCACATGGCTTCTTCACAAATTTTACAGTATTGTCCTTATTCGATACCTTGGCACATGCCTATCACTAGATTCAACTTCCAACTCCCATGTATTGTGTATAATAGGGAGGCATAACTAGTCTAGTTGGCCGCCAACTTATTTATAAGAAAAAGGGAAGCACATAACATATTGCGTTGCTAGCTCCTTTTGAATGACAAGACCAATCCTCCAACATATATTGTGTTCTTCCAAGACTATAGCAATTCTTGTAAGGCCAAGGGCCTGGTTTGTAGTCCACTAATAGTAGTCTAGTAGCATGGTATCGATTTGACCCATATTCAAGAGAAAGCTATCAGATACTTGGTAAATATTTCTAATATTATTACTACGATAATAAGGTTAAATGTTTGACAAGTGAGGAAAAATACAATAATGTGTGTATACATCTAAGGGAGAAATTCAAGATCACAAAAACTATAGAATTATTAAACTCATGGATTGTACAATAAAGCTTTAAAATTTGATTATAGATGAAAACAACATCTCTAGCATTTGTATGTTGGAAGATAGACTCATTCAAGAGATGATTTTGAAGGTAAAAATTTTGATTAGGTTTGTGGATAGATTTTTCAAAAAAAACGAAGATGTTTTTGTGAGTTTCTTTTGATTTTTTGTAACAAACATAGTTTTTCGTTCTTATTGATCCCACTCTCTATTGCTGACCAAAAAGTATTAAATAAAATATGAATGTCTACCGATAACTATGGAGCTTATTATAGTGAGAGAAGCTTGCGGTAGAGGAATATATAATTTTTAAATTTTAAACCAATTTCTGATTATATTTATTGATTTACATAATTGATATATTTGATATATATGTTTTTTCAAAACCATAATATTAAGTATTTTAGAAACATATGAGTTAGAATAGTGGAATTGGACTTATCACATATAAGTCAAAAATATTTGTGTAAATTATCTTTTTAAAGCACTCTAACATTGTATTTGTCCATTTAATTATTTTATCTTGTAATAAGATTAGTGTCGATGATTCCAATAGAAATTTTTTCTTAGGTAGATCCATAGGAAGCCACTAAAATTTATATCTTGTATTACTTAGAAGTCTAGAGATATATTTATGTGATTTTTTGGTAGGCATAATTTTTGATCGGACTCATAGTTTGATCGAGATAGACTTGGCTAAACTCTTACTTCATCAACTACACTTGTAATGGATACATTGTGCTTCTGGATGTCTCACGGTTGAACTTCTAGTTCAATTAAATGCTATCTTGGGTGAACTCTACCTTTATTGATGGGTAGTACAAGCAACATAATTTTAATTTCCCAACTATTATGTTGAATCAAGACACATCCCTATAAACTCTTATAAAGTACTATTCCACAAAAGGACATCTTGGTCAAAGTACAACTCAATAGAGACTCAATCAAACCACAATTGGCTTCATAGCATCATTTTTTACTCAGCCCAATGTCTCGATTAACTAAGATGCTCCAATTTGCTTCGGTAGAATAACCCTAATCAATTACTATGTATAGGACCATATCTGATCACTCATATAAACACTTGAGAAATGAAATTCATTTTGAGAAAATATTTTATTCATTTTGTCGGTCTCCATTTTTGTAGCGTACATCTTCTCCATTGTTAAAAGATTTCTTATCTTTTAGAGAAGCTCAGAAGAAAAAAACCACTATACTTTATTTTCAAATTACTTCTTTTTGTCTCTTCTTTTGCGAAGAAGTCTTCCATAGGTGCATCAAGGTGAGTAAAGAGACAATCAATCTAGAAGCAACATTGGGTCTACTTCTGTCTGTCAAATAGGACAGAAATGGCAAACTTTTTTTAACCATGTGTAAAATAAGGTATTAAGGTGGTTTTCCATATATCCTATGAGAAAACAATGGTTATTTATCGTGACCAAGATCTAAAGGAGACAGTAAATACAAATTAATCTGTATTTATAGTTGCTAGATATATTATTATGTATTATATTCCATCTCAAATATTTTCCCCAAGTCTAGTGGTTGAAAAGACAAGTAGGTATTCATTAAGGAACCTTTGCGGTTTCTAAACCATGTTAAAAAATTGTGTTCACTTGATACTTCTTCCTCCTCCTTATTTACATAACATTTTATTATAGTACAATTGATATAAATGGTTTATTGTTAAAATTGTTGACTTAAGGTCTAAATTGACTAAACCCTTGTTTTGATGATGACTAAACCATTCCATTTAATTGTGTATAATGTCTCTACTTGAGTGATTTTAGATTATGCATAGACACACTCCAAATGCCCTAAATTGTGCATCTCAACTTGGAGAAAAGACAAGTCAAAGTCCATACAAGTGCACGTTTTTGGAATATGATGTAAATCCATTAGAATCATTTTGTAAATCACTTGTAATGATTGTATGACTTATAATAAAGCTTAGAAAAAATTAGGAGCACTTAGATCGAATATTTAAGCACTCAAAAGCTATTTTCCAAAATTCACATCAGGTTGTTCATCGGTCGAGTTGCAAACTCGACCGATCCTGATTGGATCTTGAAAATGACTTTTGATCGGTCGAGTTTGCACTTCAAAAAACTCGATCGATCCCTCTACTGAACAAAACTGATTTAAGTGAATCAGTCGAGTTACCCCAGGACAATCTCGACCGATGGCCTAAATTGGTCTTGTATTTTAGTGTGATCGGTTGAGTTACCTTTATAGAAACTCGATCGATTGCATTGTACGAAAAAATATAGAAAAGTTTTTTTAGCCGTTGTAGAGTTGCAACAATCAAAAATATAACCATTGCAAGCCACAAAATGGCTAGTTTTCATTCTTAAGTGTTCCTAAAGGATTCTAGGCATCCTCAACTATAAATAGGACCCCTAGTGTGATGACCCGACAACAAATAAAATCGTCACCAGTGATATAATTGTTGAATAACCATAAGAAACAGATTAACAAAATCACTAAAAATTAAAACCATTTTGCAAAGAGATCCTCTTCCAGGAAACACTTATTGAAAGAAGCAAAACTTTATATACATCAGGGTTCACATTATACATACATTGTACCATCTCATCTCGATGATAATATATAACAGTTGCTTTGTCAAAACATATACTAAAGCAACATAAAACCTTGAGACATATAAGCTAAAATCTCATATTGTTTATAAAACCTTTACATACTGACTCCAAGGACCTGAGAGTATAGAGACAATATATAGGACTTCTATCTACAAGATACAACAGACCGTATACTCAACCTGAGCTATTACTATTGTCCATGTTGCTATTTTGTACCTCTGTAGTATGGTCTCTACCTCCTCATCCGCGTCCACCTAAAAAAATATTGGTGACCAATGGGGTGAGACCCATGTCCCAGCGAGAGAAATAACTCTCCACCAACAATATTATTATCACAGTTAAACAGTATAAAATTGGGCAGAGGATTCTTTTACATTAATAAGTATGATTTAATCACAGTTTAAGCAGAGTAGAGCAATATCATCTTCTGAAGCATTGCACCTATGTATGATAAAGCAATAAATCATCTATTCATTTTAAAAGGGATATGAAGAACATGTATAACATCTATCCATTTAAGATGTATAAAAGAATTGTAACATCAACTAGTCTTTTCCGTATTCAATCCTTAAGCAAATACGCTACACGGTTGATTACATATTTACAATCACATGTATGCCCTGAGGAGATGAGGTATATCGCTCATGTTCCAACCGACCACTGCGAAGTCAAAATTGGTACCATACAAGGTCAATGGAAGAGCTAGCTGCCATGACCTTTGCCATCTCAGTCAGTGCGGGACCACTAGTTGGACATCTCGTGTCAGCTACAATTAGCTTACCAGGGTATACTGGTATCTTCGCTATAGATCTACTGCCACAACATGTACTCTCTTTAGGGAGATTATAGTTATCCATCCCCGACATCCATTATCATTGGGAGATTATGATACATCCATCCTGGAATTATAATGAAGGAGATCTCACATCAATCCCTCATTAGGACATTTAGATATTGGCGCCCATCGCCCCTACATATTCAAAAACATGTGCTCTAGGAAATCCCGTGGGAAGACCTGTTTCACCATTTAGCAGCTATTGACGCTGTTGGATATATGGTCAGGGCACTACATGATGAAATTCCACTTGATTAATTAGGTGCATTACAATATCTTTTAGCATCAAACAAGTTTCAAACATTAATTATAACAGGTGCTATAAAGAAAGGTGTACTACATTTATCAAGTACTTTTATAACCTTTGGAACACTTTGAATGCATAACACTCGGGATCTCAGTCCATTATCACATTACTGGGAATTCTCATCCCTTAACATTATCATCATCATCATTACTAGATCTGGGTATTCAAACCCTTAGCTTATTACTGAACATTGTTACCACTTGTCAGGTAACTATTACCTCTAGGCCTTCAGACCAAGGTATACATGATACTTGTTGCACAAGCATCTCACATGGCTCACAAGGCCCATTTAGATGTCTTGTCACCTCTCACGAGGAAACAACTATTCACATAGTTCACAAGGCCCATTAAACATCTTATCACCTCTCACTATACAACAACTATTCACATGACTCACAAGGCCCATTAAACATCTTGTCACCTCTCACTAGGAAACAACTATTCACATGGATCACAAGGCCCATTAAACATATTGTCACCTCTCACTAGGCAACAAATATATTTTAGGTAATCAGACCACATAAACATTATACTTTTTATACAAGTATTTAACATGTCTCACAAGTCTTATGCAATAAGTGAAATACAACCTTCCCATTATTAGGGTTAGGGTTTCCCCTTTATAGCCGAATAGGGTTTCAAGTTCATATTTTCAATTCAAACCCTAATTCATTGCTCCACACATCTAAGAGCATACATTGATATCATAAGTATTCAATCATACTTATTTATTCTCATCATTTATCATTAAATGATTATCAACACAAAGTATCAGTTTCTCTCTCATCCTCACTAGGATATTGATTACTTCATACTTTATTAACTTGGCTTAACCATTTCTCAAGGTATGTTAGCCTACACTTATCAAAGTGCATTAAACTCATTACATCTTAATGTAACAATTGACCAGACACACTTCATGTGTTACTCATCCAAGTATATTGGATTTGAGGAGAATCAAGGTGTATCAACCTTGAGGTGTTGGATGTGATATTTATCAAGCACTTCCCTCATCACTTTTAACTTACTTAAGTTAATCAACTTATCTTGTATTAGGGTATCTCCCATCCTAATACTTTATGCACTAACTCATCACATATATCCTATGGTGTATTAGCCATAAGTCGCACACTTGAATTACCCAACTATCATCAAGTGATATGGACTCATCTCAGGTTAAGGCATTATTGATATAGTGTTGACAATTATCAACCACTTGAGGTGTTTCACCTATCAAGGTATCAGCCACTCCATTACTTGGTGTTACATTCATCACTTCGAAGAGTGTTTTTCCCTCACCTTTACAAGGTGTATCGAATTGAATCATGTATGTCAAGTTGAACACATGTATTGGGTTTGGTGTATATCGGACTAGGAATCATCATAACCTCATACCCATACCCATCAAGGTATCAACCTTACCAATCATATGGTGTATCATCTTCTCAGTACATGGGTGTAACATCCTCACCTCACTTGAAGATATTGGCCACACCATACTTTAGTGTATTGACCATCACATGCTCTAGGGTATTAACCACCTTTCCACTTTTGTCATCTAGTGTATTGGGTTACCCACCATATCATTTTAGAGGTGTGTTCTCAACACCATATCATTCAAGAGGTGTATTCTTAACCTAATATATATTGGTTTAGAGGTGTGTGCTTGCTACCCATATCACTTTAGAGGTGTATGTGTACTTACCATCTTGGGCAAGAGGCGCATGCTTACTTACCATACCACTTTAGAGGTGTATGTGTGCTTAACATCTAGGGCAAGAGGTGTATGCTTGCTTACCATATCACTTTAGAGGTGTATGTGTACTTCACACCATATCGGGCAAAGAGGTGTGTGTATGCTTCACACCATATCAGGAAAAGAGGTGTGTGTATGCTTCCATATTGCCCATGAGATGTATTTTGATCACTATATCATTCATGAGGTGTGTGTGTCACCATATCGTGCATAAGGTTCATGCTCATCACCATATCATTCTAGAGGTGTATAACCATCACCATCTTTGGTTTCAACATCATATCGGGCAAGAGGTGCATCCTTCAACACCATATCGTGTTAGACATGTGTATGTGCTTGACATCATATTGTGCCTAAGGGGTATATTTGACCTCATATCGTGCAAGAGGTGTATACTACATCACCATATCATGCAAGGAAGTATAAACTCATATCCATAACATTTTAGTAGTGTAGGTTCATCACCATATCGGGTTAGAGGTGCTTACTTATGTGCTTGAACCCGATATCACTTTATAAGGTGATACCAACATCTTCAAGATCTGGACCTTTGTTCCACTTATTCTAGTACAATAATATAATATCTAAGAAACTACTAGAACTCATAGATATATCAAGCATTCAAGAAAATTTTGAAATTGAAACTAGATCATCAAATATAGCAAGAAAGATGGTGAGTAATAACATGTTTGGGTTCAAGTTATATAACCCGCCTCAAGAACAACTTCAAAGCTCCAAGATCCAAAGCTTAATGTTTCTAAGGTTGAAGATGACTTATCAAAAGACCAAGGCTTGTTCACAACTCCTTCATATACAAGGAATCACCATAGTTAAGAACTTGGTGAAGAAGAAAACAAAGGAAGATCATAACCCTGGATCCATGCTTCAATCCAAGGTTGAAGATGGTCATAGCTTTACCTTAGGGTTAAGACTCAAGCTCCTTCTTGCTTCTCAGTACCATGCACGATACCTCACTACTTATGCATGATATGCCCTCACTTTTGGCCGATATCCCTTTCACTTGTGGCCAATATCACTCCACTATGGCCGATATCAACTTGCTATGGCGGATATCACTTGCTATGGATGATACCAAGGCCATATGCACGATACCACTTAACGTATGCATGATACCAAGATTATGTGCATGATATCTAAGAGCAAGGAGGTGGTAGGATTTGAAAATTTTCAGTAAGAGGTGAAAGGAAGGGTATATATACTTGAGGTTCATGAAAAAGTGTGTATATGAGGTGTCATCATCTTAAGCTACTAGGTGCCACGTGTCCATGCATGGTTGACATGTTTACATTCATGCACTCACATTTATATTGTCATGAAAAACACTTGAGGATAATCTATATATGATATTTTGGCCATTAGTTATCTTGTTTGATAAGATATCTCATCTTTTTCTCACAAATTATGCAAACTGATACAACTTTTGCAAGGAGCATCTAACCTATCATGGATCACCTCCTTGAGGTGATTTTCCCATAATGGCCTTTTCCAAGAGTTCAAAAACCTATATGGGATCCCCTCTATGGCTCCTTGGCCGATAGGAACTCCCATATCAAGTCTACAACTCGATACAACTCAAGTTAGGGTTTCACATTCCACCCCTTTCATGGTCTTTTCATCACCAAGAATACTACCACTCAAAAATGATTCAAACATGGTGTATCCTTCTTTCTCTCTCCTATAAATTATACATAGATTAATTAGGAACACTCTAGATGTGGTAATTTGCATATCAACCCTACATTTTAGGTAAATTACAATTTGTACCAAATTTGGTGCACAAGGTACTAGCATTATTCAAACAAGTTCAAACTTGGAATTTAAGCTTTCCAAAAGCCACCACCTAGAATCATTCTCTCTCTCATGATGCTAAAACACTTAAGGCATGTTCAATATGTGAAATTTTGCAATATAACCCCTCATCTTGGGTAAATTACACTTTGGTCCAAAACAAAGGAACATTGCTCAAACAACATTCAATCAGGACCAAACTTGAAACATAAGTGTGTCACATGATAACAAAACACCCTACAGGATTATGTTAAAGTTATAAGAAACTTTATTATCCAAAACAAACAAGGTTAACTCGTAACCTAGGTTAGGGTCATTACAATTTATAAACCCCTAACAAGGATTTTGTCCCTGAAATCCCAAGTGAAGGGAGACAAATATTATTCATTCATCATATCATCAAGTCTCCACATAACATCTTGATGTCATGGTGATTCCATATAACTTTTACCAGCACAAAGTCCTTCCATTTAGAGTCATCATAGAATCTGTCATACAAGACACATACTCAACTGTCTTTCCCAGTAATGATTGTAGTGTCAACTCTGTGTCAGGTAACACTTTTCTTAGACAGAGAAGCATTATACATACCTTATTTAACTCAGGTGTCAAACCTCTCTAATTTGTCACCTTCTAAACTTGCAACTTTAAGTGATAATATTCTTGATCTAGGGAGTTTACCATACCCTTCTCATACATTAGCATGTCTCTTCCAAAGAAAGACTAGGGATACATACTGTCACCCACTTGGTATTACAAGTCCTAGCATACATCTATTGTGCCATCTAATCTACTGACACAGCACTAAACTTTCTTATGACTTGTACCAACTATCCCATATATTCTTGTCATAAGGAGAGGCTACTTATCAAGAAGAACTATCTCAGAGGTGACTCTAGATCTTATATGTATAAGCTGCCTTAATAGATCTAGATAGGGATATTCTAAGGAATTACTTTTAGCTTGATAAGATTTTCCCAAAATGATCTTACAACTATTTCTTCAACTCATATATCCTTGTTGATGTCATGTTTATGTGGAGCATAAAACCCTAACATATGACATCCATACTATAGGTACATAACTAGACTGATCTCAAAGTAGTCCCTTCTAAGTAGCCAAACATTAATCATCTTGTCAGGAGTCATGTTCTCACTTTCCCATACCACCTGACACTTCTTGGATACTAGAATTCCTTACCTTGGTATTTGTCTCATGTATTGAAAACACATCACATCCTCATCATTTCCATCTCTCTGTTGTTATTACCAAATCCAAACATACAAAAGGATCTTTCTTTCATCTTGGGACATTACTTATTGCACATATATTTATCTTGAAACCAAAGTCCAAGACGAACTGATACTTTTCCAAGTATCCATCAATAGAACACTTCTAACTCATACACATCAAGTGTCATAAGACTCACTTGATTTCCATGTCCCAGAAAAGAAAGAACATAAAGAAACATATTCTTCTTATCACCCCATCATCACCCAAGGTTGTTTATCAAAGAGAAGAGATTATCATCTCCTCTGATTATTGCATGAACTTTCAACTATTTATGAGTCATTTACTCTTGTTTCAACCTAAGTTCCTTGCCATTAGCATAGGAATTGTAAGGATGATTACATGTCATCACTACTTTCTTTGTTATTGTCTAACATGTTTAGGAATATTTTATGATTTAATCACATTTCCCATTTTCACATTATGGAAGAGATCATTATCCTTCACATATTATTTATTTGAATAGGGATCATCTTCCTTGTCCCTTTCACTTATCATGAGAAGTTTACTTTGTACTTTCTCATACTCACAAGTTGATCTGAGATAATCTCATATTCCATTTTATTGCACTTAGGATGCGATAGAAACATTTGTGCCATATTTTCAATTTCATTATGCTCTTTAGATTGTCTTAAAATGATTACTTGATCAGAGTAATCATAAAGAAAGAAATCTAAGAGTTCCATACTTACCCTTCCTTCAATAGTAGAATACCTGGCCAGGGTATACAAGTACTGATGTTAGGTGATATGCATCTTGTTTTACATTGTATACTTTACTTTTCATATCATCCAAGTCACACGACATAATATCCCTAGATTACTCCAGGCATCTCGTTTACATCTCTGCCTCTTTTATATGGACAAAAGAAATTATAAATAATTTAAAAGAATAATGGATAGAATATAAATTCTAGTCCTCAACATTTCTCCCCCTGCTCTCATAGGACAACCAAAGGGAAGTCAACAATAGCAATCCTTCTTATGATAATCAGATATAATCAAAAGAAGACATATCAGAATGAAAAAGATCTATCTAACTGTCACCCCTTGTGGTCATCTACCACTTCAGGTTGACTCAAAACATAGAGTCTATCTATTTCATGTGTTTCTTTTGCCTTTTTACACTATTGGGCTGTAACTTTTGTAAGCCATGTCAAGTCTGCCTCGGTAGTTGGGTCATTTCCTCCTTTCTTTTTTAATAAAAGGGTTTAGTATACTCAACATGTCTATATATAACATGTCTTATCCTCATACCATGGTCTTATCAGTCTTATTACCGATATAGAAGCTTAGTCAGGAGTTCTTACAGGTGAAAAGTTAGGACTTTTTCCTTTACTCAGTGACTATGCCCTGGTTCACTAGGCATTTATTGCACCGGTGGCACCAAAAACTTTGGCTTTTTAGAACAACTAGGCAAATGTCTCTAGAATTGTAGAGACATTTCCTTAATTCTCAGCTTATTGCCCTTCCTTGGGCATTGTCATCACAGATGTACTATCTGTCTATACTTATGGAAGAGTCTATTTTCTTGCCATATGTTAATCCTTCCCACATTTTTCACTGTTCCAACATGACTATGTCAATCTGGAACCCTTTCAGAATCCAAAGTATTTGCATTAAGGACTGGTAACCTAGGCTGTAATGCTAGTATCTAGTCTACTATATGCATCACTGTTGTCCTAACCAGCCCAACAAGAGCATAAAAAGTAGGATTGTCTATCCTGATTGGGTCAAGATGGGAATTATCAGGCACTCATTCTTCTCTTTCCTAATCCCTTACACCCTCTCCTTGTGCAACAACATTGCTCTCATCAACATGTTCCTCGTGTTCTCCAGTCATTTTTAAACTTTACCCTTTCTTCTGCATAAGTAGAAGTCACTATAGGGTATACTGGAGGATACTAGAACATACTCAACACCTTAGTCCTATGTCTCTGTAGATGAGTGAACCTTAAGCTCTAATACCAAAATATTGTGACGACCCGACAATAAATCAAACCATCACCAATGATATAATTGTCGAATAACCATAAGCAGTGGATTAACAAAATCACTAAAAATTAAAATCATTTTGCAAAGAGATCCTCTTCCAGGAAACACTTATTGAAAGAAGCAAAACTTTATATACATCAGGGTTCACATTGTACATACATTGTACCATCTCATCTCTAGGATAACATATAACAATTGCTTTGTCAAAACATATACTGAAGCAACATAAAACTTCAAGGCATATAAGCCAAAATCTCAGATTGTTTATAAAACCTTTACCTACTGATTCCAAGGACATGAGAGTACAAAGACGACACATAAGAATTCTATCTACAAGACACAACATGCAATATACTCAACTTGAGCTATTATTGTTGTCCATGTTGTTGTTGTTGTACCTCTGCAGTATGGTCTCTACCTCCTCGTCTGCGTCCACCTAAAAAAATGATGGTGACCAATGGGGTGAGACCCATGTCCCAACGAGAGATATAACTCTCTGCCAACAATATTGTTATCACAGTTAAACAATATAAAATAGGGCAGAGGATTCTTTTACATTAATAAGTAGGATTTAATCATTGTTTAAGCAGAGTAGACCAATATCATCTTCTGAAGCATTGCAGCCATATATGATAAAGCAGTAAATCATCTATTCATTTTATAAGGGATATGAAGAACATGTATAACATCTATCCATTTAAGATGTATAAAAGAAATGTAACATCAACTAGTGTTTTCTATATTCAATCCTTAAGCAAATACACTACATAGCTGATTACATATTTACAATCACACTTATGTCCTGAGGAGATGAGGTATACCGCTCATGCTCCAACCGACCACTGCAAAGTCAAAATTGGTACCATACAAGGTCAATGGAAAAGCCGACTGCCATGAAGTATGTCGTCTCATTCAGTGCGAGACCACTAGCAGGACATCTCGTGTTAGCAACAATTAGCTTACCAGGGTATACGTGTATCTTTGCTATAGAGCTACAGCCGCAGCATGCACTCTCTTCAGTGAGATTTCAGTTATCCATCCTTGACATTCATCATCATCGGGAGATTATGATACATCTGTGACGATTCAATCCATAAACCACGATATAACTCAGCAGAAGCATTCGATTAGTAGAGAAATACAAAAATCACCGAAAATTAAAACTTTTCGAGACAAGATCTTGAAATCATAATTCTTCTTTCATAGAAACAAAATAAACAGTTTACATCTCTGTTAAATCACTTCTTGAGTGATTATACACAGCCAGATACAAAATCTCAAAATTCGAACCAAAAACTCAGACCAACTAACTCCAAGGACCTGAGAGTACAGAGACGACATAGGACTATCTAACTACAAGACTCAGCAGTCAGTATCTCCACCTGAGATTCACTGCTGCTCCTGATGCTGCTGCTACTAGGACTGATCTCCTGCAGACTAGTTCCTTCGTCCTTGATGACCACCTAAAAAGTTGAAATCTACGGAGTGAGACAATTTTTTTAAATAATTGTCCCAGCGAGAGTTATAACTCTCTGCTAGAAGCTTTATTATAGCAATCAAAGGACAACATGAGCAATAAAAGCTTTTAAGGTAATCAACATCAGATTGATATTAAGTGGAACAACATCATTTAAGAATATGAAGAACATACATACTAAGCAGTATAATCATCAATCATTGTATCTCATAGTTCAATCTAAGTAGATATGCTACGCGGTTGATTATGTTTTACAAACATTATTATGCCCTGTAGAGATGAGGTATACCGCTCATACTCCAACCGATCACTGTTAAGTCGCATCGGTATCATACTTAGGTCATCAAAAGAGCCGGATTCTTATGACCTCATCTTCCTCAGTCAGAGTGAGGATATACATGCAGGATATCTAGTGTCTCTGCTACTATAGCTCACCAGGGTATTCTGGTACTTCGCTATTAGAGTCACAGTGGCATTCTGTACTCTCTTCGCCATCGAAAGATTTCTTGTTTATCTCTCATCGATGTGGTATAAAGGATTTCCTCGGGAGAATAGTGTTACATCACCCCGGTATAATCATATAGTGAAGGGTTGATAGATTAAGATACATCTACATCAATTCCTACACTAGGATGTAAGGATATACACATCCATATTCCCCCACATACTCAAAATTATGCGATCCAGGAGTTCCCTTAGGAAAACATGTTCCACCATCATTTAGCTTCTGACTATGATGGATCTATGATCAGGGCTCTACATGGTATGATTATACTTGATTAGTTAGGTACATTTCAGTATTATTTTAACATCATTCATGTTCTCAAACATTAATCATTAGCATAGAAGTTATGAAAGTAGAATACTAAATGCAACAAGTCTAACTCACATCAATTGTCATTTCTTAATCCTTTCATCACAAGTCATCTAATTAGTATAATCTTGATGATACACTTGGCTCTTACAGCCTATCATCTCATGTAATGCCACTTACTGGGCAACAGGATATGTCACTATTCATAAATCTAATAACATGCTTTCAATGAATATGGTATCATAATCCTTACCTGGATATGATCATCCTCATATAAGAACCTGCATGGTTAATTTAACTAATAATAGTAAACAATTCATTTCAAGAGTTGTACCTTCATACTCTTATAAGAGCTAGGTTCCCTGATTTACATCAATTAGGGTTATCCAATCCCTTCCATTATGATTAGAAATAGTGGTTCCTCCTTTCATACTTAGCTCATGAAGATTCATGCTTAAAAGCATAACCTGGAATTAAGGTAATTGTAAATTTCCTCACATTACCCCCAATTAGGGTTTACTATTCACATTACATGTTTTCACCCTAGAATTAGGGTTTACTAATCACTTTATAATGAATTGAACTCATAGCATCATCATGTATGAGAAAAATCATCATTGATGCCTTTAAATTAGGTTAAGATTCATCAGTTATCATAATTAGGGTTTTCATGATCTCACATAGGTGGATCATACCCCAATCATGCACATTCATATGTATTGATGGCACTTTACTTGAGTTTCAACCATAAATGGTACTTTCTCCCTCCTCTTACTAATAGATGGTGATTACATCACTCTATATTAGGTTGTGTCAAGTCCCCATTGATTAACATAAACCAAATCACCACTATCATATCATTAGGGTTTGATTAAAACAAGGTATTATTTAGTTGAACCCTTCAAGGGCATATTGGTAAAGTACACCCTTGATTACTATCATGGGTTAATCCATTAGTCACTTAGTCCCTTAATGTCTTAGGGTACCATTAGGGTTTAGATTAGACCACCATTGGACCAATTACACCTTCAAATGATTGAGCAAAAACAGCCCTAAAAGCCTCCAAACGGTTTCACCTCTCAACCTCCAAACGGTCTGGAGACCGTTTGGGGGCGTTGACCGTTTGGGAACTTTGACTTCCAATACCGCATGGGTCACCAAGACCGCATGGGTCTCCAAGACCGCATGGGTGCGTTGACCGTTTGGGCAAAGTTGACTTCCAAACCGTTTGAAGTTATGCGACTTGAAACTGGTTGATCTTAAACAATCTTGAGATCGATTGGTCCAAACGACCTTGAGATCGTTTGAGCCCAAATGGTCTTGAGACCGTTTGGCCCCAAATGGTCTTGAGACCGTTTGGATCCAAACGGTCTTGAGACCATTTGGTCCAAATGGGCTCAAAACCGCATGGACCTCAAAGGTGAAACAAAGGTTATAATCGATTATGGTTATCTATGTTGAAGCCTCCACGTGGCCATAACCTTGTTAACTACTTGTAAATTGAGTCAATTAGGGTTATCCTTAATCAATTTGGACACCAAATTGACCCTCAATTGAAAGACAATTGGGGTTGAATCCAACTCAATTAGGGTTTTCAATCGGCTAATCATCAATGTTCAACAATGTGAATCAAATTGAGGTTGAACCCATCAATTGACATCCAATTGGGCCCAAACTTGGTCCAAACGGTCTTGATATCGTTTGGACATCCTCCAAACGGTCTTGAGAACGTTTGCCCAAAGTTTCATTGAAATCTAAGTCGATTGGATAAGGGTTGAACCCTAATTAGGTCTAAAATCAGCATTTTTAATCAATTCATCAACCTATTGTGATTGGACCCTCAATCCATCAAATTTCCTTACCCTAGAACTCCAAACAGTCTTGGGTTGTCACCAAACGGTCTAAAGACCGTTTGGATGAACCCCCAAATGGTCTTGAGACCGTTTGGGTCCTTCAACCCAAAGTTCACCAAAATCTATCTTTGAAATCCACAATTCAACCCGATTAGGGTTTAGGGGGTTGAAGTGCCTTCAACTTGTGATTGGTTAGCAATTAGGTTATGATTCTTTGTAGATATTAAATTCAACATGATTAGAACAGACCTCTAAATGGTCTTCCCTTGGTCAACCCTATCAAATGGTCTTGGAGACCGTTTGAATCTAAACGGTCTTGCAAGACCGTATGAGATCAAACGGTTTGAGACCGTTTGATTTCAAACAGTTTGCAGACCGTTTAGACCAAATGGTCCAAGGTCGTTTGATAAAGTTTCCTAGGAATTCACGCCCATCATCTTCAACCTCTGTTCAGGTCGGTTACTCCACGGATTGCTTGCAAAAGTGCAAGGAAGAATAGGGAAGAAGAAGAACTAAGTACTAGTTTGCAAGAACATAAATATGCATAATAAAGCAAGAAGTTTAGAGTTATAAAACCCGCCTCAAACGTTGTTCCTAGAGCTCCAAGCTTCCATGCTTCAAGCCTTTAATGGCTTCTTAAGCTCCACAGGTTGGCCAAAGATGATTCTCCGAGGAAAGGTTGGGGAAAGTCTGCTAGAATAAGAAACCTAAGTGAGTTAACCATAAAACCAACCTTACACAAGGAATTCCTCCATGAATTCGAGCTAGAAGATAGTCTCTTCTCACCTTAGAACAAGTTGGTCGTCTCCTTGAGTTCCAGAGCTCTGCCTTGGTCGGTTGAGCAAGATGAGAAGTGAAAAAGAGAAGAGAATATGTTTACTTGGTTTGCAAAGGAAGAGGCTTATATAGCTTAGGTTAGTTTTCACCATAAGGACCTCTAGTTTATGGATTTCTCATCTAGGTCCCTCCTTCCTTCTAAGGTACGTTCAAACTATCATAACTTAAGTAAATCCCTATCAAAACTCACGATCTAAGGGTAAAGAAAACCAACATGCAACCTAAGGTACATATGTGAAGGGTCTCCTTACTCATACTAGGTGATTTTACTACAGAAGTCATTCTTCTTATCTGATTATTCAATTGAAGCGCCCCTTTCATCATTATTTCTCTAAATGATGTCAAGAGTCATAAAAGATATTCTAGAAGGTGTATTTTACAAGTTGCACCCCACATTTTGGGTAAATTGCACTTTACTCCAAAATTAGGGTTTTAAGCACAAGGATTGTTCCACAAGCTGCATCTTGATGCCCAAGCTTGGGAAATCCATCATACCTCATAATATTCACCCATATGATGTCTTATCATCAAAGGAACATCTTAACCTGTGTAAATTTTCAAGTTAACCCCTCTAACTGGGTAATTTGCACATAGGTCCCTGCATTACAAAACAATACTACAACTTTGTTTAAAAGGGGCAAAATTGAAAGTGTATGTTCCTCAGGAACTTAATTACATGCCAAAAGATAATTACAAGTATTAAATTACATATTTAGGCAAAACATCTAGGGTTAGCCTATAAACCAGGTCAGAGATGTTACAACATCCATCTTGGAATTATAATGAAGGAGATCTCACATCAATCCCTCATTAGGACGTCTGGATATTGGCGCCCATCGCCCCCACATATTCAAAAATATATGCTCAAGGAAATCCCATGGGAAGACTTGTTTCACCATTCAGCAGCTACTGATGTTGATGGATCTATGGTCAGGGCACTACATGATGAAATTCCACTTGATTAATTAGATGCATTACAATATCTTTTAGCATAAAACAAGTTTCAAACATGAATTATTGATTACTAGATCCGGGATCTCAGTCCCTTATCACATTATTGGGAATTCTCATCCCTTAACATTATCATCCTCATGATTACTAGATCTGGGTATTCAAACCCTTAGTTCATTATTGAACATTGTTACCAATTGTTAGGTTACTATTACCTCTAGGTCTTCAGACCACACTTGGCTTAACCCTTTCTCAAGGTATGTTGGCCTACACTTATCAAAGTGCCTTAAACTGATTACATCTTAATGTAACAATTGACATGACACACTTCATGTCTTACTCATCCAAGTATATTGGATTTGAGGAGCATCAAGGTGTATCAACCTTGAGGTGCTGGATGTAATATTTATCATGCCTTGGTGTATCACTTCCCTCATCACTTTTAAATTACTTAAGTTCATCAAGTTATCTTGTATTAGGGTATCTCCTATCCTAATACTTTATGCACTAACTCATCACATTTATCCTGTAGTGTATTGTCCATAAGTCACACACTTGAATTACCCAACTATCATCAAGTGATATGGACTCATCTCAAGTTAAGGCATTATTGATATAGGGTTGACCATTATCAACCACTTGAGGTGTTTCACCTATCAAGGTATCAACCAAACCATTACTTGGTGTTACACTCATCACTTCTAAGAGTGTTTTTCCCCCACCTTTACAAGGTGTATCGAATTGAATCGAATTGAATCATGTATGTCAAGTTGAACACCTTTACAAGATTTTCCCAAAACGATCTTACAACTGTTTCTTCAACTCACACATCCTTGTTGATGTCGTGTTTATGTGGAGCATAAACCCCTAACATATGACTTTCATACTATAGGTATATAACTAGACTGATCTCAAAGTAGGCCCTTCTAAGTAGTCAAACATTAATAATCTTATCAGGAGCCATGTTCTCACTTTCCCATACCACCTGGCACTTCTTAGATACCATAATTCCTTACCTTGGTATCTGTCATGTGTGTTGAAAACACATCACATCCTCATCATTTCCATCTCCCTATTGCTATTACCAAAGCCAAACATACAAAAGGATTTTTCATTCATCTTGGGACATTACTTATTACACATATCTTTATCTTGGAACCAAAGTCCAAGATGAACTGATCCTTTTCCAAGTATCCATCAATAGAATACTTCTAACTCATGCACATCAAGTGTTATAAGACTCACTTGATTTCCATGTCCCTAAAAGGAAAGAACATAAAGAAACATATTCCTCTTATCACCCCATCATCACCCAAGTTTGTTTATAAAAGAGAAAGATTATCATCTCCTATGATTATTGCATGAACTTTCAATTGTTCATGAGTCATTTACTCTTGTTTCATCCTAAGTTCCTTGCCATCAACATGTGAATTATAAGGATGATTACATGTCATCACTACTTTCTTTGTTATTGTCTAACATGTTTAGGAATATTTTATGATTTTATCACATTTCCCATCTTCACATTATGGATGAGATCATTATCCTTCACATATTATTTATTTGAATAGGGATCATCTTCCTTGTTCCCTTTCACTTATCATGAGTATTGTACTTTATACATTCTCATACACACATGTTGATATGACATAATCTCATATTCCATTTTATTGCACTTAGGATGTGATAGAAACATTTGTGCCATATTTTCAATTTCATTATTCTCTTTAGATTGTCTCAAAATGATTACTTAATCAGAGTAATCAGAAAGATAGCAATCTAAGAGTTCCATACTTACCCTACCTTCAATAGTTGAATACTTGGCCAGGGTATACAAGTACTGAGGTTAGGCAATATGCACCTTATTTTACATTGTATAGTTTACTTTTCATATCATCCAAGTCACGCGACTTAATATCCCTAGATTTCTCCAGGCATCTCATTTACATCTCTGCCTCTTTTACATGGACAAAAGCAATTATAAAGCATTTAAAAGAATATTGGATATAATATAAATTCTAGTCCTCATCATTTCTTCCTCCTGCTTCCATAGGACAACCAAAGGGAAGTCAACAATAGCAATCCTTCTTATGATTATCAGATAAAATCAAAAGAAGACATATCAGAATGAAAAAGCTCTATCTGACCATCACCCCTCACGGTCATCTACCACTTCAGGTTGACTCAAAACATAGAGTCTAGCTGTTTCATGTTGTTGCTTTTGCCTTTTTACACTATTGGGATGTAACTTTTGTAAGCCATGTCGAGTCTGCCTCGGTTGTTGGGTCATTTCTTCCTTTCTTTTTGAACAAAAGGGTTTAATATGCTCAACATGTATATATCTATAACATGTCTTGTCCTCATACCATGGTTTTATCGGTCTTATTACTGATATACAAGCTAAGTCAAGAGTTCTTACAGGTGGAAAGTTGGGACTTTTGCCTTTACTTAGTGACTAGTGCCCTGGTGCACTAGGCATTTATTGCACTAGTGGCACCAAAAACTTTGGATTTTTAGAACAAATAGGCAAATGTATCTAGAATTGTAGAGACATTTCCATAATTCTTAGCTTATTGCCCTTCCTTGAGCATTATCATCATAGATGTACTATCTATCTATACTTATGGCAGAGTCTATTTTTTGCCATATGCTAATCCTTCCCACATTTTTCATTGTTCCAACATGACTATGTCAATCATGAACCCTTTAAGAACCCAATGTTTCTACATTGAGGACTGGTAACCTAGGTTATAATGCTAGTATACAATCTACTATATGCATCACTACTGTCTTAACCTTCCCAAAGAGAGCATAAAAAGTAGGATTCTCTATCCTGATTGGGTCAAGATGGGAATTCTCAGGCACTCATTCTGCTCTTGCCTGATCCCTTTCACCCTCTCCTTGTGCAACAACATTGCTCTCAGCAACGTGTTCCTCATGTTCTCCAGTCATTTTTAAACTTCACCCTTTCTTCTGCATAAGCAGAAGTCATTATAGGGTATACTGGAGGACACTAGAATAGACTCAGCACCTTAGTCCTATGTCTCTATAGACTTAGTGAACCTTAAGCTCTGATACCAAAACTTTGTGATGACCCGACAACAAATCAAATCGTCACTAGTGATATAATTTCCGAATAAACATAAGCAACAGATTAACAAAATCACTAACAATTAAAACTATTTTGCAAAGAGATCCTCTTCCAGGAAACACTTATTGAAAGAAGCAAAACTTTATATACATCAAGGTTCACATTGTACATACATTGTACCATCACATCTCAAGGATAACATATAACAGTTGCTTTGTCAAAACATATATTGAAGCAACATAAAACTTCAAGGCATAAAAGCCAAAATCTCATATTGTTTATAAAACCTTTATGTACTGACTCCAAGGACCTGAGAGTACAGAGACGACACATAGGACTTCTATCTACTAGACACGACAGACAATATACTCAACATGAGTTATTACTGTTGTCCCTACTACTGTTGTTGTACCTCTACAGTATGGTCTCTATCTCCTCGTATGTGTCAACCTAAAAAAATGTTGGTGACCAACGAGGTGAGACCCATGTCCCAGTGAGAGATATAACTCTCCGCCAACAATATTATTATCATAGTTAAACAATATAAAACTGGGCAGAGGATTCTTTTACATTAATAAGCAGGATTTAATTACTCTTTAAGCAAAGTAGATCAATATCATCTTCAGAAGCATTAGCTATATATGATAAAGTTGTAAATCATCTATTCATTTTATAAGGGATATGAAGAACATGTATAACATCTATCCATTTAAGATTTATAAAATAAATGTAACATCCACCAGTGTTTTCCGTATTCAATCCTTAAGCAAATATGCTACACGACTGATTACATATTTACAATCACACTAATGCCCTAAGGAGATGAGGTATACCGATCATGGTCCAACCGACCACTACGAAGTCAAAGTCGGTACCATACAAGGTCAATGGAAGAGTCGGCTGCCATGACCTCTGCCGTCTCGGTCAGTGTGATACCACTAGTAGGACATCTCGTGTCAGCTACAATTAGCTTACCAGGGTATACTGGTATCTTCACTACAGCCGCAACATGCACTCTCTTCAGAGAGATTTTAGTTATCCATCCCCGACATTCATCATCATCGGGAGATTATGATACATCCATCTCGGAATTATAATGCAGAAGATCTCACATCAATCCCTCATTAGGACATCTAGATATTGGCACCCATCGCCCCCACATATTCAAAAATATGTGCTCCAGGAAATCTCATGGGAAGACCTGTTTCACCATTCAGTGACTACTGACGCTGATGGATCTATGGTCAGGGGACTTCATGTTGAAATTCCACTTGATTAATTAGGTGCATTACAATATCTTTTAGCATCAAACAAGTTTCAAACATGAATTATAACAGATGCTACAAAGAAAGGTGTAATACCTTTATCATGTACTTTTATAACCTTTGGAACACTTTGAATGTATAACATTCAGGATCTCAGTCCCTTATCACATTACTGGGAATTCTCATCCCTTAACATTATCATCATCATGACTACCAGATCTGGGTATTCAAACCCTTAGTTCATTACTGAACATTGTTACCACTTGTCAGGTAACTATTACCTCTAGGTCTTCAGAACAAGGTATACATGATACTTGTTGCACAAGCATCTCACATGGCTCATAAGGCCCATTTAAATGTCATGTCACCTCTCGCTAGGCAACAACTATTCACATGGTTCAAAAGGCCCATTAAACATCTTGTCACCTCTCACTAGGCAACAACTATTCACATGGCTCACAAGGCCCATTAAACATCTTGTCACCTCACACTAGGCAACAACTATTCACATGGCTCACAAGGCCCATTAAACATATTATCACCTCACTAGGCAACAAATATCTTTTAGGTCATCAGACCACATCAACATTATACTTTTTATACAAGTATTTAACATGTCTCACAAGGCTTATGCAATATGAGAAATACAATCTTTCCATTATTAGGGTTAGGGTTTCCCCTTTATAGTTGAATAGTGTTTCAAGTTCATATTATTAATTCAAACCCTAATTCATTGCTCCACACATCTAGGAGCATACATTGATATCATAAGTATTCAATCATACTTATTTATTCGCATCATTTATCATTAAATTCTTATCAACACAAAGTATGAGTTTCTCTCTCATCCTCACTATGATATTCATTACTTCATACTTTATTAACTTGGCTTAACCCTTTCTCAAGGTATGTTTGCCTACACTTATCAAAGTGCATTAAACTCATTACATCTTAATGTAATAATTGACATGACACACTTCATGTGTTACTCATCCAAGTATATTGGATTTGAGGAGCATCAAGGTGTATCAACCTTGAGGTGCTGGATGCGATATTTATCATGCCTTAGTGTATTACTTCCCTCATCACTTTTAACTTACTTAAGTTCATCAACTTATCTTGTATTAGGGTATCTCCCATCCTAATACTTTATGCACTAACTCATCACATTTATCATGTAGTGTATTGTCCATAAGTCACACACTTGAATTACCAACTATCATCAAGTGATATGGACTCATCTCAGGTTAAGGCATTATTGACATAGGGTTGACCATTATCAACCACTTGAGGTGTTTCAACTATCAAGGTATCAGCCACACCATTACTTGGTGTTACACTCATCGCTTCTAAGAGTGTTTTGCCCTCACCTTTACAAGGTGTATCGAATTGAATCATGTATGTCAAGTTGAACACATGTATTGGGTTAGTTGTATATCAGACCAGTCATCATCATACCCTCATACCCATACCCATCAAGGTATCAACCTTACCAATCATATGGTGTATCATCTTCACCATACATGGGTGTAACATCCTCACCTCACTTGAAGATATTGGCCACACCATACTTTAGTGTATTGACCATCACATGCTCTAGGGTATTAACCACCTTTCCACTTTTGTCATATAGTGTATTGGGTTACCCACCTTATCATTTTAGAGATGTGTTCTCAACACCATATCATCCAAGAGGTGTATGCTTAACCCAATATTGGTTTAGAGGTGTGTGCTTGCTACCCATATCACTTTAGAGGTGTATGTATACTTACCATCTAGGGCAAGAGGTGTATGCTTACTTACCATATCACTTTAGAGTTGTATGTTTGCTTACCATCTTGGGAAAGAGGTGTATGCTTGCTTACCATGTCACTTTAGAGGTGTATGTGTGCTTCACATCATATCGGGCAAAGAGGTGTGTGTATGCTTCACACCATATCAGGTAAAGAGGTGTGTGTGTGCTTCCATATTTCCCATGAGATGTATCTTAATCACTATATCATTCATGAGGTGTGTGTTTGTGTCACCATATCGTGCATAAGGTTTATTATCATGACCATATTGTTGTAGAGGTGTATCACCATCACCATCTATGGTTTCAACATTCTATCGGGCAAGAGGTGTATCCTTCAACACCATATCGGGTTAGAGATGTGTATGTGCTTGACATCATATTGTGCCTAAGGGGTATATTTGACCTCATATCGTGTAATAGGTGTATACTACATCACCATATCATGCAAGAAAGTATAAACTCATATCCATATAGTTTTAGTGGTGTAGGTGCATCACGATATCGGGTTAGAGGTGCTTGCTTATGTGCTTGAACCCGATATCACTTTATAAGGTGAAACCATCATCTTCAACTCTAGACCTTCGTTCTACTTGTGGATAAAAGGTCTAAGAAACTACTAGAACTCATATATATATATATATATATATATCAAGTATTCAAGAAAATTTCGAAATTGAAAGTAGATCATCTAATATAGCAAGAAAGATGGTGAGTAATAACATGTTTGGGTTCAAGTTATATAACTCACATCAAGAACAACTTCAAAGCTCCAAGCTCTAAAACTTCATGTTCCTAAGGTTGAAGATGACTTATCAAAAGACCAAGGATTGTTCACAACTCCTTCATTTACAAGGAATCACCATAGTTAAGAACTTGGTGAAGAAGAAAAGAAAGGAAGATCATAATGCTAGATCCATGCTTCAATCCAAGGTTGAAGATGATCATAGATTTACCTTAGGGTTAAGGCTTGAGCTCCTTCTTGCTCCCTATCACCATGCATGATACCTCACTACTTATGCACTATATGCCCTCACTTGTGGCCAATATCACTTTCACTTGTGGCCAATATCACTCCACTATTGCTGATATCAACTTGCTATGGTTGATATCACTTGCTATGGCCGATACCAAGGCCCTATGCACGATAACACTTCACATGTGAACAATACCAAGACTCTATGCACGATATCTAAGAGCAAGGATGTAACATCCTAGGATTTCAGGCCTCGGATAAAACACTCTTAAAAGGAATGATTGGACTACCCATACCACCAAGGTTCACCTCCTTTTCTGGGAGCCCATCTCTTAAGAACTCCATAGTTAAGCGTGCTCAGCTTGGAGTAGTACTAGGATGGGTGACCAGTCGGGAAGTTGATCCTGGCTTGTGCGTCAGTGTGGACAAAGTGCGCAGTTAAGGCTAGTGGTGGTATGTGGGGCCAGTCGTCATTCCTGAAACTCTACTAGAGCCTAGGGTAGTGGGCCCGGGCATTACAAAGGAGGTGGTAGGATTCGAAAATTTTCACTAAGAGGTGAAAGGAAGGGTATATATACTTGATGTTCATGAAAAAGTGTGTATATGAGGTGTCATCATCTTAAGCTCCTAGGTGCCACGTGTCCATGCATAGTTGATATGTGTATATGCATGAACTCACATTTATATTGTCATTCAAAACACTTGAGGATAATCTAGAGATGATATTTTGGCCATTAGTTATATTTTTTGATAAGATATCTCATCTTTTTCTTACAAATCATGCAAACCGATACAACTTTTGCAAGGAGCATCTAACTCATCATGGATCACCTCCTTGAGGTGCTTTGACCATCATGGACTTTTCCAAGAGTTCACAAACTGATACGGGATCCCCTCTATGGATCCTTGGCCGATAGGAACTCCCATATCAAGTCTACAACTCGATACAACTCAACTTAGGGTTTCACATTCAACCCCTTTCTTGGTCTTTTCATCACCAAGAATACTACCACTAAAAAATGATTCAAACATGGTGTATCCTTCTTTATATCTCCTCTAAATGATACATAGAGGAAGTAGGAACACTCTAGAGGCGGTAACTTGCATATCAACCCTACATTTTGGGTAAATTACAATTTGTACCAAAATTGGTGCACAAGGTACTAACATTATTCAAACAAGTTCAAACTTGGAATTTAGGCTTTCCACAAACCACCACTTAGCATCATTATCTCTCTTATGATTCTAAAACACTTAAGGGATGTTCAATATGTGAAAATTTCCAATATAACCCCTCATATTGGGTAAATTGCACTTTGGTCCAAAACAAAGGAACATTGCTCAAACAACATTCAATCAGGACCAAACTTGAAACATAAGTGTGTCACATGATAACAAAACACCCTAGAGGATTATATTAAAGTTATAAGCAACTTACATAGCCAAAACAAACAAG
Source organism: Alisma plantago-aquatica (assembly GCA_963693085.1). Lineage (NCBI taxonomy): Eukaryota > Viridiplantae > Streptophyta > Magnoliopsida > Alismatales > Alismataceae > Alisma > Alisma plantago-aquatica. The sequence goes on along the minus strand of OY856411.1, from coordinate 721,257,550 downwards.
GTTAAATCATAACCCAGGTCAGGGTCATTACACCTTGGGCTTCATCCCATGGTTAGCCGAGCACTATGAAGGTCCCTATTCTATAGTGGAGTGATCCTACAGCCTCCTCTCTCTCTCTATAAGCTTAATCACTTGCTACATCCATTAGAGTGAGTAGGATATTTGTAAGAGAGTTCGTCCTACATGTATATATTGTGAGGCTCTCACTTCCACCACCTCCCTATCTCTCATTTCAACCATGAAGATGAAGGTTCTCTAACTTGGCTAAGAGAGGTGAAGAAGAACAAGGGAAGGCGTCCCTTGGTGAAGATCAAGGCTAAAGACTTGGAGCAAGAGTGGGTAAGCCCTTGGTGAAGGCAGAAGACTCCTTGCTCAAGTGGGTAAGTCCTTGGTGGAATCGTCTCTGAGTGAAGGTGAAGTCAAAGGCTGAAGATCCAAGAAGAGTGGAAAAGTCCTTGAAGGCGGAATACTTGTACTTGAGTGGGTAAGACCTTGGTGAAGGCTGAAGACTCTTGAAAAGTGGGTAAGTCCTTAGTAAGTAGGATACTCTTTGTATTGGATAGGTAAGATCTTTGGTTGATCATGTATTGTAAGTCTTATGAATGTATATAAGAGTGTAATGGTTAAGAAATCCTAGAGGTTGACCTATCTAGGTAGTGGACTAACTCACTTTTAGTTTGAAGTGTAGAATCACTCTACATATCTTGTCACTTGGTGTATGCTCAATCTCTCTCTCCATTACTATGCATATTTTAGTTGCACTCAAACTTCCTATTTATCAACCTTATCTTTTGATATATCTTGAAGGTCTAATGAATTTTGTTTAATTGCATTCAGCTCTATTCACCCCCACTCTAGAGCATCCAATCACCCATCTAGGATCCAACAATTGGTATCGGAGTGGGTTTCTTCAAGCATACTTCAACAAGTAGGATAAGATGGGTGACTACCAAGGTGGGAGATACTTCATCAACCTTCCAATATTTGATGGGAGTAACTTCCTCTATTGGAAAAGAAGGCTACAGTTCTACATCCAAGAATCAAGTCTTGAGCTATGGCAAATGGCGGACCATCCATACAATCTACCGGTGACAAAGATAGAAGAATGGGATGAAGCTACCATGAAGAAAGCCACCTTGAATGCAAGAGCTATCAACATCCTCTATGCCACCATGACCTCCACCGAGTTTAATTGGATTTTTTCTTGTGAGACGACCTATGAGGTATGGAGAAAGTTATGCATCACTTATGAGGTAACTCAACAAGTGAAGCAAAGCAAAGTCCATATGCTCAATGGGCTATTTGATAACTTCAAGCACTAGTACAGAAATGACATATAATGTCACATTTTCTCACATCGGTTAAAACTAAAACTTCGACGTGAATATAATACGATGTCAGTTTAACACGACAACTGAAACCTATATGTGAAGGTCTTCTGCTTTACAAAATACACGGGTATCACTTTTTCTTTAACGTCAGCTTGTCAAAATAAAAACTGATGTCCAAAATTACCCGCGAAATACAATTTTCCAGGGAAAAAAATTTGCCTCAAAAATTTTTAATTCGACGTTGGTTGGAGAAACACTGACGACTCATGTTCCGTGCCAAGCCCCACAAAAATTTTATCCCCCCATATGTCGTCGGTTGTTTAGAAAATAACTGATGCCTAAATATCCTTCACGAGGCAAAATTCATTCCTTATTTGGCGTCAGTTTTTCACAAGAACCGACAAGGATGTGTGTTCTCATGTTGCCCCTGCAAAAAGTTTTCCCCCCAATTTACCTAATCAGTGTTGATGTTAGGGGAGAAACCAAAAAATATGATTGTAACTCAAGAACTTTTTTTGTCGACATATGTGGATAGACATTGGTTATTATACGTTGAAACCGATGACAAACACCCCGTCCTTGTGCAAATTTTTTTGTTTGAAGTTGTAGAGAGGTGTCAGTTATGAGTTTTGACTGACGTCTATTGTTTTTAAGCATGAATTTTACACAATAACCGACATCGATAATTAACTGAATAGCACCCGCGTGAACCAGACTCTTCCCCTTCTCTATTTCATTCTCAATTCCCTGTTGTCGCTCAAGCTAGGTCTCCCGATTCTGTGTTGTCACTCACCGCCGCCGCTGCTGCTGCTGTGGAGAGGAGCTCATCGCTCACCGCCGCCGTTGTTGCTGCTATGGAGAGGAGCTCGCCGCCACCACTGTGGAGAGGAGCTCGCCACTACCACTGTGGAGAGGAACCGCCACTAAGGATCTCTCTGCCGCCGTTGTTGCTGCTGTGAAGAGGAGCTCACCATCGTCGTTGTGGAGAGGAGCTTGTTGCCACTATTTTGGAGAGGAACCACCGCTGAGGAGCTCGCCACCACTCTAGTTTAGTCATTGAGGAGCTATCCGTTGCTGCTCTAGTCATCTGCCGCCGCTCCAGTTCATTCGCCGCCGCCTCCGCTCGCTTGTTCAGTCATCTCCTCCATTGACCACAACCATAGTCTGCCATCCTGCCACCGCTCGCCATCTGCTTCACCACAACTTCAATCATCTTCGTCGTTGTCGCTTGCCATGTGCTTCACATCTAGCTACGACCACCTCCACCTCCAGCCACCACCACCACATCCTGCTCCACCAATGCGGTAAGTTTTCTATAAGATTATTATTGATTAATTAGGGTAGATTAATATTGATTAATAAGGGTTAATGAGGAATGAATGAACTTAGTTCAATATATAATTGTTCTCCAAAATTGTATAGTTGATTAATAACGATTAACTAGGGTTAATGATGAATGAATGAATTTAATTAATTGATATTGCCTTCTTTCTCTCTTGTTTGTGATTGATTTAACTAAATTCAATATATAATTGTTCTTCAAAATTGTGTAGTTAATTATTAATGATTAATTTGGGCTAATGATGAATGAATGAACTTACCCAAATGGAAGAATGAATTGAATTAAATGATGTTACACAAAACCTAGGATATGAACGATGATGCTATGATTGTAGGTATATGAATGACAACATAGATACATGTATTTTGTTAGCCTAGAAACCTATTCGAGATTTACTCAATAGGAGTAAATCTTGGATAGTCCCCAGTTTGGGACTGTTCTTGAACACTTAATCTCACTTAGGATGTAACTATATAATGTGTATTCGGTTTTCATGATGTTTTGTCAACACTTCCCTGTTTGTTCTCTAAGTACATATGTTGGTGGGCATTTGCCCATGTACATCTATGTACTTGGAGAATTGTGGGAAAATGTTGCTAAAATTTCTTGAAAATCGAATACACATTATACACTTACTAGTGAGATTAGGTGATCAAGAATGGGATAGGTGGTACAGATTTATTATATATAAGACCCTAAACCCTAAACTTTTAACCATAAACCCTAATCTTTTAACCCTAAACCCTAATCTTTTAACCCTAAACCCTAATATATACTTGTTTTCTCTTTGATCATAGAATGGATAGATCATGGATGTCCATTCCAAATCACTGCACCCCAGAGCTTATTTCAAGTCTTGATCAATTTATTAGATTTGCCACGGAACATAGGAAACAACCTGGAGATAGGTTCTACTATCCATGTAGGCATTGCAGTAACAACTTAAAAGTCAGCACTAGTGACAAAATCAAAAGTAATGTCATGTACAATGGCATTGTACAAGGCTATGTAGAATGGCACTGGCATGGAGAGATTTCAAACCTGAAATCAGTGGATGTCGATAGCAGTGCTTGTGTGGAAGAAGAAATTGCCTCCGATGACGTAGATGTGAACGAACCAGTTCCAGTAGACATCATTGATGCGATTCTGGATAGTTGTGGGGTAGAGCACAGTGATATGCCTCCCATGTTTAGAAACATTGTGCATGATGCTGAGAGATCGTTATACACAGGTTGTATTAAGTTTACGAAGCTTAGCATTGTGTTGAGATTGTATAAGTTGAAAGCTAACAATAGATGGAGCGACAAAAGCTTCATGTCATTGTTGTCTTTGTTGAAAGAAATTCTTCCTGAAGGAAACAAGCTGCCAATCTCAACATACAAGTTAAAAAAATTGTTGTGCCCAATGGGAATGGAGGCCAAGAAGATACACACATGCTCGAATGAATGTGTATTATTTCAAAAGGACTGTGGATTTGAAAGATTGTCCAAAATGTGGTGCATCAAGGTATAAAATGACGACTTTGAGGGAGTCCAAAATTAGTTCCCCTGCCAAGGTGATGTGGTATCTACCTATAATATCCCAATTTCAACGCTTGTTTGCAAATTCGATAGATGCAAAGAATTTGAGGTGGCTTGCAGATGTTAAGAAAAATAATGATGGGATCCTACGACATGTGTCTGATTCCCCATAGTGGAAGAAGATTGATTTATTGTACCCTAAATTTGGTGAAGAAGTCAGGAATCTATGACTTGGGCTTTGTATAGATGGGATGAATCCGTACGGGACATTGAGCAACCAACATAGCACTTGGCATGTTATACAATCTTCCTCCCTGGTTGTGTATGAAAAATAAGCATGTTATGCTGTCGTTATTGATATCAGGCCCTAAACAACCTGGAAATGATATCGATGCTTATCTTGAACCTCTGATTGGTGACTTAAAGAAACTCTGGGGTGAAGGTGTGATGACCTATGATGCTTCATGAAGAGAGACATTTCATTTGCACGCTATGTTATTTTGCATTGTTAATGACTTTCTAGCATATGGGAATTTGTCTGGATATAGTGTCAAAGGATCGAAAATGTGTCCTATATATGAAGAGAACATTGATTCAATATGACTAAAATATGGTAGCAAGACTGTATATCTTGGTCATCGAAGGTTTCTTCCAAAATTCCATCTGTACTGTAGGTTGCGCAAAGAGTTCAATAGACGAAATGAGGAAGAGAGTGCACCTAAACCTATTCCAGGGGAGGTTGTTTATGAAAGAGTAAAATACTTTGTCAATGAATTTGGTAAGAGATCATAATGTACCATGGACACACAGAGTGACAAATCTTTATTCAAGAAGAAGTCAATATTTTGGGATCTTCCTTATTGGAATTCTTTGGAAGTCAGGCATTGTATCAATGTCATGCACATTGAGAAAAATATTTGTAATAGCATCATAGGTACTCTATTGAATATACCAGGTAAGACTGAAGATGGGATAAAATTCAGAATGGACCTACGTGAAATGAGAATAAGGAAAAAATTCACAGAAATAGTTAGTAGTGATTGGAGAACATACTTACCTCCTGCTTGTTACATGTTGTCTAGAAAGGAGAAGAAAGCTTTTTGTGATTGCTTGGTAAATGTTAAGGTGCCACAGGGTTACTCATCCAACATTTGTAGATTGGTATCAATGAAAGATCTGAAGGTGATAGGTCTTAAATATCATGATTGTCACACTCTAATGCAACAAATATTGTCCGTGGCAATTCGATCTATACTGCCGAAGCATGTAAGGTTTGCAATCACCAGACTGTGTTTCTTTTTCAACAATTTGTGTAGCAAAGTTATTGATCCTGAGACTCTCAATAAGTTGCAAAGAGAAGTGGTTGTTACCCTATGTCAGCTTGAGATGTATTTTCCTCCTTTGTTCTTTGATATCATGGTACATCTTGTTGTCCACTTGACTAGGGAAGTGAAAATGTTGGGACCAATTTTCTTATATTGGATGTATCCTTTTGAACGATACATGAGAGTTTTTAAAGGTGATGTTCGAAACTGTTATCACCCTGAAGGGAGTATTATTGAGGGTTATGTGGTGAGAGAGTTTATGGATTTTTGCAATGACTTTCTGAGTGGTAATGACGCTCATGTTAATGACAAGAATATTGAGGAGTATTCTTGCAAAGGAATTTTAGGATCACAGATGAAAGTAATCAGTCGTGAGCTATTGGAACAAGCTCACTTGTATATTTTACACAACATCGATGAAGTGAGTGTTTATATCGAGGAACATACCAATTTCATCAAGAAACAATATCCTCGAGCCAATTCAATGTGGCATGCTAGAGAGCATAACAAGACATTTATTAAGTGGTTTGAAGATAAATTCTTACATCAACTATCTCAAACACCAAATAATCTTGTTGAAAATATCAAATGCATCACCTTTAAACCAAAATTGAATGTTATGTCTTATGAAGGGTTTGACATAAATGGGTTCTCATATTACACATGAAGATGATAAGAGCCTCGTCCAAAATAGTGGGGTCACCCTTCAAGCGGCTTCATTGTTTTTTGCTAGTGCAAAGAATAAGAGTCCACGTGAATCTAAAATGTCACATTACTATTTCATTGAAGACATATGGGAGTTTGACTACGTAGCTTTTAGAATTCCACTCTTTAAATGTAATTGGGTTGATACCAAAGGAGTTATAGTGGATGAATTGGGTTTTACATTAGTGAACTTTGAAAAGATTGGAGAGAAGGGTAAACCATTCATATTAGCATCACAGGAAAAACAAGTATTTTATATCGATGATCTTTCAAATGATAAATGGTCAGTTGTTCTTCACGATAAAAGACAATTCATTGAAGATCCTATAGATGAAGAAGAGTATTATGATAAGTATGATGACTCGAATCCATTCTCAGTTGGGTTGCCAACACCACTAAATATTGAAGCTAACGATGACTTGTATGTACGCGGAGATCACACCGAAGGAATGTTAATTAATAAAAATCATAGTATTAGAGGAATATTTTTATTTTTTTTATATGTTTTATTTTCCTGAATGTGAACTTTACAATGTTTTATTATCTTCTAGTTATGTTGAATGTTAAATGTTTGCACTTTTAGATGGCTGAGCATGAGTATGATGACCGTGATGATGATTATTGTGAGGGTGAGGATATCAATGCGGTGCCTCACAATGTAAGTTTTAAAATATATCCTATATTTCTATCTATATGTCCATTTATAAGTTATATCCTATAAGTGTGTTTTTTTTGTCAAATTTTAGGTTGATGATGTACCCCCTAAAGAACTTGGGGCACTTGATGAGCAGTGAAAAAAATTTAAAAAAGTGAGGGGCATCACTATGATGAACAAGTTACTACAACAAAGGGGCAATGGACCCAAACTGGTTGTGGATTTTGATCATGTAGGAAATCCAGTTGGAGTGAACCGCAACTTGTTTATTTCATATCTTGGGATTCTTACTCGTAGCCATTGTAGTCCTAATGTAGAATATTAGCATAAAGTTTCTAAGGGGAAGAAAGACTTTGTATGGAAGGAACTATGCATGAGTTATTATTATTTGCAATTCTATTTTGCAGATTACTAATTTTTAGGATACTAGTTAAATATATGAAATTTTGCAGAGTACATTTGAACTGGATGAAAGCCTACATCGTAAATGCATGATGCAATGTTGTGGGAGGGTCCTAAGGAACTATAGGACAAATCTCACTTGAGATTGCATACGAGATGATGAGAAGAGGAAGAAGTTAGCCACTGAGAAATGGAACTACCTGGACCCCAACGACTGGGAGGAGTTTGTTGCCAAAAGAAAAACTGATGAATTTAAGGTATTAAGCGCCACTCCCAATTTAATTAATATACATTCTTATGTATTCACCTATTCAAGATTGACCTTTAGTGTTACTAACCAAATCAATGTGCTTACTAACAAGGCTATCGGTGATGCTCAAAGAGCAAGGCATGCACTGAATGTGCATGACCACACGATGGGTCCAAAAGGCTATGCAGGCGTTCGCCAAAGACTACATGTTGTTGCTCCTGCTGAATCTGCTGCTACTCAGGAGACTGGGGAGTCCTCTACTATTACTCCCTCACCTCTTCCTCTCCATGATGTGTGGATAGCTGGGAGGCAAAACAAGAAAGGAGATATAACCAAACCCGCAATTGCTGAGGCGGCTACAAAAATGGTAAAATTCAACTCTCAGAGCAATTGATATTGATTATTGTTATGTTAATTACCAATTTATATTGATGGAAATTAGCGAGAACTTCATGAGCAGAGGAAGCAAGGCAAGTTCATCCCTGAGGGCACAAGGGATGAATTGATAGTTTCTCTTAGTAACCCAGAGCATCCTAGACGTGTTGGTGTAGGCGCTAGTGTGGGCATAAAAGCATTCTTTGGGCCATAATAGTGCAAACATGTCCCAAAAGAGGGATTTCCAAAAGCTGAGGTAACCTATTCTTTTTTAGAATGTTATTACAAAAGGGAATTCAATAATCAAAATCTAGCATTTCTTTTGTCCATGTATAGGTAGATGAGTTAATTGATAGGAGAGTCAAGGAAGCACTTGATAAGAGACTCCATGAAGCAATGAGCAAGTGGCAGGTGTCTCAGCCAGCCACTCAGATAGTACCTGTGGTGTTTCGCTCTTCTCCTACTGTAGAGGTGGTTGGGATTAATCTTGTAGACCCACCACCTAGAACATCCACTATAAGTATTTTTATGACATAATAGCTCATTTTTTCAAGATGATATATTTATGCATATATGTATATAACATACTTTATGTAAATTGGTAGGGGTTGAAGTCCTGTCATCTAAAAAGCAAAGAATTTATCATTTCAAAGGTCGAGGCTTACCCACCCTTTCTAGGGGACATGTTTCATGGCATTCCAGTACCAGATGGTGTGGTTCATGTGAACTCAAGACTTGTACTCCACCATTGGAGGCATCATCCATTGCCATATGCCCACCTAGATTCTAAAACACTTGGTGAAGCAGAAGGCAGAGTGATATTGTGGCCCAAAATGGATATTGTCTATACTGATATTTTATGGTAAATTTACATTACATTAATTTTTTAGCGTGTATATACGATTCAATTGATCTGAAATTATATATACAAGTCAAAAGGAAGAAACCCACTACAGCTCGGCCTCCACCTCCTCCTAAAGTACCTAGTTGGCTTCCAAGGGACCTATATGACTCGTTAGGTCCTAATTGTAAGGGTATGGAAATATGGATAGGCAAACATAACCTAAATTGTCCTATAAATGTTTCTATTTTGGTGGATGTTGTAGGAAAATCATATGATAACAATCTATTTATACAAGATATTTTGGAGTTGTTTCGTTATGGTTGGCCGAACACATCTATGATGGAGCTATGGATATGGTGAGATCTTGTTTATATATCCATATACCTTATTTTATATACGATTATATGGTTTCTTATATATTAATGCATACGTAATACATGTTTTGCAGCCACTTACACACGATCTGTAAAGATTTTTCATTTACCCATGTGGGATTTCTACTTCTATCTTTGATTAGTCGCGTAGATAAAGAGCCTTCATCAGTTACCTCATATTGCTCTATCACTTTTAAATATTTTGGTAAAAAAAAGAAGATGGTGATAATAGCTCCATTCAATGTTGAGTAAGTTTACTTTGCTTATAATTTGGACTTAAGAAAATTACATTTTATTGTGGATTTTGAGTTATTAATTTTTAACTTTCTTACCTCTAATGCTAAGTATTGGGAGTTAATGGTTATTGTCCCCAAGACGTGGACTATTTATTATCTGGATCCTTCGGGGAAGGAATTAGACTCATTATATGGACACTCGATGAAAATTCCATTATTCACATAAGAAATCTTTCATATTTTATATCCGCTAACATATATTATTACAATACTATTTAATAATGCAATTTAATGTGTTACATTAACATGTAGGGCTTTAATAGAGTTCAAAAAAGCTAGAGGAAACATGTCCAAGACAAAGAAACCATTACTTTGGGAGAATGTGAAAGTAATTTCTTGACTCCAATGTATATATTATTTATGTGAACTATGCTTGTTTATATTTGTTAACATTTTGTATGTTTCAATTTATAATGTGCTACACAAAACAACAGTTGGGCATGTGCATACTATGTGATGTGATATATGGACCTAATTATCAAACATGATGCAATGGAAATCGATGCCATACAACAGGTATTATATATAGTCTCATTAGAAAATATGAAATATATCAATCTTATTATATATTATTAATTATATATATATACTTCATTCTCTTTGCAGGCATTTAAAATTGACTTCACTATAGGTGAAAAGTTATCAGATGTACATACTCTATATATGATGGAAGAATTAGATGATGTAAGAGAACAATGGCCAAAAGCCTTACAAGTAGTGGGAATGTTTTATTATCATTGGAATACTGATAGTGATGATGACGATGATGATAACGACAGCGATAAAGAATGATATTTCTAAAATTTGGTGTCATAATTATTTCAATATTTGATGACATGTTAAACTTTAAAACACACACTTATATATACATGTCTGAATGAATTTTTTTTTAATTGTCTTATCTATATACATATGTGTAAATGTGAAGATGAATACATGAATGTTTCTACATGTGTCTGAATGTGAAAAGAGATGAATGAATGGAACTGTAGGTTGCTACATGTGTGTGAATATGAAATGGAGGAATGAAATAACTATAGGTTTCTACATGTGTGTGATGAATCATATATTGAATTAAATGTGCTTATACATGTGTGTTAATCACATGATCCATATAATAATGTTGTCCATGCTTGTTAATTTTGCAGGTTTGTGGCCTGTTGTTGGCTGAAATCAATGGATGTTGTAAACCTACAGTTCAGAACTGAACTGCAGGTTCTACGTCCTGCTGACCAGTCGGACAGTAGGCCTACAAGCTGATAATAAAAAAATCAAAACATAGTCATCGATTAACAAAAGAAACTAACAACAAAAACTTAACTCGCCGGTGATTAATAGTTAACTGACATCTTTTTCCATAATGGTGTCAGTTACTATTTGGTTAACTTACAAATTGTCAATAATTTTAGGTCAATGGAGTCAGTTTTTTGTTGCTAACCGACACCTATGGTCTAACCTGGGGCCAATTTTTTTTTTTCGGGATGGGATGTGGTGTCATTTTTTACTTGATAATCGATGCCTATGGTCCCCCTGCTGGCGCATTTTTTTGGGATGCAATTGGGGGATGACTTTTTGTCGTCGGTTATGAAACTGATGTTGAAGGCGTCTACATTTAGTGTCACCCACTTGGGTGTCACTTAGAAACCGACTTCTAAAGTCATATTTAACTGACACTAAAGGTGATATAAGTGCTAGTGAAGATGAGAAAGGAGGAGAAGATAGCCAACATGTACTCAAGGCTCAACACCATTGTGAATGGTCTTGAAATTCTAGGACATCCTATGAGTAGAGGAGAGATCAACTCAAAGATCCTTAGAACTCTCCCCAAGAGATGGGAACCCAAGGTGACTTCCATTGAAAAAGTAAGGTCTCTTGATGATATCCCCATTGAAGAGCTCATTGGAAATCTACAATCCCATGAAGCCACACTTGATAAAAGAGAAGAAGTTGAAAGACAAGAGGAGAAAGAGCTCAAGAGAATGAAGAAGGCAAAAATGAAGGCTCAAATTGAAGCTATTATGGGACAAGCCTCTCCATCCTCTCATGTTGAAAAAGATGCCATGTACTCCAAGGGTAGATTGTACAAAGGCAAGAATTTCTCCTCTATATGATGCCTTAAATTTTGAAACAAGGGTCACTTCAAGATAGATTGTCTACAAGGCAAGAATACCCATCACAAGAAAAGAGAAGAGAAGTACAAGATGAAGGAGAATTGGCACTCAAGCTCAAGTGACTCCTCCAACTCAAGCTCAAGTGAAGATTCAAGTGAAGGATCAAGATCAAGCTCTAGTATTGAAGGAGAATGCCATTTTGGTCTTATGGCTTCTACAAGAAAAGACTCAAATGAGGTAAATCTAAACTCTTTAGATAAAGAACCTTTAATTGCTATCATTAATACTACGTGTGCCTCTCTTAGGTCTTCTAAACGGAAAAGGAAAAAGCTTGCTAGAATTATTGATAATATGCATATAGAATTAGATGATCTTGAACATGCTAATATTTTCTTGCTTGATGATAAAAATGCTTGTCTTAGTCAAGTACATTCTCTTAAACTTGAAAAATGCTAGTTTGCTTGATAAGATTAAATTTCTAGAAGGTCAACCTCTTATGCCTAGTTCTAATGAAGAGCATGCTTTAATTGTGGATTCTCTCATGCATGATACTAATGTTCTTAAATCTGAAAACAAGGACAATGATTTTGTTTTGCAAGGATTAGAATCTGAAAATGGTGTTTACTTTATAAGATTTCTTTTCTTGAAATAGAAAATGCCTCCTTGCTTGCTAAAATTAATGTTCTTGAATCTTGTTCTAGTGGAGAGAATAATGTTGTTGCTCTTCATATTGATAGAGATTCTTATTTAACAAAATCTCTTTGCTTAGAAAATGATTTTTTGCATGCTAGAGATAATATCAATCATTTGTCTTCTACTATTTCTTCTCTTATGCATGATAATGATAGTTTGAGATATTCTTTGCAAAGATTATTAGTTGGTAAAAGGAGTCTTAATGGCATCCTACACCATACTACTAAACAAATTGGTAGACATAGTTTAGGATATGATAGTAGTCAAAGGAACAACAAAGGTAAATGACCTCCAATATTCCATGGAGAATCCTCTAGCTCCAAGATTATGGGCACATGCAAATATTGCAATGAAGTTGGTCATTATTGTACTCATTTTCCTTTTAGGAAAGCACCCAAGAGAAATAGAACTTGGGTTGCTAAGCTAACCCCTGCGGACCCAAAAACATGATTAGGAACCATTTCATCTTTCTTCTTGTAGGTACTTGCAAATGGATTGACTTGAGCTATTGAATTGCAAATTGACTTCTCAATCCACATGAAAGAAGAAAGGTGAGATGTGTAGAGAGTGACAACAAGTGGAAAAAGGAATGGTAAGAACAAAGTTAATGTTTTTCTTGCTTATAACCAATCCTAACTTGTTTTTGTCAAGATAGTGTGCACTATACATATGGTTTTTGAGTCAAAAGTGGTATTTTGTGTTTCTCTTCACACTCTTGCTCAAAAACTATTTCAAATGCTTTTATAGTGCATTAGTAACTTGATTACACATGTTTGGATATAGTTTGTATATTTAGCATGCCTTTAAATATGTTATTATGAAATATATGTGCCTTTAGCAGCATCTTTTTTGGTCGAGTTTGTCCTGTTAGAAACTCAACCGACCAACACCAATGGGTGTTGCCAACAACTATCATCGGTCGGGTTGTCAGTACACAGAACTTGACCTATAACACTGTGTCCAGAATATACATTTGGCTTATTGAATGAGAATTTCCCTCTCAACTAGATTTTCTCAACTAATAGCCTTATTCTTTGGCACTCCCTTAGTACCTTTATATATGCATATAGCCATGTTTTAAATTTCCTATCTTGCTTACAACTCTTTCTCTCTAATTCCTCTAAATTGGCATATCTATATCTTGCAATTACTTGCTTTGAGTTGTTTTACTGGTTTTGATTGTGATCTCTTTTGATCTTTTGGTTGTGTCTTAAATTGCTTCCATTGTGCTCTAACTTGATACATATATCTAGTTGTATATATTATTTGGATACAACCTTAAGGTTCTTAGTGGTGATCATATTTTGGTAATGATGCATACTTGTTAGTGAGTTATATCCTTTCATGCTTCTAAAATTGCATATCTCTTTGTTTGGATATATATATATATATACATCTACTCAAAACTTGCTTTATCTTGTGTATCTTTTGGTATCTTTTGCTATGATCTAGATCCTACTAGTAGTCCGAACTTGTGATATCATCTACTAGTATTTCATATACAAATTCATTGGTGGAAGCTTCTCCGAGTGAAGGTGAAGTCAAAGTCTGAAGATCCAAGAAGAGTGGCAAAGTCCTTGAAGGCGGAAGACTTGTGCTTGAGTGGGTATGACCTTGGTGAAGGCTGAAGACTCTTGAAAAGTGGATAAGTCCTTGGTAAGGTGGATACTCTTTGTATTGGATAGGTAAGCCCTTTGGTTTGTAATGTATTGTAAGTCTTATGAATGAATATAAGAGTGCAATGGTTAAGAAATCCTAGAGGTTGACCTCTCTAGGTAGTGGACTGACTCACTTCTAGTTTGAATTGTTGAACCACTCTACATAGCTTGTCACTTGGTGTATATTCAATCTCTCTCTCCCTTTCTATGCATGTTTTAGTTGCACTCAAACTTCCTATTTAGCAACCTTATCTTTTGATATATCTTGAAGGTATAATGAATTTTATTTAAGTGCATTCAACTCTATTCACCCCCCTCTAGAGCATCCAATCACCCATCTAGGATCCAACAAAAATATTGCAAAATATAATAAGAGTCTATATACCCCCCACCCTTCTAGATTCTATTTAACTTATATTTGGGATCTAGTTTGACATAAATCATTCAAAATATATGGACTTTTAGTAAAAGCTACATATTTATGAGCTCATTTTGAATCTGGTATCTCTCTTTAACCTAGACATGTGAACTTGAAAATGAAACTAACAAAATTTAGTGATGTCAAACCCCAAGCCAAACTTGTCAACTAGAAATGAGCTAACCCAAAACTCTCAGCTCAAAAAGTGAAGACAATCAAATCTTGCTCAGTACTAATGAAAATACAGCAAAATTAGGTCATGTTGATTCTATGTTCAAGAGATTATGTTGTAGATTGAAGCCGTAGATTCATGTTTTATTGTAGACTGTAGTTTTTTCTTATAAATTCCTAAAAGATTATTATGGTGGTGGGTTGATAGAAAAGAAAATTAGGTAAATATTGATTTGGGTAAATCCCAATCCACTAACATATATAAATATTAAGCTTGCCAAATTTTCATATGAACACATGAGCATGACTCAGGTTGATACAAAAACCATGATGAATGTTTGGATTTTGTCAACGGATTCACATATACGCATTGTTTTATTCATAAAATGAAACTATGGGCTGACAAATTCAATGTCATGGCTTTCTAGTAAGGATGTTGATGAGTATAAAACATGAGCTACCAAATATTCTATAGCTATTTAAAATTTTATATAACATTAAGGAAATCAAGATATACTATAAATACAAAAATATGTATTCCCTACTTTGATATTTATTTGATAACAATCTAGACAAATATATATAATGGTAAAGATTGAATGTAGCTTTGGTTTATATGTTATAAGACTAGAATCCATAATGAATTCAACATTTTGCTAAAAATTTAGGTAGAGGTTAATTTTCCAGATTAGAGTGGTTTACACAGCCAAATAATTTTCTAACCTAAAATAAAGTAGAATGTTATTGGCTTATATTAAAGTAGGGATATTTAAAAAGAATGACTATTAGAAAAAGCCAAAATAATAGGAGTGGCCTTTTGTTGGAAATGTAAAAGAAGAAGAAGAAGAAGAAAACTATTCCTTCAAGTGTGTTGCAAGTGGATGGGGTGAGTGATAGGAGGGTTTCATTGAGATTTAAAAGACTTTGGACTTTTTCAATTTTGAGACAAGAGGTGATTTAAAAAAAAGAGCTTCTATTATTGAGAACCTTCCATGAACATAAGAGATATGACCTATTAAGAGGGTCTATATGCTTAAATGGTGAACTAGGATTTACCTAAATGATTACATGCTTAATTAGAGTATTCATCGCTTAAACATGATAGCGACGGTAGCTCAATTATGATGTTTCAAACATATGAAGAAACTTTAACCATGATTTTACTTTGAATGATTAGGGTTTGAGAAGTGTACTTCCTAATTGCCAAATTAGGGTTTTGATAGTATGTATGTATGTATGTATATATATATATATATGTATAGTGGTATGGTAAATGATTTTTTGTATTTTCTATGTAACTTGAGTTTACATGAAATTCGTATATGATATGGATAACTCAACCATGCATTTTAGTGAAAAATTTTAGAATATTTTGATGTTCTTTGAATTGGTTCTTGGTCAGACTACACTTCAACTGACCATGTTGCAGACTGTTGTTCAACAATGTAGTGTTTGATTTTTTTTTGGTAGCTCAGAATGATCTGAAATTTTAGTAGAGCTTTGAAACAATGCTTTCAAAAATAATCTAATTTTATTGTTTTTGGAGGATCTGTAGCATATTTAGTAAATGATTTATGGTAATATTTTTATGACAACAATTTTTGCTGAAATAAAAGAAAGTATAAGGAGGGTCAATTTTTGATTGACCCAAACATCTCAATTTCTCTATATGAGTAACCTAACACGCTAGGAGCTCTCATATTTCATGGTTCATTCTAGAAAAATGAAATCCAAGAGAGAGAGTGAGAGTCAGGGTTTGGATGGATAAAGTGGTGAAGATGGCGATCTAGAGTTTTGTCTTCCTAGAATTGATGAAATCAAGTAAGTTTGTCATCTCTGCATAGCTTTTCTTGGTGATTCTTGTCTCACATGACAAGATTATGTCCATCCTTTGATTTTATTCGAAATGATGTCAAATCTCTCCCTTTTCTCACTCTTTCTCCTTAATTATCATGTAAAGAGGTGAGATCACCTCCTTACTCAAATTTAAAGTAAATACAAAACATCCACTTTTCCAAAAATAATAGACATTGTCAAATGCATGTATAATAATCCAAATAAATAAGCATGATTTAGATACATGTAAAATGTCAATAGAAGTGGAAAGGAAACTAAGTTATTACATTGCTTTTTGAACTCAGTTCACTACATGAGTTTCTTGAAAGGAAAAACTGAAATGAAAACTATTAGGATCGAGCAAATAGCAACCTAGACATCCTTGATAGAAAACTAGAATCTACTCCTGAACTTGATCTCCTTAGCCTTGTTCAACACCTTGATCAAACCTTGGGTGGTTGGGAAAGAACCTAGTAAAAGAAAAGAACAAGGTATGTGTCAAAATATTGAACAAGTACAAAGATAAAGAAATAACATGGGAAGAAAGACTAAGATTTCATCATAAGATGAAGATGGTCAAAAGTATGAGACATAATCAAATAGATGCTTGCCTTAACATGAAAATAATAAAAGGTTTGCATTCATGATTAATATTGACTACCATAACTAAGTAGGTTTTAGGCACCTACCGAACCTAAACCAAATTGGTGAGGGAGAGTAACACATTCCAATCACCTATAAAATATTTTATATTGGGGAGAGTAACACATTCCCCTGGGTGAATTTACACATGACCTATCTATGGGTGGTTGTACAAAAGTACCACTACACTAGCTAAACATTCTAATAAAATCAACATGCTAAAAGAACTATGGAAACTATAAGCATCAAATAATAGAAACATGGCAGTGGGGTACAATACCCAAGAAAATAGATTATCAATACTGATTTTGAGGCAAATTTAGCAAAAGAAATGTCAAAAGAGAGATTAGGATTCAATAAGTGGCTCATTAGGGAAATTAGATTATGTTTGCAAATATTCCCAACTTAAGGTGTAAGGATGCATATATCTCTTTTATTGAATTCAATTACTCACTTTCACCACTTTAATTGAGTCTAAGGTCAACATTTCCAATTTTCAATGTATAATCATGTATTAGGGTTTTTCATATGCATTAATGTAAAGAAACCCTAACTTTTAGACTTTTTGAGCACCACAATTTAGACTCTGAAATCATTACCATTGATTTTATTAGGTTTTCCTGATTAAGAAAACATATAATTTTGTCAATTTTGGAGTTATGATGATTAAAGTGTATTTTTTGGTGATTTTTATGTATTAAAATCATTTTTAGAAAATACCTCTCGACAAAACTCAAAACTAAACCTCAAAAGTATTTTTATTAGAAAGATCATGTTTTTCTGATTCCAAAACATATTTATTTTAATTTTTGGACAAATTAAGGAATCAAAAGTTATGATTTTCCCAATTTGGACCAATCATAGAATGACACATCATCAAAATACAACAAGAGAGGCAAAGAGAGAGAGAGGGGGAAAGGGGTGGGATGCATGACTCATCCCAACTGTGGGGTGCCAAGTCAACGGTCCACACCAATTGTACCTTGCGTCAACACGATCTAAACAGAACCAAAAGACAATATCACTAGAAAATAGAGAGAAAAGAAAGAAAGAAAGAAGTGAGGGTAAAGGCATCAAAACACCAAGGAGATTCATCCCCGTCGCTCGGGCTCCATTCGTACAAGTAGCATAGCTATTTCAAAGCTCGATTTTGGTGATTCTGCAAGACACAACAATCTGAGAAAACAAGAGGATAGAAAGAAAGAAGAGAAAGAACTGAACTCACCTCAGGGTTCAATTCGCTCGAAGGTGATGAGTAGGATGTGCATGGGCCACCGCAAACCCTAGACCCAAATATGACCAGCGATAGAAAAACACACGAGAACATGAACAACTGGATCTAGAGAAAAGTCAAGCAAGGAGAGACGAAGATCGCGGGGGTACTATTTATAGACGGGGGATTGTGAAACAAGGGATGGCTAGGTCAACCGAGAACCTTGGGATGCATGAATTGGGCATTTCTCAAATTCTTAAGAAAACATTGCAAATAAGGGACCGGTCGGTGCGAAAAAAGATAAGGTAACTGTAGGACAATTTTTTTTGAGAAAAAGGTTGAGTATAGACCGAGATATCTTGATTTGAAAATTCAATGTGAACTGCTCATCTTTCCCAATGCATCGCATGCTAGATGACAATAGTGGTTGTTGGATCGAGGATCTAATGGTTGGGATCACACACGTGAAAATAATTTCTATTAAAATTCACGTGATAGGTTAAATGAATTCCTATACTGATTTGGACTATAGTGTGGATGCATTAATGTCTCTTTTTTTCTCTCCTTGTTTGAGGGTGCAAAAAAAGTCCAAATTAGTTAAAAATAGACATCTAGCCTAATTTTGATATGCGAAATTCAAATATGTAATTAGATTTTCCTTTTGAGAACTTGTGTTTTGTTAAATAAACCAAATCATATTTTCTATTTCTTCCATCATTAATGATTATATGATTCTCCAAATTTGATGAAACTTCACTCAAAAGTCAAATTAAGTGTCTTGGATACCAATTTACCATCCATTTTACATGTTGAAGTTTTTTTCACACTTATTTAATATTTTGAAGGTTCTACACACTTTCTCTCTCCTAATTTCACCTTTTAAACAAACATTCTCCGAATTGAGTGAAAATTCACCTAAAGGCATATTTTAACGTGTAAATCACAAATTTGAAATCAGTTTTTATTTTTGGAGTCAATAATGATTTTATTTTATATTTTTGAGATATATCCTATTTTCTCATTCAATTAATGCAATCATAAATACTAATTTCCCAAAATTTGTGAAACTTATCACTCAAGCAAACTTGAACTCAAAGAAAATGAATTTGGACTTAAAATTATCTTTTGAATTCCCATTTTATGAATTTTAGGCAATTTACTCTTATTCTCACTTAATTGAAAAATTGGCCGATTTAATGTCACATTTTCTTAGTTTTAGGATTTTCTTTTCTTTTTCTTATACAAAAGGCCATAGAAACTTCTAGTTCAATTTTATTTTATCCTTATCCCTCTTAAATGGATACTTTGCAAATTAAACCATTTTATAAACTTTTACAGAGGTATTTATGCATAAATTGTTATAATATCAAATATAAGAACGCCAAACCTTTATAATTTCCACTAATTCAACATCAAGGACAGAAATAAAAGGAAATGCTTAGAAAAAGGCTAAACTAAAATAATTCATGGATTTCTGTTCGTTACATATCCATTCCTAGGGTTTCCAAGTTGAAAGGAACAAGAAAGCAGTGATTTGCTAGGGGCTATGCCTTTAAGGTGTTTTCACACCTTAGGTGAGTGGGTACTTCCCTTAAATAGTAGACTGCACAGAATTGGATTAAATTCATAATAATCATCAAGTTCTTTGTATGCGACTACAAACCCTAAATATGTCTTTTAGTTCAAGCTTATGAGTGATGGTCTAGAAATGGATTGTTTTCCTATTGTGATGAATTTCATATGATAAAAGCATATTATAAATTGATACAATCATATAAAATAAAATATTTAAAGTTAGTACATAAGTTATATGAATATACCAAAATCTAGGGTTTTCAATTATGTCTGATATTTATATATAATTGAATAAAGAACTTTGTGTATTTGAATCTCCTTGTTTATGAATGATTGTTTTATCTGAATGTGTTGTACAGATATATCAGATACTATCTTTACTTTAATTTGATATCATCATTATTTTCTTGATATCTCAATAAAGAGGGTGAAATCCTATATGAATGGGAAATTGGAAGCTTGTGAATAGGCATCATGAATTCAACTGATGTGATTCTTTTATCATTATAAATTTATTTCTTCAAGGTTATTCTTGATGCATGATATTACAGTGAATGATGTGAAAGCCCTAGTTTGGTTCGTTCTAGGGTTTCATATATATATATATATATATATATATATGTATATATATATGTATATATATATGTATGATTGTATGTGAACTATTGAAAGTAGTCTTTTATCTGTGAAAGTTTATGATACATTAAATCCTTATGTGATTGATGTGATATGTGAATGAGGCAAATGAGATTCTAAGGATAGGACATTAAGTGAATCAAGTATTTTCATATCAGTGTTTCTCATTATGAGAAGTGGTGTTGCTCAATAGTTTAGTGTGTGATACATATTACAATTTTTGAAATGTACTATTTACAAAGATAAACTAAGAAATGTTGATTTGATGATTGAATCGTGAATTTATAGAGGGAATTAGACATTAGATGTCGTGAAAACTGTAAAATCCTCATAGGAAGGCCTGCATTCTGAGAAGGAAATATGCTTCTTGATTGGAGGTATTTTGTCCAGATTGAGGTAAGATGGAGTGTATTAGTACGGTGTGGGAGTCTAGGCCACTGATCGCAGACTCCTTAAAGTTGTGCGGTACTGTGAGAATCCATTACACTAAATGAGATTTCTCAAAACATAAAACACAATCAATCACCAATTAATCACATACCCAAAAATATGGGTAAATTAAAATCAATTTCAACGTCAGCACCTGCTCAAAAAAATTTACATAAGAGCCCAAAATCTTTCTTATATCCATACTATGCCAAGAATTTGATATAAATTGTTCTATCACCTTATCCACAACATATATACATAGGAGAACAATATTCATATATGCCACACAAACAAGCATTAATATTCTATCATTAATGCTACTTGTGCCTCTCTTAGGTCTTCTAAAAGGAAAAGGAAAAAGCTTGCTAGAATTATTGATAATATGCATATAGAATTAGATGATCTTGAACATGCTAATATTTGCTTGCTTGATGATAAAAATGCTTGTCTTAGTCAAGTACATTCTCTTAAACTTAAAAATTGCTAGTTTGCTTGATAAGATGAAATTTCTAGAAGCTCAACCTCTTATGCCTAGTTCTAATGAAGAGCATGCTTTAATTGTGGATTCTCTCATGCATGATACTGATGTTCTTAAATCTAAAAACAAGGACAATGATTTTGTTTTTGCAAGGATTAAAATCTGAAAATGGTGTTTACTTTATAAGATTTCTTTTCTTGAAATAGAAAATGCCTCCTTGCTTGCTAAAATTAATGTTCTTGAATCTTGTTCTAGTGGAGAGAATAATGTTGTTGCTCTTCATATTGATAGAGATTCTTATTTAACAAAATCTCTTTGCTTAGAAAATGATTTTTTGCATGCTAGAGATAATATCAATCATTTGTCTTCTACTATTTCTTCTCTTATGCATGATAATGATAGTTTGAGATATTCTTTGCAAAGATTATTAGTTGGTAAAAGGAGTCTTAATGGCATCCTACACCATACTACTAAACAAATTGGTAGACATAGTTTAGGATATGATAGTAGTCAAAGGAACAACAAAGGTAAATGACCTCCAATATTCCATGGAGAATCCTCTAGCTCCAATATTATGGGCACATGCAAATACTGCAATGAAGTTGGTCATTATTGTACTCGTTGTCATTTTAGGAAATCACCCAAGAGAAATAGGACTTGGGTTGCTAAGCTAACCCCTCCGGACCCAAAAACATGATTAGGAACCATTTCATCTTTCTTCTTGTAGGTACTTGCAAATGGATTGACTTGAGCTATTGAATTGAAAATTGACTTCTCAATCCACATGAAAGAAGAAATGTGAGATGTGTAGAGGGTGACAACAAGTGCAAAAAGGAATGGTAAGAAAAAAGTTAATGTTTTTCTTGCTTATAACCAATCCTAACTTGTTTTTGTCAAGATAGTGTACACTATACATATGCTTTTTTAGTCAAAAGTGGTATTTTGTGTTTCTCTTCACACTCTTGCTCAAAAACTAATTCAAATGCTTTTATAGTGCATTAGTAACTTGATTAAACATGTTTGGATATTTAGCATGCCTTTAAATATGTAATTATGAAATATATGTGCCTTTGGCAGCAACTTTTTTGGTCGAGTTTGTCATGTTAGAAACTCGACCGACCAACACCAATGGGTGTTGCCAACAACTGTCATCAGTCGGGTTGTCAGTACACAGAACTTGACCTACAACACTGTGTGCAGAATATACATTTGGCTTATTGAATCAGAATTTCCCTCTCAACTAGATTTTCTCAACTAATAGCCTTATTATTTGGCACTCCCTTAGTACCTTTATATATGCATATAGCCATGCTTTAAATTTCCTATCTTGCTTACAACTCTTTCTCTCTAATTGCTCTAAATTGGCATATCTATATCTTGAAATTACTTGCTTTGAGTTGTTTTACAAGTTTTGATTGTGATCTCTTTGGATCTTTTGGTTGTGTCTTAAATTGCTTCCATTGTCAGTTTTGGAATTATGATGATTAAAGTGTATTTTTTGGTGATTTTATGTATTAAAATAATTTTTAGAAAATACCTCTCGACAAAACTCAAAACTAAACCTCAAAAGTATTTTTATTAGAAAGATCATGTTTTTCTGATTCCAAAACATATTTATTTTAATTTTTGGACAAATTAAGGAATCAAAATTTATGGCTTTCCCAATTTGGACCAATCACAAAATGACACATCATCAAAATACAACAAGAGAGGTGAAGAGAGAGAGAGGGAAAGGGGTGGGATGCATGACTCATCCCAATTGTGGGGTGCCAAGTCAACGGTCCACACCAATTGTACCTTGCAATAACACGATCTAAACAGAACCAAAAGACAATATCACTGGAAAATAGAGAAAAAAGAAAGAAAGAAGTGAGGGTAAAGGCATCAAAACACCAAGGAGATTCATCCCCGTCGCTCGGGCTCCATTCGCGCAAGTAGCAGAGCTATTTCAAAGCTCGATTTTGGCGATTCTGCAAGACACAACAATCTGAGAAAACAAGAGGATAGAAAGAAAGAAGAGAAAGAACTGAACTCACCTCAGGGTTTAATTCACTCGAAGGTGATGAGTAGGATGTGCATGGGCCACCGCAAACCATAGACCCAAATATGATCAGCGATAGAAAAACACACGAGAACATGAACAACTGGATCTAGAGAAAAGCCAAGCAAGGAGAGACGAAGATCTCGGGGGTACTATTTATAGACGGGGGATTGTGAAACAATGGATGGCTAGGTCAACCGAGAACCTTGGGATGCATGAATTGGGCATTTCTCAAATTCTTAACAAAACATTGCAAATAAGGGACTGGTCGGTGCGAAAAAAGATAAGGTAAGTGTAGGACAAATGTTTTTGAGAAAAAGGTTGAGTGTAGACTGAGATATCTTGATTTGAAAATTCAATGTGAACTGCTCAGCTTTCCCAATCCATCGCATGCTAGATGACAACGGTGGTTGATGGATCGAGGATCTAATGGTTGGGATCACACACGTGAAAATAATTTCTATTAAAATTCACGTTATAGGTTAAATGAATTCCTATACTGATTTGGACTATAGTGTGGATGCATTAATGTCTTTTTTTTCTCTCCTTGTTTGACGGTGCAAAAAAACTCAAAATTAGTTAAAAATTGACATCTAGCCTAATTTTGATATGCGAAATTCAAATATGTAATTAGATTTTCCTTTTGAGAACTTTTGTTTTGTTAAATAAACCAAATCCTATTTTCTATTTCTTCCATCATTAATCATTATATGATTCTCCAAATTTGATGAAACTTCACTCAAAAGTCAAATTAAGTGTCTTGGATACCAATTTACCATCCATTTTACATGTTTAAGTTTTTTTTCACACTTATTTAATATTTTGAAGGTTCTACACACTTTCTCTCTCCTAATTCCACCTTTTAAACAAATATTCTCCGAATTGAGTGAAAATTTCGCGTAGATCATAAATTTGAAATCAGTTTTTTATTTTTAGAGTCAATAATGATTTTATTTTATATTTTTGAGATATCTCCTATTTTCTCATTCAATTAGTGCAATCATAAATACTAATTTCCCAAAATTTGTGAAACTTATCACTCAAGAAAACTTGAACTCAAAGAAAATGAATTTGGACTTAGAATTATGTTTTGAATTCCCATTTTATGGATTTTAGGCACTTTACTCTTATTCTCACTTAATTGAAAAATTGGCTGATTTAATGTCACATTTTCTTCGTTTTAGGATTTTATTTTCTTTTTCTTATACAAAAGGTCATAGAAACTTCTAGTTCAATTTTATTTTATCCTTATCCCTCTTAAATGGATACTTTGCAAATTAAACCATTTTATAAACTTTTACTGAGGTATTTATGCATAAATCATTATAATATCAAATATAAGAACGCCAAACCTTTATAATTTCCACTAATTCAACAAGAAGGACAGAAATGAAAGGAAACGCTTAGAAAAAGGCTAAACTAAAATAATTCATGGATTTATGTTCATTACATATCCATTCCTAGGGTTTCCAAGTTGAAAGGAAGAAGAAAGGAGTGATTTGCTAGGGGCTACGCCTTTAAGGTGTTTTCACACCTTAGGTGAGTGGGTACTTCCCTTAAATAGTAGACTGCACAAAATTGGATTAAATTCACAATAATCATCCTATTCTTTGTATGTGACTACAAACCCTAAATATGTCTTTTTGTTCAAGCATATGAGTGATGGTCTAGAAATGGATTGTTTTCTTATTGTGATGAATTTCATATGATAAAAGCATATTATAGATCGATACAATCATATAAAATAAAATATTTAAAGTTAGTACATAAGTTATACGAATATACCAAAATCTAGGTTTTCAATTATGTCTGATATTTATATATAATTGAATAAAGAACTTTGTGTATTTGAATCTCCTTGTTTATGAATGATTGTTTTATCTGAATGTGTTGTACAGATATATCAGATACTATCTTTACTTTAATTTGATATCATCATTATTTTCTTGATATCTCAATAAAGAGAGTGAAATCCTATATGAATGGGAAATTGGAAGTTTGTGAATAGGCATCATGAATTCAACTGATGTGATTATTTTATCATTATAAATTTATTTATTCAAGGTTATTCTTGATGCATGATATTTCAGTGAATGACGTGAAAACCCTAGTTTAGTTCATTCTAGGGTTTCATATATATATATGTTTGATTGTATGTGAACTATTGAAAGCAGTCTTTTATCCGTGAAAGTTTATGATACATTAAATCCTTATGTGATTGATGTGATATGTGAATGAGGCAAATGAGATTCTAAGGATAGGACATTAAGTGAATCAAGTATTTTCATATCAGTGTTTCTCATTATGAGATGTGGTGTTACTCAGTAGTTTAGTGTGTGATACATATTACAATTTTGAAATGTACTATTTACAAAGATAAACTAAGAAATGTTGATTTGATGATTGAATCGTGAATTTACATAGGGAATTAGACATTAGATGTCATGAACACTGTAGAATCCTCATAGGAAGGCCTGCATTCTGAGAAGGAAATATGCTTCTTAATTGGAGGTATTTTGTCCAGATTGAGGTAAGATGGAGTGTATTGGTACGGTGCGGGAGTCTAGGCCACTGATGGTAGACTCCTTAAAGTTGTGTGGTACTGTGAGAACCCATTACACTAAATGAGATTTCTCAAAACATAAAACACAATCAATCACCAATTGATCACATACCCAAAAATATGGGTAAATTAAAATCAATTTCAATGTCAACACCTACTCAGAAAAATTTACATAAGATCCCAACATCTTTCTTATATCCATACTATGCCAAGAATTTGATATAAATTGTTCTATCGCCTTAGCCACAACATATATACATAGGAGAACAATATTCATATATGCCACACAAACAAGCATTAATATGCTATCATTAATGCTACTTGTGCCTCTCTTAGGTCTTCTAAAAGGAAAAGGAAAAAGCTTGCTAGAATTATTGATAATATGCATATAGAATTAGATGATCTTGAACATGCTAATATTTGCTTGCTTGATGATAAAAATGCTTGTCTTAGTCAAGTAGATTCTCTTAAACTTGAAAAATGCTAGTTTGCTTGATAAGATTAAATTTCTAGAAGCTCAACCTCTTATGCCTAGTTCTAATGAAGAGCATGCTTTAATTGTGGATTCTCTCATGCATGACACTGATGTTCTTAAATCTGAAAACAAGGACAATGATTTTGTTTTGCAAGGATTAGAATCTGAAAATGGTGTTTACTTTATAAGATTTCTTTTCTTGAATTAGAAAATGCCTCCTTGCTTGCTAAAATTAATGTTCTTGAATCTTGTTCTAGTGGAGAGAATAATGTTTTGCTCTTCATATTGATAGAGATTCTTATTTAACTAAATCTCTTTGCTTAGAAAATGATTTTTTGCATGCAAGAGATAATATCAATCATTTGTCGTCTACAATTTCTTATCTTATGCATGATAATGATAGTTTGAGATATTCTTTGCAAAGATTATTAGTTGGTAAAAGGAGTCTTAATGGCATCCTACACCATACTACTAAACAAATTGGTAGACATAGTTTAGGATATGATAGTAGTCAAAGGAACAACAAAGGTAAATGACCTCCAATATTCCATGGAGAATCCCCTAGCTCCAAGATTATGGGCACATGCAAATATTGCAATGAAGTTGGTCATTATTGTACTCGTTGTCCTTTTAGGAAAGCACCCAAGAGAAATCGGACTTGGGTTGCTAAGCTAACCCCTCCGGACCCAAAAACATGATTAGGAACCATTTCATCTTTCTTCTTGTAGGTACTTGCAAATGGATTGACTTGAGCTATTGAATTGCGAATTGACTTCTCAATCCACATGAAAGAAGAAAGGTGAGATGTGTAGAGGGTGACAATAAGTGGAAAAAGGAATGGTAAGAACAAAGTTAATGTTTTTCTTGCTTATAACCAATCCTAACTTGTTTTTTTCAAGATAGTGTGCACTATACATATGGTTTTTTAGTCAAAAGTGGTATTTTGTGTTTCTCTTCACACTCTTGATCAAAAACTATTTCAAATGCTTTTATAGTGCATTAGTAACTTGATTACACATGTTTGGATATAGTTTTTATATTTAGCATGCCTTTAAATATGTTATTATGAAATATATGTGCCTTTGGCAGTAGAATTTTTGGTCGAGTTTGTCCTGTTAGAAACTCGACCGACCAACACCAATGGGTGTTGCCAACAAATTTCATCGGTCGGGTTGTCAGTACACAGAACTTGACCTACAACACTGTGTGCAGAATATACATTTGGCTTATTGAATGAGAATTTCCCTCTCAACTATATTTTCTCAACTAATAGCCTTATTCTTTGGCACTCCCTTAGTAACTTATATATGCATATAGCCATGCTTTAAATTTCCTATCTTGCTTACAACTCTTTCTCTCTAATTGCTCTAAATTGGCATATCTATATCTTGCAATTACTTGCTTTGAATTGTTTTACAGGTTTTGATTGTGATCTCTTTGGATCTTTTGGTTGTGTCTTAAATTGCTTCCATTGTCAATTTTGGAATTATGATGATTAAAGTGTATTTTTTGGTGATTTTTATGTATTAAAATCATTTTTAGAAAATACCTCTCGAAAAAACTCAAAACTAAACCTCAAAAGTATTTTTATTAGAAAGATCATGTTTTTCTAATTACGAAACATATTTATTTTAATTTTTGGACAAATTAAGGAATCAAAAGTTATGATTTTCCCAATTTGGACCAATCACAAAATGACACATCATCAAAATAAAACAAGAGAGGGGAAGAGAGAGAGAGAAAGGGGTGGGATGCATGACTCATCCCAACTGTGGGGTGCCAAGTCAACGGTCCACATCAATTGTACCTTGCGTCAACACGATCTAAACAGAACCAAAAGACAATATCACTGGAAAATAGAGAGAAAAGAAAGAAAGAAGTGAGGGTAAAGGCATCAAAACACCAAGGAGATTCATCCCCGTCGCTCGGGCTCCATTCGCGCAAGTAGCAGAGCTATTTTAAAGCTCAATTTTGGCAATTCTGCAAGACACAACAATCTGAGAAAACAAGAGGATAGAAAGAAATAAGAGAAAGAACTGAACTCACCTCAGGGTTCAATTCGCTCGAAGGTGATGAGTAGGATGTGCATGGGCCCTCGTAAACCCTAGACCCAAATATGATCAGTGACAGAAAAACACACGAGAACATGAACAACTGGATCTAGAGAAAAGTCAAGCAAGGAAAGACGAAGATCACGGGGGTACTATTTATAGACGGGGGATTGTGAAATAAGGGATGGCTAGGTCAATTGAGAACCTTGGGATGCATGAATTGGGCATTTCTCAAATTCTTAACAAAACATTGCAAATAAGGGATCGGTCAGTGTGAAAAAAGATAAGGTAAGTGTAGGACAAATTTTTTTTGAGAAAAAGGTTTAGTATAGACCGAGATATCTTGATTTGAAAATTCAATGTGAACTGCTCAGCTTTCCCAATCCATCGCTGCTAGATGACAACGGTGGTTGTTGGATCGAGGATCTAATGGTTGGGATCACACACGTGAAAATAATTTCTATTAAAATTCACGTGATAGGTTAAATGAATTCCTAGACTGATTTGGACTATAATGTGGATGCATTAATGTCTCTCTTTTTTCTCCTTGTTTGAGGGTGCAAAAAAACTCCAAATTAGTTAAAAATTGACATCTAGCCTACTTTTGATATGCGAAATTCAAATATGTAATTAGATTTTCCTTTTGAGAACTTTTGTTTTGTTAAATAAACCAAATCATATTTTCTATTTCTTCCATCATTAATGATTATATGATTCTCCAAATTTGATGAAACTTCACTCAAAAGTCAAATTAAGTGTCTTGGATACCAATTTACCATCCATTTTACATTTTTAAGTTTTTTTCACACTTATTTAATATTTTGAAGGTTCTACACACTTTCTCTCTCCTAATTTCACCTTTTAAACAAATATTCTCTGAATTGGGTGAAAATTCACCTAAAGGCATATTTTAACATGTAGATCACAAATTTGAAATCAGTTTTTATTTTTGGGGTCAATAATGATTTTATTTTATATTTTTGAGATATCTCCTATTTTCTCATTCAATTAATGCAATCATAAATACTAATTTCACAAAATTTGTGAAACTTATGCCTCAAGCAATCTTGAACTCAAAGAAAATGAATTTGGACTTAGAATTATCTTTTGAATTCCCATTTTATGGATTTTAGGCAATTTACTCTTATTATCACTTAATTGAAAAATTAGCCCATTTAATGTCACATTTTCTTTGTTTTAGGATTTTCTTTTCTTTTTCTTATACAAAGGTCATAGAAACTTCTAGTTCAATTTTATTTTATCCTTATCCCTCTTAAATGGATACTTTGTGAATTAAACCCTTTTATAAACTTTTACTGAGGTATTTATGCATAAATCGTTATAATATCAAATATAAGAATGCCAAACCTTTATAATTTCCACTAATTCAACATCAAGGACATAAATGAAAGGAAACACTTAGAAAAAGGCTAAACTAAAATAATTCATGGATTTCTGTTCGTTACATATCCATTCCTAGGGTTTCCAAGTTGAAAGGAAGAAGAAAGCAGTGATTTTCTAGGGGCTACGCCTTTAAGGTGTTTTCACACCTTATGTGAGTGGGTACTTCCCTTAAATAGTAGACTGCACAGAATTGGATTAAATTCATAATAATCATCAAGTTCTTTGTATGCGATTACAAACCCTAAATATGTCTTTTAGTTCAAGCTTATGAGTGATGGTCTAGAAATGGATTGTTTTCCTATTGTGATGAATTTCATATGATAAAAGCATATTATAAATTGATACAATCATATAAAATAAAATATTTAAAGTTAGTACTTAAGTTATACGAATATACCAAAATCTAGGGTTTTCAATTGTGTCTGATATTTATATATAATTGAATAAAGAACTTTGTGTATTTGAATCTCCTTGTTTATGAATGATTGTTTTATCTGAATGTGTTGTACAGATATATCAGATACTATCTTTACTTTAATTTGATATCATCATTATTTGCTTGATGTCTCAATAAAGAGGGTGAAATCCTATATGAATGGGAAATTGGAAGTTTGTGAATTGGCATCATGAATTCAACTGATGTGATTCTTTTATCATTATAAATTTATTTATTCAAGGTTATTCTTGATGCATGATATTTTAGTGCATGACGTGAAAACCCTAGTTCAGTTCATTCTAGGGTTTCATATATATATGTTTGATTGTATGTGAACTATTGAAAGCAGTCTTTTATCCATGAAAGTTTATGATACATTAAATCCTTATGTGATTGATGTGATATGTGGATGAGGAAAATGAGATTCTAAGGATAGGACATTAAGTGAATCAAGTATTTTCATATCAGTGTGTCTCATTATGAGATGTGGTGTTGCTCAGTAGTTTAGTGTGTGATACATATTACAATTTTTGAAATGTACTATTTACAAAAATAAACTAAGAAATGTTGATTTGATGATTGAATTGTGAATTTACAGAGGGAATTAGACATTAGATGTCATGAACACTATAGAATCCTCATAGGAAGGTCTGCATTCTGAGAAGGAAATATGCTTCTTGATTGGAGGTATTTTGTCCAGATTGAGGTAAGATGGAGTGTATTGGTATGGTGCGGGAGTCTAGGCCACTGATGGTAGACTCCTTAAAGTTGTGTGCTACTGTGAGAACCCATTACACTAAATGAGATTTCTCAAAACATAAAACACAATCAATCACCAATTAATCACATACCCAACAATATGGGTAAATTAAAATCAATTTCAACGTCAGCACCTGCTCAGAAAAATTTACATAAGAGCCCCAACATCTTTTTTATATCCGTACTATGCCAAGAATTTGATATAAATTGTTCTATCACCTTAGCTACAACATATATACATAGGAGAACAATATTCATATATGCCACACAAACAAGCATTAATATGCTAACAAAAGTTTGATTCATTTGAAACACCATATACAAACTTTTCCTTTCCGAGCCTGAGAGTACTAGGATGACTCTAGGACACACTAGACATCTAATCAACTTTCTCAATGATTCATTATTATATCTCCTCTTTGATGCCAAATGTTTGTTTTCATCACTTCCGATTACCTAAAAAAATGTGGCGAACCACAAGGGTGAGACCCATGTCCCAGCAAGAGATATAACCTTTAACAACGTTTATTGATTACAACATTTTAAAGTAGTTACATGGCTAAGTAGTTTAATCAGATATAACAAATAAGCCTAGCGTACTGATGATTAAAAAAATACATAAAGGAACAGATAATAACTATCATCATTAGCCATACTATCATCTTTTATCTTGTTGACAATATAAGCAATTCAGTAGCATATGCATATCTAGCATCATGAGCAAGCCTAATAACATAGCATAGCTAACAACATGAGCATGTCTAATTAGTTGAACATATCAACATCACAAGAAGAGCTAAGAACATAATAACAACTATCTGGATAAGCATGATCAACAATATATCCTCTAGTTACAAAGGCATGGCTAGCATGCTAAACATAACTAACAACATGAGATAGCTAGCATCATGATTATAATCAACAGTAGAAGTATAGTTATCAACACAAGCATAACTACTATATGTATGCATCTACAATCTTAAGCATATCCACAACCTAAGTATATCTACTATCTCTTAATTGCACTAAGCAACATCTTTATGTAAAGATAATAAACAAGGATTATCACCAATTGTAAACGTCGTGTATAAACTAAAACAAATTTGCTACACGGTTGTATTACATCTTTTATTATGCCCTGGAGAATTTTAATCGTACCATTCAAAGTCCAACCGACCCCTACAAAGGGCTATTCAGTTTCGTATAAGATATAGGAGTGTCGGTATCCTAAGATCTCTTTCCCTCGATCAGTATGAGTAAAAAGGCAGTGACATATCAATCAAATTTGTCACCACAGTGACATATAGTCTTGTAACTAGCCCACCTTGGTATAGGTAATGACACTAGCATCTAGGGTATTCAAACCCAATCACTGAGGTACAACAGTGGTTGTCCTCTAATCACATCATGTTATAATTACTAAGACACGACCGTAGTCGTTCTCAATCACATCATATGTATGAGGCATGACCATAGCCATCTCCCACAATCTACACTGTGGATGATAAGGATATATCCTCAACCTTCCACCCCCACATACTCAACAGTATGCGCTCTGAGTTTCCCTTAGGAATACTCATTTCACCATCCAACAAGTTCTGACACTGAAGATGGCTCTACGGCACATCACACTACATGATAAGAGTTGCACTTGATTAGTTATGCCAATTGGGTGAATTAAGGCTACATCAAACAAGTGGACATACAAACCCTAATTTACTTCTAGCAAGCATATAAATATCACAACTTTTAAAAGATATAAAACGTGTGAAACATAATTTCTCATCTCATCATCATATGGTACTATTCACTTACCATTCATGAGACCACACTAGTCATCATACTATCACAAGATATAAATCATTTTCACAATATCACATGGTATCAACCCTTATCAATATAATAGGATTATACCCTCATTCAGGGCTCAACCATGTCCAAAGGTCATTAATACCATCATACTATCACAGGATATAAATCCTTTTCATAATATCATAGGGTATCAACCCTTATCAACACAAGAAGATTACACCTCATTCAGGGCTCAACCATGCCCAAAGGTCATTAAGATTATCATACTATTCCCTGCAAGATCGTCATTATCTTTGCATGCCTTATAACAAGGCTCAACAACATCACTTACATATAATACACCAGATCAACACAATATTGCATTAATGAGCTAGGAGATATTCATAAACAATCATAGCAGGGTTATATTAACATTAAGAACATTCCTTTATTACATCAACATGCAAGGAATCTAGATATGATTAACCCTCATCATATTCAGAATGCACATGTTTAGCATAAGAAAGTATCAACCATGTGTCTATGATGACCACCAATTAACACATTAAGGTTATGATCATATCAAGGAGGTTATTTCACCATCATTCCATCATATAAGAAGGTTAAACAAGAATACACATCTCTATCTGTTTGCATTAGAGTTAGGTTCACAAGATAAATTATATTAATGTTACTAATAAGCACTCATACCCAAACCCTAACTCACAACATCCCCATTGGATCATGGATGCATAAGGTGAAGCATCACCATCACATTCCATACTATTCTCAAGTATGAACCCACACATAAATCAAGGTGTAACCATTGGGTTATAGCATACTAAGGTTTCAACAACAATAACAGAGTACTCCATGATTGTATTAGTCATTCAAGGACTATTCATACCCAATTACCATCATTTAGTTATATTAAAGCTAGGTATAACAAGCTATACCTCATTAGGGTTACATATCAACACAATATGGTTATCATCCCTTCTATTAATATGAGCAAATAGGTAAGACTACCTTATTAAGGGTAAACCTCCATTTGTTCCATCATCATTCAACCCATATCACCA
The DNA here is from genome assembly GCA_963693085.1 of Alisma plantago-aquatica. Classification (NCBI taxonomy): domain Eukaryota; kingdom Viridiplantae; phylum Streptophyta; class Magnoliopsida; order Alismatales; family Alismataceae; genus Alisma; species Alisma plantago-aquatica. The sequence continues at coordinate 721,223,669 of OY856411.1, read as the reverse complement.
TACCACAATGTCACCCATAACCATTAGATGTTTAAAAGGTGAGACCATTGGTTGTTTACATAAGTAAACACCTTGGATAAAGCACTTATGAAGTCCTTGATTTGTGCTCTAGAAAGAGCCACCATCTAACCCTAGACATCCCTTGATTAACAACACAAAAAGTTCCATTGAGAGTAGGGCAAAACCCACAATTGACTGTTTAGTTAAAACAAGCCATCCATTGTCAACAAGTAAGCTCCTTAAGTTGATCATATAGAGGAAACCATCTAAATCACAGTAATAGGACCAACATATTACATTATCCATAATCCCACTTTATTGGAGGAATAAACATTAGATCTTGACCATTGGGTCAAGTTCATATGTTAAAACCATCAATTACAGTATAGGCCTGACCATTGCATCAAGTGACCCAAGAAACCATTGGTCTAAGGCTTAATTGATGCTACAACTATATGATTCACTCACCATAGGTTTTTGAGACCTGATACACCATCATTAGTGACCATTAAGTCACCATAGGTTGTTATATCAGCACTATATTCATTAATCAGCATCAAATATTAAGCTAATGTCATCATTGATTGATAACATCAGTAGGGTACTTAATGGTTGATCATTAAACTTATAATTGATCCAACACCTGACCTAAGGGGGTGACCATAGGTTGTCACCATCATCTGACACCTTTGATCCCGACCATCAGTTGTCATGAAGACAACACCATAGGGTTGTTGCAATAATACCATCATCGGGTCATGGGTTTATAAAAGAAAACAACTTAAAACCCTAAAATTGACCATTGTTTGATAGGTGCTTAGCAAATAGGTTGTCAAACCAACCTGATCCAAGTCATATTATACCTTAGGAATAACATACACATGATCAAAGGTTCATCTAGAACTGAAATCAGAATAGGGAATATTATAAAAATCAAAATCCAAGTCAAGCATAGCTTTTTAGTTCATGGATCATCATTTTCAAGCAAGAACATGATCTAGAAAGCTTATAGTAAGAAATAAACGTGGAGCAAGTTATAAAACTTGCCTCTAATTAGAAGATGAACTCCAAAACAGAAGAAACATGAGAAGATAGGGTAGGAAATCCAAGCATAAGATGTGAACTCGTCCATCTAGCACATTTCTTCATCAAATGAGCAAACCCTAAGCATAAGGAGCAAGAAAGGTAGGGTTTTTGAGCTTTAGAGAAATTTCTACCATGGAACAGCAAGGTTCCAACCTGGAGTAAGGTAGGATGAAGGATAACAAAGAAATAAATAGAGGAAAGAAGGGGATTCTTACTCTTTTAGGTCAAGATCACTAGAAGGAAGCTTTTCAAACCCTAAAATGAAGTCAATTGCAACCCTAGATTCTTTTTCCAAGAAGATCCCCTCTTTCTTCTTCCTTGGATAGGAAATTTTCAGAAGCATAGAGGGAGAACTAGGTTCATATAAGGAGAGAAGTGGTGGAGAGAAAATGGCTCATTTTGGTGCTTAGGGATAAATATATGAAACTTTAAGATAAAGAAAAAAGAAAAAGTTGAAGTTCTAGTATCTTTCCAAGTGTCCATGGCCTTAAACTATTAATAATATACAAGAACACACACAAGAAGATCCACCACCATCCATAGATACATGTTTATCCCTCGTTTCTTTAATTTCCAAGCAAAACAAATAATTCATTAGTTGATAGCTACTAAAGGTAGCTCATATATGAAGGGGTAAACCCTAAAATACCCTTGGGGAAAACACCTTCAAACCAAGGATTAAATAGGTGCCCCATGGATCTAAAAGTCAAGAATGATGAAATAATATACAAGTAACATAATTCAAGTAATAAATTGCAAAGAAAACCTCTCAATTGGGTAAATTGTAGAAAAGTCCAAAATGTGCATAAAATTGCATAACTTGCTCAAACAATGTCCAAATTGGACCAAATTTGAAACTTAAGCTTATATTATGATTTCAAAGCATATAAAAAGTTTATATTAGGGTTAAAAGAATTAAATTATGATAATTAAGCTTATTCAACACTTTAATCAAGGTTAGGGGTCTCACAGGTACCCAACACCAACTGGGGATGCCAGTGGTACCTATTTTCTGAGTTGTGTTGATTAGTGGACATATTCGGTAGATCCGCTGATGCACAACAAGCCAAAGTGCTCTGGTTAACCACCTGAGTACCCAAGTATAGAGAAAGAGTACACATATCTGACTGCTCCTATTAGCCGCTAAGACCTAGACATGCTGATTTCCCGTTGCATACGAGACATATGAGACTATAGTATTAGGAACCCATGCATGCTTCTAAGCCTTATACATTGAGATTGTAGATTTTTGTGATGCTTTCACATGTCGTGGTACACTTCATATGGGTATATGGCATAATAAGATGAATGAGAGATTAATAGTGTGTGTAGGTATTCCTATATTCTTCATATGTTTCTGAATTACTAGTTCCCTTTGTAATTAAGCAAGTATATTTAGATATTGATTTATTCTTTGTAGATTCCTAGAGTATCTTGTGATATATATGTCTACAAATTTTGGTTCCTCTATAGCTCATTACTTCTCCACTTTATATTCAATTGTTCAATAATATATGTTTTGACAATTAAAGTGCTTTAAAATGTTTCTTCAAAGTACTCGTCCACAGGGCGAGTAGGATCACCCCTCCACTCACAATTTTTTAGGAAAATCACATGGATTTGAAGAATGCCAATGCTAGAGTAGATCTTCCATGAAAGCTAAGTATCAGTTTAATCAAGTTCAGCCTATCCCTATCACTCTAGGTCCTTAAGTAGAAGTGAGAGAGATGTAAATGATGATGTGTAACTTTTTTTCCTTAAAATAAAGAGATGTATCTTATTATCATGTCATGTGTGCATTGAAGTGTGAAAAACAGAATGAATGTCTAGATATGTATATTTATTATTGAGGTCAAATTAGAGTAATTAAGTTCTAGTTTCCCTTGTAAGGTTGTTTATGTGACTGAATGTGAGTAATCAAAGAGTTTGAAATATTAAAAAGAAAATTTTAATGGTGATCTTTGTATTGTGTTTAATTCTAAAGTTATGCCTTAATATCATGATTCATGGTAATTGTGGGATGTGGGTGTAACAGCTTGGTATCCGAGGCTATGCTGAGTTGTCAGGGACCATTAGGATAGAAAGTTAGAGTCATAAGTGTGGTAGTTAGGAGGTGATGTGTCTATATCTCTGGGAGGTCTGAGTGTTTGGATACCCTGGCCCGATGTAAAGAGTGGAACCTGATAGGGGATCCACTCCCTACTAAAATTTGAGAATAAAACATCCATTCCAAACACACACAAAAGGTATGCTGGAATAGGTGTACAATTTTCAAATCTCAAATGATGGTATACAAAAGACCAAAGTATAGTAGTGGAATATAAACATGACTATAATCAATTTTACAAAAGTACATCATATCCCATATTGGGTTTACATGGATATTACATCATAAGTTTCTAACAGAGGGAAATCTAAACCATATCAAGTTTGTCTCCAAGCAACAACTCCTTAAGCTAGGTCCATCTCAGCATGCCATGTCCTTCATGTCCTACACCTGGGGTTGGAAGCATACCCCAGCAAGAGGAGAAAAGTAGATGTCATCAACATCAAAGTTGGTATGTGCATATAAAATCTGGATTGAGCAACATTATGAATTAAAGGACATCAAAATAACAATGCTTTCCATAGAAGAGGAAAGAATCACCCAAGTGGGTATCAATAGAAATGGATTATAATGATATGATAAAAGAGATACTTACCATAAATAAAACATAAAGGTTGTGCCACACAGGCACATACAAATCTTTGGGAACAAAACCCATAACAACATCATCAACTTGCATGCATGTGAGATAAGCATAGCACTAGAGCAATATAATAAACAAAGGTGGACAATGCTCACAACCTTGAAATCTAATTGAGAATGATGTACTTCCAGACTCCTAATATATATAAAACTGTGAATCACAACCCACATACGGGGCACACAACCTCCATTCCAAAAATATAACATGGGCACACAACCCAAAAACCAATGTAATTACACTACTCTAGGGATACTAAATCACAAGGCATGCAAACATGTAGAGGCAAGTATAAAGTGTAGTCTTTTATAGAATAAATAAAGTTTCCATCACAAGAATGGACAAATTAAACAGCAACCACATAAGTGGGAAAAATTAGGGTTTCTTCAAAAATAAAAGCATAAGCTGGAGTCAAAAGAAATTCCAACCAAAATAGGATGATAATAATAACATAATCAAGCAGAATGTTTCATATGGAATATATTTGCAAAGGAGAAATATTGTGTGGGCCATCAAAAAAGTGACAATTTAGGATGATTGATCAATATAAAATAATTAGGGATGCAAACATACAACAAGAGAGAATGACATAAGACTAATTTCTCAACATTGAAGTAATATGGGATGCAATCATACACTAAAAGAGAGGAATCAAATATTTCTCAATATAGAAATAATATGGGACACAATCATACCTTACTTCATAGTCTAAATAAGTCCAAAGTCAGTCCTAGATCCAAGCCTAAGCATATATGTAGAATTAGGGTTAGGTTTATATGAATTTGATAAACCCTAAAAATCACTTTTTATTATTATTGAATTAGGCTATGAAAACCATGCTTTCTTGAAGATTACAATTTTCTGAGCTCATAGCATATTTTACTTTATTTTTACATGATTTATAGATTATTAGTTATGAATTTTGCAATTGATAATCCACTAGGAAAATCCATTGAAAATCACATATTTATTAAATTGGAATTTGGAAATGAAATTGGTACCATTATGTAGATTATAATTTCTTGATTTTAGAACATATTTTATTTTCTTTTTTTGAACTATAGATAATTTACTATGAATTTTACAGAATGAAACCAATCGGCAAAATCCACGTAAAACATTATTTGTTTCTTTTGAAAGAGAAATGACTTGGACACTTCAACGCCAGTCAATTGGCCTGGTCAACATCCAACTAAGTGCACAACTCAAAGAAAATAAGGTGCCAGATTTATGGCAAAAAGACAGTTTTCTCCTGGCGAGAAAAGAAAAATAGATAGAGAAACAAAGGGCAAGGAAGGCAAAACATACGAGGGAATCACCCCCCTTCATATCTGTAGCAAACCAACATATTGGAGATTGAATTTGCAAATCAAGATCACAAACCAGGGTATCTCGACATGAGAAAATGATGTAAAAGACCTCCTCACACTATTCTGATCACAATGATCCATGGCATGAGCTTTGTTGTGCTCATAAGCTCAAACACGCCCTCCCGCCGTGGTGGAAGGAGCAAGCTACTAGTGGGGTATAAAAAAAAACTCAACGAACTAACAACCAAATACCCATCGACTCTGTTAGATGAAGTTGAAGGAAACAAAAAAGAAAGCCAGAGATGCTGGGGTCAAAAACTATTGTGACAATCTAGAATTAAAAAATTAACGAGAAAAAGTCCAAAAAGAGGGAAAATTACATACTTGCCTCGAGGATCAAATTGATTGGCTGAGAAGCTTTTAGATGGAAAAAGGATGGTTTCAGGGTCTTCTCCAAGGATTTAAAAGGTCAGAGGCACCACCTCAAAGCCAAAGTGGCTTCCAAGGAGAGATGATGTGTGGGTAGAGATGCTAGGTGATGATCGGGGAAAACATACTAAGGGTAAGGCTTCTAGGGATCTATCAAATGTGATGGAGGGATTATATGGGCGCCCAAAGACTTAGCGAGGGTAGGAGAAGAAAAATATGGCAAAATAAGGAAGATATAGATGAGGTTGGGAGACATATTATGAACCAGAGACCAGGCAAGGAAATTGTAATACTTATAGGGTCACTGAGTAAGGGAAGAGATAAGTAAGATGTTGGTGAAGAAATCAGAGAGAAAGATTAGGAGTAAATAGAGATATCTGTGAAGAAAAGTTGGGATGGAACTGGTTTCCCAGAATGTGTGGAGGGAAAAGGGAATAGAGGTTGAAGGGGATGTGGACCTCGTACAATCAAGATCCAAGGACCTAAAATTGGCATGTGTTTTGGAAAGAAAAAGAAACATGTGTGACGTATAAAATTAGGAAACCTTTTCCAAAACAAATTAGAATAAAGTGAGATTAAATTTATTATGTCCTTCTTTTCTAATTAAATTGAGGGTCCAAAAAAATCCCAATTAATATGAAATTTTGCATCTATGCTAATTAAGACGTGTAAATTACAATATTAGCATTAGTATTCACATTTGGAAACTTTTGATATCTTATTTTATTCTATTAAGGAAAACCATATTTTCTCTTTATTAATGTATTAAAGGCATCTAGAGTCACTAATTTAATGTGAAACTTCACCCACAAGAAAACTCTAACACATGGAATACAATTTTTGCCATATATTTCATATATTGAGATTATTAATCACATTATTAATGTTAAGGGATTTTACACACTTTTTCTCTCCTAAACTACACTTAAACATTTAAGGTTGTCCAAATTATATAAAAATTCCCACATAGGCTAATTTTAACATGTAGATTTCAAATCTGAGACTCTTTTCCACTTTTGATGTCATTTAATAATTTATTTTATATTGTTGGATCTTACTATTATTTTCTTTTCCAAATAGAATTAAAATAATTATTATCCAAATAAGGTGAAACTTGATCCCAAGCTAATTGGGACCCAAGTAACATGATTTTCATCTTATACTTGGGTTTTAGTTCCCTTTTATGAATTTTATCACCATTATGGTTTAAGCCATATATTTCATTATGTCCCCTTTTTCATTGATAATTTAGCTGAAAGTCACATTATCTTTACATCACCCCTTAAAAAATATTATCACATGTGACATATTTTATGTATTCCTTATTGGTCTGATGATTAATATGAGGGTATCATGTCATATTTGTTTGCAAGTCTAACCATGTATTAATTAGGTCTCTAATGTTATCCTTGATTGGCAAGTTTAATAATCAAACTTTATATCTTCTGGGGCATCATATTAGGGTCAAGAGGCTAGGTTTTGGTATGTTACAACACTCCACCCCTCAAAGGGGTTTTTTCCATGAAATCTAATCATTCACACATCATCAACCAACTACTCTCCATCCCTTAAAAGGATTAACCTAATAATTCAAACTTAACAACTCTTAAAGATATTAGGGTTTCATATGAATCTTTTAGTTGTGAATACTTTTATGTCGTTCATTGGTCAAGCATCTAACTAAAATGTCGTATCAGCCTAGGGTTGTGCTTTAGGTACTTGCATCTCAAACATAAAAAACCTAGGTTCACATTATCAACCCAAAAGTCATAGGGTACAAAGGATAGGTCCACTACACATTTATATTATTCCACATATTCCTAGTCACCACATATCCAAAACTAGGGCTTATGATATCATAGTACAACTAAATTAAGGATTTCTCCACTACACATATCTATTTATTGTGACAGTTTAAGAAATCATCAACAAAATCAGAGAAAATTTTTGTACATATAGTAGTATAATTGAAAATAATTTTTGACAAAAAAAACATTGTGAGGTAAAACAAAAATGGTACCAAAATCAATGTGAGAACCAAGTCACAATTTTTCCATATAAGATCTTGTTATCCTAATAGTAGCTCATCCTCATAACATGACTCTATCCTCAAGCCAATATGTGATAACATCCAAAGATATATGTCACCATTAACCTATATGGTAGAGTAAGATCACCTAAAACCTATCACATTAGGGTTTATTAAACATGGTTCTAATGTGAAACTCATATCAACCTTTCATCATCTCATGAAAAACATAGATCAATTCTAGGGTGAACATCTCACCTAGGAAAGGGTTCTAATAAGGGAGACAAAATTGAAATAGTCAGATTCTGACTACTATGGGCTTTGATACCATACTGTAAAGAGTGGGACCCAATAGGGGATCCACTCCCTACTAAATTTGAGGAATAAAACACCCATTCCAAACACACACAAAAGGTATGTTGGAATAGGTGTAAAAGTTTCAAATCTCAAATGATGGTATACAATATACCAAAGTATAGCAGTGGAATATAAACACGACTATAATTAATTTTACAAAAGTACATCATCATCTCCCATATCGGTTTTACATGGATATTACATCATAAGGATCTAGTCGAGGGAAATCTAAACTATATCAAGTTTGTCTCCAAGCATCAACTCCTTAATCCAGGTCCCTCTCAGCATGCCATGTCCTCCATGTCCTAGTACACCTGGGGTTGGAAGTATACCCCAACAAGAGGAGAAAAGTAGATGACATTAGCATAAAAGCTGGTATGTGAATAATAAATGTCAGTTGAGAAGCATTATGAATTCAAGGACATCAAAATAACAATGCTTACCATAAAAGAGGAAAGAACCACCCAAGTGGGTATCAAGAGAAATGATTACAATCATATGATAAAAGAGATACTTACCATAAGTAAAACATAAAGGTTGTTCTACACAAGCACATACAAATCTTTGGTACAAAACCCATAACAACATCATCAACCTACATGCATGTGAGATAAGCATAGCATTAGAACAATATAAATAACAAAGGAAGTCAAGACTCAAAACCTTGAAACCTGATAGAGAATGACGTATTGCCAAGCTCCCAATATATATAAAATGGGCATCACCACCCAGGCATGGGGCACACAACCTCCATCCCAAAAATATAACATGGGCACACAACCCAAAAATCAATGTAATTACACTACTCTAGGGCTATTGAATTACAAGGCATGCAAAAATGTAGGGGCAAGTATAAAGTGTATTCTATCATAGAATAAATAAATTTTCCATCACAAGAATGGACAAATTAAAAATAACCACATAAGTGGGTAAAATTAGGGTTTCTTTAAGAATAAAAGCATAAGCTGGAGTCAAAAGAAAGTCCAACCAAAATAGGATGATAATAATAACATAATCATGTAGAATGTTTCACATGGAATAAATCTCAAAGGAGAGATATTGTGTGTTGTATCAAAAGTGTGACCATTTAGGATGATTGCTCCATATAGAATAATTGGCGATGCAAACATAGAACAAGAGAGAATGAAATAAGATTAATTTCTCAACATAAAAGTAATATGGGATGCAATCATACACTAAAAGAGGGGAATTAGAAATTTCTCAATATAGAAATAATATGACATACAATCATACCTTACTTCAGAGCCTAAACAAGTCCAAAGTCAATCCTAGATCCAATCCTAGGTCTCTAAAGCACCTACTAAGCATATATGTAGAATTAGGGTTAGGTTTACATGAATCTTATAAGCCCTAAAAATCATCTTTTTAGTATTATTGAATTAGGTTATGAAAACCATGCCTTCTTGTAGATTACATTTTTTTGAGCTCATAGCATATTTTACTTTTACTGGTTTATAGATTATTACTTATGAATTTTGAATTTATAATCAATTAGGAAAATCCATTAAAAATGACATATTTATCAAATTGGAATTTGGCAAGGAAATTGGTTATATTAGGTAGATTATAATTTTCTAATTCTAGAACATACGTTGTTTTAAAACATTATTTATTTCTTTTGAAAGTGAAATGACCTGGCCCAATCAACGCCAGTCAATTGGCATGTTCAGCATCCAATTAAGTGCACAACTCATAACAAATAAGGCACCACAAGTTTATTGCAAAAAGACCAATAAGAAAAATAGATAGAGAAACAAAGGGTGAGGAAGGCAAAACATATGAGGGAATTATCTCCCTTTGCATCTGCGGGAAACCAATAGATTGGAGATTGAATTCACAAATCAAGATCACAAATTAGGGTATCTTGGCATGAGAAAATGATGTAAAATGCCTCCTCACATGGTTCTGATCACAATGAGCCATGGAACGAGCTACACACTGCTCGGGAGTTCAAACTTGCCCTCCTACTATGGCTATAAGGAGCAAGCTACTAGTAGGGTACAGAAAAACTCAACAAACTGACAACCAAATACCCCATCAACTTCATTAGATGAAGGCTTAGGTAACCAAAAAGAAATCTAGAGATGTTGGGGTCATAAACTATCGTGACAATCCGAGATTGCAAAATTAATAAGTAAAAGCCCAAAAAGAGGGAAAAAATACATACTTGCCTCGAGGATCAAATTGATTGGTTGAGAAATTTTGAGATGGAAGAAGGATGGTTTTTGGGTCTTCTCCAAGGATTGTGAAGGTCAAAGGCACCACCTCTGAGTCAAAGTGGCTTCTGGGGAGAGATGAGGTGTGGGGAGAGATGCTAGGTGATGATCGGGGAAAACATACTAAGGGTAAGGCTTCTAGGGATCTACAGAAGGTGATGGAGGGATTATATGGGCTCCCGAAGACTTGGTGAGGGTAGGAGAAGAAAAAGATGGTGAAATAGGGTAGAAACAGAGGAGGTCGGGTGACACGTTATGAACTAAAGACTAGGCAATGAAACCTTAATAAGTATAGGGTCTTCGAGTAAAGGAAGAGATAAGGAAGATATTGGTGAAGAAATTGGAGAGAAAGATTAGGAGTAAATAAAGATATCTATGAAGAAAAGTCAGGATGGAACTGGTTTCCCAGAACACATGGAGGGAAAAGGGAACAAAGGTTGAAGGGGATGTGGATGTCATACGATCAAGATCCAATGACCAATAACGGGCCCACATTTTGGAAAGTATAAGAAAGTTGTATGACATATAAAATTAGGAAACCTTATCCAAAACAAATTAGAATAAAGTGAGATTAATTTATTATGTCCTTCTTTTCCAATTAAATTGAGGGTCCAAACAAAGCCCAATTAATATGAAATTTTGCACCTACACTAATAAAGATGTGTAGATTCTAATTTTGGCATTAGTTTCCACATTTGGAGACTTTTGATATCTTACTTAATTTTTCAAAGCAAACCATATTTTCTCTTTCTTAATGTATTAAAAGCATCTAGATTTAGTCATTTAATGTGAAACTTCACCCACAAGCAAACTATAACATATGGGATATGATTTTGCCATGAATTTCATATCTTGAGATTATATAGCACATTATTTAATGTTTAGGGCTTTTACACACTCTCTCTCCTAAACTACACTTAAACATTTAAGATTGTCCAAATTAGATGAAAATTCACACATCAGCTAATTTTAACATGTAGATTTCAAATATTCCACTTTTGATGTCATTTAATAATTTGTTTTATATTTTTGCCTCTTACTCCTATTTTATTTTCTAAATAGAATTAAAATAATTATTATTATGCAAATAAGGTGAAACTTGACTCCCAAGCTAATTGGGATAAAAGGAACATGATTTTCATGTTAGATTTGGGCTTGTAATTCCCTTTTATGAATTTTATCACATTTTTGGTTTAAGCCATATATTTCATTATGTCCCCTTTTTCATTGATAATCTTAAATTAAAGTCATATTATCTTAACATCACCCCTTCAACAATATTATCACATGTGCCACTTTTTATCCATCAAAGCATGTTTCCCCTTTTTACTAGTGACTAAAGAAGTTTATGTACAAAAACATAGACAAGCTATGAAAATAAGAAGAAAAAGAAACAAGCAACTACTCAAAGCTATCAAAACCTATCTTTACATTACTCCAGACTTTATCTATATCTCTACTCCTACCTTCAAAATTCTGGAATTCCTTTCCCTCCAAATTTCATAAACCAAAAAAAGAATAAGTGTCCTTTCTTTCGTGCTTTTCCTGTTCGGCAGATAATGGATATTCATAGGCAGACTACCAACAATATTGCAGTCCATAGTTGTCCTCCAAAGGTTTTCCCCAAAATCACACGAGAAGAAAATATGATCCAGAGTTTCCTCATCCTAATAACACAACACACATCTAGAGGCACACTGAAAGCCCTTTTTCTCAGACATTCCTCTGTCAACAGCCCATCCTTGAAGCATCTCCATAGGGTAAGAATACATTTCCTTTACCCTTTAGATTTCCATTGCCATAGGGCCCAAGGACACAAAGGAGACCTATCGTTTAATGCCTCCCAAAAATCCTTCAACTTCCTCACATTCTCCCCTTTTAGAAGAATAGTATCCTTCTTATCTTTCAAGAAAACATTTTTCTTTAACAAAATTCAAAACATAGATGATATGTCTCGATCTGGTGACTATTCAACCATCCTTATCTGACCCAGAGAAATTAACTTTTGCAAATTTACTAAACCCACAGCTTCTCATATACTTCACAGAGATATGATCATGCAGGAATAAACCATCCCCTATCCTGGGATCTTTCCATAGCAAAGTAGTATCACCATTCCTAATAGAGTATCTCACTCCAGGTAGAATCTTATCCCTGAAAAGGATAATTTATTTCCAAATCCAAGTTGAATTGCATTGGAATCCAATACTCCACACTGAGTCTCCTTTTAGGTATCTTTCATGTACCCACTATAAAAGAGTGAAATCACCACTTTACTAAAATTTGAAGAATAAAACATCCATCCCAAACCTACTAAAAAGGTATGTTGAAACAGGTGTACTTTTTCAAATCTTTATATAATGGTATACAAAAGACCAAAGTGTATAGCAGTGGAATAAAATTAATGACTATATTCAATTTATTAAGAGTACAACATCATTCTCCCATATAGGGTTTATAACAGCAAAAGGATCTAGATAGAGGAAAATCTAAACTACACCAACTTTGGTTCTAAGAAACAACTTCAAGAGATAGGTTCATGTTGAAAGTCATGTACTTCTTATCCTATTCCTGGGATGATCTTCCATGCTCCTACTACGCACTCTGATCTGAGGCCTTGCTCTGCAATTTGATCAATTCTGGGTGGTTGGGAAGACACCCAACAAGAGAAAGAAGCAAGGTATGTGTAAAATATTGAACAAGGACAAAAGGTAAAGAAATAACATGGAAATAAAGGCTAAGATTTCATCATAAGATGAAGATGGTCAAGAGTATGAGGCATAATCAAATAGATGCTTGCCATAACAAGAAAAATAGTAAAAGATTTGCATGCATGATTAATATTGACTACCTTAACTAAGTAAGGTTGAGTCACCTACCAGACCTCAACCAAATAGGAGAGGGAGAGTAACACATTCCAGCCATCTATAAAATATATTATATTGGGGACAGTAACACATTCCCCTGGGTGACTTAGCACATGCCCTATGTATGAGTGGTTGTACAAAAGTACCACTATGCTAGTTAAATAGTCTAATAAAATCAACATGCTAAAAGAACTATGGCAAGTATAAGCATCAAATAGTTGAAACATGGCAGTGGGGTAAAAGACCCAAGAAATAGATTATCAATACTGATTTTGAGATAATTATAGCAAAAGAAATATCAAAAGAGAAATCAGGGTTCAATAAATGCCTCATTAGGGAAATTAGGTTAGGTTTGCAATTATTCCCAACTTAAGGTGTAATGAATGCACATACCTCTCTTATTGAATTCAATTACTCACTTTAAGCACTTAAATTGAGTCCAAGGTCCACTTTTTCTATTTTTAATATATAATCATGTATTAGGGTATATCATATGCATTAATGTAAAGAAACCCCAACTTTTGGACTTTTTGGACAAAACCTCAATTTAGACTATGAAATCATCACCATTGATCTTATTACATTCTCTTTATTAAGTTTTTTTTAATTTGGAGTTATGATATTAAAGTATATTTTTGGTGATTTTTTTGTATTAAAATTATTTTCCAGAAAACACATTTTGACAAAACTTAAACCAATCCCCGAAAGTATTTTTATTAGATAGGCCTTAATTTCCTAATTCTAAAACATATTTTTTTATTGATTTTGGATGAACAGTTTAAAAGTTATGATTTTTCTAATATTGACCAACCAGAAAAAGCCACATCATCAAGATACTTGCGAGAGAGAGGGGCTTGGCTGACTTGGCCCAATAGGAGGGGGCCATTTTGTTTAATCAAATCCCATTCAGCCGTTGTTGACTTGCCCAAAACAAAGGAAAAACAAATTTGAAAGTCTAAAATACCCATGCGCAAAGAAACAGAGAAGGAAGGAGATCAGAGGGGTAAAACAGTAAAAGAACATTGGGGATTGATTCCCCTCTAGCCTGACGCAGCTCCATGTAGAAAATTGGGTGAAATCGATATGCTCGACCAAATAAGAAACTAAAAGTCGAGAAAGAGATAGGAGATCTGGAGAACTTACAGCTTGGAGGAATTGACCGGAGGAGGCGAGGAGAAAGAGAGCGAGCCGCCACAAGCTCGAGCTCCAATCAAGCTTCCCAAATTCAACACATGAGAGCAACAAAGAAATTGACTTGAGGAAAAGGTTTCTTGTGGTGAGGCAAAACCCTAGATGGGTATTTATATATATAGGATTGGGTCCTATTGTGTATGGAGTCAGAGCTCCAGGATAGGCTTGGGAAAAAGATTGGGCATTTCATGAATACTCAATTAAAATGTGAGATCTTGTGTTAGTTGGATGCAAAATTGAATTTTCAATCCAATGCAACTTATTTCGCAAAGTTTCCTTGAGAAACGGGTGAGTTATGCCCAAAAACCCGAACCCCTTTGTCCACATTTACTATTCATGTGGGTGTCTCCTACTCAAGGTAGGAGACCACTCGGCAGCCTTCCGATCTGCATCGGATGGTCGGTGCAGATCCGCAATGAATGGCATTTAATACAACCTTCCAACTTTTTTTGATGCAATAAATATACAAAGCTTTCTATAATTATTTGAGTGTGCAAACGAAGTCCAAATTAAGTGAAATTTGACACCTAAGCTAATTTGAGTATGTAGAATCTGAATATTCAATTAGATTTGCCTTTTGCAGACTTTGATTTAATAATTAAGCAAATCTTATTTTCTCTTTCCTCATACATTAATGAATCTAGGATTCTCCAAAATTAATGAAACTTCACCCATAAGTCATGTTAAGTATGTTGGATATGAATTTGACATTATTTCATTTGTTGAAGTTTTTTTATTGTAATCAATGATTTGAAGGTTCTACACACTTTCTCTCTCCTAAATTCACATTTTCATCAAATATTTTCCAAATTGTGTGAAAATTGAATCAAAGGCCTATTTTAGCATGTAGAATATGAATTTGGTATTATTTTATTTTTTTGAAGACTTGTATTATCTTATCAATACATTTAACTCTTATCACTTATTTATCCTTTTAATGAATTAGAGGCATTTAGAAACATTCTAAAAATATGAAACTTGGCCTATAAGCAATACTAAATGTGAGTAAGATGATTTTTATATTAATTCATTTTTTCAACACATTATTTAATATTTTTGGTCTTTAAATTATTTCTCTCCTGGATAAAATAAAATATTTAAGATTGTCCAAATCAGATGAAAATTCACACATAGACTCATTTTGATATGTATATTATGAATTTGAGGTTTATTTTCACTTTTGAAGACATTTAATAATTTATTTAACAATTTGGGGAAAACTCATATTTTCCAATTTCGATTAATGCAAAGCTAATTACCAATTTTCCAAATTTTAAAACTTGACCCTTAAGTCAAAGGAGACCTAAGGAATTGGAATATCAAGTTATCATTAACTAATTAGTATTCCTTTTATGAATTTTAGCTGATTATTCAATATTACCATTATTTCTCATATTAATTAATTCCATATCACATTAACATGTTTAAAGCATTACTATTCATTCCTTTTTCTCTGTATTAATCCATAAGGCTAAGGAATGTTCTAGAATGAATCTATTTTATCATTATTTCACATAAGTGGTAAATGTGCATATTAGACCCTTATTAAAAGTATTTATTGAGGTATTTGTGCATACATCCATACATTGATATAAATGGTGATCAAATTCACCCCCAAACCACTAATAATTACACAATTTCAACATCAAGGACAAAAAGGATAGAAGGGAAAGGAAAAGCATGGGAAAAGGGCCAAAAAGAGAATATATCCAGATTTCAATTTGTTACACCCACCACACCCAAAGAGTATCCTTCTTGTCTGCAACATTCCACAAATTTCTCACCATACTAGTAGCCACAATATCACTAGTATGTCTAATACCCAGACCCCCTTCCTTTTTTGGAGTACAAATGCTTTTGCTACCCACTGTATGTATCTTCTTCTCCAAACTAGGTCCACCCCACAATAAATACCTACACACCTTATCAATATCAGAAGTAACACTTGCAACTATGGGGAAGGAAGCCACCCAGTACATATAAAAAGATGATAAGTAGAAATGACAAGTTCCAGTCTTATGACAAAAGAGAGTAATCTAGACTTCCAACCCTCAAGTCTTGCCTTCAATTTTTCCATTATAGGATCACACAAACTCCTAGTAATATTTCCTTTAAATAAGAGGAGTCTGAGATATTTGTTAGGCAACACATCAATATGTACCCCCAAGGTATCAATCAAAAAATATTTATTAGTAATTTGATTACAGAAAACAACACTTTTCTCTTTGCTAATAACCATCCCTGATATCTCCCCAAAAGCAATCACCACATTAGCAATAGTTTCCATCGACTTGTAATCATCCCCAAAAAATATAACAACGTCATCCGCAAAAAGAACGTAGGACACAGAAAAAAGATGGAAAGCTTTAAAAGACTCCCTCTCCTCAACAGCTTTAAGAATCAAGGACACACCATGCATTGCAACCACAAAGAGGTAAGGAGATAATGGGTCTCCTTGCCTTATACCTCTAGTAGGATATAATCTTCTTGAAGGCACTGCATTGATAAGAATTTGACAATTAACCGAATAGAATATTTCTTTAATCCACCCAACAAAGCACCCTGGAAAGTTCATGTTATCAAGATGAATTCCATGTATGACCAATCAATAGAGTCATAAGCTTTCTTAATATCCATCTCCAAGCAAAACTTAGCCGAATTGCTTTACATCATGTTATTAATAAGCTCATTGACCAGTAGGGTAGCATCACTGATACTTCTCTCCTTAAAAAAGGTACATTGTGCCTTATCAATCACCAAAGGTAAGAAGGAACTTACTCTATTTGCCAACACTTTAGAGATAATCTTATAAAAAACCTTGAACAGGGAAATTGGCCCCCAATCCTTCACCTCAGTAGCTTCTTGCATCTTTGGAATAAGGGTAATGAAAGACTTGTTAGCTTCCTTTAACAACTTCCCACTAGCAAAATTTTTTTTGACTACTTTAATAACATCCTTCCTAATGATCTTCCAACAGAATTTATAGAAAAGGTTGTTAAAACTGTCAGGCCCTGGTGCTCTATCATCATTATATTTTTCAATCACATCATCAATCTCCTTATCAGAAACTACCTCACACAGACTATTAAACTTCTCCTTTGATAGTTTAGGAAGATTCATAAGAACATCTTTAGCTTTTTTCCACATTATTACTTTGAAAACTTCTGCTCATAGAAGTCATTGATGTGATTACTTATCACTTCTTCCTCACAACACACTTCAATATTAACAGTCAAGCTATGGATCAAGTTCCTCATCCTTCTAGTTTTAAGAGTATCATAAAAGAATTTAGAATTCTTATCTCCCAATTGGATCCATTGCACTCTAGCTTTTTGCCTCAATAACTCTTCCTCAGCTTCATAGGCCTTGATATCTTCCTTCCTTTTCGTAGAAACTTTCTCAAAAAGATCATTATCCTCCGTATTTTTATCAAGCAAGTCAGAGGGGATAGAGAATTCAGCCTCCAAACACCTCCTATTCTTGTGGATATTCCCAACACAATTTTTATTCCATTCACACAGAGCTATTCTAACATTATCCAACTTCCTACATAAGGAGTACATAGGGTTCCCCACCACTTCAATCTCCCACACCTTTTCCACCACATCCATGAAGCCTAGATAGTCCACCCAAGAGTTAATAAATCTGAAGGGTATTTTCTTTTTAAACTTAGAATCATCCACATGAGTAATCAAATCCTAATGGTCACTATGAATAGAACTTAGAGTGGCTCCCCAAGTCTTATGAAACTCGTTTAAAAAAAACATCATTCACAAAAGCTCTATCAATCCTTGACAGAATAAGCTTTGCCCCTTGCTGCCTATTGTCACAAGTAAACTTGAAGCCATTAAACTCCAATATAATCAGGTTAGTAGAATTGATAAACTCATTGAACTCTTTCATACAAGAATAAGAACTTTCAACCAGACCAAATCTATCTGCTGAAAACTAGATAACATTAAAGTTTCCAATCACCACAACAACATGACCATTAATCTTAGAGAGAGCATCCGCCAACCCATACCACAGATGAGACCTCTTCTTATCAGAGTTATGTCCATAAACAGCCACAAGGACAAAGGCTTTGTTGTTATAATTGACACCACACATGATACACTAATAAAAATCTTCAATAACCTGAATATCAACCTCATTTTCGCTCCACGTGATTACCACTCTCCCCAACGGATGATGTTTGCGATTAGAAACCCATCTACACCCTAGAAACATGTTATTCATAACTTTTCCCATCTTCCTTATCCTGGCTTTAGTTTCTAGTAGACACGAAATAATAGCTTTATTGCTCCCAATCATCTCAATGACTACTCTCTGACGTCTAGGTTTATTAAGTCCCCGAATGTTCTATGACATCACATTCAAAGAATTAACCATTCAGACCCATTACAGATAGATGGATCCTTGCCACCGTCAGTTAGTTCAGTTCTTCTAACGTCTCCTTCATGATTATTAAGAAACTCCAAAACTCTAAAGTGGTTGGGTGAAATAGGAATACAAACTATTTGTTGTTGAAGAATTTTCGATACATTCCTTGGTGGAGATATCTATTTCCTTATACCTTCACTCCAAGAACCTTTAGGGGAGGGAGTATAAGAACCTACAAAGCTCTGTAGACTAGGTAGAGTAGTTGGATCCATATCTTCATCTCCCCCCTCCAAATAGAGTTTTCATAATACTTCCACCTTCCTTTGTAACATCCACAACTTGTTTGAGATCAGAGTCATACATTATCTCGATCACCTACCCTTCACTCAATGGAAAATCAAAGAACAGGTCATCACCAACCCATTTCTCCACCCAAATCTACTTTGCATTTGCTTGTCTGCCATTCAATAGCACACAATCCCCCTGTCCATGCCCAAAAGTCCCACAAACTTTGCAACATGTAGGGAACCATTCATATTTGAACTTGACCGTGTCCTATACCCCATCGTCACTTATAAGTGGAATCTCCAGCAAAAAAGAAGAAGTCACTGGAATCAGTACTTGGATCCTTGCAAACTCTAGTCATCGAAGATCCTTTGTTAGTGAATCTGGTCTCAATGGTGTTCCAAGGACACTACCAATCATGTTGAAAACTTCATCATCCCATAGTTCTAGCGGAAGATCATGATCCTCACCCATATTGGAACCTCTATAAGCTTCACCTTAACCAATGGCTCTCGCCGCTTCCATTTCTTCAATATCATTGGCTTCCCAAAAAAGAATCATGGCCCTTGATCTAATGCCACTTTCATCTCCTATGGATCTGAAAACTAGATCAGGAATAAGTCATTACCTCGTGACAAGATTTCCATGTTTCTGTTAATCTTCCATATCATTGACAAATGCTTATGAAATGTTGTCCAGTGTGGTTTCAACCCGATGATGGTATTTGTGTTCTTCCACTTCATCAGGTTCCTCTCAGCAATCTCCTTGGAGTATTTGATAGCCACGTCGACTAACTCCACAGGCCTTTGCTTGAGTACTACTTCATTTGCATTCTTATGATTGAATAGATCTACCCAGGATCACTTTTAATTTGCAACCATAACAACATTCCTTCCTTGATTACCTCCTTGAGTGGCCATTACGTTATACTGTGACTCATGAGAGGATCCAGCCTTCCACCCTTGCACCTCAGATGTAGGTGGTCTACCAGTGTTGCCGCCCCTCTCACCACCCTTGTCGCCATAACACACTCGTGTTTCCATCCTCCATGTGACATATTTTATGTATTCCTTATTGGTCTTATGATTAATATGAGGGTATTATGTCATATTTGTTTGTAAGCCTAATCAAGTATTAGTTAGGTCTCTAATTTTATCCTTATTTGGCCAAGTCTAAAGAATCAAACATTCTATCCTCTGAGGCATAAGATCAGGGTCAAGAGGCTAGGTTTTGGTATGTTACACCTGATATCTGAATACTTAGGTTGAACAGTATCAAGCTACTATGTGTATTCTTCTCTATATGCCATGTCCAAGTATGTAGAGGGAGGATGGGTAGAGAGAAATCCTAGAAAAATTAGGGTTAGAAGACAAAAAGTAATGAAGGAATAAGAGCATATAACTTTTATTCTATATCGTTGTTTGATTGGAGATCGATAGAGATCCTCTTATATATTTTAAATCATATATTTCGTTTTGAGATACACACACACAAACATATAGAGAGAGATAGAGAGTCAGGCTAGAATACACTCAAGTGTACATAGCGCACCGTACACCTCAATAGTGTTTGCCTATCTAGATAATATTTTTGTAAAATATAATCCATTGACCATCATTACTACAATAGTAATAGGCACCATACAAAATCTGAGGCCATTTGGATGAGTGTAAGCCACCCATCCAAGGACAACAAAGTCAATGCACAAAACTATTTTGAGATGTATGATTTCCCCTCTTTAGATGCATGATCTATAAGTGTCCAAATGAGCTAAACTTTATTTTATGGCACACTTAAGATATTTAAGAAGATCAACAATTTATATTTCTAAAATAAATACTTCATGATGGAAAATGATTGAGGTGTATAGCGTCGATGGTGCGCTTGAGTGTATTCCAGCTTAAATCTCTCTCTCTCTCTCTCTCTCTCTCTATATATATATATATATATATATATATATATGTATGTATATATATGTATATATATATGTATGTATATATATTTGTGTGTGTGTGTGTATGATTCTGTAAGATTTTTGTACACTATGAAGTTTCTTTAGTTATTGTTTACATTCCTTGTATTATATAGAACAAAAATTATCTTTAAATGAGTTTTCCTTACGTGGATATTCTTTCCAAATGTTTGATATGAACAGGAGTTGGCCAATCATGTAGGTTTAGCCTGGTCTGACTCACAAGATGTGTTACTCGAATCTAATAAACCCTATTTATTGATCTAATAAGAGTGATTAAACTATGGAGCAGTAACTCATAATGTAACTAAAATGCATATACAATGTGATATTAAAATATAAGGTAAAGACTGCAATAGCTAAGAATCAGTTGGAACTGATACATATGATGCAACTTTGGGGACTCAGATAAGAAACCCTAAATTGGGAATGAAGGAAGAGGTAATAGAGATAAAATATATAGATTAGTATGTAACATACAAAATACTGAAGAAGGATGGATTAAGGGAACTGAATCATATAACTAATTGAGGCAGTTTATTCATTTTGAAATCATGGAAAGATCAGAAAAACCACATGAAAGCCAAGATATAAAGAATCAATATGATGAATGGATCAAACAATCAAGTTAAATGCATTTATATACTCCAAAACAAAGAAAAAGTAGGATAAAAGAGTAACTATACAATAAGTACACAACAGTGAAGAGTCTTCTGAAGAATTAAAGTGAAGATAACTAGATGAACATGTAAACTATAAGACTAAGATAAGAATCTCATATGAAATAAAAGGAAAGTGATGGAAGGAATGAGTTTGATTCAGGAAGGAGGGTTACATAATATAATTTAGAGCATGGAATGTACACTTCTATTATGAAGTTTAACACATCCATCCTTACTACCTTTTTATTCAAAGTCTCTACAGAGTAACAACCTAGTTTCTATTAGATGTATTCAATTGGTTTCTAGTGGTGAAATGGAAATAGTTTTTAAAAGAAGAACACAAATGCAACCAAACAAATGAACAAGAAATGTAAATCTAAATTGTATTCAGAACAAAAAACCTTGATTAAAGAGAAACTATGTTTGGACCACGCATGAGTTGTTTGATTTGAAATGAAGGACATGAATGTATTCAACATAATTTGAAATAGTAGGGAGAATTTTGATTTAGAAATACAAATTCACATCAATAAAAGGATAAAATAAATATGTGCAACATGGAATACATAATCATACATGTGAATGAGCAACATGATCATAAGAGATAAATAAAAGCTATTAATGACATATGGAAGAGTAGCATACAGACTGACCATGATAGAAAATAAAGAAGGGATTGAAACATGAGGGGCTAATATAGATGATAAAAGAGAGAGATTGTTATATGCGGGAATATGCTAAATAGTCTAGTCTTCTTGACAATGAGTAACTGGACCTAAATGTGAGAAATTTTTTTAAGTGAATGATTGAAGATAAGAATTCCAATCTCAAAAGTTATCTTCTCTTTTGTATCCTCCCTAATGAGAGTAACATGAGGATGAAGTAATCAGTAAAAGAATTTGAAAAGATGCATAACCACCATGGTAGGCACATCTATCAAATTTATTAATGACACATAATATGTTGATGAAACCCTAGTAGGGTAAATAAAGAAAGTAACCTATCATAACTGTCAAGTAAGAGAAAATGAAATTCAAGTGGTAAAGATAAGGAAGAGTTTAGTAAACCTCAAGAGAGATAAAGTTTGCATATAAAAATAAGGGAATAAAATCATGTCACAATAACATCATGTTGTTGATAAGGATAACACCCTAGAATATTTTAGGGATCTAATGAGTTAAAGGTATGGAACTAGTGATTTGACCTTGAGAAGTGATAATTTTGTAAAATAAGATCTTGGTATTATCAATATGAGAAGCAACTTAGCAGTGATAGTAACCTAAGGTGAATGGGTTGCAGATAATAAAGATACATAAAAATATGGAAATGACTAAGGATGGAGGATAATTTTTAAAATATATATATGAAGTGTGATTTGAACAAAAGGAGAAGTGCAACATGTGCAAAGCATGATATGAAATAAATTATTATAGTGACCACAATGATGATGAATAATCTATTCTTACCTCAAATGTTTTAATGCTAGGGATGTTGATTTTGTTTGACCAAAATGAGAAAGATAAGTAACAAGAAGTAACAGATAATGAATAAGAAAAAAATCAAAGAAAATAAATGGATTTCAAGAATATGTGAATTTATTTATAGATGTATAATTTATTGAAGGTATATCAAGGGATGTAAGTTTGTTTTACATATGATTCTGAATGTGTATGCAAAAGCAATATATTAACTTTAAAAGGGAGTGATGGTTTTGGTCATTCATACCAGTAATCTAGCTCAATGCTATATAATTGTTATTAAATATATCCATGAAACTTATGAGTGTTTTTCTTTTAGAATAGCACAATAGTGAAATTTAAAATGGAAATGAGAAATTTGTTTAGTACTCTGATGTGATGCAGTTAGAT
Organism: Alisma plantago-aquatica; assembly: GCA_963693085.1. Classification (NCBI taxonomy): domain Eukaryota; kingdom Viridiplantae; phylum Streptophyta; class Magnoliopsida; order Alismatales; family Alismataceae; genus Alisma; species Alisma plantago-aquatica. The sequence goes on along the minus strand of OY856411.1, from coordinate 721,200,246 downwards.
TGAACTGTATGAATTGAGATAGTTGGATAGGATTAGTAGTGTCGAGGTAACTGTAAAGAAGTGAAACCACTCCTCTACTGGAAAGAAAAGATCACATCCCTTGAACCAAACACCACATAATTTTTTTTTTCCAAAGGGATGGAGACCAATTCAATCAACATGTATGTATCATTACACAATGAGTAGCAATGGAAAATATCATTATCTAACAATTTACAAAGTTTGATAACATGATACAATATATCACCACACATGGGTGTCCAGAACTAAAACTAAACATGTAAGCCAAAGATCAAGTCGAGGGTCATCTAACCACCTCTTCAAGTCTCCCAAAGCTCAGCTACAAGGTTGATGTTGAAGTTCACTCTCCTTGGACCAACCCGGGGTTGGAAGCATACCCCACAAAAGAGAAGAAAAAAAAGAAGTATATCAGCAAAAAGTTGGTATGTGTACGCTAAAAGAAACTTTGAGCAATTTAAGAAATAAGGACATCAATTGTAAAATGCTTCCCATACAAGAGATAAGGACTACCCACACTGTCATAAAAGAGAACAAACATCATAACATGATAAAAGAGGATACTTGCCATGAACAAATAAATCTTGTGCAACAAAAGCACATAGATGGGTAGTAGGGCACACACCTCACAATCATCATCAAACATGCATGCATGTGAGATAAACATAGTCCTAGAATAATATAAATACAAAGGCAGCCAAGGCTTCACATCCTTGAAAATTTGATAGAGAATGACTCACCGTCAAACTCCCAATATATATAAAAGTTGAGCCAAGACTTCACATCCTTGAAACTCGGGTATGGGGCACCACCACCACCATCCCATAAACAAAAAGGGCACACACCCAAAAACCAAAGTAATTTACATTATTCTAGTGCTACTGATTCACATTGCATGTAAATATAGAGGCAAGTAAATAGTTTAGTCAGAAGATGATACAAAGGTTGCCATCACACAATGGACAACACAAACATATAACATCCACTTCAAAGTGCAAATATCAATATAAGGAACCAACATGCACCAAGGCACAAGAGAGATATCAAGAAAATATATAAGTCCATAATAATCAAGATAGTTCACATGAACCATGGTATCAAAAGATAAGACATATTGTGTAGGTCAAAATTCAAGAGAATGAAAATTTAGGTGAATTGCTCAATAAAGAATAATCGAGGATACAACATACCTCAAACCTTCGAACCCTAGAACTTGCTTTCAGATCCCTAACAAGATCAGAGTCCACTTTCCCCTAATATGATCATCATATTTATGTATTAGATATATGTATATTCATTAAAGGCTTAAAACCTCAAAACCATCGACTTTTCCACAAACGATCGAATTAGACTTTGAAAACATCACCATCGTCTTAGTTATGGTTTTCTAATCAAAATGACATATAATATTATGTATTTTGAAGTTATGGACTTTTAGATGTATTTTTGGTGATTTTTAACTTAATTAATTCGTATTCTAGAAAATCACCTTCGAAAAAACTCGAAATAAATCTTTGGAAATAATTTTATTAGAAAGAGAACATTTTTCCGAGTTTAGAACATATTTTAGATTTATTTTTTGACTCACGGTTTAGAAAATATGAATTTTTGAAAATTAACTAATAAGAAATTGCCACGTAGACACTTCGTACCAAAAGAGACGAAGAGAGTGGGGGTAAAATTGTAAAAAGCCACGGGTTATCTTCCCCAACCCAGCCCACACCATGGCTGGCTGCTGCTTGCTTGGACTTTTGGGTGAAACCACAATACTCCACCAAAATCAACGCACCGATACTCGAAACGAAGAGCACGATAAACCGAACAAGATGGTACCTTGTATTTGTCCAGAAATGAAGAGAGCAGAGCTTGAGGGGCACCACAAGTCTGGAAGATAAGGCAGCTAGATGAATGTCAAGACGTCTACGAAACTCAAAATTGAAAGTATGGGTGAGTTGCTAAGGTGATAGCGGTCCTAGAGGCATAGATATATATAGGCAAGGGAGCCCAAGTTAGGGTTTAACTAGGTGGAGGTAGGTAGAGGTGGCACAAGCATTGGGTGTTTCTCGAGTATTTGTTAAAACACAAAAATTTTGGGATAAAGTAGTGTGGATTTGCGCAAGGAATTCGTAGGATCAAATATTATTGAATTTCATTGAGTAAAGGTCGAGATAAATGGATTTGAAACTTGCCAACCGAGCAACCTGTTGCCAAAATGGACCGAGGAAGAAGAAAAAACACGGATCCTCAGATGAGATCCAACGGCTGACGATCAACATGAAATTACAGTTGTATATTTGATTCTCATTCAAATTCGACTAAAGTGATTTAATGTTTTTCTCTCTCCTCATTTGGAGACCCAAATGATGTCAAAACATTACCAAATTTTATATTCTGACTGATTTTGACGTGTAGAATCTGAATATGAAATTAGATTTGCCTTTTGAGAATCTTTAATGTATTAAATAATTCAAAACACATTTTCTCTTTTCTCATTTATTTATGACTCTATGATTATCCAAAAATTACAAAACTTCACCCATAACTCATATTAAGTATGTTGAATATGAATTTGTCTTTATTTCCATTTTTTGAAGTTGTTTATTATTTTAAATGAGTTTAAAATTTTGCGCACTTTCTCTTCCTAAATTTGTCTTCTCATCAAATATTTTCCAAATTGAGTCAAAATTCAACCAAAGATATATTTTACCATGTAGAACACGATTTGGCATTATTATATTTTTTTGAAGACTTATATTATTTTATTTAATTCATTTAAATTTTACCACTTATTTATCCTTTTAATTTATTAGAGGTATCTAGAAACTTTGTAAAAATGTAAAACTTGGTCTATAGACAATAATAAACGTGTGGAACATGATTTTGGAATTAATTAATTTTTTTTCAACATATATTTAATATTTTTGGTCTTTAAATCATTTTCTCTCTCCTGAATAAAATAAAATATGAAACATCGATGAAATTAAATACAAATTCACACATGGACTCATTTTGATATATAGATTACGAATTTGGAGTTAGTGTTCCAATTTGAGGATGTTAGATATTTTATTTCATCTTAATGGCTTATCTCCTATTTTCTTTTAATAAAGACTTTAATATATGCATTTATCTTCCAAATTAGGTGATACTTGGTCCTTAAGTTTCTTTTAATCAAGAAAATGAATTTGCATATCAAATTATCTCATGGTTTTCTATTTGTGATTTTGGAACAATATATTCCACATTATCTCCTATTATCCAATATATCCCATATTATCTCCAATTATTACATTTATCATCTCCTTTATGTATATTTCGAGATTTCCTTTCTTTTTCATATTCTAAAAAGCACTCAAAAGTTTTGGGATGAAATATTTTATTGTTTTTATTACTTAGTGTACAATTTGCTCTTCAAGCCCATTATTAAAAACCCAACTGAAGCATTTGTGCATATAACCTTATATTAAGAATATATGTGAAATATTTATCCGATTAAGTTCTTTAATTTCTTATTATCATCCAAACAAGTCATTATTAAGTACAAAGTATTTTAGATTTTCTTAATTACATGTATTAGCTTATCCTTGTTTGGCTAAGTCAAAAGGGTAAAACTATTAGGGTAGGATTCTATTTTTGGTATGTTATAGCACACCACCCCTTAAAGGGATTTCGTCCTCGAAATCAAAACATCCATAAGAAAACTTATCCACCACCCTTAAAAGGGTTCATCTCAACAAGTCAAGCTAATCATCATCAAGGTATTAAGACTACCCACATATCTTTTAGTTATGAAAGTTTTTTAGTTTTATGTTTCTCATTTATCCAGCTAGAAGTCATACCATCTAGGGCTGAGTTTTAGGTCGTCATGTCTCTAACCTATCAACCCTACATGATCACCCAAAAGTCATAAGGTTTCTTGCACAAGGCAAGGATACTAGGTATAAGAAACCTAAGATAAAGGTAAACATCTTAAGAGAGACATGTTTGTAATAGTTAGATAACTGACTGCTAGTGGCTCTGATACCATGTTGTAAAGAAGTGAAACCAGTCCTCTACTGGAAAGAAAAGATCACATCCCTTGAACCAAACACCAGATAATTTTTTTTTGCCAAAGGGATGCAGACCAATTCAATCAATATGTATCTATCATTACAAAATGAGTAGCAACGGAAAATATCATTATCTAACAATTTATAAAGTTTGATAACATGATACAATATATCACCACACATGGGTGTCCAGAACTAAAACTAAACATGTAAGTCAAAGATCAAGACGAGGGTCATCTAACCACCTCTTCAAGTCTCCCAAAGCTCAGCTACAAGGTTGATGTTGAAGTTCACTCTCCTTGGACCAACCTGGGGTTGGAAGCATACCCCACAAAAGAGAAGAAGAAAAGAAGTATATCAGCAAAAAGCTGGTATGTGTACGCTAAAAGAAACTTTGAGCAATTTAAGCAATAAGGACATCAATTGTAAAATGCTTCCCATATAAGAGATAAGGACTACCCACACAGGCATAAAAGAGAACAAACATCATAACATGAGAAAAGATAATACTTTCCATGAACAAATAAATCTTATGCAACAAAAGCACATAGATGGGTAGTAGGGCACACACCCCACAATCATCATCAAACCTGCATGCATGTGAGATAAACATAGTCCTAGAATAATATAAACACAAAGGCGGCCAAGGCTTCACATCCTTGAAAACCTGATAGAGAATGACTCAACGTCAAACTCCCAATATATATAAAAGTTGAGCCAAGGCTTCACATCCTTGAAACTCGGGTATGGGGAACCACCACTGCCATCCCATAAACAAAAAGGGCACACACCCAAAAACTAAAGTAATTTATATTATTCTAGTGCTACTGATTCACATTGCATGTAAATATAGAGGCAAGTAAATAGTTTAGTCAGAAGATGATACAAAGGTTGCCATCACACAATGGATAACACAAACATATAACATCCACTTCAAAGTGGCACATATCAATATGAGGAACCAACATGCACCAAGGCACAAGAGAGATATCAAGAAAATATCTAAGTCCATAATAATCAAGATAGTTCACACGAACCATGGTATCAAAAGATAAGACATATTGTGTAGGTCAAAATTCAAGAGAATGAAAATTTAGGTGAATTGCTCAATAAAGAATAATCGAGGATACAACATACCTCAAACCTTCGAACCCTAGAACTCGCTTTCAGATCCCTAACAAGATCAGATTCCACTTCCCCTAATATGATCATCATATTTATGTATTAGATATACGTATATTCATTAAAGGCTTAAAACCTCAAAACCATTGTCTTTTCCACAAACAATAGAATTAGACTTTGAAAACATCACCATCGTCTTAGTTATGATTTTCTGATCAAAATGACATCTAATATTATGTATTTTGAAGTTATGGACTTTTAGATGCATTTTTGGTGATTTTTAGCTTAATGAATTCGTATTCTAGAAAATCACCTTCGACAAAACTCAAAATAAATCTTTGGAAATATTTTTATTAGAAAGAGAACATTTTTTTGAGTTTAGAATATATTTTAGATTTATTTTTGGACTCACGGTTTAGAAGATATGAATTTTTGAAAATGAACCAATAAGAAATTGCCATGTAGACACTTCGTACCAAAAGAGAGGAAGAGAGCGGGGGTAAAATCATAAAAAGCCACGGGTTGTCTTTCCCAACCCAGCCCACGTCATGGCTGCGATAGCAAGCTGCTGCTTGCTTGGACTTTTGGACGAAACCACAATACTCCACGAAAATCGACGCACAGATACTCAAAACGAAGAGAACGATAAACCGAACAAGATGGTACCTTGTATTTGTTCGGAGACGAAGAGAGCAGAGTGTGAGGGGCACCGCAACTCTGGAGGCTACGACAGCTAGATGAAGGTCAAGACGTCCACGAAACTTGAAATTGAAAGCACGGGTGAGTTGCTAAGGTGATAGCGGTCCTAGAGGCATAGATATATATAGGCAAGGGAGCCCAAGTTAGGGTTTAACTAGGTGGAGGTAGGGAGAGGCGGCACAAGCATTCAGCGTTTCTCGAATATTCGTCAAAACACAAAAAATTTGGGATAAAGTAGTGCGGATTTGCGCAAGGAATTCATAGGATCAAACATTATTGAATTTTATTGAATAAAGCTCGAGATAAATGGATTTGAAACTTGCCAACCAAGCAACCTGTGAAGAAGACAAAGTACAGATCCTCAGATTGAGATCCATGGGCTGACGATCAACACGAAATTACAGTTGTATATTTGATTCTCATTCAAATTTGACTAAAGTGATTTAATGTTTTTCTCTCTCCTCATTTGGAGGCCCAAGCGATGTCCAACAATTAGAAAATTTTTTATTCTGACTGATTTTGACGTGTAGAATCCGAATATGAAATTAATTTTGCCTTTTGAGAATCTTTAATATGTTAAATAATTCAAAATATATTTTTGCTTTCCTCATTTATTTATGACTCTGTGATTATCCAAAATTACAAAACTTCACCCATAACTCATATTAAGTATGTTGAATATGAATTTGCCTTTATTTCCATTTGTTGAAGTTGTTTATTATTTTAAATAATGAGTTTAAAATTTCACACACTTTCTCTCTCCTAAATTTGTCTTCTCATCAAATATTTTCCAAATTGAGTCAAAATTCATCCAAAGATATATTTTACCATGTAAAATATGATTTGGCATTATTACATTTTTTTTGAAGACTTTTATTATTTTATTTAATTCATTTAAATTTTACCACTTATTTATCCTTTTAATTTATTAGAGGTATCTAGAAACTTTCTAAAAATATAAAACTTGGCCTATAGGTAATAATAATCGTGTGGAACACGATTTTGGCATTAATTTTTTTCAACTTATATTTAATATTTTTGGTCTTTAAGTCATTTGCTCTCTCCTGAATAAAATAAAATATTAAACATCAATGAAATTAAATACAAATTCACACATAGACTCATTGTGATATATATATTACGAATTTGGAGTTAGTTTTCCAATTTGAGGATGTTAGATATTTTATTTCACCTTAATGGCTTATCTCCTATTTTCTTTTAATAAAGACTTTAATATATGCATTTATCTTCCAAATTAGGTGATACTTGGCCCTTAAGTTTCTTTTAATCAAGAAAACGAATTTGCATATCAAATTATCTCATGGTTTTCTATTTGTGATTTTGGAACAATATATTCCACATTATCTCCTATTATCCAATATATCCCATATTATCTCAAATTATTACATTTATCATCTCATTTATGTATATTTTGAGATTTCCTTTCTTTTTCATATTCTAAAAGGCACTAGAAAGTTCTAGGACGAAATATTTTATTGTTTTTATTACTTGGTGTACAATTTGTACTTCAAGCCCATTATTAAAAACCCAACTGAAGCATTTGTGCATATAACCTTATATTAAGAATATATGCGAAATATTTATCTGATTAAGTTCTTTAATTTCTTATTATCATCCAAACAAGTCATTATTAAGTAGAAAGTATTTTAGATTCTCTTAATTACATGTATTAGCTTATCCTTGTTTGGCTAAGTCAAAAGGGCAAAACTATTAGGGTAGGATTCTATTTTTGGTATGTTACAGTAACACCTCAAAAGAGTACAAAAAGATTGAAAATGGTTTATTAATATTTCTCTTTCCTAAGTGATTGATTGTGATATAGAAAATTCTTTTGCTATCACTAAGAGGCCTTGTTTAATAATTGTTTGATTAGAAGAGAGACAAAGGATGCAATGTTGAACACAATATTAAAAAAGAAATATAAGAAAAGTGAGATATAAGATTTCAAATGTTTATAAGAAACCTTTATTGTACTTTACTTATATATATATATATATATATATATATATATATATATATATATATATATATATATATATATAATGTTTCAAGGATGAAACCTTTTAGGGGAGAATTATTATGACTGTGTCATTGCTTAGTTGGTAAACTAAGGTGTACCTGAATGAATATATGCTTAATTAGATTGATCATCACTTAAACCCAATTAATTATGATAGATCAATTGTAATGTTTTAAACATATTAAGGAACTACAATCATTATTTTACTTTGAAGGATTAGGGTTTGAGAAGTTGAAACCAAAATTTCCAAAATTAGGGTCTTGATAGTATATAAATACAAATTTTGATAGGTATAGCAGTATGATAAATGATTTTTAATATTTTTTTATGTAACTTGAGTTTACTTAGAAATTTATATGGATAACTCAATCATGCATGTTAGTGTAAAATTTTAGAATATCCTGATGTTCTTTGAATGTGGTTCTCTGTCAAACTACACTTTGACCGACCATGTTGCAGATTGTTGTTCAATAGTGTAGTTTTTTATTCTTAATTATTTATTGGTAGCTCATAATGATATGAAAAAATTATATTTTAGAAAACATGCTAATTTTTCATAATTTTTGGAGGATGCATGACCTATTTAGTAAACAATTTATAGTAATATTTTTATGACAGAAAACTCTATTGGGATAAAAGAAAGTATAAGTGGTGTCAATTTGCAATTGACCCAAGTAGCTCCATTGCTCTATATGAGTAACCTAACACACTAGGAGCTTCTATATTTCGTGATTCATTCCAAAGAAATGAAATTCTAGAGAGAGAGATAGAGTGAGAGTTAGGGTTTGTATGAAGAAAGTGGTGAAGATGGTGATCTAGAGTTTTCTCTTCATAGAGTTGATGAAATAGTGTAAGTTTGGCATCTCTATATAGACTTTCTTGGTGATACTTATCTCACACGTCAAGATTCCTCCCCTCCTTTGATTTTCTTCTAAATGATATCAAATCTCTCCCTTTTCTCACTCTTTCTCCATATTTATCCATTCCTAGGGTTTCCAAGTAGAAAGGAAGAAGAAGGTGGTGCTTTGTTATGGTTTTGATATGGATTTGAGAATTTTAGATGTGGGACTACATTTTTAAGGTGTTTTCACGCCTTAGGTGAGTGGGTAATTCCTTTAAATAGTAAACTGCATGAAATTAGATGAAATTTATAATAATTTTCAATTCCTTTGTATGCAACTACAAACCCTAAATCTGTCTTTCAGTTTAAGCTTATGAAAGGTGATCTAGAAATGGATTGCTTTCCTATTGTGATGAATTTTAGATGATAAAAGTCATATTATAAATGGATACAAATCATATAAAATAGAATTTTTAAAGTTATTACAAAAGTTATGTTAATATACCAAAATCTAGGGTTTTCAGTTATGTCTAAAATTATTGTATAATTGAATAAAGAACTTTGCCTCTTCGAATCTCCTTGTTTATTAATGATTGCTTTATTTGAATGTGTTGTATAGATATGTCAGATACTTTTTTTATTTTCATTTGATATCATCAGTGTTTTCTTGATATCTCAATAAAGAAAGTGAAACCCTAAATGAATGGGAAATTGGAAGCTTGTGAATAGACATCATAAAATTCAACTTTCTTTTATCGTTATTAATTCATTTATTCAAGGTTATTCTTGATGCATGATATTTAAATGAATGGTGTGAAAACCCTAGCTTAGTTCATTCTTGGGTTATATATATATGTTTGGTTGTATGTGAACTATTGAAAGTAGTATTTTCTTACTGAAGGTTTATGATGCATTAAATCCTTATGTGATTCATGCTATAAGTGAATGAGGAATGTCAAATCCTAAGAATAGGACATTTAGTGCATCAAGTGTTTTCATATCAGTGTTTCTCATTATTAAATGTGGTGTTGCTCAATAGTTTAGTTTGCAGTACATATTATAGATGATCTATGAAATAGATGCAAAGATAAACTAATAAATGTTGATGTGATGATTGGACCATAAATTTAAGTAGTAAATTAGACATTAGATGCCCTAAACATTGTAGAATCTTCACAGGAAGGCCTATGCTATGAGGAGAAAATGTTCTTCCCGGATGGAGGTCTTTTATCCATATATGGGTAAGTTGGATCATATCAGTAGCGTGTGGGAGTCTAGGCCAGTGAGTACAAAATCCTTATAGTCGTGTGGTACCCAACACCAACTGGGGATGTCGATGGTACCTATTTTATGAGTTATGTTAAATAGTGGGTATCTTTGGTAGGTCCACTGATGCACACAAAGTTAGAGTGCTTTAACTTTTTGCCCGAGTATCTAGGTTTAGAGGAGGTGTCTAAATATTCAGTCGCTCCCATTAGCCACCGAGAGTCAGATGTGGCTACTGCCTGTTGTAGGCTGGCAAATGAAATTATACTCTTAGGAACCTAGGCATGCTTCTAAGTCTTATACAGTGAGATCTTAGCTTGTTGTGATGCTTTCACATGTCATGGTACACTTCATGTGGGTTCTAGGGATAATAAGATGAATGAGAGATTAATCGTGTGTGCAACTACTATTCCTTTATTCTTTATATGTTTCTAAATTACTAGTTACCTTTGCAATTAATCAAGTATGTTTAGATATTGATTTATTCTTTGTAGATATATAGAGTATCCAACCATGTATATGTATGTGAATGATTAGTTCCTGTACAACTCATTATTTCTTCACTTTTTATTCAATTGCTCAATAATATGTGTTTTGACAATCAAAATGTTTTAAACTTAGTGAGTAGGCTTACTCTTCTACTAACACATTTTTAGGGAAACAATGTGGATTTTAAAGAATGTCAGTGCTAGAGTAGATATGCCATGAAAGCTAAGTATTAGACTAGTCAAGTTTAGTCGGCCTCTGTCACTCTAGGTCCTTGAGTAGAAGTGAGAAAGTTGTAAATGATGATGTGTAACTTTGTTTCCTTAATAATAAAGAATGTATCTGATTATCATGTTGTTTGTCATTAAAGTGTAAGGAAAAGAATGAATGTCTAGACATGTATCTTTATCGTTGAGATCAGATTAGAGTAATCAAGTATTAGTTTTCCCTATAAAGTTGTTTATGTGATTGAATGTGAGTAAGCAAAGATTTTGAAATATTAGAAAGAAAAAGTTAAGAGTGAGCTTTGTATTACGTTTAATTCTCAACTTATATCCTAATCTCATGATTACTGGTAATAGTGAGGGGTGTAACATGACTCATTAACTTTCATTTTGTATCATGTAATTCCATTAAACACGACAAAATTCTAGCACTTTTCCTATTTTGATGCCTGAAGTTTTAGGTAAATTGTTCCTCATTACATCATGTGTCTTGAGATTCTAAACACTAAATCCTAAACCATATGCATATATTAGGGATCTATTCAAGAATTAAATCTAACCAAGGTAAGTAGACACATTTTGTTATAGAATATCTAGAGGAGTATTTGTGGAGCTCGGTCTAGTTGAAATCCCTATCAGTTGCTTGCTTAAATGTGTAGGTCATGTGTCCGAATATAACCACTGCTACCACTGCAAATAAGATGGTGAAACATCCCAAAAGAGTTGCTCAAAGTGGGATAGTGAATGTCTTTACTTGGAGATCTTGTGGGATTTCATAATCCCAATTTAGTTTGATTTTTCCCTATTAACTCACCCACAATATCTCAAGTCGATGTCAAGATGTGTCACAATACCTTATTTTTTATTATTAGAATGTAGATCTGGTTGGTTGATGTGACAAGATGGGTATGGTCCAATCTACTGACATATCTAAATATTAATCTCTTCCCAAAATTTCATATGAACACATGAACGTGACTCAAGTTGATACAAAACCCCTGATGCATGTTTTAATTTTATCAAATGGTTTCAGATCCATGTATTTTTTATTCACAAAATGAAATTCTAGGCTAACGAACTCAAAATAATTGGTTTCTAATAACGATGTTGATAAATATATAATCCGAGCTACCAATTATTCTAGCATTTATTTAAAAATATTAAACTGCGTTAAATAAAGCATGATGTACTATAAAATACAAAAGCAACTCGATGTTGTTGATGTGTCACAAAACTCTTTTTTTTATTATTGAAATTTGGACTTGGTTGGTTGATGTGATGGGACGGGTATGGTCCATATACGGGTAAAAGGTTGAGCGCGAAGTGGTTAGAGAATATTATGTTGCATTGATGCCATTATAAGACAGAGCAACTTTTGGACACAATATCTTTGATTGGAACGAGAATATGCTAGTTCTAATTTCATTTCCGCTCTGGACTTTTTACCGGACGCTTGAACAAGTCAGTGTCACAGTAACGTCAAGGTAATTATTAACAAAAATCAAACCTAAATTTCTTCTATATTGCATTACCAAACAAGGCAAAAATGAACGATGCCCAACTTATTCGCCATCCAAGTAGGGGCTTAGAGAATAACAAGGCCTTATACTTGATAAACCGGGCATTGATTGATGTAGATAATAGGAAAATGGTATAGTGATGTGGAGACGAGTAGAGTGAGCAAATGCTTGTAGTGGGACGGTTGGATCATCCATTACTATGAAGTTTACATGTTTTATAGAAGAGAATACTCTTATGTGAAGTGACTCGCAAGGACGGAGGGAGAGGGGGGCAGCCACGGCCTTGCCCCACCCCCCAAACAAAAAAAAAAAGCTAATTAGGTAGTATCAATCAACTAGTAGTCAGTTATTATCAATAAATTTCTAATTGTCTCTCTCCTCTTATTATTCTTACTTTCCGGAACTTTAGCCGTTTTGTTTTTTTTATTAGAATCATTTCTTGTCTTTTAACCATTCTCTCGTCCATTAATCTACATATAATTTATATAGCAGTAGTCGTTTAAAGAAATATGATGGCGTGTAACATGTTGTTAAATCATATTTCTATTACATGTAACGTGTTGTTGAATGTAACGTTAACATGTTGTTAAATGTAACATACTATAATTTAATGGAGAGATACATGTATCGAGGAGTTGTCACATATATATCAACAACAAATTGTTTGAGTTTTCTAGATGGTGAAAAAGGTACAAATCTATCTTTATATTTTTTTTCTGTTATTTTTTAAAATTACCGCATCTCATTGAGACACATAATGTTGTTAATATATTATTCATTTGTTAAATCACACTTAAGACAATATACGTATGATGTATTATTTAGAACAACTAATAAGACAAAATTTATACAAGTACAACTTAAATAATTACCAATGTTATTAGAGTAATAGTTAAATTTTTTTCATATAATTTTTTTTCAGATTCAAATACTTGACCGTGGTTTCCCCAACCTGAAGTTGCTAACTCCGTACAAGTGAGTATAATGAGATTGTTCCATACTCTTATGTCGAGGGAGTATAATGAGATTGTTCGGCCATATGTGCCTGGTCCTGTGACCCTGAAGCCATGGTCAAGCATCTTCGATTCGTACGGGCTTATACAAAAATAGCGGACTTGATAAGGTTTTATTAGAGATGTAACTCCAGATTAAGAAGCTGCGCGGTTGAAAATTTCTATGGTAGTTGTGAATGGTACTGCTTAACGTTGGAATGTTTGGCTCGAGACAAGAGATCCGAAGAGATTTTCAGCCTCACATGGAGTGCGTGAGCCTTTTGATGTCGAGGGTTCTCCGGCCTCGCTGGATATCATGCTTCACTGGTTGCAAACAATACACGGCGTAATGTATGACGTAATAGGGTGGTGGCGCACGGAAAAGTAGTCACCAACCGAGATGAAGAATGTTCTATGCGAAGGTAGGTGGAGCGAAGAAGTGTTTATGCTATAGTAAACGAAAAGAGAGAAAAGCAGAACCTACCCCAACCGCTTCACCTTTTGAATTTTCTGAGTCTGCCTTTGCAAACCCACTTCACCACGCCCTGCATTATATTCCGGCACGTCCCAATATAACAGGAGTGCTTCGCAATTCACAAGTAGGACCTAGGGGCCCACCACGGAATCCGGCTGCCAGTTCAGACGGGACCAGAGCGATTCATTTTGGATTCCCGGAGGTATAACTAGTCCAGATCTTGGACCCAGAGCCATTCATTTCGCTTGCGTTTGGCACGGGACCGAAACTCGGTTTCGTGCTGTCTTTTAGTGCCAACCCTGCCAAACATCTGCCGGTTCAAGGCTGGTTCGCGTTTGGTTCAAAACCCAGAAAATCCTCCGTTATGGGATAACGGAACCCCCAAATCGGGGTTGTCCCAGTCCCACGATGGGCGGGATTCTGGTTCACAACCCGGTTTATGCGATCCTCTCCTCCCCTCGCCCCACACCCATCCCGACATTCATCTCCTTTCCCCTCTACCTCCTATCTTCTGCTCCTTCTGCTCTGTGGCCTATCCTCTCTTCCCTCCCGATACCTCCTCTCCCGAGACCTCGAGACGAGCTCTCTGGTCTATCCTCGCCATTACTATTATCGCCAGTAATAAAGTTGAGCCATCGTTTCCATCGGTCCTTCCAGCGGCAGCCATGGCAGGTGACTGGCGTGCCCTAAGCCCTGCCCAGTGGAGTAGGCTGAGTAGCAGGTCAATCAAGCGGCAAAGCTGTGGTGGCTCGTCTGCAAGCTCGTCTGCAAGCGCCGAGCTACTCCCGAGTTGTCAACTCGCATCAAAGCGTCGTGCAGTAAACCCTAGGAAGGGCAACCAGTGTCCCGCCTGCTATATACTTGTGCATTTCATCATCGATCTGGTCGCATTTCACCTTCGAAGCCTCCATACACTCTTCTGTTCCGCCGCTGCCGAGTCGCTGTTGTGGGAAGTCCCCGAGCTGCTTGCAAGGTAGGTATCCGCCGCCCCTTTTCATCGATCTCGTCAGTAACATTGCAAGGTTTTCAATATAAAAAATGGTATATGTCTCTGCCGACCTGCTATTTAGTAACATTTCAAAGTATAACATTAGTTGATTGAATCTGATCTTGATCTTGATGTTGAGGCATCTCTGTGGTAGTTGGTTGAATCTGATCCTTGGTATTTATACGAAATCCCTTCTTGCTTATTTTAGGAAGCAGCCATATTAGCTGCAACAGCTCTGTACATATTAGCTCTCCGATTGCAACTACTCTGTATCTACTACTGTGCAATCCTTAATCCCTTACTTAAGTCCAAAATTTGTATAGTGGATTACAGAATTTATATAAATTTGTTTTGTATATTAGTGGAACCTCAACCCATTATTGCCACGTTTACGTCTATGCATACAAAGTGGTCAATTTCCCACTCCACTGTCATCTTGTCAAAGTGGTCAACTAAATGGGCTGACAAATGTGGTTGTATATATCCCTCTTTCTCCCACTTGAAACTATCCTCTATCCATCATGTTTTTATTTGTGGTGTATATGGATAGAAATTGCTTTGTAGATCCGAACAGAATGGAGTCATAGAAACTCCTAATATTGTGTTATATGTGACCACGAGTGAAGTTCTTTTATGTAAAGTGAAACCAGTCTTAGATTACCATTGAGGTAATTTTGCATTGACTAGGGTTTTGGTGTAATTAGAATGGGGTTTCGGTGTAATTAATGATTTCTCTTTTAGTAAATTGTGTAGTTTCAATTAACATTTAGGCTCCATTTTCCTGTAAAATTTCTAGTACCTGACAAAACATTTGAAAGCATTCATTTAAGTGATTGAGTTATTATGTTCTTTATCATCATTCACTAGTTTTACAGTACAATGTGGTTGCTTGTTCACCACAACAAGTTACCTTCTGATATATAGATAAAAGTAACCATAGTTTGAAAGTTGACACCATGACTATAAATTCCAAAGTTACTGGTTTACACCCAATATACATATGCAATCATAACCAATTGAATGGAAGTATGGCTGGCAATGATACCAGGGAATTCCAGAGCATGGCTGGTGTGTGTCCAGTCCACTGATGTTCAACGAAGAGCAGACCATCAGTAAAACATTCTGCTCTTGTCTTATGTTTCACTTTTAAACCTACTTTCTCAAGGTGAACGATGGTGGCATTTCCTATATATACTTTAATTTCTAAGCAGCCCCGATTTTTCCTTTTTTTGTGTTCTTTATTGAGTGGGGCTGCAGTATGGCTGCTTTACATAGTAACCCCTCCCTCTATATTGTATATTTGCTCCGATACTTGATGAACGTCAGCTTCTTGTTTCTATCTAACAAAAAGTAATTCCTAACCAAGCCAAGAACTAGTTATTTCACATCATTTCCTGGTATTTTTTGTCACATTGTTTTTCCTTTTTAAGATTTAAACCCTAAAATTGTCCTTGTGGAACGCACAGAGTAATATGTAGTTGCATCATGTCTATGCCTGCATTCCAAAACTTCAATTTTTGCAAACAATAGTAGTTCAATTTTTGGCTGTTGATCCTGCAGTGATGGTCATAAGAGGTTTTTCATTACTACATGGCACTCGCATTGCTGATCATCAATTTGTTTATGGCTAGTTGCTGGATTGGAACTCTGGATGACTTCAAAAGTTGGTATAGAGTGATTTAGGTCCTTTATCCATCATGTTTATATTTTTCTACACACTTCAATTATGTGGGTAAACTTGTTGGCCTTTATGTCATACTTGTCAAGGTGCCCCAAGGGGGTGAGCCTTGACCTGCGCCTTAACCAAAATGTCGCCTTAAGTTTTTTATGGAGTCCTGAGTCTATATATAGGTATTTAATTATTTATTTGCTATACACATGTCCTAATATACAAATGAAGTATATATATCTATGTTTGTTGTACAATGTCATTATTTTCTGGATAGTACTCTTGGTATTTATTTTATTATTTTTCCTGTCGTAGTTGGTTGAATCTGATCTTGATGTTGAGGCATTCCTGTATAGCTATCCAATTGTACTATACATAGATTGCAGGCATATTAGTTGCTTGAATCTGATCTTGATCTTGATGTTGAGGCATCCCTGTGGTAGTTGGTTGAATCTGATCCTTGGTATTTATAAGAAATCCCTTCTTGCTTATTTTAGGAAGCTTCAAGCAGCCATATTAGCTGCAACAACTCTGTATATAAGCTGAATATAACTCTAAACTAATGAAAATTATCTACTGAAATAAAAGTTTTAAATCCTAAAATTATCACATGTGCTAATGGGGATTTATAATATTTTAAATCCTAAAGAAAGTTATGAAAGATTAAATAACATATTATTGAAGAAATGTCCCATCATAAGAGACAGATGTAAACTATTATTAGATATCTGTTCATGTGTCTAAATGAGAAGCCCCTGAAACTTTCTCAATAAGTATTATGACCTGATGAACCACCAAACAACTACTCAAAATAAAATACAACAAAATGAAACTACTCAACTCATTTTTCTCCTTTTGAGAATTGTTACACACATAATTTTTGCTTTACAATGATGATCTTCTACCCATGAGGGAAATGACTAACTTTCAACATTTTTAGAAATACTACATGATATTGTTGCTCCTCAAGTTATTTGAAAAGTTCATTATTTCTTGGTATTGAAGTAATATGTATGTATCTTATTATTTATTGTTAAATCATACTAAAATTATGATTTGGACATCCTTCACTTGGTAGACATGTAGAATTATGAATCATATTTGACTCATAAATCCTCTTTATTTAATAAGCATGACATTGTTACATTGTCAATGATCTTATATTTAGCAACAATGTGTAAGTTAGTTTTAGTATTCAATAGTTACATTGATGAAATCCTATATATTATTAAGCATTCCTCTAAATTTATACATCCCTAACAATTGAATGTTTGACTAGTAAAAATGGTCCTTGAGATAAACAAAATGTATTTCTGATGTGGGTGTAATACTTTCCTAATAGTAAATTGTGCCAGAATTTATTCTCATTGAGTAGGATGTCATATCACTTGCAATTTACTATTAGATTGTGTGCCTTTACAGAAGTAATCCATGTACCTTAGTACCCTATAAGCAATAAATAGTGCCTCAGTCAAGTTTAGAGGTATCAGAAATAACATACTTGACTTGGAACTTTTGTTGTTCTGGTTTGCAACCATGGATTGGGATAAAGTAATTGTCTATCACCTAATATGCTTCATATTCTTCAGGTTTGTAGAAACACAATAAACTTAAACATCATTATGTTAGTTAAAGGTGGCACTCATCTACCTTGTGAGGAAGTTCATTTGTTAGGTGTTGATCATGTTGTTTATATTACTTGTCCCCATTTAATGTTTGAATCATCATACCAAAGCAAGCATCTGGCAGCTGCTTGCCTAGACAACTTTGTTACTTAAATAGCCACATATTAGATTATTACTGAAATAAAAAACTTGTTGGCCTTTATGTCATAATTGTCAAGGTGCCCCAAGGGGGTGAGCCTTGACCTGCGCCTTAACCAAAATGTCGCCTTAAGTTTTTTATGGAGTCCTGAGTCTATATATAGGTATTTAATTATTTATTTCCTATACACATGTCCTAATATACAAATGAAGTATATATATCTATGTTTGTTGTACAATGTCATTATTTTCTGGATAGTACTCTTGGCATTTATTATACTATTTTTCCTGTGGTAGTTGGTTGAATCTGATCTTGATGTTGAGGCATTCCTGTATAGCTATCCAATTGTACTATACATAGATTGCAGGCATATTAGTTGATTGAATCTGATCTTGATCTTGATGTTGAGGCATCCCTGTGGTAGTTGGTTGAATCTGATCCTTGGTATTTATAAGAAATCCCTTCTTGCTTATTTTAGGAAGCTTGAAGCAGCCATATTAGCTGCAACAACTCTGTATATAAGCTGAATATAACCCTAAACTAATGAAAATTATCTACTGAAATAAAAAATTATTTACTGCTGCTATTTAAGCACTGCTATCCTTAATCCCTTACTTAAGTCAAAAACTGTTGTATAGTGGATTACAGAATTTATATAAATCTGTTTTGTATATTAGTGGAACCTCAAATACCCATTATTGCCTCAAACTGTATATATTGAGGTTTAGTTGTGTTTAAATGTATATATCTATGTATAAAACAATAAAATATTTATCTTCCTGTAAGACATGTATATCAGTGGATTAACCATAATTTTTTGGATTGACCTACATTTATGTATCTGAAATATAACATATATATGAAAGGGGAAATGATATAAAGATCATAAGATGTGCATTGATATAGGTAAAAATAACATATACATGAAGGGGGATGTTATAAAATTCATAACACATGTATAGACATAAGTAAATTGTACAAAACTTTAATTTTTCTTGAAGCTTCTCTGTATATTACCTTCTATATTTCAGGACCCATGCTCCTGATTAGCTAATTAGTGATATTTTTTCACTGTATGAGCAGAACAACTCAATGTTGTACTTGAATCCCTGTATATATCAGGCTTATATATATTGTCGGTTGTATTACATATGAATATGTAAGTAAAAGGTTATTACTTAAGAAAATTGAATCCCTAGTGTGTTTCTATTTTGTTAAGAGAAGAAAATACACTATATAATGTGTATGCTTGTATTTCTAGTATTTGTTAAAATTTAAATAGATAAAATATAATATACTAAAAATAGGAATCTATAAGATGTATGTCATAAACATTATATACTTATATGCAAACATCACTTTCTTACTTAAATAGCCACATATTAGATTATAACTGAAATAAAAAACTGTTGATAAAAATGTGACCCTTACTCTATTATTGAGCTTCTTCTAATTTGGATAGGTAGTATGGGCAAGATTGGACTAAAAATTCTAAATCAACCAGAGATTTTATTGCAAATATTTTTTACAATGTTACTATTGTACACACGAATTCTGCTGATTATATTGCAAATAATACCACTATTTCGGCTAATCTGTGTTCCCTCTAAATTTCTTGTATGTACCGTCCCTGACCCTGTCGCTACCCGTGCAACTCTCTTCAACCTTCACTTGGGCTTACCAGGTATATCTCATGAGCAATACGAACATGTTTAATGTGAATGCCATGCTGAATGAATGCTTGCTATTTATGCAGTTTTGCTGTAATGAACATATTTGATGATATGTAGTTTTGTTGTAATGAACATATTTGATGATGCGTTTACTACAACCATTTCAAATTTAACTACAATTTAAAATTTGTTGTACACATTTTGGATCTTATGACTGGTCCGGCTAATGGATCTTATCTTAGCCTACTTCAATACAAGTTATTGCTTTCAACTTCGTAGTCTCATACTAGGTTCGTATGACGGTTTCGTTTAAACACCCACACTAAATTGATATATCGCAGTGTCATTGCTACTATGGCTACACCCGACCCGAGGTTCCGTATTGTATGGTCGAAAGAGTTGGATGAGGATCTGGTTGCGGCATTGAGGAGACAATATGACATGGGTAGGTGCGTCGATGGAATATTTACTAGGGACGTGTGGAGGGAGACGCTACGCGATTGGCATATCAGGATGGGGAGGAACGAGGGTACATTGGATTAGTTAAAAACTCGGTGGAAGAACCTCATGAGAGACTATGCAAAGATAAAACTGGTAACCAACAAAAGTGGTGTTGGATGGGATGACAACAGGCACAAGCCAATATTGCCTGACACCCCGGAGTGGAGGGAGGCACTTGCGGTATGTCTAATAATATATATACTCCCCTGACTATTATATATTAAATTAATCTTGTTACTTTTGACCTAATCAGTAGTTGTCCCCTATTTTAGGCAAACAGGGAACTAGCGAGATTGCTCAACAAACCATTCTACCACTACCACGACGTCGAGCTGATGGGGGGGGGACATAGCTAGGGGCCATCATGCAATGTCCTCAACCGATAGACAACCTCCTTCTGATGTTGCATCTGAAGATGATGTTGTTGTTGACCTAGATGCATCTGATTCATTTGTCAGCCCAGAACCAACCGGTCCAGCCAGTTTCACTGAAGACGTGGTTAATTCTGGGACACAAAGTGAGGACACCAATGGCGGATCACACAACCAAGGTGTTGGTGCAACGACTCCCACCACAATCAGACGTAGGAAGCGAGCGTCAAGCTCACAGGACACTTGTGTCCTGTCTAATGATGTTGTGTCCGAATTCACAAAGGTGTTTTCCAAGGTACATGAGATGGGCAGCGGAATTGCTGCTAGGTGTAATGATAAAGACGAATACCAAACCATTTTGCACCACTTTCATGCAACCTACCCTGACGCCCCTGTCCCAGTTTTTACCACTCTTGTGCACGCCATAAAAGATCCATCTAACTGTAACATTTACCTAAGCCTTATGGACACCCCACACAAAATTACCATTTGGTTGCAAGACTTGTGGGAAATGAAGAACACAGCTTCTGCATCACAATCACCCTTCACGCCACAATCTCCACCGTACTTTTGAGGTTGACTAATTTAATAAGTATATCAGTATCCTACCTTTTATTTGATGAACTTTATCAGAAGTTGTTGTTGTACTATTTTATTCAGTTTTTGTTGTACTATTTTATTCTATTGGGAACAAGCTCTGAACTATAGTACTATGTAATGGTTTTAATGGAACAAACCCTAATTTCATTTCTGCAATATCTCGATATTTCCATGATGCGGATAATCACTTTTAATTATAGACGTGATGGCTGGTATGCATCCATATGAAACAACTGATGACATTCTACAACTACTGCATGTTATGTCTGCTCCGGCTTATGACATTGCTAACGCAATATCCTACCAAATAGCCGACCAAATTTCCCACAATATCATGGGAAATTCAGACGCCTCAACCACACACCAACCAATACCGAGATCGGTTAGTATTAGGAGCGGCCATCAAAAGGTTTTAGAAATAATAACCGGCCATGAAAGGAGGGCGTACGATCTGTATCGTATGCTACCCAACACGGTTTTAGCATTTGTTGACAAACTTGAGGGCCGAGGTTTGTTGAAAAGTACCAGAGGTGTGTCATCAGTGGAGGCAGTTCGCTACTTCCTTCAGATGGTTGGCCATGGCCATACCAACCGTGTTCTTGCTGAGGACTACATTCACAGTGGTGAGACCATAAGTAGAAAGTTTAACGAGGTGTTGGATGCAGTGTGTGCTTTGTGCAGTGAATATATTGTCATGCCAACTACATCCACAACTCCGCACCGCCGCATCGGCGAGAGTCCAAGATTTTACCCTTACTTCAAGGTATGACCATCACTTAGTTGACCATTGTCCATTCCATTGTTAATATAACCACTATCGTCATCGTTGAATTTGGTATTTACTTGCGTATTTCTTATATACTTGTCTTAAGATGCCATTGGGGCAATTGACGGGACACACATCCCCATTTTGGTGAAGCGCGAAAAGAAGAACCGATATAGAAATAGAAAAGGGAATGTTTCCATGAATGTCATGGCTGCAGTCGACTTCTCAATGGAGTTTACATATATCATGACTGGTTGGGAGGGATCTGCTGCTGACCAAAGGGTACTTCAGGCAGCTACAACCACAGGCGGGTTCAAAGTACCCACTGGTAAGTACTATCTTGTTGATGTAGGGTACGCCAACACCAGGCAATTTCTTGCACCATATCGAAACGTTGCTTACCATATAGCAGAGTATCGGGGTAACAGAGGCTCATACACAAGCAAAAAGGAAATGTTCAACCACCGACATGCTCAACTACGTAACGTTGTCGAGCGAGCCTTTGGTGTGTTGAAGAAGAGGTTTTCCTACTTTCGTAAAGGAGCAACTTTTCCCGTGCAGTCTCAGTCTCGGATTGTAATGGCTTGTTGTATCGTTCACAATTTTATCCGGCGCCAAAATGATGGTGATCCTATGATGGACGAAAACTTGGATGACCCTCATACTACGACTGACATCTCGAACGAATTGAGTTCTCTACAACAAACAAGCCAGGTCGATGCTAGAGAGGGAGATGTCTTGCGTGAAACTGTTGCCAATTCTATGTGGGCAAATCAGTGATTTATAC
The DNA here is from genome assembly GCA_963693085.1 of Alisma plantago-aquatica. Taxonomy (NCBI): domain Eukaryota; kingdom Viridiplantae; phylum Streptophyta; class Magnoliopsida; order Alismatales; family Alismataceae; genus Alisma; species Alisma plantago-aquatica. The sequence continues at coordinate 721,177,394 of OY856411.1, read as the reverse complement.
ATTTGTTTTGTAACTTGCAGACATTGAAACATGTTCTACAACATGTTTCACTTACTCCCTTTTTTGTGTAACCTAACGGCCAACTTTTGTTCTCAAACTGTATTGTTCACCGTTTTATTTGCCTACTTATAAACAATGTGAAATTATGTCTCATTAGGTTTTCTGTCTAAAAATGGACAAAGACATGCCGTCGTGCCCATGTGGTCTGCAGTGCACCGTACGAGTGTACATGGATGCCACAGATGCGGCAAATGGACGGTTTGAAGACAACAATCCCCACAGGCCATATTTTACATGTGGTAGGGGTCTTGTACAAACCAGATGCCATATGAGGTTGTCCGCGCAGCAAGTACCACCTACAGTGGCTACGCTGACTGCAATTAGGGATGCAATGGTATCACAACTCGCATATACACGTAGAGAACACAAGTTCTGGTCAGAACTTTGTGCCTTTGTCTGTTCAACCAGAGCATACATAGCTAGGTTACAAGAAGAAATTTCAAGTATGCGGGAGAGGTGCCGATATCTTCGCCACCGACTTCAAATTACGAGCGATAATGACTCTTCATCAGAAGAAGATGGATACAATACGTCATAGATATACTATATTATGATATGTCTAAATGAACTCCACTTGTCTATTGCAACAATTAGCTACCCGGTCTTCATATTATCTTTGAAAACTATGTCATGAACCCGATATTTTTCTATTAATCGTCAATTCTGTTTTATTAGATGTCGATGATTCCATCTGAGGTTCCGAGGTGTGATTGTGGGCTAAATGCAGCCTTACGGCTTAACACAGAGGATGCAGGGTTAAATGACTTTGCCATTCTGAGTCAAAGGCCGGGCGAAATGTATTACATATGCCCTACTCGTGAGGTGTGATAATACATCAATAAATAATATACTGTCCTTGTCGAGGCTTCGCATTCTTTGCCATTAACTTGTACCTCGTACTACATTTTAGGGAAAAGACCGATGCAAATACTTCCATTGGGCAGTCGATCTCCCCCCAACAATTGATTCATTGAAAGTGGAGATTATGTTACTAACTGTTGAGTGCAAGTCAGTGTGGGGTCAGGCGATGAACATGAAGGACTTCGTTGAAATTCATTACAACTACGATGAATTATACTCTACCAAAAAGTATGAGCATGAGGTTTTAGAACGCAAAGTTGCCAGTCTTGAGGAAGATTGTCGTATGCTTCTCGACATCCCTTCACCTCAAATGACTCCATAACATTGAATGGCAAATGCATTTACATTGTCTTCTCTGTTTAGAATGACTATCAATGGATGTTATGAACATCATACACTTGTTTAATTTAGGCACTTTTATAAACGTCATATTACATTTTAAGTGGTATGAAATTTTTCTTCATGTTGATGAGTGTTTTAGTAATGATGTATGTTATTATTCGAATTTTTGCTTAACGTTAGCTCAAACCAAATAATATAATTAATTGTGATATACACCCTTACTTTTTGAAAAATATATTACTTACAGAATCTGTTCTATGGCTGGCCAACCGCCGACACCGTCTTTTATCTAGTCACACGAGCTTGATATGGTTCTCAGGGGTTTGATGAGAACCCAATATGAAGTGGGTAGATGTGTGAATGGAGTATACTCTACGCAGGCTTGGATGGAGGCATGGCACCAGTTCGTGTACATAATAGAATGCCCTTACATTTCATTGCCTGAGTTGCAAATGTGATGGCAATACATCAAGAGAGAGTTTGTAAGAGACAATATGTTCATATTGGCAGATTTATTGCCTCCCCCCACATTGGCCGCGCAACAAGGCATTGAACGCAACTTCTTGACGACGCGTCGCACTTACCCACCAGGGATTTTTTTTAGCACTGACAATTGAAATAAACAAATGAACTTGTAACATTTGTACTAAATGTAGTTATGTTTTTACGTCGAAATAATTTACATTGTCTACTTATGTGTTGCATTATTATATGTTGCTACCATAATGCGATCAAATTTCCTACTTCATTATTATCTTATTGCCACAGTTACTTTACGAATTCTGTTATTTGTTCATACCTTTGTTTTTATTAATTATAGATGTCGATATCACGTGCAAAGGCAAGGGCAAGGGCACAATTTGAAAAACTTTTGATGTCACCGGAAAAAATTCAAAAATATGTTGAAGATAACCTTTTATGCACAAAACCATGTTGCAATCACACAAACGAGGACGAGGGCAAAATTGGGACCGATGATCAAGTCAAGGGCAAAGTCCTTAAGGGAAAAGTCAGTCAGCATGTTCCTCATTTGCCATTGTTGTTTGATTGGCCAAAAGACGACATCAAACAACAAAACAAGCAGCCGGTGGAGGAACCATGGCCAGTGTCTTGGGACGAGAACGATGAGGCCATAATGTCCCCCCAAAGTGCCTTGTCAAAATCTTAGCTTTTGTTTGGGTGTTTATTGCTCCCATTTTTTGTCCTTCTACCCTTACGAAGATCACCCGTAAACAATCATATTATTATCAGTGATCGTTTATGTTTCACTAATGACGACAATATGATTATTATCAGTTGCTTTTACTCACGATAATGTAATTTTTTTATGTTATGAACGCTTGACTGTTACGACAAAATCTTAGCTTGATTGTTACTGACGATAATGTAATTTGTCACTCTAATGACGACAATAAACTATGATCAACATTACATATATACCACATGCAAATGTCATTCCAGACGACAGTATCGTTTCATTAATTTTTAATCACTACGTAAAATTAGAATTATCATATCTTATAAATATACAAAATAACACTCACACAACACAAATAAAATATATTTTTAATATATTCTAAACTTAGGTTGAAGTGACATCACAAATACACATTCAACGTACTTGTTCAAACAGAACGTTTCATTAATTTTTAATCAATCCGTAAAATTAGAATTATCATATCTTATTTGCACTGTTATAAATATACAAAATAACACCCACACAACACAAATAAAATATATTTTTACTATATTCTAAACTTAGGTTGAAGTGACATCACAAATACACATTCTGCGTACTTGTTCAAACAGAACGTTTCATTAATTTTTAATCACTCCGTAAAATTAGAATTATCATATCTTATTTGCACTGTTATAAATATACAAAATAACACCCACACAACACAAATAAAATATATTTTTAATATATTCTAAACTTAGGTTGAAGTGACATCACAAATACACATTCTGCGTACTTGTTCAAACAGTGATGCAAGAACATGACAGAATAAGCAGATACTGACTACGCTGCCAAACAGAATCAGACTTCCAGCCAAACAGATTCAGACTGCAGTTAGACTGTAATCAGACCAGCTGACCAGAATCAGACTGCGTTGCCAAACAAAATCTGACTGCATCCTGACTGCCCCAGAACCGGAATCCAGACTAACCCTGACTAACCCAGTCCAGATTCCAGAATCCCAGTCCTGTGCCAAACGTAGGCTTCGGGCCTGGTCTTTGGTCCACTGTTCAGCGCGTCTCTGGTTCTCATCCTGGTCCTAGTGGAACCCACATTGCAGAGAAAGCTATTTGGTACTTGGTAAATGGTTTTATAGATATCCAATATAACGATAACAAGGTTAATGTTCCGGTTGGTGAGGAAACAAGATAAAAATAGATTTATACCTGTGAACGAGACACAGTGAAGCTTTGGAATTTGATACTATGAACGGAAACTTCATATCTAGCGTACACATGTTGGAAGCCAGGCTCAAATTTTGATGGTTTTGAAGGTTATATTCCGATTAGCCTTACGGATATATAAACTTTACAAGGAAAAACAATGGAGATCTTCTTATGGTTTTCCTTATATATTAAAGGGCTTTTGATTGAACAAGGGGGTGACTTTTGGAAAGAAAAGAAAAATGAAATAAAGATGTGATAGATGACAGTCTCACTTCTAGTGTTGTAGATAAAAGAGGATAGAGGTACATCAATAATCAACTTTGCATATCTACGTTTGTCTTGGTTATCAATTAATTAAAATTGTAACGCCCCAAAGAGACACCAAAATTCACGACGAAAGCACAAACAATGTTGAATACAATAACTTGAATGTGAAGACATGGCTATAAGGAGAACATCTTAATCTATATGTAAAAAGATTCATCATATAGCAATGTTCCAAAAGAATCTAAGAAAATATAGACTACACATGGTTCCTTTTTCACGTAAAAAAATAACATCAAATAAGAATATAAAAATTTATCTAAATCATGCATTGAATGAAAATGAAACGAGTTGGTTTCCATCATGTATGCCCGAGGGATAATTCATATTGATTGATAATACTCAGTTCAAAAGTTGTAGTCACCTACAAGGTGCAATAAAGATTATGTTAAACAAAGATTTCGGTCTACTCAATTATGGGTGGAGTTCCTAGATTTCATTTCCCAAGGTTTAGGAACGATCACCACATTGTGGAGTCTCATTATTATGGGAGGAAAAACATTCTGTCAACCTCTGAGGGCGAAGACAATAAAGGAAGTATCCAATATACTCATATAGATATACTAGCATATTCTCGTTTGTTTTGTGTACAATGCTACTAGTTTCTTAGTCACTTTACTCGTAAAAAGAGCAACATAGCTCATGTGACCAAACCTATCAATAAAATAAGCTATCTTTCTATTGTAGGTGGTAAGCAATTGAGTAGTATCCTTTGTTTTAGAGTAGAGATGATCCATATAAGGAAGTTGGTACTTAAGTTTTAGTAAATAGATTATCATTTGGAATAACCTAAACAAGATTTCTACTCTACAATAATTATCATTTAGAATATAATTTAAAAAAATACTAATCTGGTTAAAATTATGGTGTGCATATACCATGAGAATAGAAAGACCTTTCGATATATTAAATTCGAAGAGGATTACATGATCAATAAATATATTTTCTATGAGGAACTAGTTAACTTAATACTTATTATGTAGAGATTAAAGAAACGCCACTCACAATCATCCTTACTAAATCAAAATGAGTCTAACAATCTCTTGTGTTATTAATAACAACTACATGATTCATGTAAATATGAATTTGATTATGCTCTTTATAGATAACATATGACATTTCAATGATAAAGTAGTATGTCACGTGTGTTATAATTCAAATACCCAAAATATAAAAAAGGTTACGGTATAATAGAAAATAAATTAACAAAAGGAAAAGTAAATTGGCTATAATCAAGGAAAACCTTGATAATGGATCCAACTTCATACTCTAAAAGGATGCACAAAAACAAGATCCACCAAGATGGATACTGGTTTGTCACCTAGCAATGTAAGTCTATTGCACTTCTCTTTCTTTTCTCTTCCCTAAACAAACACCTACTCCAATGCTTGAGAAGAAGGTTCGCTTATTGCACATTTATATATACTAAAATCACAATAATGAGAGTAAAAGAATCTTTTTAGTTATTAGAAAGGACAATTGTTGCACCCTACCCAGATTAGGAGGGGAAGAGTGATATTTGGAAAACAAAGCTCTATTCTTTTTGGTAGTGAAATGTCACATAAAAAGAAAAATTGTTTGGAATCACCAGTATATTTTGTGCAAATCATGAGGAAAAAGGTATCTCGATGAAGCCATAGATGATTTTGAGTGACTATCCTTGCTGGATTAAAAACATAGAAAATAAAAGTAAAACTAGAGATCGAAGCCAGAGATCAAAGTTGTTGATCTAGTTATGGGTGGGGAAGGTCAACACCCCCGTCTCGACTGGTAAATTGGTATCAAGTGCGGTGATGATATCAAAGATTGAGCGATCCAGGATGGTTGAATTAAAGCAAATGTGAAAATAAGATAAGAAACTGATTTTTATTGTGGACGAACTTCAGGGTTGAAGATGTCCATAACTTTCTTGCCATGGCCTCAATAGTCCTAATTTTTAGGTTTATTGTGGTCCTAATCACCTCAGAGTATCCCATGGTGAAGATTCATCATTGCTGACTAGGACTGATGTGTAGGATGTTAGAGGATGACTAGCATAAGTATGTGTAGAAAATTGGATCTGATTCTTTGGGAATTTGTAAAAAAGTGATGACTATAAGAGCAATAGAGCAACTATCATAAATAACATGCCATATGCAGTAGTAGATCAAGTCAGATGCAGTATTTATAGATCACAATTTAAATAGAGGTATGGTGTCAGAGGAAGGATCCTCTGATCACATGCAATTCAAAAGTAAATAGAGAGGTAGCCATTTCTCTGGCTTTAGGAGAGAAGAAAAGGGCATGGACAATGTTGAGTATGGGGGTCTATTTATAGGTTGATTTTTGGGTTTGAGGTTTCCAACTAGAAGATTTTGGAGAGGTGGCGGATCACATCAATGTGAAGTGTGGCCCGCAGATTGAGGCAAACCATCATGTGTCACCGACAGATTGATGTGCCAACCCAAATGCCCTTGAGATGCCCCACCATGCGTGTGCGTAGAACATGTCCTCTTTTTCTCTTGAGATATCCTATGGATAAAAATCTATATATAAGGAGGGAAGTCTCTAAAATAACTAGTATGGGGCTAAATGTTGGGTTTTAGGGGAGACTGAGAAGGCAGCGGAAACAAAAAAAAATTCTCCCCCAACCCATACCGAGGAAACGCGTCAACGTCTATATAATCGGAAAGGATGGTTTGTGGAATCATACCTTGTCCCGAGGCTTGCTCGGTGACAATACCTCGCGCAATGCGCGGTCTTCAACTCCGGTCTTGGACGGTGTCTGTGCAGCTCCTGGTCGCACCGGGACTGACGACTCCTCCTCCTACCGGACTGTCGGATGACAGTTGTCCTCCTGAGCGGCAGTGTCCTCCCGCCTCTGTAGTAGTCCACACGGACCACCTGGAACTCCACACTCCTTGTCCTACAAGGAAGTGGAAGGAGTCGCACCCTCCTGTTGACGTACTAGTCGCCAACACACTCTCCTGCTACCAGTTGCAACTGCAGTTGTCCTTCCCTTGCTGCACCTCCCTTTTGCGGGAAGCACTTGCTCGAGATCTCTCACGATTACCAAAACCAGAGAGAACGACAACTTCGCAAAGCAACCGGCTTGCATTGAGTTGTACTTTGACAAGCCCCCAATACTCCTATATATATAGGCGGGTCATGGGATAGGGTTCTCTGTGCCCGGCAATATGGGACTAAAGCAGGAGTAGAAGGGTTCGAGAATTTTCCACAAAAAGCAACCGGTTCGCAACTTGAAATGATCGGTTCACAACTGAACCGATCGGTTCGGCCATTGAGCCGATTGGTTGGACCTGAGCCGATCGTTTGGGGCACTCCAACCGATCGGTTGGTTCCCTGAACCGATCGGTTCATGGTCCTAATCCGGCTCAAAAAGACTTTCCTTGTTTCATTCTCAATTGGTATCGAATACCAATGTTATTCCCCATCGAATTGGGCAATTTGAAACCAAAGGAAAATTCTTGCCGACATGACTTTCCCAACTGGTCGGTTGCACCAGTTGAGCCGATCGGTTCAACTCTTGAACCGGTCGTTTCAACCTGGGCATGAGCCGATCGGCTTGGACACTCCAGCCGACCGGTTCAGCACCTCAGCCGACCGGTTCATCACATGAGCCGATCGGTTGGGAGCACAGGTTGGGCAAAATCAGTCAATTGTGATTTCAATCAATCCGATACTCCAATCAATGTGTCCAACACATTGAACCATATGATATTGAGCTATCGACTGATTGAGTGTTTAATTGAACTACTAAACTCCTTTAGTAATCAATCTAAACATTTCTTGTGGACAAAACTCCTCTTCTAGGTTAAATCCTATGTGTGTGACCCTGCAGGTCCATTTCACGTTGGCAGTGAAAGTCCATAACACTTATGACTTCACAAGCAAAGAGCGGTACCTAGTCACACATCAGTGCTACCCAAGTGAAAGTAGAAAGTTGGAGAACAACTTTCATCCTACAATCCGTGAATGGTGTTATAGTGAATGTATAATTCCTTTGTCACTGATATCCCGAATGAACTCAAGGCATGGAACAGTCATCCTGTCAACGTTCATTCACTTTCTTGATCTCAGAGTAGATTGAAGGAGATATGTATGACATCAATATCACATACTGATTCACACATGCGTGTGCACGCCTATCTCAATCCTACTCATCAAGTGGCCTTGGATATCAAACTCCCTCAGGAGGGACAAATCCCATATCTATCACTCACCCCTCAAAAGCCCCATGTGTCAAAGCCACCCAATCATCACCTTTATAACAACCCATGTTTCAGGACTGCATTTGATGATGTCAAAGTGTGCCCAACGACATGTGTTGAGTGTAGTGATTTCAGGTCTAAGAATCACACTCACCACCATCACTGTGAGTACTGACTGTGACTACCATCTCATGGTTCCATGTAGTCAAACTCACGGTGGGTCTGTCTGGTACCTTGTTCTCTAACAAGTACCTATGTGTTTGGTTTGATATCTCTATATCATGACTAATGAGATTATGTCATCAACCAACACCACAATCTAGTCTTGTGTGTCATTGCTGTCTATCTACCTTGCACAATGACATCCGACTAGGGACATAACAAGAATGTACAAACTCTTAACATCCGTATGATCTCATCGTTCAGGTCCTCAACCTCAAAGCATACGTCATTGAGTACTTTCATTCTCTAGACATTCAATCTATTCTATCACTATCTCATATGACTGAACCAGAAAGAATTGGAAGCTTGCCTTTGATGTTTATCAAATCAATCTTAATGTATCCCACCAATCATCTCATGATTGGCTCTCAGGGCATACATACCAACATACTCCCACTTGCACTGCGAGCCAATCACTCTTGAATCATATTCATAGTGATCTTCAAACATGTCCCACATGTCACTGTGCTCTAGTGCCAACATAGTGAGTAATGGCAACACATTGCCAAAGTCAGTATAAATCACATGTCTCTCATCTCTTCACTGTACGTCGCACGTATGAGATGGAGTTGCCGTAATATGCGATCTAGTATTCCATTGCTAACCTTTAGCCACATTGCATGATCAAGGATTCCAGACTTGTCATCAATGAGTGGAATATAAGTTCATCTCATGAACTTTTAGATCCATATAGTATCCACTGCTGTTCTCTAACACATAGATACTCGGCATTTCCTTTTAAATGGTTTTATTGGAACACTTCCAATTATCAACAAACTTTCACTTTTATACATCCTATGTATATTTTGCGATTAATTTTCTATCCTTTCGGAAGTTCGCATCAATGTAACTCTTTACATCGAACTCTTCCTTATCTCCATAGAACTAGTACGTCCCAAGTACTTATCAAGTTCTTATGATATTCCAGTAACCCTTACTGGAAGTAGACAGACATCCACTCGTCATGTCCTACATACGAGTTATCAGGATGAGCACATCATATTGCCATGTCCTACATACAAGATGATGAATGCATTTTATTCTTGCCATGTCATACATGCAAGACAATGGGATGATTGCATACATGATAGATCCATATCTATTCTTAGTGTTCCCATTCTTCATAAGAATTGGACACTTGGCCTTGGGATACTAATATCCATATAATATGGACAAGTTGTCTCCCACTGAATCTGTGCATACTGAACCCTTCAGTACAGATTGTCAATGTATGCTTTCTCTTTCCAGGTCAAGAGATTTTTTGAGAACTATCTCTATAGATGTCTATTCCCATCATATAGGAAACATCTCTATCTTTCTTAAAGATAATTTCCACTTTTGGATTTCCATTCTAGAACAATTTCATTTCACATCAATATGTGGAATGTGAATACGCTCCCACTAAATCACAGATCCCGTCTTTATCTTTGACATATCAGTCAAACCCTTTGACTATATCATCAAAGTAAAGATCCGATTTTGAGTTTCTTGTACTCAATCAATCACATTGATTAGTCCATTGTAACTTATAGACTTCATTTGCATTAGTGGATTCATAAACCTTATAGGCTGTGTCACGTACACATCCTTGTTTTATTCCTCATAGGAATGCAGTTTTAGTATCCATATGCCAAACGTCTTAGTCATTAAGTTGCAATTAACAAGCATCATCCTTCTCAAAATGTTATCCATGTGTCTTAACACTTAAGACTTATTTGCACTTATGGACATGATCCAATGAATGCTACCATCAAGGTCATACCTTATGGCTCACATGGAAGTCATTTAGGATGTAATGGTTTTATACCATAACTCAAAATATGATTCCTCATATTCATCTGGATAGTTGACTCATCATATGAAAAACTCATCAAATAGATAATTGAGGTGTATCTGTTAAAGATATAAGAACTCACAACCCTTGTGATTCTTAATTTCTTTTATTAGTGTGGGGTATTCATTTATTAAGAAGAATTCAGTTATTTGATAATCATTCTCTAACTCCTTAGAGTATGATTCCTTCTTGATTCAAACATCACCATGCCTTAATCATGAGTTCACTATGATACACTATCATAATCACTCATAAGGATCTCAAACATTTGGTTCAAGTATTTCATTCATTGATCTCATCAAGAATTAACACTTTACCAAATTTGTACTTCATCTATGATAATCTTGAACACTTCAAGATATTCATATTGGTATTTCTCTAAACACCATTTGAAGTATTAGCATTTGTTCCAATAGGTATGTAAATTCATCACGTGTATTATACCTAATAGGATAATCATTCTCCCACTATATTAGTGAAGATTGATTAATCATGTACAAGAGATTCATGTCTCTTACTGGTTCTCTAACCAAAAGAGTCTAGATTTATCCATCATATGGAAACTAGAAATGAATTTCTTATGATATAAGCTAATTTGATTGTTTGAGTTATCAATAACTTTAGGTATCATTTTATCTTATGCATATCAAATGCCACAAGATAAACAAGGCATTGCCACAAAGATCACATCTTTATAAATTGAAACATCTCTTTATTAATTGCCATCATTGTCATACAATATGCAAAAATAAAGTGTTTCTATCTATTGGCAAATATGAAATAGCAGTTCTCAACTCTATTTTGTGCCCTTTAGGCTGAAATAAACTGAAAGATACTCCTATCTATGGCAGCAACACTTGCTCCAATGATGGGTACTTCTTTCTTGGTCCTTTCACAAAGGCCATCACTTCTTTGTGGATATTGCATATCATATATGACATATCCATATCTTGGTATCATATACCTCAGATAAAGAAGCGGTTCATTTCATGATACCTTAGGTGGAGATCTCCATCCCCTCCTTCATCTTCTTTTGTTCTTCCAGATATAGAGGGCAATCCCCCATACACCCTTTCCCCATGTGCCTTGAGGCTGAAGACGGCTTGGATTTCTGGCTAGCATCAGAACACTTCTTAGCTTTTCCCTTATCCTTGCCCTTAAGAATTACCTTTCTCTTTGATCACATCAAAGATTATGGTTTGTCTTTCTTCATCTTTGACTTTACTATCCTCAACATGTCCAACAACTCTGTCAACGCTTGTCAAAGTTGTTCATGTTGTAGCTTATCATGAATTGTATGATTCTTGCAAAATTTGCACTATCATACCAATAGCCAACCCTTGGCTCAGAGGGAATCCTTCTCAGTCAGGTTTTCAACATACCCAATCACATTGAGTGTGTGAATCCCTTACTGGATCTCCTTATGTCATGACATACTAGGATAGTGTCTTGGAGACATCATATGTCTCATGTTGTCTCTGCAACTCATAGTTCAGAGAACACAACATCAAGCACTCCTCATCAATGTCATCCTCAGTATGCTTCCATAAGCATACTTTCAGCCATTGATGTGGTGGGATTGAGTTCATCTGGTTCTGGTATAACTAGGACTTAGAGCTTTCACTCTTTGACTGAGAACACTTCTCATCATCCTAACCAGTCGTGGAATTATTCCCATTTAATTTGTTGGTCTCAAAGACCGATCACAAATAAAGTGATTTGTTGATTAACCATTTATATTAACAAAAAGGAAATATATGCAATTTTAGTCCAAAACTCTTTTGACTTGTTTGATTGATTTGAAAAGTTTGACGATATAATTAGGCCTTTAATTAATTATCGCTCCCACTATTTTACTTCAAATTGATAGCCCTCACCATCAATTCGGAAGATTGTAGCGTACAACCTTCTAGTGGGCAAGATCCTGAAATCCTCTAAGTCATGAGTCAGCTTTGGCTGATCGCCCACAACTTAGATCTCTCAGGTAGGCAACTCTTGCCAATTGCATCATATGCAACTCTTGTTGAATGAACATGCACAACACCTTGCCATGAACATTCCTTGCCTCTGGGCTTAGACGCTCTAAGAATCACCAGTTAAGTCTAACCCAAAAGTCGACACGGTAAACATGCACCCTGCTTTGGCAGAACCTACATGTCTACCCTTCACACTTCCACAAGATAGACGGCGCACCACGCTTTGGCGTAACCTACGCTTGGTCGATCGAGCTTTTCATGTGTGCCGCTAATGGAAGGCATGTAAGACTTAATATTTTAATGAGGGATTTGGTTTTTATATACATATACATATCCAATCACCACAATACATAGTATTATCATATACATGCTATATCCCACAGAAAACATGCACAAACGATAAAAAGCGATGATTATGGCCATCCTAATGTGATTCCTCGAGCCAAGAGGAATCACGGTCATCTAGGTCTACATCACATGCAACATGTACAAGATGAACTCTGTGCCTTGCCATCCGAGTTGATCAACTCATCACATGAATGATCTGTACTCTCCAGCCGGTCGTCTAGGTGCCACCAGCCGATCGGTTGGCTTCTCCAACCGATCGGTTCGCCTGGTCATCGTGCATCTCGTCATGTCCGCCACCCGCTCGTCTCGCTCCTCGAACCGGTCATCAACCGATCGGTTCACTCCTTGAACCGACTGTCTGTAACGTCAACCGATCAGTTCACTCCTTGAACCGATCGTTTCAGCTGTCGTCTTGATGTCCGCCGGTCTTTGACATAACAGGAAATAAAAATCTATCCTATTATTACATTGCTTTAAAAAGGAAAACCCCGAGTTACATTCGGGGGGAGCAAAGGTAGGAAAGAATCTCGAATTATTTCGAGTTACATCGGGAATAAGAGAGGGAAGATCGGTGCACAGACCGAGATGCAAGCAACCACACACAACCACACACAGATAGGGGTTTATAGGCCATAATCACGCTACATACATCCACCACAAAACTCGTTTAAGGGCGACGCGTATCGAGTGCATTAATAATACATATCATATATGTAATTAGGGATTTTTGGATTTAAGATTGGACATGCATAAAGACGATATTATTCGCATCGCATGCAATAAATAAAGGCGACAAACCAAAATCGATCATATCGATATTCCTAAAATATAGAACAGCTGACGTGGTTCTGATACCACTGTTGGGTTTTAGGGGAGACAGAGAAGGCAGCGGAAACAAAAGAAATTTCTCCCCCAACCCATACCGAGGAAACGTGTCAACGTCTATATAATAGGAAAGGATGGTTTGTGGAATCATACCTTGTCCCGAGGCTTGCTCGGTGACAATACCTCGCGCAATGCGCGGTCTTCAACTCCGGTCTTGGACGGTGTCTGTGCAGCTCCTGGTCGCATCGGGACTGACGACTCCTCCTCCTACCGGACTGTCAGATGACAGTTGTCCTCCTGAGCGGCAGTGTCCTCCCGCCGCTGTAGTAGTCCACACGGACCACCTGGAACTCCACACTCCTTGTCCCACAAGGAAGTGGAAGGAATCGCACCCTCCTGCTGACGTACTAGTCGCCAACACACTCTCCTGCTACCAGTTGCAACTGCAGTTGTCCTTCCCTTGCTGCACCTCCCTTTTGCGGGAAGCACTTGCTCGAGATCTCTCACGGTTACCAAAACCAGAGAGAACGACAACTTCGCAAAGCAACTGGCTTGCATTGAGTTGTACTTTGAGAAGCCCCCAATACCCCTATATATATAGACGGGTCATGGGACAGGGTTCTCTGTGCCCGGCAATATGGGACTAAAGCAGGAGTAGAAGGGTTCGAGAATTTTCCACAAAAAGCAACCGGTTCGCAACTTGAAATGATCGGTTCACAACTGAACCGATCGGTTCGGCCATTGAGCTGATTAGTTGGACCTGAGCCGATCGTTTCGGGCACTCCAACCGATCAGTTGGTTCCCTGAACCGATCGGTTCATGGTCCTAATCCGTCTCAAAAAGACTTTCCTTGTTTCGTTCTCAATTGGTATCGAATACCAATGTTATTCCCAATCGAATTGGGCAATTTGAAACCAAAGGAAAATTCTTGCCGTAATGACTTTCCCAACTGGTCGGTTGCACCAGTTGAGCCGATCGGTTCAACTCTTGAACCGGTCGTTTCAACCTGGGCATGAGCCGATCGGCTTGGACACTCCAACCGACCGGTTCAGCACCTCAGCCGACCGGTTCATCACATGAGCCGATCGGTTGGGAGCACATGTTGGGCAAAATCAGTCAATTGCGATTTCAATCAATCCGATACTCCAATCAATGTGTCCAACACATTGAACCATATGATATTGAGCTATCGACTGATTGAGTGTTTAATTGAACTACTAAACTCCTTTAGTAATCAATCTAAACATTGTTTGTGGACAAAACTCCTCTTCCAGGATAAATCCTATGTGTGTGACCCTGCAGGTCCATTTCATGTTGGCAGTGAAAGTCCATAACACTTATGACTTCACAAGCAAAGAGCGGTACCTAGTCACACATCAGTGCTACCCAAGTGAAAGTAGAAAGTTGGAGAACAACTTTCATCCTACAATCTGTGAATGGTGTTACAGTGAATGTATAATTCCTTTGTCACTGATATCCCGAATGAACTCAAGGCATGGAACAGTCATCCTGTCAACGTTCATTCACTTTCTTGATCTCAGAGCAGATTGAAGGAGATATGTATGACATCAATATCACATACTGATTCACACATGCGTGCGCACGCCTATCTCAATCCTACTCATCAAGTGGCCTTGGATATCAAACTCCCTCAGGAGGGACAAATCCCATATCTATCACTCACCCCTAAAAAGCCCCATGTGTCAAAGCCACCCAATCATCACCTTTATAACAACCCATGTTTCAGGACTGCGTTTGATGATGTCAAAGTGTGCCCAACGACATGTGTTGAGTGTAGTGATTTCAGGTCTAAGAATCACACTCACCACCATCACTGTGAGTACTGACTGTGACTACCATCTCATGGTTCCATGTGTCAAACTCACGGTGGGTCTGTCCGGTACCTTGTTCTCTAACAAGTACCTATGTGTTTGGTTTGATATCTCTATATCATGACTAATGAGATTCTGTCATCAACCAACACCCCAATCTAGTCTTGTGTGTCATTGCTGTCTATCTACCTTCCACAATGACATCCGACTAGGGACATAACAAGAATGTACAAACTCTTAACATCCGTATGATCTCATCGTTCAGGTCCTCAACCTGAAAGCATACGTCATTGAGTACTGTCATTCTCTAGACATTCAATCTGTTCTATCACTATCTCATATGACTGAACCAGAAAGAATTGGAAGCTTGCCTTTGATGTTTATCAAATCAATCTTAATGTATCCCACCAATCATCCCATGATTGGCTCTCGGGGCATACATACCAACACTAAACACTTCCTTTTGTATTTGAAATACAAGTTTTCTACAACAATACATGTATACTAACACATTCCTATTTGTTTCATGTATAATACTACTGGTTTCTTAGTCGACTTTACTTGCAAAAGAGAAACATAAAGGCGGCTATCTTCCTTTTATAGGTGGTAAGCATACAACTGACATTTTTTCTTTTAGAGTAGCCATCATCCATATAAGGTAGTTAGTACTTAAATTGTAGTACATGGTTATCAAATGGGTTAAAAAAGTAGAATATACTCTATACATAGATGGTGATTAAGAATATAGTAAAAGAATCATAATTTTTTTTGGAACTATGGTGTACATATACATTGATAGTAGGAAGGTCTTCCAACATATTAAATCCCATGATGATTGTAGGATCAATGAAAATATTGTCTATGAGGAACTAGTTAACTTAACACTTATTTATTAGAGATAGAAAAGCAATATACAATCATACTTACTAAATCAAAATAGTTTTCAAAACTCTTTTATTTTTCAATAATAAATGTAAATATCATGCTAATATGAATTTAATTATTCCCTTTATAGATAACATATGTTATTACAACAGTAAAATAGGGCACATGTGTAAGGTGTTGTACTATAATCTTTATAATTCCCAAACCCACATATATTTAAAATAGAACATTTGTTTACTAGAGAACAAGTACATTGGCTATGTCAAGGAAAATATTGACAATGGATCATACTGCATACACTAGAAGGATGGACCAAAATTGAATCCACCGAGATGGATACTGGCCTATCACCTAGAGACATAAACCTACGATACACTGCTTCTTTTATTTTTACAAGCCAACACCTTCTCCAATCACCGAACTATGATTCATGTTTTAATTGAAGAAGAAGCTTTGCTCGTTGCACGTTTACATCTTTTGGAATCACATCAATAAGAGGGGGGAGTTTCTTTTTTGGTTACATGAAAGGGTAGTGATGGATATACATAGAGATAGAGAAAAGATTTCGATTGGGGAGAATCTATTGGTTGAAGTCCACGCAAGGTTGAGACCCCTAATCTCTAACAGGTAGTTAGGATAACTATCCCAATATGATTACACATTAAATTTACAAAATAATCTATACGATGATATCTCCTTATTCCAATTTAATTGATCTACGATATTACGACTACTAGTGTAACTAGATATGAAAAGAACAATAATGTAGAAATAAGAGAATACTTTGGATTATATATTATTGGAAACAAAAGAAAACATGACATCACTGTTGTATGACGTTTAGAGCCAAGGAGTAGGTTGCAACTTAGATGGAACATATGTTATCATCATCATCATCATCATCATAATCATCATCTAAGCCTCAGGCCCAACTATGTTGGGGTCGGCTACATGGATCCTTCATTTATTTGGGTTGAGATGTAGAGATTCAAAATATCTCTTTATAAGCTCATTCCATGTTAATTTAGATTATTGTGCTTGACTCAATAGCATTGCTTCGTATATGCGCATTAGTCAGTCTGCATTGCACATGTTCATACCATCTGAGTCGGCCCTCGCGCAACTTGTCCTCAATGCTCGCCACCCCCACTTTATTCCATTCAACACTAGTCAAAAAGCTTAATATTTCTATTAACTAGTGTTTGTTATTACATGAAGAATGAACTATTAGATGATATATTTACAACGATAAACATTGGACTTGGAGGTGTAGTGGTTGAGATTCTAAATAAATATATCATTTAATTGTAGAGAGAAGATCCATTTCTCACACAAAAGGACAATAAAGAAGGTTTGAAGAGTAGAATCGTCATTACTAGCCATTGGTAATAAGAAAGAGGTTCATAAAATAATCTTCTCGAAAGGTTACCAAGTACTATTTTTTTTTTAACTAAATAGTAATTTATCAATTTCAAAGAAGTTAAAAAATACTTTGACTCAACTGTTGTATGAGTCTTTCAAAAGAGGTATCCAGAAAGTGTACATTTACCGGGATCATTTGAAAATAATAAGCTTTCCTTACTGAGAAGCTTTGGCTCATGATTCTTAACAGTTGAGAGGGTGGCTTCATCCTATGACCCTCAAGCCATACATCCAATTAGAATTCGGTATATTATTTGAGCCATGGAATGCAAAGGTGTTATGGTTTAGGCCCACCAATGATTGAGGTGGTGCAAAATAGGCAACCCTAAACTGATCCGGAATTGAATTTTTCATGATGGGTAGACTACGAACTGAATCCAATCGTGAAATGTCAGATGAAATCAAATCGGATTTTATAATCTTGTTTATAATTCATGAAATATAATGGCTAATAGCTAATGATAAAGTTTGAATTGTTTGAATTTAAGTAACTGAATCCGACTTGAATTGATAAAATGAAAACTGAACCCATTTCAATTTAAATTTCAACGTCCAAATTCGGAACCCACTCGCATTAATGCAATCAAATGCAGAACCAGGCTTTTGCGGATTGAATTGGTTTACGGGTTCGAAATGAATTTTAACGTATACCTAACGAAACAGAATCCTTGAACAGTAAAGCAAAACCTACATGTCGCGCTACGTACGCCTGGTTGGAACTTTTAATATAATATAACCATAAACAGTATTTTAATAAATTAAAACAGCCGAAAAAGTTGTCACTCACAATTCACCATCCGTTGTATATTTCGGCACGTCCTAATCGACTACGCTTGCTGCTGTTGACCGTTACCAGGAGTGCTTTGCAACTTCACCGGTAGGGACTAGGGACATGGTTTATGGATTTGGCTCCAATTGGATTATTTATATTGGTATGTCAAATACTCAGGCGGAACCAAAACGACTTGAATTGATAAAATGAAAACTCAACCCATCTCAATTTAAATTTCAACGTGCTAATTTAGAGTCCACACACATTAACATAACAATGTAATCCAGAATCAGTTTTTTGCGGATTGAATTGGTTTTCGGATATAAAGCAAAATATGCGTGTCGCTCACTTTTTTGTATAATACAATCATAAACAGTATTTTAATATAAAACAGCCGACAAATTAAACCGTCACTCACAATTCGCCAATCTCATTGGACCCTACAAATTGTATGGAGCTCCAAGTTTGACGTACGAGAGAGAGGAGTGGAAAAGTACGTAATCGACCGAAAGGAAGCATACGTCAATGCGGAGAAGAAGAATAAGCGACTATATAGCGATTGCTCTTCGTGGCGTTAGGTGAAGCAAAGAGCAGGGCGAGAGGAGCTGGCAAGCAAACCAAGGAGAAAGGAGCTATGATGGCCGGAAAGGTAACTGCGGCCTCCGCAAGGGCTCACACCCGCCCGCTACAGCATCAGTCATGGCGACAATCCTTGCTTTCATCAGGTCAGTAGCAGCCGCCTTCACTCCATTAAACGCAATCTTAACTACCTTTTTCTGAATCGACCAAACCCAGTTTTGGAGCCTTCGTAAACCCCTCCGCTTCACTCTATGTGGTTTTTTGGGCACGCCCCAATCCGCGCTTGCTCGTGGCCGTTTACAGGGGTGCTTCGCAATCTCTTGGTGGTGGCCTTCGTCGGTACCTTGGCATGGGCTTACCAGGCGATTCAGCCTCCAGCTCCCTTGATCTGTGGTTCCCCCGGAGGTCCGCCGGTGACTGCCCCAAGGGTCCAGCTGAAGGATGGCAGGCACATAGCCTACAAGGAGCACGGCGTCCCCAGAGATGTCGCCAAGTACAAGATCGTCTTCATCCACGGCTTCGACTCCTGCCTGCACGACGCCATTCCCATGTCCGAGGTGGGCTGCTTGACTTGAGCTAGTTTCACTCTTAGTACTAGATGGGCCAACCAAGACCAGCTGCATCTGGCTATTCTGTTTTCAATATTCCTTGTGCGATCACCATTGCAGGGCCTGGCTGAGGAACTGGGGGTCTATATGGTGTCATTTGACCGGCCTGGATATGGGGAGAGCGATCCCAATCCCAAACGAAACGAGAGCGGCATAGCTCTGGATGTAGAGGAACTGGCTGATCTTCTGGGTTTGGGCTCCAAGTTCTATGTTATTGGGTTTTCCATGGGCGGCCAGGCCGTCTGGCCCGTCCTCAAACACATACCTCACAGGTAAGAACCACTAGACTACTTGCTGTTGAAATTTCTTTTTCATTCGCGCCGTCTCCAGTTGGAAGTTTGATATGGGTAGATCCGCCAGATGGTCCAATCATGTGCTGCTCACTATGCACGCTTGCTCCAAATGTTGCACATGTACTCTGCTTACTTGGTCCAAATGTTGTAAATGTACACAGAGTAGTAATGGCATTAGCCTAGTAGGAAAAGGAATTCCGCAGTCCACCAAATTTCACATTTCACTCAAAAGGCTTTTTCATCAGTTTTGGAATACCAATTAAACACCCATATCTTCTACCTCTTATGAACATTCACCTCGTTTTTGTAACAACCTTGGAATGAAGATAGTTCAGGTATCTATTTGAGCCACCACCGTTGCTTGTTAGCCAGAAGTGTAAATTATGGATAAACTGCGAAATGATCTCGAGACTTCTCTAATATGCTCTGTCTGTTAGAAATTTCAATTCGGATAAAGCAGCTCCCCTCATATGCTTATGGCCCCTGCCATGGTATCTGGATCAATCTATATTCTAACTTTTAATTCATTGAGAGTGTGAGATCGATTTCTTTAATGCCTTTAAATTGTAAGAAAGAGGTAAATAGTTGCCATGACAAATACTGTTTATGTAAATAGTTTCACCCATCAAAACTGTAAATATATAAGTGTAAGAGGAGGTGCATTATCCCATTAGCATCTCCGAATAAATAGAGAATATAAGAGAAGTCCCCAGATAATTTCTCAGTTCATCTACAATTCACACCCAGCCAACAAGTCCCTGTGGTGGTCCAATAGATATGGGTAGATCCGCCAGATGGTCCAATCATGTGCTGCTCACTCTGCACGCTTGCTCCAAATGTTGCACATGTACTCTGCTTACTTGGTCCAAATGTTGTAAATGTACACAGAGTAGTAATGGCATTAGCCTAGTAGGGAAAGGAATTCCGCAGTCCACCAAATTTCACAATTCACTCAAAAGGCTTTTTCATCAGTTTTGGAATACCAATTAAACACCCATATCTTCTACCTCTTATGAACATTCACTTAGTTTATGTAACAGCCTTGGAATGAGGATAGTTCAGGTATCTATTTGAACCACCACCGTGGCATGTTAGCCAGAAGTGTAAACTATGGATAAACTGCGAAATGATGTAGAGACTTCTCTAATATGCTGTCTGTTAAAATTTTCAATTCGGATAATGCAGCTCCAAATAAACTTATGGCCCCTGCATGGTTTCTGGATCAATCTATATTCCAACTTCTAATTCATTGAGAGTGTGAGACTGATTTCTTTAATGCCTTTAAATTATAAGAAAGAGGTAAAGTACTGTTTATGTAAATAGTTTCACCCATCAAAACTGTAAATATATAAGTGTAAGAGGAGGTTCATTATCCCATTAGCATCTCAGAATAAATATAGAATATAAGAGAAGTCCCCAGATAATTTCTCAGTTCATCTACAATTCACACCAGCCAACAAGTCCCTGTGGTGGTCCAATAGATACCTGAATTATATGCGAATGTTCATGAGAAGTAGAAGACATGGCTGGCCACTGGTTTCCATGAAAGTTACCTAGCACAATGAATCTTACTTCAACTAAGGGCACGTTTGGTTTCCCGTATCTGGCGGGATTGGGTTGTATTTATTTGTCCAACAACCTAAATTTTAGGTTTGGTTAACTGGAGACGGGAAATTGGGTAAATGCAGAAGTTCCGCTGATAAAAGAAGTGTAGGAGAACAGATTACTTTTGAAAACCGTGGGACGCCGAGATCCAGCTGGGCGCCGGGCTCGGTCAGACCTGTCCACGCTCTCGTAGACCTGGGATCCGGAGGTTACTAACCGTTTCCACCTTCCCCGCTGCAGGCAGACCAAACGTAAGGACATAGATCTGTTGAATTTCTGAAACCCGCAGCTGGTTCTATCCTGGACATGATTAATGCAGGACTTCCGTAAATCCAACGGAAGTCTATAAACCAAACGTGCCCTAAATGCTACCTATTTTTACTTTTCTTTTAGAGATTTCAGTCTTTATACTTAATTCCAATTCCTCAACTTGTTACCTCGACCTTAGTATCAGTAAGCATCTACTTTATGAAAAAAAATGTGTCACTGCTCTTTATGACATTATCTGTTGACTCGTAGGGACATAGATTCAAATAAAACAATCTGTAACCGTAACACGTATTCTTAGGTATACCTTCCTTTATCTTTCTTATCGTGTAATTTCTTCGGTCTCATTTCACATTGACTAGGGTGGTGAAATCCCTTAGCTTTGGTAATTCTTTCTTTTGATTAGTTGATCTTTAATTCAACATCTTTATTTTTTTATTTTAGTTTTAACAAACTTTCAATATAGACTTTACATTCTTGTTCTCACAATCTGATTTGAAACCCAACCATCTTCATCGCCGTCTCTAGGGATCGATACCTATGTATACTCTGTTGAGTTGGTGCTTGCACCAAGTTGACAACCTGGTTAGAAGGTTAAACTCTAGGGTTTGTCCTAGTGATTGCTGCGTGTACAACGACGCATATCAATTTGGCGCCGTTGCCGGGGACGGCATGATTTTTTTTCAAATCTGGTTACTTGTATATCTTGTACCATAAGACCTGGATCATTCTATGTTTAAAAGATTTCTAATCTGTCCTTTGAGAATCCAAGATTTATTGCTTGAATGCCTTCAATATAAAAAAGATGTGACTTATATGCTAATTCTTCTCATCTGTCAATTGATTAAAAACAAAATTAATTTTTTGTATCATATTGAAAAGCCAAAAATTTTTATTTACCTAATCATGCCAAGTTGGACTCACAACTTGTATCATTTGAAACTGTCTTTAATTTTCCTGAATAAACTACATGCATACTGGGACATAAGGTCGAGGGATTCGGTTGGAATATGGATTTCAGAATAAAGGCTGAATCCTCCAGAAGAAAAGTAAAATAAAGGTAGTACTCTGGTGAACTAAGGTTCATTGAACTAGATTGTTTTATTCTGAAAATAGGGTTTCTTACTCGAGTTTTCATTCTGAGTTTCATGCAAAGATAAGTGAATATAAATGAAGGATCCAGATAGCTAACCAAGGCATGGCTGCATATGTTGCAGATGTTGCTTATAATTGACGGTATCATGCTATTTTCTATCTTAAGTTAACATGTTGGGAAGCATTTCATCTCATCTCCTTCGCCCTCCATAAATTCGTACCAGAATTTTTCCACGTCTTATCGACTTGATGACTTGACAGAATAGCAGGAGGTCTCTTATCTTCATTTACCATAAGTGATAGTAGGCATGCATTTAATGTTCTGTTGATATTATTTCAGAAAGAATAGCTAGCTATTAGTTTTCATCTCTCTTTGTAGACGCAGACTTTTTATGTTTTAATTGGCCACTTTCTGTTTACTACAGTGCTATGTGTTTGCAGTCAAATCACTTATTTGATTGTTTGAAGTTCCCATAACATGGTTTTGAATTTCTCAATCATATAACAAAGGAAAAAAGTGATATAGATAATTTGGATTCTCGAATTATTTAATTCTTAGAGAATTTCATCATTCCACATTTTTAGAAATCAATTGATGTAGCACCACTCATTATTCACAATTTTGTTCGGTCCTATCTTTTTCAAATCATATTATTTTGTTCACCGTGATGGGGAGTATGAACACGTATAGAATTTTTTAGGAATACACGGTTAAAGTTTCCATCCAATGGTCTTATGAGTTAGAGGCTATTTGTAATATTTTATTACTGAATACCTCATTTTGGTCTAGAAGAAACGGAAAAGATGCAACAGCGTATAGTGGAGCATCTGTCAGTGTGAACAAACATTTAATCAGTTTCTGAATTACGGCTCACAGTTGGTAACTATCACCATATTAGATGTTTGAAAAGTTATGATAACTCACATTTCTTCTGCCATATCTCAAGGAGAACCCACATTTTATTTTTTTCGCACTTACCTTTTCATCCTGAAATAAATCCTCATTCCAACCCTTTTTTTGAGGTGGTGAGACTTGCAATAAACTCCTTCTGCCCTTATTTACCACATTCTCAGCTTTATATACCCACAGTGATATAAACATATTACCCGTCAATTATCCTCCTTTCATAATAAAATAAATGTTGGTTTCATACATATCTAGTTAGTACTAGACAATTTTTTCTTATCTATAGGATTGAACAAGTTAAAATTTTATATAACAGATTCAATATATATTTTAGAAAGTGAATTTTTGTCTTTAAATACTCTAAAATTATTTTGAATAAATATTTCATTGCATATCAATGAGATTATGCCACTATATAGAGCTAAGTGGAAATCAAGTGTCCATG
This sequence comes from Alisma plantago-aquatica, assembly GCA_963693085.1. Classification (NCBI taxonomy): domain Eukaryota; kingdom Viridiplantae; phylum Streptophyta; class Magnoliopsida; order Alismatales; family Alismataceae; genus Alisma; species Alisma plantago-aquatica. Next base: position 721,153,278 of record OY856411.1, on the reverse strand, counting down.
CAGCTAACCTTGGCATGAGTTGGGAGATGGGACTGAGGCATAGATGACTATATGGCCTTTCTCAATTATCCTCAAACACATATGTAGGCTTGTTCATATGCATGGCCACATGGGAGCGGTGCCATGGTATGGAACTTAGCCACTTGTATAAGGTCCTAGGTCAAATCTTTTGGGGAAGATTTTCATATTTTCTTGAGAAGATTCAGGAGTGCCTCTAGGATATTGTCTTGATAGTTTATCTTGATGATAATATTCTATCAGGACGTCACTCTGGCATTCAGACATGAAAATAGTTATTTATGCAGACACTTTGTTACCAAAGTTATTTGCAATCTCTAATACTTTAATCTACAAATTTATCTGCTGCGGACACTTGTTACCAAAAATCTTTGCAATCTCTGATACTTTGTTATCAAATTTCCTTTTGGTATCCGATCTATCTCCTTCCATACCTACGTCTAGGTCGTGACAATGCAACAACCATCTTCATCATAAATATCCGATCTTTCATGAGAAGATAAAGCTCATTGAAGTTGATTACCACTTTGTGCAAGTAGCTATATGGGGCTTGGCAATCTGCACTCCCTTTACTAGATTCGAAAAACATCATATCGATCTGTTTGCTAAATCGTTGGGGGAAGAGGTTTTCTCTAGTATAGTTGACAAGTTGTCAATGATCACTATGCCCGGATTAAGGGGAGCTAAACTTCTTATGTATATGTGGGCTTGCTTGTTAGGCTTATGTGTTCACATAAGTGTTTTCCTGATATACTAACATAGCAGGTCCACCTGTCTAATCTCCTCTGTATAAGAGTTATAAACGCATGTAAATTATCTCTTTGTGAATAGAATACTATTTTCCAAGAGCACATTGCATCTCCTTGCCAGTTTTACATTGATAGTTTCTATACAGTGTCCATACAGCAACTAACAGTGATATGCATGGGCTCCACAAATTCTAGGGGGCAATCTACCAAACAAGCATTCGGTTATCAAACTTATCATCCGCCTCAAGGACTGCCTATCCTGGTTTTTCCATGTAGCCAAAAAACCTTGCAGCAAACGCCCTTTGAGAAAAATGTGTGCTCTTTTCCAAACAACAGCATAATGCACAAAAGAAAATATTTTTTGCCATCATGAAATTGTCCCTTGAATGTTTATTTCAATCCAAAATGGTGATTTATTTTTCTTCTCCCTAGTGTTGAGGCAGAATTTTCCTAAAACCACCCACATGCTCAAGCAATTGAAGTGATTACTATCTTGCACAAGGTCCCCAGTTAACTTTCCTGGTCTTACGGAGTAAATGATGTTATCTTGTGTTGTTGAAACTTCTGTAAGATTATTTTCATCTTCAAAGCAATGTTTATTTTTCTTTTGGAGCTGTTAAAATGGGCATCCTATTTTCACAATGTAAAATACGAAGACCAATAATATAGGAGCCCAAAGTTATCTGCGGTGAGAATCTTAAGAAATCAGATATTTGGAGAACTTACTGTAGTGTCTATTCCTTGTTTGCAGGTTAGCAGGGGCAACACTCATAGCCCCTGTGGTGAACTACTGGTGGCCTGGTTTTCCTAGAAATTTATCAAGGAAAGCTTATATCTGGCAATTGCTTCCGGATCAATTTGCCGTTGGAGTTGCACATTATCTCCCTTGGCTCACCTACTGGTGGAATACACAAAACTTCTTTCCCTCTTCTTCTGTTGCTGCTGAAAGTCCAGAAACATATTCCTCCACAGACAAAGAATTGCATGATTTGCACTTGGCTAGAGAAGCTACCCAGGTTTGTAAATCTTTTACGTTAGTTTTCGATGTCTCTCCTTCATTATCTTCTCAGGTTAAAATCTGATAAGAATGTCAAACCAGCAACTGTATGAAACCCTCACTAACGTACAAACTTGGGGAGAATACCTCTATCCGTCACAAGTCAACTGTATGCATTAGCAGTTCAGGGCCAATGGTATCCTACGCTTGTTAGAAACTATTAGATAGGGATCATGGACTCTTGTAATGCCGCCATAAATTACTTGATTCCCATTGTGTGTGGTTAGGTTACTTGGAACAGCCCTTCCCAACATGATATCAAGCCACTTCACAATTGGTGTTAACTGCTGCTGGTTCTTTTTCCTTTGCAATGATCATCAAAGCCTATGTAACAGGGATATGTATTATTAGTTCTTGTACCCATGTAAGATGCATTAGGATATGAGTATGCGGTATACATGCATTCTGATGCGAAGAATCACAGATCTATCACTGCTACCCTTTATCCTTCCAATCTTGTAGTATAATATGATCCCACCAACACCTGTGCAATTAGTGAAAGAAAAGGACAAGTAGTAATATTTGTTAGAGATTGAAGTCGTATTGTATTCAACGCATATTTTACAGTACAGTAATGACTAGTTTATATAGACAAAATACATAGCAATGGCCGCGCCATTCAGTTCAGCTGGGTCCTATTAATGTGGATCTAAATCACCACGTCTGGGAGTCGTTCCGATTTCACTGCAGTTGTTGGTCGTACGTGTAGACGAGGCTTGGCCTTCGGAAGCACACATAGGCTCTGGTTGTTGCACGCCGTTGCAACTGCTTTCTGGATTTTCGGAGCTGCTAGTTGCTGGGTCTAATACCCCCCCGCAAGCAAGACGGTCGCATGACTCGAGGCGTAGCTTGTGACAAATGAATTCATAACTCTGTCGCGGCAAGGCTTTGGTCATTATATCTGCTAGCTGATCCTTTGTGGAGATGTAGCAAACTTGAAGGTTCCCCTTTGCAACATGATCTCGAACAAAGTGAAAATCAATTTCGATGTGTTTGGTACGAGCATGAAAGATAGGATTGGCTGTAAGATATGTTGCTCCTATATTATCGCACCAAAGTGTTGGCGGTTGGGGAAGGGGAGTGTGAAGCTCTTTAAGTAACACTTGTAGCCATAGTATTTCAGCGGTGGTGTTTGCAAGGGCCCGATATTCCGACTCCGTGGAGGAACGTGATACAGTTTGTTGTTTGCGAGAGGACCATGAAATAAGATTGGAACCAAGATAAATGACATAGCCACCGGATGATTTTCTGTCATCTAGGCACCCAGCCCAATCAGCATCCGAAAAAGAATGAAGAGAAAGGGAAGAGGAAGAAGTAATTGATAAAGAGAGAGAGATTGTGTGTTTCAAGTACCGAAGGATTCGTTTAACAGCAGCCCAATGGTCGTCCGTGGGATGTGACATGTATTGGCAAACTTTATTGACGGCGTAGGAGATGTCAGGTCTTGTTAGTGTAAGGTACTGAAGTGCTCCAACAATTTGACGATATGGAGTAGGGTCATCAAGGTAGTTGCCAGTTTTGGTAAATTTGGTTGTGGCGCACATAGGGGTAGAAATAGGCTTGGCGTCAACCATATTGGTACGATGAAGAAGGTCTGTGATGTATTTACGTTGGGATAGGAGGAGACCATTGGCGGTAGGCAACACTTCAATGCCAAGAAAATAATGGAGGGGACCTAGTGCCTTCACGGGAAAATGAGAGCTAAGGTAAGTGGAGAGGTGGTGAAGGTTATTAAGATGGTTACTGGTAACTATGATGTCATCTACATAAACGAGGACATAGATAACTTTGGTATCATGGGCGTAGATGAAAAGGGATGTATCGGTCTTGGATGACTCGAAACCATATGTATGAAGGGCGTGGCTGAGTTTGGAGAACCATGCACGAGGAGATTGTTTAAGGCCATAAATGGACTTGCGCAAATGACATACATGGTTAGGGTGTGATTTATCAATAAATCCCGGAGGTTGAGCCATAAAAACATTTTCGGTGAGGTCGCCATGAAGAAAGGCATTGTGGATGTCCAATTGATGTATGGGCCAACGGTGGGATACGGCTAAAGTAAGAACAACACGGATAGTTGTGGGTTTGACAATAGGACTAAACGTTTCACTATAATCTAGACCTTCTTGTTGGTGGAAACCTTTTGCTACTAGACGGGCCTTGTGGCGAGAGAGAGAGCCATCGGGATTGAATTTGTTGCGAAATATCCACTTGCAGCCCAAGACATTCATGCTGGGAAGGCGAGGCACTAGAGTCCAGGTACCATTGGTAAGAAGAGCATTTAGTTCGGCATCCATTGCTTTCCGCCAATGGAGATGTTGGTTGGCTTGAGTGAAAGAAGTGGGTTCAGGGTGAAGCTGGACGAGGTATGCTGTGGGAAGGGGATGACGGGATGTTTTCCTTAATTTTGTGGGAGGTAATCCAGCTAGTTGACGATAGTTAACTGGTGGCTGGGTACGAAGAGACACTGGACGGGCTGGAGCTGGTTGCTCGGGCGATGGAGTTGGTGTATGGGATAAAGGACATAGCAATGGCCGCGCCATTCAGTTCAGCTGGGTCCTATTAATGTGGATCTAAATCACCACGTCTGGGAGTCGTTCCGATTTCACTGCAGTTGTTGGTCGTACGTGTAGACGAGGCTTGGCCGGAGCTGCTAGTTGCTGGGTCTAATAATATTCACATTCAAAACAAACCTCAAATCATTACAGAACTGAAACAAATATCAAGTATAGGTCGCACTAAGTGCTGCTCCACTGATTTCTTGTCACCACTGAGAACTCAACATGATTGATGAGATCCTCAATTGTTAATCCATACACATAGTTCAAGTGTTCAAATTGTGAAGAGGAAGTGATGATTTTGATGGGCAAAGGAGATGGATATGTGTGTCTTTTCATGTAGTCAAGGACATGTGCGCCTTTTCATGTAGAGTCAAGGATATGTGCACCATTTCTTAGAGTCAAGGCCCGGCCAAGTAGGAGTGACATGGCGTGGTGAGGCGAGGTGCGTGCGTGTGTTTGTGTTTTTTTCTTATTTTGTCAAAGGTCAATACAAAATAAGCCGAATTAACTGTAAATTCTCATGCCCCTGGTATCCACTCATACTTAAATGGATCCCTCTCACTTTAGAAGTGAGCTAGGTGGGCCTAAAGGGATGGCTGAGAGGTTTCATAATACAAGAATATTTTCCTGGAGATACAACAAAAACATCACACACACATGCATCCCTATAAGAAGGATTGACAATGGGGTGCTTACTAAAACAATCATACATTCTGCAAAAGAGTGAATTCTGATGCCTTTGTTCGCTTCTGCCAGTTTTTATACCCCTTTACTGGATGTTAGGCTTTTGTTAAGGGAAGGGGTTGGCATATACTTATCGCATGGCTCGCAAAATAAGTTGTAGCATAATTCATTGCTTATCGGCCAGTTACAAGCCCAGTATAGTAATGGAAACCTTGTATCTGTCTGGAAATTTATCAAATCTAGAAGTTTTATAAACAAGAGCATTTGCTTTCAACTCTATGTTGGAGGAATTTCATTTTATATAGCCTAATATTTTTGCCAATGGTTTAAGTGTCTTAAATGGGCTACGTATACATTTTCCATGTGAAAGGAGTATAGGCTGCCGGCCACAAATAGATCAAGCAGGCTTGAGTTTTTGTCCTCTGAAAATATAATCTGATATAGTTTTTTGTGCATCTTTTTCATGATAAACTTTGCAACCTACATGGGCACATTGAGCAAAGCTTGTAACAGTGTTAGGACTCAACCTTAACTTATTTACAAAAAATCATGGTCATAAGTTTGAATTGAGGAGGAGTTGAAGATTGATTCATTGTTTACGACACACGGCTAGCAAGTCAAAATGTAGGGAGGATGCTGCAACCACAGAGCAAACTGTACTCGACGCCGAGTTCATGAAACCTTATAATTTATGTGCTTTGTTGGAAGGAGTCAAGGAGAGAAAGGTGAGGAGAGAACTTGCTTAGAGATAGAATATGGTATAGTGAAAATTTAAACTAAAAGCATGCCAGAAATAAAAAAAATAAATTGGTAGTTTGTTCTTCATATAAAAAGGAGAAACTAAGGCTTAGATCTTACTTTTGGAATTCTCTTCAATCCCGTTTATTTATGACTATTACACCCGCCCCCCCCCCCCCCCGCGGGTTTTCCTCCCACCTTTGCTCTCTCCACCCTTTTAACCGAATTTTATTATTTAAAAAATATTTTTTAACTTCCTCATGATTTGCTGTGTTCTAAACAAAGCATTAGATGACTTACTAGGAGTATGCATTTTATCTACTTTTATTGGTTTGATCAGATGACAATAGAATTAACATTTTTTTTTTGGTTCCCTTCAAATATACAGGGCTATGTAAGGCAGCAAGGGGAGTTTGAGTCCCTTCACCGTGACTTGAATGTCGGTTTTGGGAGTTGGTCTTTTGATCCCATGGATATGAAAAATCCATTTGCCAACAGTGAAGGGTCGGTTCATTTATGGCACGGAGATGAAGACGCCATGGTGCCTGTTCTTCTGCAGAGATACATTGCCAAAAGGTTGCCCTGGATTCACTATCATGAGCTTGACGGCATTGGTCACATGTTCCCCTGGGCAGAGGGAATGGCGGATACTATCATCAAAACGCTTCTACTCGGGTAGAAGAGACAGAGTCCTAGTAAACAGAACGTTCAGTTACTTTTAAGGTCGACTTATACATTCCATTGTCTCGGATGGTACTTTTCTCTAGTAAATAGACTTCCTGTCCACCATAGAATGAGGTAGTTGAAACACTTTCAGGAATAATATATGTTTTTTGTCACTGATCGTGCGAAAGAACGGTTCGCGAGCTAGAGATTTCTGTGATCCTGTACACAACAAAGATATATATATATTGTAAGACTATAGAGTGCCTGGCCTCGTAAATTTAATGCGGTATTTATGAAGGCTGAGAAAAAAGAACAACTGAACTATGACCAATCTGAATCGATCCAAATTCCAAATTATTGGTTTGGTCTGCTACGAGTGAGTTAAATTTTTTGGTTTTGTTTGTAGAATGTATTAGTTAGTTGGCTCTACGCATCAAATTGAATTGATAACCGCACAACATAATGGCAAAATATCTTATATTATTACATACGTTCATGCAATGAGGAGAGCGAATAGGTACCAGTACCAAATTTCTTGGCCCGAGAGTGTTGTATTCGTTCATCTATTCATAGACATTTGGGATACTAAAACGTGTGTTTTAAGCATTGGTATGACTTCTCCAGCCGGGGAACGCTCCGTTGCCAGATATCATGTTATTTTTACTACGAGACTCACTCATGACTTTAGATATAATACTTGTGTGTGTAGTTTATATGAGGGTTTCTATTTTTACGAATGAAATAAATATAACTTCTATACATTCTGGACAATATTTTCTTTAAGTAATGTCTTCCTCACATTCTTGAAAAATATATCATTTTGTGGCAAGCGGTTTGTATGCCACACAATACAAACCTGTTTAGTCTTATTCAAGACTATTTAACAACTATGTTGGATCTGGAGTTTTTCTCAAGTCATATTTTCGTTGTTTTATTAGCAAACGAAGCTCATGTCTACCCGGACTACCTTTAAATTGTTAGGCGCATGAAATGAAGAGATAAAATGGGAGGGGTGGGGTGGTTAAAGAAAGCGGAAGGGTCAATCATTTGTTAGCCGGATGAAAACTAAAGAGATAAAATGAGAGGGGTGGGGTGGTTGAGCACATTTAAATATTCGCTCGCGGCTCACCTAGTAAATCTTGTCACTAGTTGTACGCAGGTCGTGGGTTTGACCCGCTGAGCACTAGAAGAAGAGGTAAAAGGTAACCCCCTGATTGACACAATAGGGATATAAATATAGAATGAAAGAAGCAATAGGGATAAGCCTTTTGAGGATGGAATAAGATCATCCTTTTTTTATGACTACTTCAAATACAATTACAAAGGAATATCCGTACTATATGGTGAACGGTATTCCTAAAACGTATACTAGGTAAAAATGACAAATTTATACTTTGGTGAACTTTATAAATTTCATTTCTAATTTTCCACCCAAACAACCTTTACAACTTTATACAATTGATGTGCCAAATTCCTAAGGATCCTTGTAAATACCCAAACAATGCCTTAGAGTTACCTTAAGTGCTATACTGAATTTGGGTGAAGGAGCAGTTAATAAGTTGTAGTGCATGTCGGAGGTTAGAACCGTTGGGATACTAAGGAAGGGGTCAAAAACAACAATTACACCTTCTATGCTAGTGTGATCAAAACTAGACCCATCCTCTTAAAATATAGAAAAACAACTCTCTTCGTCTCATGTAGGCCACTACTTTGTAGTTCTTCCTCGATGCACAAGAAACTCCTTTGGTAGGTTTGTTTTCTATTCTACTTATCTAGGTTATATTGTTGATAACTTTCGGTCATGCCTCATGTGATCCTAGGTCACATCGAGCTAACAAATATCCGAATGACAACACACTATTATACAAAATGATCTACAAGCACACGAGCTCGGATGTAGTGTAGAAGTCGCAAGTTGGGGTAGAATCCATAGAGAGAGTGGGACACTAGAGTTAGATTAGCATCCTAGGTTTATAAAGCAGAGTGCATGGTTTTTAGGGTTTGACTTTGAGTTTGGTTACACTAAGGTGAACAAGCAATTGAAAGGAGCAAGAATCAAACCAAGATTAAATCTACACAATTAAGGCTAGCTAACTAAGGAAGGAAGGCAATTACACTAGAGCAAGTAAAAAGAGACAAGTAACCAACACTACACCAACAAGAGCAATCCGAATAAGCAATGAAGAGAATGACTAGATACTCTATACAAGCAATTGCATTAAAAAGGCAAGTAATGGAACACACTAAGAAATTCACTAGCAAAACCTAACACAATGAACTAAGAACAAAGATCAATTAAGTGAACCTAGGAAGAAGAAAATAAAATTTACGAGAAGTATAGTTAACCAAGAGACATTAGCTAAATTAAGTAATTAGGGTTTCAAGAAATTAAATGGGAAGTGGGTCGTTTGTAGGTAAATGTGATTTTCAGCCTAGTTTGAGTTGTATCATGCAACACATTGAATCAAACCATGAGTTGACACCCCATTTTTGTCACTCAGTAGAAAATCATACTTGAATATTAATTCTCTGCTAATGACAAAGTTCATCATATTTTCCACATTTCACCTATTTTCACATTTTCCATATTTTTTCACATTTTCTTGCCTATTTAATCCACCCTTTTTTACCCACTTTAATCCAATTTGGGGCTTCCACAAAGAAAAACTTTTATTTTGATTTAAGTGCATTTTTTCAATTAATGCCGCTTTTATAAGCCTTTTTCCATAAATTGCCCAATTGAATTATCTTGAACTAAATATTCTCCTTTTCCCCAACAAATAATTCAATTGCCTTTATCCACATAAAAATACATATCTTTTGGACAATAATGAAGGATAACCCTAAATTAATACCTTTTCTCTCACCTTCATTATAGTATTTGACTTTTATTTGAAAATTACCTATTTTCTACAAAATATCCTAAAAAGTCAATAAATCGAGAAGATCAACTTTATCTAGCCCAGACCGCTAGACTGATTAGAGCAATCGGCCAATGATACGTGGTAGGTTGCCTTGATCCGTGGGTTAGACCTGACAGTGCATCGATGTGATCGACCACCTCTTCTAGAATCTTCTAGTTGGAAACTCTAAACTCTAAAATCCACCTACCAATAGACCCCCACACCAACCGTATTGTAGGCCCCTCTAGTCTCTCCTGAAGCTATAGAAACAGCTACCTCTTCCTCTTATTTTTTGCATGTGATCAAAGGGTCCTTACTCTGACACCAACTACTCATATAACATTGTAGGCTGCTCAATAATTGTTGTTTTTTCTATTATATCTATATTAGTATTTGTTGGTCTCTCTGATCTATTTATAAATGTTCATATATGAGTGCTCTTTCTCCAAGATCTAATCTTTCTCTACTGAATCTATCTCTCTCACGTCTCTCTCTCTTCCTATACATCGGTCCTAACTGCCACTGACGGATCTCTGCCTTGGGAGGTCCACAAAAAATTAGGACCACAACACACCTAAAAACTAGGACCTTAAGGGCTATGATGCGAAAGCTAGGGCCATCTCCAACATCAAAGGTTCCCAACATAAAAATCACTTATTTTCCTATTTTCTGTCCTTTTACTTAATAATAACCTCGATCACCTCTGTTTTTATTTGAGATGACTAAAAATATTATAGTATTATTATCAGATGGATGCGGGTACTAGGACATTCCCCACTAGTAACATGATCGTCGGATCCGATCTGCAATATATGCATACCTTTCTTATATGGCCTTCGGTGGAGTCAAAATCGATTTTTGTTATGTTTTTTCTCGCCGATTTAAATGCCAACTCTACTTTTTCTTGGTTTACGTATATAATTGGGTGGTGATATGAGATTTTTTGATTTATCATCCTGTTCTTGCTTTTTTGTTATTTTCACGATCATAGGATCCATTGGATTTTTCAAGCTAGGTAGAATAGTTTGGTGACTCCGATGCAAAGTAGTCAGATGATCTTAGTTGTATTTTTCTTTTCATCATCTCATGTTTTGCTGGTCGATCGAGGTTTTAGGTTGTTTTTATACAATTTTCTTTTGTTCTTTTTTTTGCCAAAAATTAGAGTTTTTTCATAAAAATATTTTGTCAGCAAATTGGAGCAATATGCTGATAAAATATTCCCAAAAAAATACTCTAAAAGAACTACCAGAATACTCTATTCCACCAGCAAAAATAAAGTATTTTTCTTTATTACCTTGTTTTGTTTTATTAGATTTACTAAAGTCAAAAGAACCATCCATTCTGCCAGTTGAAAACAATTTGCTTTGATTTTTTCATCGCTTCAATTTTTAGCAGTACTACAATTATCGTGTTTCCTATCAATCATCATTTTTAGGGTTAGCCTCTGCTTCCCTCCCTTTTTCTTTTTTTTTTTCTTGTTTCTTTTTATTTATCTTAAAAACTATACAATAAGGAAAGAGAGAAAATGATGAGAGAAGTCTTCATGATGAGCAAGATCTTCTCTTTCTAATAATTTCATAATTATTTCCTTATGTGTCTATCATATATCTTTCATGCTTTATTATTATGGAATCACATTAGATGATATTAAAATCTTACAACTACACAGTACATGCCTACAAATACATGCATCATGGACGGGTGCCAACACTCATGTTGGATCCCTAAAAGTGGCATGGGGGTGCCAGTATAGTTACCATCGTAACATTAAGTTGGATGTCCAAAGGTCTTTAAAATACTTTCCTCTCTTAGCACTTACGACTTATTACGGTCATTGTAATCATGAGGTGTATTAAGAACAGTTCCCATATCTATTGAACTCGGGTTATCCTCATGATAAGTGTCATCACGCCATAGAGAAGACAAGGATCATCTCCTCCTATACAACTCATTCTTGAGTGAGGATGTAAATAAAATATAAACGCATGGGCTAAAGGGATGCTTTATAATTTACGTATGCATCTTGTGATTACATTTTAAAATTTTCAAGATTGTCGCATGCTTTATTAATTCTATGATTGTTGAAAAGTGTATGCTTTAAGATTTTAGTCATCACACATAGATTGTTTGTTGTTTGCTAAATTCTCATGTTTAAACAATATTATCAAAACAAGGATCTCTCATCAACAATCTTATCAAAACAACAATCTCATATCAACAATCCCATGATCTTACAAGATCTTAAACAATCTCAAACTAACAATATCTAATGATCTAAAAGGATCCCAAATGATTTCCAAAGATCTCAATCATCAACAATCTTTGATTTAACAATCTCAAATGATTTCTCATCCCAACGTTCTTTCCCAAAAATGTAACCTTTTACCTTTAAAAAAAAAGAATAATATTTTTCTTAAAAATATACTTATGAGCAAAAAATGAAACTTTTTCAAAAAACAAAACATGTCAAAAAGAAATATCTTTTTTAAATACAAAAAATAAAAATCTTTTCAAAAGTAAAAAAAAGTTCTATAGAAATAAAGATCTTTTCAAAAGATTTTTTAAAAAACTTTTAGAAAAGAGCGATAATTTCTAAAAAGGAATGATCTTTTAAAAAAGATCTTTTCACAAAGAACCACCTTTTAAAGAAAAGTTAAAGATCAATCTTAAAACTTTTCAAGTTGAAACGAATTTCCCAAGTTGAAATATCTTTTCAAAAATCAACAAAGTTGAACCCTATGGCGAAAAAGTTGGAAAATGTTCTCAAAACTCAACAGAAGAAAGGAAAGTCTTTTGAAACTTTGACAACCTTTTTAAAAACTTTCGGATTTCTCCATGTTGAAAGGTTGCCTGATTTTACCTACAAGTTGTGCACTCTCATGATCAAAACACATCTAGATTTAAATCAATCACTCTGGACTTGAGCAACTCATGCCCATGTTTACTGAACAAACTACCTCCTTGAAGGCCCTCTATTCTGCTTGATCCTTTTAAGACAAAGTTTCACCATTATGGCGAAAGTCTACTAAATCCACAAATTTGGATATAACTTCCAAATCTTGACTGAAATATCAATTCGTGCCCCGAGCATACCATCTCCATTTGATTTGAAGGATTTTCCATCTTAACTGAGATTCACCCAATAGCAAATGGTCTACCCATCTTCGCCTATCCTATACCACGACCCTAGACTGTGACCTAAAATTGGGACATCAATACACCTTCACTTTCACATATTTTGACGGTCCCCAACCATGGCCTTAAACTGTGCTATCATCGTGTGTTCACCTTCATATATTTGATAGTCATGGTCCATGACTTAAAACTTGGCCTTCATCATGCTTAAACCTTTACATATATAAGGTCTCAAATTATGACCTAAAACTAGGCCATCACCTTACTCTCACACTCACATATTTTGATGATCTTGAACTATGACATAGAATTGGGCCAATACCCTACTTTGATGCTCATATCCATATAGTCTAGGATTATGATCTAAAAGTAGACCAACACATTCCCCATTTCATTATGAGTATTTCTTTCATAAGATCTCCCCTAAGGAGAAGGAATCTCCCACACCCACATTTAGTCATAGTCTCTACCCCCACCCCTGAGAGGGTCACCTTATCCCTGGATATCCCCTTTCCCTATGAGCATTTCTCTCATAAGATCTTCCCTGAGAAGAGAGGGATCTCACACACTCATATCTAGCCACAATCTCTAGCCCCCAAAAGGGTCACCTTTTTCCTAGATAACCCTTTACCTTGTGAGTATTCCTTTCATAAAATATCCCCTAAGGAGAGAGGAACCTCACACACCCTTATCCATACATACTATATGGCCCTGAATGGGTCACCTTGTCCCTAGATATAACATTTTCCTTATGATAGTTTCTCTCATATAATCATCCCTGAGGAGAGAGAAACCGCATATATTGGTCTGCAACCATAGTCACTAGCCCCATGGTGGTCATCTTCTCCATGGGTACAATCCTAACTTCACCCCTCTACAATAATCAACCACAATGGAAATGCTTTATCACAATGCTGGATATATCCCTAGACAAGACTGGAAAAATCCTTCATATCACTCATCCTAGGAGCATGTTCCTCTCCTCATACCATTGGACCTGATGATCCACACTGATACATGAAAAATCCCTATCCATCGAAAGGGTGAACTTTCATATTTTATCATGATCCTTGTCACTTATCCATGCAAGGGGCAAGTTACCTTTGTCTATTATGATTTTTGAAACCCTCTTCCACATTAGAATAAGTTTCCATTGTCTCCTTTCGAGAATGTTGGGAATACAAAAATATGTGAACGCCTTACGTTGAATCCTCTTGCCTAACACAAGGGATAGTTTCTTTGTGATCATATTTCTTCCCTTTTAAACTCCTTCCTACACAAGAGATAGATTCCAAATAAGTCTCCAGAGCCTAACAACCAATAATTCTACCTTCAATGTAGAGGAGGACATCGCAAAGTCTCAAGCAACAAATGCTTACTAATAGTTTTAGAAAGAGATTCTTGATATAACAAGCACAAACAAATAGTCCAACATTAGTGAGGTGTTGAAGGCATTGGTTGAGGAGTTTTATGATGAACTGAAGGCTTAGGTCGATGCATGATTCATCTGATAGTCATGGTAGCCTAATGAACCATAGGTCACAGAGACACTCAAGTTTAGTAGTAAGTAGACAATCGAAGCTAACATGGGTCAACCAAAGGCACAAACACAGTGGTTCCCCTTTATAGGTCATGCATAACTATCATCACCATCCATCCTATAGAGTGAACAACTGCACTGTCTTATATGACTCCCACCAAGGTTATACCAACACAAGAATGTTATAGCTAATCATCAACAATAGGAAACGCCTATGACACAAACAATAACTCCAAATACTATCCAAGCAGATGATCAGATAGAAGAATCTAGTAAACAATCAGGACTCATTGTTTATCAAAGGCTAAAAGTTGGAAATTTTCATAAGCCTACAATTCCAACGCTGAAGAAGAGGACTTATGCAGTCAATCCCATAGTGCACCCTCTAGTATTAGGGACTTCCTAGTTCCCAACTCATCTAGGTTTGTTCGACATTGATATCCACATTCCACTTAGAGAACTGACATGCCTAAATTGTACATACACAATGCAAGTGTACTCGTCGAGTAGTATAGGCCTATGAGGCCCAAATGTCAAACTCAGGGAAACGTACTCTGATGACTATTACTAACTATAACCTAATAAGATAGGTCTAGGTAAAGAGTTATTGGTTGTTTGTTTATAACTAAGGGCAAGAATGTAGCTTAAGTGGTGCGGCTCGGCAATCCCCAATGAAGGGACTCGGGTTCGACTCTAGGTGAAAACCCTCGAGGTGCAATAAAGGCCCCACATTACTGAGTGCACCGTGGTGCCTCCATGTACGCGGTTGGTTCCGGGGTTTACCCTTGGCTGGGTGGGGTCCAATAGTGGTCGATCCCGGGAGGGGTTCCTCGTTATAAAAAAACTAAGGGCAAGAATCAGAATCGAAATTAAGTGGGATGTGATCAAGAATAGGTGGATTCCTTAAGATTACAATTTCACCATGATATACATCTCATTTAACTCCATTTCTTTAGTAACCATTTACCTTAACCTCAGACTAAGAACCTATAACAAGTGTTACCTACTCTCACAGCATAATACACGACCTATACAAAGACAAACTCCACTTTTACATTGATTTCATAATTAGATAGGTGCATTAATGAAATCTCTATGTTATTATTCCCTTCATAGTTGTAGGCCATCTCCCGAGGAACGATATTGGTTGTATAAATCTATGATCTATCCAACCCTTAATCTTTCTCACGAAGAAATTAACAGTATAAGAAACTGATTGTGGTGATCAAGCATAAGCAATTCATTAACCAATCATAGATTTACGTCCAGAATTTAAGGAAAAAATATATATTAAATCATGAAAGTCAAATATGACATAAAAGTGGGATACTCTCGGGTTATATGGAATAGGAGGATTAGTCTATCATGATTTGTATCAATGAATACAAATCAAAAGAGAGAGAAAACAAGCTATACATTAGAAAACTAATGAAAACCCTCAGAGAAATTGGTATGGACAATCCCCTCTAGCGAGCACCTTGATCCACAGTGTTCTTGCTGAAAATATGCTTCCCGCAGGTGCCCAATCATCTGGTATGTAGCTTGTCCATTGTCTCCTCCTCTCTCAACTCCGTGCTCTATTGCAACAAGATAGAACATACTCTTCCTTTTCGACAGAACTCCCCTTAGGTCATAAGTGAGATTATAGTCGTCATTAAGTCTCACCCATCACATTTGTCTTAATCTTTCATCTACTCTAATTGCACAAAGTCAGTACCACCTAGTGGATGTCGGTGGCACCCAGTTGTCGACTAACTCAAAAGCCTTGAATTGTCGGTACTACCGACAAGTGTGTCGATACCACCAAGTTGCTTTCTATGAGTTCTGACTTGATCTAGGTACTAAAGTCAATATAACTAACTAGTGAGTCAGGTGGAGCTAAGATTTCTAGACTTTCCTGTTGATATCTCACTTAATGCTAGTACCACCAACTTTCATGTCAGTAGCATCAAGTTATGCTAAAAGTGCTTAAATTACCTGGAACAAAGGAAAAACAATAAAAGTCCAAATAAAAAGTTGATAAATTAACACAATTTGGTAGAAAAATACTTGTTGATTTATGCAATAGTGTTTTACATGATAATAATGATAAACAATGCATAAATAATATCCAAAGAGGATTCCTTTATTTTCTCTCAGATCGGCTGCTCCTCAAGATCTTCCTCAAGCTAGCATCACTGTTTGGGTCCATGGTCGCTTCTAGTGCATACTCTACCTCTAGTGGAGGGATTTGGATAAGCTTCTAGTTGAAGCCCCAACTCTCTTTCTCTACGATGAATCTCCTCTGGGTCTGTACCCATTGGAGGTGATATGTGGTTCTGGTATGAACCATACACTAGTACCTGAAAATGAGATAGTAGTAAGCGAGAATGAGTACTAGTTTCAATTTATGCTAAATTTCCAAGAAATTATTTGGAAAATATTAAACAAAAAATGAAATGGCCTAGAGTGGCCGGTCACAACACTCATAGTGCTGGAGTTGTCATTACCTCGACGACGGTCCCAAAAATTAGAAACACCTAAGTTGTGAATACAAAACACAAGTGTACATGTCGAGTAGTATAGGCCTATGAGTCCCGAATGTCTAACTTAAGGAAACGTACTCTAGAGACTAGTACTACTAACTATAACCTAATAAGGTAGGCCTAGGTAAAGAGTGATTGGTTGTTTGTTTATAACTAAGAGCATGAATAGAAATCTAAATTAAGTGAGATGTGATCAAGATTGGTGGATTCCTTAGGATTAAAGTTTCACCATGGTATACATTGCATAACTCCTTTTCATTAGTAATGATTTACCCTTAAACCTAGACTAAGAATCGGTAAAAGGTATTACCCACTCCTACAGCATAATACACTACCTATACTAAGAGAAATTCCACTTTTACAGAGATTTAAGAATTAGATAGGTGCATTAATGATATCCCTAGGATGTTCCCTTCATTGTCATAGGCCCTCTTCCAAGGAACGATATTTGCTATGTAAATATATGACCTTTCCAACCCTTAATCCCCCTTTCAAAGAAATTAATGATCTAAGAAAGTGGTTGTGGTGATCAAGCACATGCAATTCATTAAGCAATCATACATTTATTTCCAAATTAATATATATATATAGGAAGTTCATTCACGTCGGAGGTAACTACCGACTTCAAAATTGGTTACTTTTTATGAAGTTTCTTACTTTACACATGTACATGGTTACTTTACCTTCCAAAATGTTTATTTTCATGCATAAATAGTTACATTTGTAACAGATATAACAAATATACAAATACATAATTATTTTGGAAATTTACAGTGTATTCTGCCCAATTTTACCTTTTTAGTCGAATAGCTACTTTTTAGTCAACCTAGTCACTTGTTCAGATTGTTACTTTTCTGACCAAATAGTTACTTTTCGAGATGCACAGGTGGCGAATTCTAGGTTACTCACACGGGTATTAAAGTTAAGACCAAATATGCATATTATATATATATATATATATATATATATATATATATATGTATATATATTTGTGTGTATGGGATTATCTTTTATGTGTGTGTCTATATATATATATATAATTAGTATATATATAAGTATATATATCTATATATATAGATATATAGATATATATATATAAGTATATATATATATATATATATATATATATATATATATATATATATATATAAAAGTATATATATGGACGTCAATCAATACCCGCGTGGGTAGCCTGCATTTTACTACCCGTCAGCCCAAAAAGTAACTATATGGTCAAAAAAGTAACTCTCTAGACAAAAGGTAACTATGATGATAAAAAAAAGTAACTATACGACTTAAAAAGTAAATCTGGACAAAATACAAAACACATTTATATATATATATATGTAATTGTATGTTTGTTATAGTTGTTGCAAATGTAACTATCTATGCTTGAAAAGTAACAAGTTACAATGTAAAGTAACTCTCTACATGACAAAAATAAGAAACCCCCAAAAAAGTAACCAAAATAGGGGGCGGGTAGCTACCCGCGCGGGTATTAAATACATACCCTATATATATGTGTGTGTGGGGGGGGGTTATCTTATACATACATATATATACATATATATATGTATATATATATAAATAAATAAATAAATAAATAAATAAATAATATATATATATATATATATATATATATATATATATATATATATATATATATATGGAGTTCATTCATTGCCCGCGTCGATAATCACTCCAAATTTGGTTACTTGTTTTGAAGTTACTTACTGTACACATTTACATGGTTACTTTACCTTACAAATAGTTACTTTTCATACATAAATAGTTACATTTGTGACAAATGTAACAAATATACAATTACATATTTATTCCAAAATGTTTAATATGTATTCTATCCAATTTTACTTTTTTAGCCGAAGAGTTACTTTTTGGCCAACATAGTTTTTTTTCCAATGAGTTAATTTGATGACCAAATAGTTACTTTTCGGGTGACAAGGGAAGTGAATTCCATGTTATCCACGCATGTATTATATATATATATATATATATATATATATAAAATATGTGTGTATGTATATATATACATAATCATGAAAGCCAAATACAATGAAAACTGGGCTACTCTCAGGTCCTAAAGAATAAGGGGATTAGCCCCACCTGATTTATATCAACAAATACAAAGAGGAATAGAGAAAAAATGAGCTAAACATTAGAAGACTAATGAAAAGTCTTGGAGAAATTGGTTTATATGATCCCCTCTGGTGAGTGCCTTGATGCACATCATTCTGACTGTAAATATGCTTCTTGGAGGTGCCTGAATTGTCTAGTACGTGGTTGTCTCCTTTGTCTCCTCCTCTCTCGACTTCATGCTCTATCGTAATGAGATAGAATATACTCTTCCTCTTTGGCCAAACTCCCGTTTGCTCATAAGTGTGGCTCTAGCCATCATTAAGTCTCAACTATGAGATCTATCTTAATTTTTAATTTGATCTAATCATGCATAGTCAGTACCATCGACTGGATTTTGATGGCACCAAGTTGTCACCTGACTCGAAACCCTTGAATTGTAGGTACTACCTACAAGTGTTTTGATAGCATCGAGTTCCTTTCTGTGAGTTCTAAATGGATCTTAGTATTAAAGTTGATACCACCAACTGGTGTGTGGCAACAAGATTTCTAGACTTCTTTGTTGGAATCTCATCTAATGTCAGTACCACCAACTTTAGTGTTGGTAGCATCGAGCTGTGCTGAAAGTGATCAAATTACCTAGAATAAGGGAAAAACAATGTGAGTCTCAATAAAAAATTGATAAATTGACATAATTCATTAAAAATTCTTGTTAATTGATGCAATAGTGTTTGACATGCCCATAACAATAAACAATGCAGAAATAATATAAAAATGAGAAATTATGCACTAAATACATGGAAAACATCATGTGAAAAGTAACAAAAACTGAGTGCATCAAGATCCTACACATTGTTGATCAGAATATGATAGAAATCATGCATAAATTGGGAGATGTATAGGTCAAGATAGCATAAATTGACACCTTCATATGCCACCACCATAACATCACAAAGCTTGATTGCCAAAACATGGAAAAGGGGGAAAAAGTAAATATTTCTCCCACTATTGTCAAAGAGGAGATATAGATACAAAAGAAAAAAAGAAGGTTCACACACTTATGGGCCTCTTGCAATAACATTCTTCCATTGATCGAGCACCTTTTGAAGTTTCCATCCATAAGGAAACTCCCAAATCCCCTGCCAAAGAGCTACAATTCCAACACTTACTGTGTTTACATCACAACATGGGGAACAACATAGAATCCTATATATCCCTCAAGAGTGGCATTCAATACCTAATTGATGTCAGATTGGTCCAAGTGGATGCATGCCCTTACAGAAGTCACTCAAGAGCTTGTCGCCAAAGAGCACAACAAGAGCACACCAACAGATGCATTCATAAAATTGATTGAGCATCCACTCGAGCTAGATCTTTGCCAAGGAGCACCGAGACACATAGTTGTCTACAGTCCAAAGCATCTGGGGATCATGAAGGATCTATCTAACCATTTTTGCTTTTAAAAAGCATCAAAATGCAACAAAAAAAACATTAATGAAAAATGAAAAAAAAATCAAAACTTACAAATGAAAAAGCTAAAAATCAAAATTGACAAAACCATCAAAATGAAAAAAATAAAAAATTTAAAATGAAAAATAAAATCAAATTCAAAATGAAAAAATATGATCAAAATCAATTAAAAATCCACTTAGTCTACTTAAGTGCCTACACATGTCCCCACGTGCACCCTAGGCAGAAGGGTCAGATAGAACCATATGATCTAAGATGGAAGGAGCAACATTGTTATCGCGAGGCCCCAATACCTCAAAAACCTAGTCTCGCCCATAAAAACACTCAATCAATGAAATAGTCTAAACCTAAAGTTGCAAGATGAAACCACACCTCAAAATAAATGTTCTCTTCTAGGTTTTCTTAAGTTGAGCACCCCAACAATGAGTTGGAATAGATCCACCAAGTCAGGACATCATGAAAAAACTTAGGGGTCATTCCCTACATGCACTTTAATGTTTAAATATGACAACAACCCTACTCATGGGACCCACCAAAGACAGGTGAACTAGATGATAAGGAGATTTGGATTTTTTATGGAATTGTCCATGGGTCATAACTTTTCATGATGTTCTAGCGTAGAGACCACAAATGAGGAAACCTCACTAGAATTCTCCCATTAATATGCAGTTCAAGCTCCCATCTGAAGGCTTTGAGCATCAATGCCCACAATGTCAAAAAATTAATCGAGTATACATCAATTGTGAAGCGCAAAGGGCACACAAACTTGGACATATACTTGTGGTGAATTGTTTATTAAGCAGGATATCTAGGACCAGTGAAGACTAAAACTTCCATCATTCCTAAGGTTCTAAGCATCAATGCCCATGGACAAAATTGTAAAATGATCAGATAAAAATAAATAAGTCCAAAGGACACCCCAACAGTGTGGATACATTCTTGTGGCAAATTGCATACACTAGGACATATTGAGAATAGAGCTCATAGGGGTGTCTTTGATAAATGACACCTTAACCCAACTAGGTAAGGAATTTCTGCTTGAATACTCGCTACATGGCACAACTTGAGTTGTACAAATAGGAAATTAAGAGCCATTAGAGCATCAAATCCACCATAAATTAACCTTCCCCTAGTGTTACATATGGATATGATCATCTCGAGGGAAGAACCAACCTATTCATAGAATACTTTGAGCAAGCTTAAACATGCTTGGGGTTTCAAATCACCTTAAACACTAGTATTGAAAAATGGAAAGTAAAGTTAGTAAGGTATTTATCATTTTTCATCATATGAGATACAATGATTACATGACCACCCTCACATCTCATGACATTCCTTTTAACTAACAAGGGTTACCACCAAATCATCAAAGGGGTCTCAATCCAAAAAACATGAATGTTGACCACCAGACGAAGCCCAAAAGAAACAAACAAAAAACCCTTAGATCCTAACATATTCCATGGTAAATAGCAACATAAGAATCCACAAACCATGGTATGATAAATCATTATTGTATCAAAATTAACCTCAAAAACTTCTTACTGGTGAACATGATCGCATTAATGTCAAAACAAGAATTCAAAACCTTTGAAATCGAGCAATGGGACAAATGCCACCACCCTAATTAAAATCATGGTAATCCTTTGCCTTGAAAAAGACAGATGAAGAAGGGAAATCCCATATGATAGTGAGCTCACTCTATGCTGGTATCACAATTCATTTCAACATCAAGAAGGCATCCTTCAACAATTAGGGCATTTCTCCACCGACATTGTTTGTCAAGGAACTGTTGGTAGAAGATTGTAAATGTCAAAGACATGATGAATTTCTTAGTGTACAGATAAAGTCTGACTCAAATCTATCTCCAACAACATGTGCATACATCTTTAGAGAAATATTCAGACAAGGTGCATCATCTCTCGAGATACCAAAAACCTTACCTTCTTCCAAGACAGGCCTACAACCCTGAACGAAGGTTACCTCTTAGGAGTCAACATGACCTCACATGACATGATCTTAGCACAATAGCAACTTAATCAACACAGGACATCCAGTCTAAAGACATTGTATAAGGACAATGTATCTACAATGAGCTCCTTTCTCCTAAGAACACTTCTCCTGGAGCAGAGCCAACATGATGCAACATCTACCAATGACATGAATAGGGCATCTTCAAGACTCTACCTTCCAATCAAGATGCACAAATCAATTTGCACAGGCCCACCAGAGACCTGCTAGAAACACAACATCAAGGCCACATCACCAAAATAGACTAAATGATATGTTAATTGGTCCTTGATTCCATATTGTTACCGTCATCATCTATTTTGTAATGCCCTTCCTTACCTTCAGAATTAGTTGAATCTGAGAATTTTAAAAGTCTAACTACCTGCATCAATCTTCACAAATAAAGAATGAACCTGAGTCATCAACCATGTGATTGATGGTAGAATACCTACCTGATCCTGTATCTCAACATCTTTTAGGAATCAACCATGACCACTTATGTGGATGGTTGTTTCAAATGTCTTTGGGTCCTGGACCATGACCTAAAATTGGACCAATCAGAACCTAACTTCCAATCACTTTTGGGTTCTAGACTATGACCTAAAATTGGACCAACCAGGTGATTTATATTTCAAAATCTTTTTTTAGTCTTGGATCAGGACCTATAACTAAACCAAACCTACAATAATATTTCAAAATCCTTTTACCATCCTACATCATTACCTAAATTGAACCAAACCCACAATCACATTTCTAAACCATTTTTTGGGTCCTAACCATGACCTTAATCTGGATGAATCATGATCTTTATCTTCTAAAATCTCTTTTGCATCATAGACTAAGACCTTAAATTAGACTACAAGCCATGCCTTGAATAGGAAACTTCCCTTCTAATTGAAATTCCCTACAATCAGGTAGGAACCTACACTCAAGCTCTATTATCAGTAGGAACCCCTATTCTCAAGTCCTATCTAGAATACACATTTGATTTCCCAAAGACATGCCTTCAGTTAGGCATCTACACAATCTAAGACCTACACCACGTAGTCACTCCCAAATTAGTCTCTTGATGACCCATGAGGCCTAACTATCATCTAGATCCTAAATCCTAGATTCCAGTACATACTACTCAAATTCAAAAGTTCACGATACAAATTTGACCCTGATACATCTATGCTTGCAAGCCCTATCTTGAATAGGCATCTTCACTTCTGAAAGCTTTGTCCTAAATAGGCATATCCTCTCCTGGAAGTTCTATACTCGGAAGGCTTCTCCATTTGTTAAATCCCTACATTCAGGTAGGCATCACCTCAATCCCTATTCCATATAGGCACTCCCAACAAATCCCTATGACATGGTAGGCATATCCCTTTTCAAGCTCTACATTTAGGTAGGTGTCTCCACAAGACCTATATGGAATAGGCATTGACCTACATCCAGTAGATGCCTTTATTCAAGCCCTACACTTAGATAAACATCTACGTGATATCCCTATTTGGATAAACATCGACTGACTCTAACAAATTTGATGCCTCATATCTCAAGTAGTCATTCATGTACCAAGTCTTATGCTAAATAGGCTCCCACATTCAAGCCCTATCTCGAATATGTGTCTCCTTGAACTCAAGCCACACATTTGGGTAGGAAAACCTAATACATCCCTACAGTCGAGCGGTCACTCCTTATGAAATCCCAATTAATAGATAGACAATCACCTCGATCAAAGCCCTACCCAATGTTGGCAAGTCTTGTTCTTATCATGTTGAACCATCTTGTATTCAAGAGATGCTCTAGGGGAAATATAATTGTTTCATACAGTCAATGGTCATGATGGACACCTTAAATCTGGAAAACTTGTCTAGTGTCTAACTTTATCTATATTGAGCACTTTTGGAAGAAAAAAATAAAGGCTTTGAGGAACAGACAATTGATCAATACAGTCACTCGGCATGAAGGCCACCTTAAATATAGAATTGGATCCCAATCCAATTAACCTTATCAATCGTATCAATCTTATTGATATAGAAAGATGCTCTAAGGATTAGACCAATGATCAATATAATCTCTGGAATTTAAGGTCATCTTAAACTTAGAGACTTGTCTATTACCTAGTGTATCCATCTTGAGCACTCTTGTAGAATAGTCGAGACTGTGCTTTTAAAGGTCCTGACAAGAAACATGAAACTCTTCGAAAGGCATATTGATACCCTATTGATTCGTACATCTAGTAGGGTCTTTCAAATGGTCATATGATTCTATTTCCATATTGGTCATTCTTTTGAAGACTTCAATAAGAGCCTTATATCTTCAAATATATTTATCACTTCAAGAATGAATCGTTCCTAATAGGGATGCAGTTCAACAGAAGGATGACCAAATTAAGTGAGAGCTAGAGAGTCATGGATAATCGTTTGTTGATACTGGTGGAGGAACATGTTGTCAAGCCTACCTTAACCCTAGATAATTCACTTGATGTCTTGTCTTTAACTTTTTTAACACTCTTCCAGTGAACTTTATCCTACAACAAATTGTGAATACTCTGAGAACATATGATTAACCCACTATAGTCACTAGTTGTGAAAACCACCTTAATCTGGGATATTTTTCTAGTTCCCAAACTTATCCATATTGAGCATGTTCAAGGAACAAGAATAATGAAGATGATGCTTGCAAAGATCCTAACAAGCAATCTGGAACTCTTTGAATGGTTTTCTAATGCTCTAAGCATTAAACAAATGTCTGATACAATCACTACTTGTTAAGGATATGTCCAAATTTGGAAATTTTTTTAATATCCAACCTTATTTGTCTTGAGAACTTTTGGAAAAATTAGAAAAACTCTCAATCTGGATACCTATCTAACACTCGATCTATGGCCCAACTCTTGACCTTAAACTGAACTAATCAAGCCTTTATTTCCAAATCAATCTATGGTCCTGGATCATGACCTAAATCTGAACAAGTCATGCACTCATATTTCCAAAATGTTTTTAAGACTATGATAATGACCTGAGATTACAACAATTATATCATGAACATATATCGAGATTTCCATTTCCTATATCTTGTAGGAGATGTCAGATGATCACATATGCTATTGTTGAGTATTTGAAGATCCTTTCTCAGTGAGTATGTAGTTCATAAGAAGGTGAATCCAATCAAGTGAGAACTAGAAAGTTGGGGATAATCATCCGTCGACAATCTAGGAGAACATAAGATGGACTAGTGGAGGAACACATTATGGAGGCTACCTTAACTTTGGAGGATCACTTGACCCTCGATCTCAACTTTTTGAACACTCTTCCTATGAACTGTATCTTAGATCACACATGCTATAGAGAATAGACAATTAACCAACCAATCATTGGCCATAAAGGCCACCTTATATGGGAACTTGTTTGATATGCCAATGTTCAAATCTTTAGCGATCAAAGCTCAATTTTTGATAGGTTGACTCACACAATTTTTACCTCTATAGGGTCGTGCTCCTAACCCTAATTTGGTACATTCCTTAAACAAAAAAATAAAAATACTAAAAATTAAATTCACATATAGAGAAGAGAGATGATGAGTACTTTTTAAGACAATTCCACATTCAAGCAATTTCCACAATTCTCAATGATTACAAACCATAATCTTAATATCTTTACAAACCACAAATCACATCCACCTCTTGACATCCATATTTTCTCACTAGGGCATGAGTTAGTGGGAGAATCAAACGTGTGATGGTTTAAGAATTGAAGCAACAATGGGAGTCACTTTTACAGTCATAAACCTCTTAAGGATCATTAGAATTTTAGTAGAATAAATGATTGATCAGACATAGGCCCAATCTTTTCCTCACTAATTCATACTTATTAGGAAAAAACATACCCAACACTTTTCACCCTCCATAAGGCTTGTCAGATCATCTTTGATGAGTTCAACCTTTTTGGCCAGCCATGAGCAAGAATGGGGGTAAGACTTGGTTCAATCTTCCAGTTCTCACTCTTATCTCAAACCTTGCCTTGAGAGGGGCAACCGTTGACACCCCATTTTTGCTCACTTAGTAGAAAATTATGCTTAAAAGTCAATTCTCTGGCTAATGAAGGACATCACATTTTCCACATTTCACGCACTTTCACCTTTTTCCATATTTTCCTCAATTTCCCACCTATTTAATCCCCTCTTTCACCCACCTTAACACAGTTTGGGGCTTGCTGCAAAGAAAATCTTTATGTGGACTTAAGAGAAAATTTCACATTATTTCCACTTTTTATAGGACATTTTCTATAAATTTCCCAATTGAATTATTTTTTATTAAATATTTTCCTTTTCCTAATAGATAATTCAATTGCCTTCATCCACTTAAAATACATATCTTTTGGATAATAATGAATGATAATCCTAAATTAATATCTTTTCTCTCTCTATTATTTTATTTGACTTTTATTTGAATATGTCTTTTCCACTATTTTCTCCAGGACATTCCTAAATTTCCACAAATTGAGAAAATTGACTTATCAACATGGGCCGCTAGGTGAATCATAGAAATCCACCGATAACGCGTGGAGGGTGGCCTCATTCCATGGGCCAGGCCCTACAGTGCATCAATGTGATCTCCCACCTCTTCCAGAATCTTCTAGTTGGAACACCAAACCCTAAAATCCACATATAAATAGACCCCCACACCCACCGTATTCTAGGCCCCTCTCATCTCTACTGAAGCTAGGGAAATGACTACCTCTTCCTTTTATTTTATACATGTGATTAGAGGATCCTTTCTTTGACATTCAACTGCTCATGTTAATGTCGGTAGGCTACTCAAGAACAACTACTAGTTATTCAATTATATCCATACCAATAACTATTGTTGTCTCTGATATGTTCATAATTGTTTGTGTATGCACTCTCTTTCTCAAAGATCTAATCTTACTCTACTGCATCTATCACTCTTTCCCCTCTCTCTCTTCCTATGCATCAGTCCTAACAACAAATGATGGATCTCTACCATGATAGCTCCTGAGGTGATTGGGACAACAACACACCTAAAACTAGGACCTTAAGGGCTACGTTGGGAAATCCACGACCATATATAGCCCCAAAGCCCCACCAACATATTTATTGCTTTTTTATCGCGCTTTTCGCCATTTTTTAACAATAAACTCAACCATTGATGTTTTTATCCTACATGACTAAAAAGGTTGTAGTACTATTTTTAGGAAATATGGGGGTTCTAATACCTTCCCCACTTGTAATAGGACCATTGGATCTGATATCTAAATTTGCACTTACTTTATTATCCTCCCTTGGGTGGAGTCAAAATTGGGTTTTCATGGGTTTTCCTACTGATTTAAACACCAATTTTGTTTTCCTTGTTTTACATATTAAATTTGGTGGCAACTCTAAGCTCTATTGAGTTATCATTTTCTTCTTGATTTCTCGTTATTTTCACAACCATAGGATCCTTTTGGGTCGGGCAATCAACAAGGTGAGGTGATGATGAATTATCATATACTACTAGTTGATTATGAGTAGCATAGGGTGTATATAGGGGAACTAGTTCCTATGAAACCATTTTAGGTTTAATTGACTAGGTTATATGTATGATTAAATAAAAACAACACTAGTCGAGGTTTCAAGGAGTGATTATCTTAACGTAATTAGTTACAACATGTATCTTGCTATAGTAATCTTCAAGTTAATGATAATGCTAATCTTAATTACAACATTAATACCTTACATGAAATTTTGATTGATTAAATAATAACTTTAGGTTAAACTTGTTGCTTACTACGTCAAAATATGTGTTGTGCATAAGTTGAGATTTGAATTAGTTGGTATAATAATAGCCCACACATATATGTGAGAAGAGAATAATAGATACTCAAGAAATTATATAATAAAGAAATTATCATGTAAGATTTGTATGAAATCTTACTATATAATTGAAAATAGTTCAATCATGAATCCAACACAAAAAGAATGGATGAAAATGGAGTTAAAATGAGAGAGTTATGCCACTTTTAATAACATGTATTGAATGTTCATCGAATGGAACTTCAAGTGGTCCATGTACAATGATGGCCACACACACTTATGAGCAGACTGATGGCCACACAGACCTATGACTAGACTAATGGTCATGAAGACCAATGGACATGCAAATTAGTGGCCATGTTGACTCATGGATACGCAGATTGATGGCCAAGCATACTTGACGAAAATGAGTTGCACCATCGCCTAGTATAGTCAATCATGAAAAAAGACACAATATTTGATACACATATTGGAATTTGATAAAATCTATTCCACTATTTTATATTTCAATTTTCTACACAAGTAGAGCCTAAAACCACAAAAAGGGCAACTCAGAAAGTAATTTCTATGACGTATTTAGGAAAGAATGTGAAGAATAGGAAGAATCAAAGACCTAACCACATATAGATCATGGAAAGTTAGTTTTCACTATATATTCTTTATTCTTTTCTCTTTTCCTATCTTGAAGCTTGTTATTTAACTCATTAAAGGTTCTTTTTCCCTCCCATATTCATCTACTTCCTCAAGTTGACTCTGTTAGGAGCAACATACCTAATGCCATGTTGTTTGAGGGTGGATTCTGGAGCATTTATCTTGAATCATAATTGAGTAGGCTAGAATCCAAAAGTTTAGATTCAAGACTAGTAAGCTTGGATCATATTTGGGTGATTGGAAAATCATTCTTTATCCATGATTCTTAAGCCAAAGTGTGAATAACATGTATTGACTTTTTTACTATTTTATCGTGTTTAGTTTAGTAAGCTCTGATTAGAATTTTTAAGGTATAAAATATTGAAATAGCTAGAGAATTTATGGTACTTTAATGATATTAGTTCTTGAATGAGTATATATATTTGTTGAGTTCCAAATTCAGTAATATCTAGAGGCATTGGTGTGTCTGGGTTTGCCCTAGATCCTCAATAATGGAAATTGTGATAGAAGTGATATTACATAGTTTGATTTCCTTTCAGTTTTGAATCTAAGATGATTAGGTGCTTACTTCCTTCTAGTGTTATTTATTTGATACTTGGTTTAGAAAAATCAAGATATATATAGTTCTTAATATAAGATCAGTACAAATTAGTTATATCATAAATAGTAGCATCTATTATGAAAGATGAATGGTATTGTTATAGAAGAACTAGTACCAGTATATTCATATATGATCAAGTAATAAGTGCAAGTGATATGTAATGCTTAGTGAAAGTGAAATACAATACTAAAATATAGTAACTCAATTAGGATAGAAACTCAGTGTATGCCTTTTTAGAGCACCAAAATTATCTATATTTGTTTGTATATGACTTTTAATAGTAGAGATACAATATCAAATATAGAATGAAAGAGGAATGATCAAATTATTGATTGTAGCTAAGAAATGTTTAGTAGATCATTGAACAGTGAAAACTAAATAATAAATTAGCCTATTCGATGCCCTGAACACTATAGATTCCTTGCACAGTTCTATGCCATAATGGAGGAAATGGCATACTAGTAGCAACATCTAGGAGAGGAAGTTGAAGTATTTTGGTGGGGCACAAGGGGTTAAGACCAATGTATACAACCTCTTGAATTATATTTGGGATATCCAATATTAGTCAGAGATTTTGGTGATACCCGATGGGGCCCAAAAATTTGGAGATCTTAATGGTACCAAAGTTTTAGTACAATTATAGATAAGTACCCAAACAATAACCAGAGATCGTAGTGGTGCTCTACTAAGTTATTACTCAGCAATCAATCCTTGTGGAACAACTGATGTAGGCATATTAAGCCAGAGTACTTTGACTCTCCACCTGAGTACCTAGGTTTTTAGGAGGAGTTATCCTACCAATTGATATAGTAGCTGAAGCCAGACGTAGCAAGTCCAATTACAAACCAAGTAGCTAGTTAGCATACTTAGAATATTGAGTGAACTCTAAGTTATTGAGTGAATTTCAAGTCTTGAACTGTGAAATTGTAGTTTTTTGCAATGCTTCCACATGTTGTGGCACACCTCATCCAAGTACGGGCATTAACAATGATGAAACTGTTAAACCCAATAATTTACTATTTATTTATTCCTAGTATTTTGATTGGCTGATTGATTTGATAATGTATCTCATTCATCCCAGCATTTAATGGTTTTGCTTACTTTTATAAGTATAGTTCATGAAACATTATCTATATTGTATTCTCTATTTGATGAATTTTCATACATTAAGCCAATAACTCACACTCTACCAAAAAAAGTTTATTAAAACCTGATAATTGTAGAGATAGATATAGAATAAGAAGAGTCATGTCATAAAAGGATATTAGTAGTGTTTTAAGGTAAAATTAGGTAGTCTCATCCTCTATCAACTCTAGGTTCTATAGTAAAAATATAGAAAGAGTTGTATTAGTAAAGTATTAAAAAATTGTAATTTATTTCTTTTCAAAATGTGTGTAGAATACATGATTCATATATTTGAATGTGTTGAATGATCAAGAGATGAATAAGAAAAGTTCTTGTGGCTCGATTATGAGATGATTGTACATATAAAATAGTTTCTTCTACATCTCATAACTTGTAAAAATATAAAAAGAAAAGGCTCATACATGTTTATGTTAGCCAACTTGATCACTTTAGACCCTATTTCTATTGTATAATAGAGATTATGGGATTCTAGGAATAACCGTTTGGATATCTGAGCTTGGGTTGAGTCATCGGGAACCATTCACTTAGATAGCCAGAATCATAAATGTGGTGTCTAGGAGGTTATGTGTTTATATCTCTGTGAAGTATGAACATTTACCCTGGCCTGATATCTTACTACTTTGGCTGACCAGTATCAAGCTACTTTGTATATAATTCCTTGTATAGCCTGCCCATGTATGCAAAAGGGGGATGGGCTAGAGAAGAAACATATCAATACTGGGGTTAGAAGACCAGAAAGTAACAAAAGAATAATATCATAAATATAGAATATGATATGAATTTTGTTTTATAATTTTGTTTGATTTGGATTAAATAGAAATGCTCTTGTCGATGTCCATTCCATATCTTCAATTTTAAAAGAATTCTATTTAGATAAGATTGTTGTACATTCAGAATGTAAGCTAGGTATTGTTTGTCATTCCTGACATAAAGTAGTCCAAAATTTATTCTGATATCAGTTTTCCTAAGTTAATATCCTTTTCATATGTTTAATATAAATAGGAGTTGGTTAACCCCAAGTAGCTCTTGGCTTCAGGACTGGAGGTTTGTCCTAGTCCTACTAGCATAATGTACTGAGATTTAATTAATCTTGTTAACAATACAATAAGAGTAAACTCTAGATAAAGTAAATGTAGAATGTAATTGTAATGTACATATACCAAGATATTGAGATCTATAAGAATGGGTTCGATAACAAAAACTTTGTTGGAACTGATAACTATGTGCATGCTTTGAACATAAAACAAAAAACCCTAATTCGATACGCATTGGAAGAAAATATAATTTGGTACACTTATTCGCATGGAGCATTTTGAATGATGAAGGGAATCTAAAAAGGGATGATAAAACCTTTGGTACATCAGGCTTGAAGAAAAGTTAGATTCAATCAACCCTAACATATGGTAATAAAAGAGAAAGAGAGAAGAGAATATGGGAGTGTAGAAATTTTAGAAATAGTATCAAGGAAGAAATATTGTTTAGAATGGGAGGGGATCCTTAAAAATATAAATGTAAAAGAGTTTGGTGTCTTCACAAATGAGGAAAGTTGAGAAGATAAAAAAAGACTCTAAAGAGAGTGTTAATTGGGTTAATTTGGAAACTTCGAGAGTAAAGACATAAATAGTTGAAATAAGATGAGAATGGAACAAAAAGTAGTGGAATTAAGGTTGAATTAAAAGTTTTACTATCAACCTAGCATTAATAACCCTAAACATGAAAAGTGTGATGAGCTAAGGAAAATACATATAAAGAAATGACCAAGAAAGAATGGACTAAGAAAATTGAATTGTATAGTTAATTGAGACATTGTATTCAAAATATTGAATAAAGGTCAAGAGGAAAAGAGTTGAAGAATATTGAAGGATATATTTAGAAGAAGTATTACCAAAATTATTAAGTTACAGAGTATTGTTTGAATATATGTAAGATGACATCATAATAAGAAATCAAGATGAAACAGAAATAGAGAATGAACACTAAACCTTGTTAAGGAGAAAGTTTATGTGATAAGAGAGGAATATGAAGAAATGCAACTTTGTAAATATTTTTTTTTTCTCTTGTTTGAATCATATTCCATTGTAGGGTAATTATTTTTTTCACTTTGATGTATTTTAAAAGATACCTTGTGACTGTATATGAATGGGAAAGATAAACATGGCTTCAAGAAAAAAAAGTTAGATACTTCAATATGAATATTTTGAACAAATAGAGATCATTTCATAAATATAAGTTTGAACCTTATCCAAGTTAAATGGATTGGAATGAAAATACATATTATGCACCAAGTAAAACTGGTAAAATTTTGCGTAGAAAATATTGACCCAAAAAAATAAGCTACAAGAATAATTACAAGATAATAAGAAGCATAACCATGGGATGAATAACATGGTTATAAATGATAAATAAAGAGAAAGTTAATAATGATAGATAGAAGGTATAGAATACTTCATGAAGGTGATACATGGATGGAAAGTTTAGATATAATTTGATTTCTAAATATGTGAAAAGTGAGAAAGTATTAAACACATAAAGTTATGTGATAAGTATTCATCAAGTAGACCTGGATGAGAGAAACTACTGAGAAAATAATTGAAGGGATAGAACATTAGTTTCATACACATTCTCCTTTTTCCATGTATTAATTGAGTGGAAGTCAAGAGAAAGTAATATGCATTGAAGTGAATCAATGAGACAATAAGAGAAGCATACTAGGGGACTAATTGAATACAAAACTAAATTTAGAGAACTTTGGGGTATGAGATAAGGAAAAGGAATTTTAACATCGCCCTGATTATATCAAGTTTATAAAAAAATGGTCGGATGAGAATTTATAGTACATAGAGTTATGTTTCTAACCATGTTGGTTTAGGGAAATATGGCATCAAATAGCACTACTACATTTTTGGCCGGTAACGTCGCTGCCCATAGCGTCATTTTTATTAGAATAACCGACCTAATAGACTATTGCATCAGTTTTATCATAAAAACCGACCTTACAGGTTTCCCGCGGAAAAAATTCACGCAATTTTGGCTTCGCGCGTCGATCTATAGCGTCGGGTTTGCCAAATAACCGATGATATAGCGTCAAACAAAAATGCGGGCACCACTTTGGACCTCTAGCGTCAGTTTTTAAGGATAACCGACCTTATAGACACTGACATGTAGGGTCGGTTTTTTAAAATAACCGACCTTATAGATGGTTTATGAAAATTCGGGCACCACTTAGGCTGTAGCGACGGTTTTTTGGTTTAGCCGACGCTATAGAGCACGGCTGTAGCGACGGTTTTCTCAGTTAACCGACGCTACAGGTCAGGCTGCTAGCAAATACACGTGCGACCTAGGACCTATTGACTACTGTTTCATTTTGGTTTGCTCGAAAGCACGGTGCTAGAGACCCCTCCTTCTGACGCCGGCATCCATCTCCGTGTCCAAGGAGCTCATCTCCGCTTCTGACGCCGCCGCCTTGTCCAAAGAGTCCAGCCGTGTGCCGCCGTCGTGCACTCCTCCGCCGTCGTGCCGTGTGCCGCCGTCGTACAAAGGTCGTGCACTCCTTTGTCGTGTAAGGGTCGTGCACTCCTCCGTGCAAGTCGACGACGACGAAGCCTTAGGTGTTGCAAGGGTCGTGCGCATCACTCCGGTTCTTTTCCCACACAAGCTCCCTCACCGACCGGTTCTTCTCAAGGTATTGTCTCTGCCGCCTCACTCCTCCATTTATGTCTTACATTGGGGCTGGGGTCGGCGGTGGGTAGCAATGGGTGCTGGTGGTAGTAGCACGATCGTGCCATAACCACGACCATTTTTCTTCTTATTGTAATGCCACGATTGAGGAAAGGTTCGGAGTGGATGTATTTGTTAGGTAGCACGGCCGTGCTGGGTAGCACGACCGTGGTGGTTGTGTATGAGTGTATGTTTTTGTTAGGTAGCATGTCCGTGCTGGGTAGCACGGCCGTGTTGGTTGGTATCACGGCCGTGCTGGGTAGCACGGCCGTGGTGGCTGTGTAGCATGGTCGTGCTGGGTAGCACGGCCGTGTTGACTGAGTTGCTTAACTACATTTGTTAAAATCTTTATGTTCCTCTAATATTGATGTATATTGACCCTAATGCCTTACATTATAAGAGAATTGTGTAGTCTCAGATTGACACTTTAGGGTTTATATATGAGATCATCGAATGCATGATGTTTAATTTAATATATAAATAAGACAATTATACATTTATGCATGTATCAACTTAGAAACCCGTTCAAAATTTACTCATAGGAGTAAATATTGGATAGTCCCCGGTTTGGGATTGTTTTTGGATATTTAATCTCACTTAGGATGTAACTGTATAATGTATGTTTAGTGTTGAAGAAAATTTTAGTAGTATTTCCTCATTTGTTCTCTGGGTACATATGTGAGTGGTTATTTACCATTTACATCGGTGTACTTGGAGAACTTAGGGGAAATGCTGCTGAAATTTTCTTCAAAACTAAACATACATTATACAGTTACTAATGAGATTAAATATTCAAAAATGGGATAGGTGTTACACTTTAGTATATAAGTAATTAACTTCCTATCAATAAAAACTTACATCTTATAGTATCAATATTAAATGCTTAGTTTTATAATTAATTTTTAATGTGATATAGAAAATGGATCGAAGTTGGATGTATATCAAGAACCGTTGTAGTCCAGAGTTTGCCAAAGGTCTTGATGAATTTATCAGATTTGCTGAGGAACATAGGAAACTACCTACAGATAGGTTCTATTGTCCATGTAGAAATTGTGGTAACAATTTGAATGTTGATACTGCTGAGGAAATTAAGGATCATGTCATATGCAATGGGATCATACAAGGTTATAATGAATGGTATTGGCATGGAGAGAAAATTAATAATGGATCAGAAAATGTCGATACGAATAGTTGTGGCATAGAAGATATAAATAATGATGATAATTTCAATGATGAACCGATTCAGGATGACCTGATTCAGGATGATATGGTTGATGAGATGCTACACAGTTGTCGGGACAATGTCATTGATCCACCTTCTTTATTTGCAAACATAGTCCATGATGCTGAAAAACCTTTATATAAGGGTTGTACTAAGTTCACGAGGTTGAGTGTTGTTATGCGATTATATACTCTTAAAGCTCAAAACCGGTGGAGAGATAAGAGTTTCACTTCATTGTTATCTTTGTTAAAGGAAATTCTTCCTGAAGGCAACGGGCTTCCAATTTCAACATATCAAGCAAAGAAAATAATGTGCCCAATGGGAATGGAGGCTAAGAAGATTAATGCATGTCCAAATGATTGTGTGTTATTTCAGAAGGACTATAGTAATTTAATAAATTGTCCAAAATGTGGTGCGTCAAGGTATAAGACCACAAATTCAACTAAGGCTAAAAATAGCTCTCCTGCCAAGGTGATGTGGTATCTACCAATAATACCACGATTTCAACACTTATTTGCTAATACAGAAGATACGCAAAATTTGTCTTGGCATGGGGAGTTAAAGGCCAATGATGATGGCATCCTACGACATGCATTTGATTCACCACAATGGAAGAAAATTGATTTATTATACCCTCAATTTGGTAAAGAACCAAGAAACTTAAGACTTGGACTCTGTACAGATGGAATGAATCCCTATGGTACATTAAGCAGCCAACATAGCATGTGGCCTGTTATGATTGTTATATACAATCTTCCTCCTTGGTTGTGTATGAAAAATAAGTATGTCATGTTGACAATATTGATATCAGGGCCCAAGCAACCTAGAAATGATATTGATGTTTACCTTCAACCTCTAATAGATGACCTAATGAAACTATGGGAAGAAGGTATTATGGCATATGATGCTTCACGCAAAGAGACCTTCAGTTTGCATGCTATGTTGTTTTGCACGATTAATGACTTTCCAGCTTATGGAAATTTTTCTGGATATAGCATAAAAGGTTACAAGGCATGTCCTATTTGTGAGGAAAATACTGATTCAATCAGACTGAAACATGGTGGTAAAATCGTATATCTTGGTCATTGGAGATTTCTCCCACCAATGCATCCTTATCGAAGGCAACACAAAACCTTTAATGGGTCAATGGAGGAACGAAGTGCTCCTAAACCTATACCAGGAAATGTTGTATATGATAGGGTGAAACATATTGTTAATGGATTTGGAAAGAGTTCAAGTAGTCATACACTCACATGTGACAAATCTCTATACAAGAGGAGGTCAATATTTTGGGATCTTCCTTATTGGACATCTTTGGCAATTAGACACTGCATTGACGTCATGCATGTTGAAAAAAACATTTGTGATAGAATCATCGATACGCTATTGAACATACCAGGAAAGACTAAAGATGGCATCAAATCTAGAAAATATTTAGAATTAATGGGTATAAGAAAAGAATTATCAGTGGAGATCAGGGGTCACCGCACATATTTGCCACCGACTTATTACACTTTGTCAAAGAAGGAGAAAAATACTTTCTGTGAGTGCTTGTATAATATTAAGGTTCCACAAGGATACTCTTCTAATATTCGTAGATTGGTATCAATGAAGGATCTGAAACTGATAGGTCTCAAATCTCACGATTGTCACACCTTAATGCAACAAATTTTACCTGTCGCTATTCGATCTATATTGCCGAAACATGTAAGGTTTGCAATCAAAAGACTCTGTTTCTTCTTCAATGAAATATGTAAGAAAGTGATACATCCTGATACTCTCGATAAATTACAGAAAGATGTAATTGTTACCATGTGTCAGCTTGAAATGTACTTTCCTCCTTCATTTTTTGATATCATGGTTCATCTTGTAGTACATATTACAAGGGAGGTGAAGATGTTGGGTCCAATTTTCTTACACTGGATGTATCCATTTGAACGCTACATGAGTGTTTTTAAAGGTGATGTTCGGAATCGTTATCGTCCTGAAGGGAGTATTGTTGAGGGTTACGTGGCTAGGGAGGTGATGGACTTTTGTAATGATTTTTTGAATTGCAATGAAACTTGTAGCGATAAAAAAAATTCCCATCACACTGGATCTTATTGTGGCAAAGGAATTCTGGGAGGACGAGTGAAAGGAATCAATTGTGAGTTGTGGGAACAAGCACATTTGTATATTTTACACAACATCAATGAAGTTAGTAGCTACATCACAGAACACAATGATCTTATCAAGAGAAATCATCCGCGATCCAGTTCAATGTGGCTTGCAAGAGAGCATAATCGAACATTTATTAGGTGGTTTGAAGAGAAAGTATTTAATCAACTATCTGAATCACCGAATAATGTTGCTGAAAACATAAAATGGCTCGCCTTTAAGCCAAAAATGGATGTCATGTCATATGAAGGTTATGACATAACTGGATTTTCATACTACACAAAGTGTCAAGATACAAGTAGTGTAGTTCAAAATAGTGGGGTCACTGTTAAAGCTTGTTCATTGTATTTTGCTAGTGCCAAAGATAAAAGACCACGCGAAGCTGAGATGTCATATTACAGCGTCATTGAGGACATATGGGAAATGGACTATACAAATTTTCAAGTTCCTATATTTAGGTGTAGTTGGGTTGACAACAAAAAAAAAGAGTTTTAGTGGATGAGTTGGGTTTCAAATTGGTGAATTTTGAAAAGATTGGTGAGAAAGATGAGCCATTCATCATGGCAGACCAAGCAAAACAAGTATTATATATTGATGACCCGGCAAATAAAAATTGGTCTGTCATTCTTCATGGAAAAAGACAGTTTACTGTAGATCCTATAAATGAAGAAGAATACTACGAAAAGTATCATGATTCCAGCCCATTCTCAGTTGGTTTGCCAAGTGTAAATGTTGAAGATAACACCGATGAATATTATAAATGTCAAGACCATGCTAAAGGAATTTTCCTTGACTAACAACTCAATCAATACTAGAGGCATGTATTCCTTGAATTATTGATTTTATTATCATTCAAGATAGTATACCTTATCACTTGTGCTTTTATTATCACTTATTTTTTTATCATGTATACTTGCGGGTTCTAAAATGGTGAGTGAAGATGAACATTATGAGCATGAGCATGAGCACCATGAGGATGGTAGTGGTGATGCTAAGAAAAGTAGAGGTCCCACACTAATGCGTAGGTTGCAGGAGCTCAGGGCTAAAGGGGAGAAATTGCCACTCCAGTTTGATATCACAGGAGCACCTATTGGGGAACATGCTAGTGCTTTCAAGCATTACGTAGGGGCGACCACGCGCAGTAAGGTGCCAATAGATATAGAAAATTGGCATTATGTTTCTAATGCCAAAAAAGACCTCATATGGAAAGATATATCTGTGAGTGGAAGTGATATTATTTTAATATGTTTTTTTATCTATTGATTCTAATTTAGTTTGCTTGGAATTAATTGCTTTTCAAAACAACATTATTAATTGCTTCTTTTATATGTATAGGGTGTTTTTCATCTAAATGAAAAAGATCACATGAAAAGAGTGCTACAACGTTTTGGTGTACGATGGAGGGGTTTTAAGACATATCTCACAAGGGAATTTATAGATAATCCGAAACAAAAGAAGAAAGCAACATATGTATATATTTTTATAGATCCTAAGGTGTGGGAAAGATTTGTTGCAGCTAGGAGATCGGAAGAGTTTCATGTAATAAAGATCGTGATGTATTTTATGAATCTTTAATTTTATACAATTAAGGAGGTGAATCTTTTTATACATGTTTGCCAAGTCTAAATTGCAATACTTCATTTTAAATGATCAGGCTATCCACCAGGCTCAAAAGGAAAGACGGGCCAAAAATGTACATGACCATCGCTTGGGGCCCGGTGGTTATGCCTTCTGCCGCCAACTACAAGAGAAGCAATCCTCTTCTGGAGAAGAATCTAGTACAACTCAAGTTGAGCGTCCACCCTGACACTTGACATGGATTGATGCTAGAAAGAATCGAGCATGTGAAATTGTCAACCCTGCAACTAAGGAGGTGGCATAAAAGATGGTAGGTTTATCCCAACTAAGTAAAGAGTAACTCCCACAAACTTAGATTTATTTATATCTAATTGATATTGTGTTTTAATATTTTTATTAACTATGAATAGATTGATCTCCACGAGCAAAGGAAGGAAGGAAAGTTCATCCCAACTGGCCACATGGATGAACTATCAGTTGTGCTTGGTACGAATGAGCATCCTGACCATGTTAGGGGATTAGGAGCTGGCATAGGATTCAAGTCTTATTTTGGCCCTTCACAATCTAAAAGAGGTCGTGCAGGAGGTCTTACACAAGAGGAGGTTGAAGTATTAGTAGCGCAGAAAGTAAAAGAAATAATGTCTTCATATCAGCCTACTCAACCTTCTCAACCTTATCATACTGTGCGTCTCTCAAGTGATGAGGTACAAGCCCATGCTCCAGTTGCAGAAGGTCATGGGAGCACTCCCGATGACCCACCACAATAATCTGTAGTAAGTTTTTGTTCTATATGTTGTGTTATTAGTATGATATATGATAATATATATAGTTGTAACAGGTATCTGTTCTACTTCTTCTTATATAACATATATTATTTCAATCTAGGTTGGTATGAACTGTAAACTTGCAGTGGAGGTTCCAGAATATAATGTTGTGGGAGCGAGCAAGGTGTACAACTTTGGTGGAACATTGCATTGCCAACAAATTAATGATGACATTTGTCGTGTGTCCATCCATCTTGTGTATGACGGAATGGGGGACAAACCACTACCCATAATTAATCCTGAATATAGTATAGTTGAAGAAGCAGAGGGTGCTATGGTGGGTTGGCCTAGACACTTGGTTATCAATGACAAGGTATACTTGAATTCTACCATGTTTTTCGTATTTGACTGCATATATGAACTCGTCTAATAGAAGTATGTAATTTAATTAATAGGTTTGCAAACCAAAAAGTAAAAAATCTACTAGTCGTCCTCCTATGCCTAAGCCATCTCTTATTCCAAAATACACATTCGACGAGTTGGGAAGTAAATGTAAATGTTTGTGTCGATACTTAGCCAACCAAAGCTCTGGACTACAAATGCTGATCAATTTAACAGAAGATGCAACTGGGAGGGACTTTGACAATTATATTTTTGTTGATGATATTATAGAGTTGTTCCGTTATGATTGGTTGAATACTTCGATATTAGAAGTATGGATAAGGTAAGGATCTATCAATATAGAAAATTCCAATACACATTTTTAGCTTATTTCTACATATGAAAATAATTACAAATGTTTAACAATCATTTATATACCGAGACCACAAACTTTGATATAAAGAATGTTGGATTCTTAGTTCCTTCGGTCACTAGTCAGGTGGAGACACATATTGACGAAGTGAGTGATTACTTCTCTGATGCATTCAAATATTTTGCTACTGTGGGAAAGGAAATTATCCTAATTCCTTTTAACGTCGAGTAAGTATTATTATTCAATATAATTTAATAATGAATAAATGTATTTTATTTTAATGTTTGTTTTATTCTGACTCAGATCTAGACATTGGGAATTACTGGTGATTGTCCCAAAATTGATGACTCTTTATTATCTTGACCCAATGGGAAAAACAACAAGGGGTCACAAACTGAAATTTCCAGCTATGGCGTAAGCATAAATATAGTCAATTCTTCAACATGATATTTCTATTTAGAATTTCTATTTTACCAACTATCGTTTAATTTGATAGGGGTATAAAAGCTTTTCGTGAAAGCGGAGGACAAATACCCACAAAATTAAAGACATTGACTTTGAAAAATGTCAAGGTAGCTACTTTGACAACTGCTTAGTCTTATATGTATTAATTTTCAACTCTTATATGTCAACTCTTATAGTCTTCTGTTTATAGTAGTTACTAACATTAAGTATAATTCGTTATTTGTAGTGTCCTATACAAAATAATGACTGGGCTTGTAGTTACTATGTAATGAAATATATGCAAGCTATTGTCAAACAAGTATCAAATGACATTCAGACTATAGATCAGATAATAAAGAATAACATCATAAATTTACAAATGAGTTGTAATCATTTTATAAAATATTAGCATGCACATTTTCTATTTACAGATCTTTACAACTCAGCCTTACACACTTGAGGACTTAAATGAATTCTGAGAAGAGTGGTCAGATGCTTTTCTAAATGAAGTCAATATAGCATTGGAATAAACATGTCAGTTACGTTCCATTTATGTATGTGGTTTTAGTACTCTTTCATATTACTTTTGTATCTGACATTTTTAATATATATCATCTCAGACTTGCAATCTATCATTTTGTAAATTATGATGTGACTATGTATACTCAACTCAATATATATGAATCATTTTTGTTATGAATGTGTGGTTTGGAATGGTGACGGTTGAGCATCAATGCTCCCCTCTCCCATATATTATATATTCTTGTTCTTCTATTTTGTTCTGTTTAGTTTCTGTAGAAATAAAAAAAAAATCCGACCCTATAGCGTCGGTTTTCTTAAAAAAACCGACGCTATAGGTGTTTTGGCCGTTCAGCGTAGAACGACCGTGCTACATAAAATGGCCATGTTGGGAGGAGGTAGAACGGTCGTGCTAGTGTGCATGGCCGTTCTACCTCCTCCCAACACGGCCGTTTTATACAGCACGACCATTCTACGCTGAACGGCCAAAACACCTATAGCGTCGGTTTTTTAAGAAAACCGACGCTATATGTCCTCTGTAGAGTCAGTTATTTATTAAAAAACTGACGTTATAGGGTTTAGGTATAGTTTCATTTCTCATTTGGGTTTAGTTTTTGAGAGCCTATAGGGTCGGTTGTTTACTATACAAGGTCGGTTTTTTTGGGTTAAAAAAACTGACGCTACAGAGCAATTACTGTAGCGACGGCCACTTAGGGGTCGGCTGAAAAGTGATGCTATAGGCTTAAAAACACCGACACTATAAACCATTTCTGTACTAGTGTAGGTAGCCAAAACAAAAAATTTACTTCCATAATCCCCATTAAACCAGTAGATTGTGTCAATAACTATATAGTGGAAAGGATGGTTTGGAGGATATACATAGTCCTGGAGCAAGTCCAGTGACAATCTCCTCGCCGTTGTTGTCATGTAGCTATCTTCTAATTGCACTTAGATAGCTTTTGCAGCTCCTGATCTCCCCCACAGATAGTAGTCTGATATTGTCCTCTTAGAGGTAGGAAACAACCTCCATGCCTTTATGGAAGTCCACATGGACTGCCTAGAACTCCTATCATTCTACTAGAACAGATAGGAATGAGTTGTCCCTCCCGTTGGTATACTAGTCACCAACTTTCTCTCCCATAATTGGTCTCCCTTGATATCCCTCCCCTTAGTTGGTACGACTTTCTCAGGCTCTCTATTGGTTACCACAACCATATAAGACAATAATTGTCAAAGGCAATTGAGTTGTATCTCTAGGAAGCCCCTAGTACCCCTCTATTTATAGGAGGTTTAGGATCAGGGTTCCTAGTCTGTGTAGGAGTATAAGGAATCGAAATCTCATGAATTTCCACAACCTGTGAATGACAAAATAGTTAGCTTTCTGGGTGAACCGACCGGTTGACATGCGATTTGTCATGTTTCCTAATCGCATATGGATTGGAAACTCTAATCCAATTAATGCATGACATGACGTCAGCACTAATAATTAATGCAATAAAGTTGCTTCATGAACCGAGCATCTCATCACATGAGTCGGGGCATCAAGAACCAGTCAGTTCTCTCCTTGACTCATCCATAATTTAGCCAATTCAATACTCAATCAACCTAACACTTCAACTTATCCTTTTACCACATGTACCGATCGATTGGGAGTCTAGTCAGTCAATTTATGTTTAAATCAAATACCTAAACACTTTAGTAATCAATTTAATTATCATTCATGATCAAAACTCCTCTTCTAGGTGTATCCTATGTGTGTGACCCTATAGGTCACGTATTACGTTGGCAATGAATGTCCATACCCATTAATGACATCACAAGCAAATAGTGTCTTTTAGTCACACATCATTGCTACCCAAGTAAATGGAAATTGGAGAACAACTTTAACCAACAATCTGGTGATTGGTGTTATATTGTTTGTATAATTCCTTTGTCACTAATATCTAGATTGAATTTGAGGCATGGAGTAGTCATCCTCTTCAACATATAATATATGTTCCTTGAACTAGAGTAGATAGTCTGAGATATATGTCAGCTCAATATCGCATATTAACTCACATATGCATAGCCATGAATTTATCACTCTCATTGTGGATAGGATATCATACTCCATTAG
The DNA here is from genome assembly GCA_963693085.1 of Alisma plantago-aquatica. NCBI lineage: Eukaryota > Viridiplantae > Streptophyta > Magnoliopsida > Alismatales > Alismataceae > Alisma > Alisma plantago-aquatica. The sequence goes on along the minus strand of OY856411.1, from coordinate 721,109,657 downwards.
GACGGAAAAATCCCATCTACATCAGTCACAATCATCCCTGTGTGTCATAGTGCACCCAATCATCACCTTTTTGGAAACCCTTATTCAGGATCACAGTGGATGATGTCAAATTATACCGAATGACATGTGATGAGTGTAGTGACTTCAAGTCTAAGAACCCCAATCACCACCAACACTATAAGAGATTATTTTGACTGCCAATTATGGTTTCCATGTATCACTTTTATCATGGGTTAGTCTGATACACTATTCTCTAACAAGTATCTATGTTCTCGGTTTGATATCACATATCATGACTGATGAGATTCTATCATCAACCAACAAACACTCTAGTCTTATGTGTTATTGTTGTCTATCAGCCTTCTACAATAACATCTGACTAGGGACATAATAAGAATGCATATACTCTTAACATTCGTATGATCTCATTGTTCAAGTCACCCACTTGAAGACATACATCATTGAGTAATATCATTATCTAGACATTTATTATGTTACTTCGTTATCGCATAACTGAATAAAATAGAATAAATTAGAAACTTGCCTTTATTGTTAATCAAATCATTTACAAGTTATGTCGTTACAATCATCATATGATTGGCTCTTTGGGCATACATACCATAGACTCCCACTTGCTCTTAGAGCCAATCACCCATTAATCTCATTCCAAGTGATCTAATATGACCATCATGCTGCTATTGTGAAATTGTTTTTTCAAGCGGTCAACAACATTGTTCTCGATTGGTACTCTACAAATCTTCACATCTCCTCGCCATACAATCTCTCATATGAGATGGAAATGCCTTTGTATATGCTTGGAACATTGATGCGATCTAGGTTCCTTAGCTTGTGTAATAGCTCCATTATTGTCACAATATAGCTTAATTGTGTCGTTGATGTTTAGAGATGAACTTCTTGATCCAAACAACCACCTTTTTTAGATTTGATGTAGAAATATACTCAGCCTCTATTGTAGAACTAACAATTGTCTTTTACTAGAAACTCTTCCAGCTCACAACTCTGTTGTTGAGGCAAAATTGAATCTTGATTGCATTTTATAATTGTCTTTGTTAGTTTGGAAGCTTGCATCGATATCACCCTTTATCACCAACTCTTCCTCCCCGTCATTCAAGAGGAATTGATCCTTAGTTCTTCTCAAGTATTAAAGGATGTTCTTCATGACTGTCCAGTGAGCATCACATGGATCTGATCGTCATCCTCAAGGCATATGAGACATCGAGAAGGATACACAACATTGCATACATGATGGATCCAATTGTTGATGTATATGGAATCATACTCATGTGTTCCCTTTCTTCACAAGAACTGGGACATTGATCTTTGGAGATGGTAACTCCATGACACATGGATATGTTTCCTCTGTTTGAGCTCTCCATGTTGAATCTCTTCAACACTTTGTCAATGTATGTGCTCTGACTTAGTCCAAGAAGCCTTATAGATCTATCTCTATAGTTCTTGATTCCCAAAATTTAGGATGCTTCTCCCAAGTCTTTCATAGAAAATGTATTTCTTAGCCATGTTTTTACCTTTTGTAAAGTAGGGATGTCATTTCCCATCAATAGTATGTTAAAAAAATACAATATGAGGAATACAATCATGCTTCCACTAACCTTCTTATACGCACAAGGTTCATCTTCATTTTGAGTAAAGCCAAACTCTTTGACAGTCTCATCAAAACAAATATTCTAGCTCCGAGATGCTTGCTTCAGTCCAAATATTGACCTTTGTAGATTACAAACTTTATTTGCATCCTTTGGATTTAAAAAACCCTCAGGTGGTGTCATGTGCTGAGTAATACGATTACATCCTCATGAAGATTTGCATCCTTTATAGATTAAACAACTTTATTTACATCCTCACGAAGATTCCCGCTAAGTAATATGGTTTTTTATCATCCATCTGCCAAATCTCATAGTCATGATAAGATATAATAGAAAGCATGATCTTGATGGACTTAACCATGACAACTTGAGAAAAGGTTTCGTCATGGCCAACACCTTGAACTTGTCTAAAACCCTTTGCAACTAATCTTCCCTTATAGGTTTGTACTTTACCATATATGTTGGTCTTCTTCTTGAAGACCCAAATGCACCCTATGGGTTTTACCCCTACAGGTGGATCCACCAAGGTCCATACCTTGTTGGTGTACATGGATTCCATCTCAGATCGCATAACTTCAAGCCACTCTGGTCCCTTAGTAGCCTATAGATGTGTTGTTGGCTGATCATCTATGACCAACTCATCGCCTTCCTGAGTTACAAGATATGCAAATCTTTCTGGTTCAAGGCGTTTTCTACTAGAATTAGCTACAATCATTCATGCTCTCAAAATCTAGACGTGTTACCTGTATGGGGAGACATTCAATATCTTCACCGACCATAAAAGCCTAGCATACACCCTGACTCTGAAGGACTTGAACCTGCATCAACATCGATGGATTGAATATCTAAAAGGCTACGGTTTCACTATTGGCTATCATCTAGTAAAGTTAAATGTACTCACATATGCCCTTAGTAGGAAAAGGGCAATATGTGAATCTTTATATGTTCCTGAGTGGAGGAACATGGAGTATCTAGTGGGCTGGAAGACACCATTTCTTTCTAATTGTCTCCAGGTCAACAACATCTCTATCACATATAGTCTTCAATTTGAACTTCTTGAGACACAGAAAGTTAGTCTTGATCTTGAAGAGCTCTCCTCTCTCTTATCAAAGCCTCAAACACATCTATCTGTGGGTCTTAATGGTGGTCTTTGATACAAGAATTGTATGTGGGTTCCTGAGAAGTTACCTTTGAAGATAAAGATTCTTAGTGAGGCACATGGGTCAAAGTACATATTTCATCCCAGCATAATCAAGATGTACAAAGACTACAACAACAGTTCTGGTGGAGGGGTATGAAGCGTGATATTTCTGAGTTCGTATCAAGATGTATGACATGCCAGATAATCAAGGCAGAGCACTAGAGACTAGGCCCTTCAAATCCCAAAATGGAAATGGGAACACATCACCATGGATTTCGTGATGGAGCTACGCAATACTAGAAAGGGATATGATGTTGCATGGATTATAGTGGATCGTCTCACAAAGTCAACTCACTTTCTTCCTATGAAGACTACTACCAAAGTATCTAAGTTGGACGATCTATATATATGGGAGATAGTATGCTGGCATGGAGTTCCAGCATCCATTGTCTCAGACAGGGACCCATAGTTTACTTCAAATCTATGGAAGTAGGTTCAAAAGGAACTGGGTAATAAGTTCAACTTCAGTACCACATACCATCTGTAGACAGACGGGCAATTAGAACGTATTGTACATATTATGGAGGATCTTATGTGAGCTTGTGTTCTTAATTGGGAAGGCTCGTGGGACCATTATCTACCTTTAGCTGAGTATGCATATAATAATAGCTATCTGGTGAGTATTGAGATGCCTCTCTATGAAGCCCTTTATGGTCAACCCTGTAGATCTCTGCTACACTGGGATGATGTAGGGGAACACACCTTGATATAATCTGAGGAGATGCAGCTATATACATACAAAGTAGCACTGATTAGGAAAAGGATGAAGCAAGCACATGATAGGCAGAAATCTTATGTAGATGCTCATTGATAGGAATGTCAATTCAAAGAAGGTAACCATGTCTTTTTTAAGATCACATCTATCTGAGCTTTGGCAAAGGATAAGGGAAATCTCAGTCCTTGCTATGTTGGACCCTTTCAGATCATAGAAAGGGTTGGTGAATGTACTTATCATCTTGCTTTGCCACCTCAGTATAGTCCCTTGCACAATGTCTTTCATGTATCTAATCTGAAGCCATATGTCAAAGACCCCAGTCACATTCTGAATCATGAGCCTCTAGAGCTGAAAGATGATCTATCTTATGGTGAATCCCCAGCCAAAATTCTTGATTCCAAGATGAAGGACCTTCACAGTAATCAACACATAGATATGGTGAAAGTTCTTTGGATCCACCATGATCAGACCGATGCGACCACATAACTCAAGTCTAAGATCGAGCAGAAGTACCCACACATATTTCAAACTACTTGAATTTTGAGGAAAAAATTCTTTAAAAGGAGGGGAGAATGTGTTAAAGTGAGTTTTTACATATATTTTCTCTCTCTTACAATTTTGTTATTTTTAACAATACCCTCAACCATCTCCCTCACTAATTTGACTAAAAGAAATTATCAATTTCATAATAATGCAAAACCCTAATTTCATAGTAAGGTGATATAGGTAATATGATACATATCAAACTTATGTAGTCAACTTTTGAATTTGGAACCCAATTTTATACCATAATTAAATATTGACATCATGAAGCTTCCTTTAAAATTTCATTTTAATTGGATATATCATTTGGGAGATACATGCTTTTGAAATTATTATACATAATATCTTTTATGTAATCCTATGACCTATGTTTTGGGTGACTTGATCAATTTTGTGACAGATAATGTCACACACACACACTTTATCAACTGGGCATGAAACTTAATGGGATAGTGCATTGTGGTCATTCAATCGAGCCAATTGTGGGTCAAGGGGAATCTGACGATGGAGGCTCTGTCATCTATCTCCCACCTTATCTGGATCAGCCATAAATAGGTCAGCGACCAAGTCGACCCTCCTCATGCCTATCCTAGTCGCCATCTCACATTTCTAGTGGGATATTTCTTCCTCCCTCACTAGTGTGAGTTCAATGACCCGCACCACATGGTCCTTTACCCTCATATCAGTGGAGAACAAACTCCCATTCTCTGGTGCCTCTTGCTGACGCAGGACTCCAAATTAGGGCTTCTCCTTCTACACCTCCACTCGCCTACTTAAAGACACCACAAGCTCTGCCATCCATCATTTTATCATCCCCAACTTTCAATTGATTGAGAAACACCTTGTACACCCCTCTCTACCACCATCACTCTCAACCTCCAGAACCATCATCGCCCTGCTACCCCAGAGCACCTGGCACCAAATCCACCTCTCCATCACCTTTTCTACACCTCTGGGATGCTTCACGACAATACCCAATGATCTCACTCATCACGTATCCCCAAAAAATCCATGCTCTGACAACCTCTCCATCCATGGCGGCGGCACAGAGCCCCAAAGGGAGCCACACCCACCTAGCTAGCTGTACCAACACGGAAGCACACCATGAAGGTGGTGGTTCACTCTTTTCACCCTGATCTTGGCAGTAGAAACCTCACCACCTCGCTGGAGTTGTGGAGAGATACTAAAGAGCTAGGAGAAGGTTTCTTGCGTGGACTAGGTGAGCCAATCATCCCATGCCACCTCACACTACTACAGAATGGGACTTTAGCGTCGGTTAATTAAGGGCTTTAGTGTCGGTTTCCAAGCAACACCCAAGTGGGTGCCGCTAAAGGTGGACCCCTTCGGCGTCGGTTCCCAACCGACGCCAAAACACTTCCCGCCACCAAAAACGCGCCAGCAAAGGGACTATAGGCATCAATTTTTTACGAAAATTGACACTATAGAATGGTTACAGATGTCGGTTATTAAAAGAACCGACGTCAAAAGGCTTCCTGCCACCGAAAAATGTGCCAGCAAAGGGCCTATAGGTGTCGGTTTTGAAAGATAACCGACGCCATATTAGCTGAACCGACATCAGTTTTGTACTAATAACCAACGCCATATCCCCTGCGTGCCACCACAATCGTGCTTCTCAGCACGGTCATGGTTCCTGGCCACATAGACGTCGGTTTTTTGTTAACAACTGTCACTGTATGGCTTTGGTGTCGGTTTTGTTCAAATAACCGATGCCTATGTTATGATTTTTTTTGTTATTAGTTTGCAGGCCTCCTGTATGGCTGGTCAGCAGGATGAGAACTTGCAGTTCAATTCTAAACCGCAGGTTTACAACATCCATTGATATCAGCCAACAACATGCCACAAACCTGCAAAATTAATAAGATGGACAATATTATATATATGTGATTCATACACATGTATAAGCACATTTAATTCATATTATTTTTTCATCACACAAATGTAGAAACCAGTGGCAACCTGCAGTTTCATTCATTTCATCTCTTTTCACAATCAGACACATGTAGAAACATTTATGTATTGATCATCTTCACACACATATGACAATTCATACAAATTCATTCACATTCACACAAAAATAATTATGAGAACAAAGTTATTCTTTATTCATCATTGTCAATAAAGTTATATTTAAAAATTCCCACTCTTTGTAGGGCTTTTTCCCAGTCTTCTCTTACATCATCTAATTCATCTCTCGTATAGGGAGCATGTACATAGAAACGCTTTCCACCTATGCTGAAGTCAGCAGTTTTAAAGACCTGCAAAGAGAATGACATATATATATAATTAATAATATATAATAATATTGATATATTTCATATTATCTAATGAGACTATGTATAATACATGTTGTATCTTATCGATTTCCATTACGACATGTTTGATGATTAGGTCCATAAATATCATCAGATAGTAGGCACATGCCCAGCCGTTGTCTTGTGTAGTACACTATAAATTGAAACATACAAAATATTCAAAAATACAAATAAGCACAGTTCACATAAATAATATATACATTGGAGTCAGGAAATTACTTTCACATTCTCCCAAATTAGGGACAGATCCTTTTTCTTGGGGAACTTTCCTCTAGCTTTTTTGTACTCTTGTAAAGCCCTACATATGTTAATGTAACCCATTAAATTGTATAATTAAATAGTAATGTAGTAAAAGATGTTAACAGATATTAAAACATGAAATATTTCTCACAAGAATAATGGCCTTTTAATTGCATGTCCATATAATGTATCCAACTCATTCTCCACAGGATCTAGATAATAGACAGTGAACGTCTTGGGGACAATAACTAGTAACTCCCAATGCTTACCACTATAGGTAAGAAAGTAGAAAATTAATAACTCAAAATCCACAATAAAAATATAATTTGCTTAAGTCCAAATTATAAGAAAAGTAAACTTACTCGACATTGAATGGAGCTATTATCACCGTCTTATTATTTATACCAAAATATTGAAAAGCATCACAGCAGTACAAAGTAACTGAATATGGGTGTACATCTACAAGACTAATCAAAGATGGAACCAAAAATCCCACATTGGAAAACCCAAAATATGTAGATATCTTATGTAAGTTGCTGCAAAACATGTATTACGTATGCATTAATATATAAGAAACCATATCACCGTATATAAAACAAGGTACGTATATGGATGTATAAACAAGATCTCATCATATCCACAGCTCTATCATAGATGTGTTTAGGCATTCATAACTAAACAACTCCAAAATATCTTGTATAAATATCTTGTTTTTGTATGATTGACCTACATTAATACATATGCATTAATACGTACGTATGCAGAACTTGTATTACGTATGCATTAATACGTATGCTAAACTTGTATAAATAGATTGTTATCATATGATTTACCTGCATCATCCTCCAGAATAGTAACAATTATAGGGAAATTTAGATCATGTTTGCCGATCCATACTGCCACACCCCTACAATTAGGACCTATCAAGGCGTGTAGGTCCCTTGGAAGCCAACTTGGTAGTCGAGGAGGTGGAGGCTGAGATGTAGCGGGTCTCATATTTTTGACCTGTATATATAATTTCAGATCAATTAACTCATATATACACACTAACAAATTAAAGTAATGGAAATGTATCATACAATACCAGTATAGAGGACATTCACTTCAGGCCACAGTATCACTCCGCCTACTGCCTCACCAAGTGTTTCAACATCTGGGTGTGCATGAGGCAGTGTAAGATCCATCCAGTCGGGGAGTACATGTATCAGGCTCACACGTACCACACCATCTAGTACTGGATACCCATGAAACATTCACCCTTTAAGGGGTGGGTAAGCCGATGCCTCTGCAACGATATATTCTTGACTTTTTAGTCAGCATGGCTTCAACCCTTACAAATTTACGTAAAGACTGTTATATGCATATATACACAAACATATCATCTTGAACATACTATCTATTATGTCATAAAAATACTTACAGAGGACGTGCTAGGTGGTGGGTCTATAGGATTACTCCCAACCTCTGCAGTACGAGCAGTAGGAGAAGAGCGGCCCACCACAGATACTGTCTGAGTGGCAGTCTAAGACGCCCACCACTTGCTAATTGCTTCATGGTGTCTCTTATGAAGTACTTCCTCCACTCTCCTATTGATTAATGAATCTACCTATACATGGATAAAAGAAATGCTAGCTTCTGATTATTGAATTTTCTTTCACAATAACATTCTAAAATAAGAATAGGTTACCTCATCTTGTGAAAGTCCCACTTTTTGGACAGGTTTGCGCTGGGATGGCCCAAAGAACGCTTTGATGCCCACACCAGTGCCTGCACCCCTAACACATCTAGGATGCTCTGGGTTACCTAGAGAAACTGTCAGTTCATCCCTTGTGCCTTGAGGGATGAACTTGCCTTCCTTCCTCTGCTCCTGCAACTCCCGCTAATCACCATCAACAAAAATTAGTAAGTAAACATAACAATAATCAATATCGATCGATTTCTCTAAGAGTTGATTTTACCATTTTTGCAGCCGCCTCAGTAGTTACGGGATTCGATATGTCTCCCTTCTTGTTTTGCCTCCCAACTATCCACATAGCATGGTGAGGCAGAGGTGCGGGAGCAGTAGTAGAGGACTCTACAGTCTCCTGAGTAGCAATAGGCTGAGCAGACTCAACATGCAGTAGTCTTTGGTGAACGCCTACATATCCTCTTGGACCCATTGTGTGGTTGTGCACATTCAGTGCATGCCTTGTTTGTTGAGCATTGCTTAATACCTAAAGGTTAATCTTGAATAGGTGAATACATAAAAACATATATTAATTAAATTGGGAGTGGCACTTAATACCTTGAATTCATCTATTTTTCTATGGGTAAAAAATGCCTCCCAGTCTTTAGGGTCCAGGTAGTTCCATTGCTGTGTGGCTTCCTTCTGCCTAAATTTATTTTTTAAAGAGAATACAAACAAAAATGAATAGTGTAGAGTTAGTGAAATAGTGATCAATGTCTAGAATTGGAAATCAATCAAGAACCTCTTCTCAGCATCGCGTATGTAATCTCGGGTGAGATTGGTCCTATAGTTCCTTAGGACCCTCCCACAGCATTGCATCACACATTTACAATGCAGCTTTTCATCCAGATCAAATATGCTCTGCAAATTAAATAGAATTGCTATTAACTAGTATCCTAAAAATTAGTAATCTACGCAAATAGAATTACAAATAATAATAACTCATACATAGTTCCTTCCATATGTGGTCTTTCTTCCCCTTAGTAACTTTATGCCAGGATTCTAGGATAGGACTGCAATGGTTGCGAGTAAGAACCCCAAGATATGAAACAAATGAGTTGTAGTTCACTCCATATGGATTTCCTGCATGATCAAAATCCACAACCAATTTGGGTCCATCGCCCCTTTGCTGTATTAACTTGTTCATCATTGTGATGCCCCTCACTTTCTCAATTTTCTTTTGCTGCTCATCAAGTGCTGTAATTTCTTTAGGGGGTACATCACCAACCTAAAATTTTATAAAAAAAACACACTTACATGATATAATTATAAATGAACATATAGATAGAAACCTCAGGGATATATTCTTAAAACTTACATTGTCAGGCGGCGCAAGCACATCCTCACCCTCACGGTGATCATCAGCACGGTCATCATGGGAATGCTCAGCCATCTGAAAGTTCACATTCAAATTATAAATTTCACATTGTAAAGTAACACTAATTGTAAAGTTCACATTCACATTGTAAAGTAATTCGCATTGCAAAGTCCAACCAGGATGAAGGAGAATGTAGTGGAAGATACCCTTAGCAGGAAAAGGGCAATAAGTGCATCTTTATCTATTCCCGAGTGGAGGAACATGGAGGATCTTGTTGACTAGAAGCCACATCTTTTGTCTGATCATCTCCACATAAACAACATCTCTATCACATCAAGTCTTCAGTCTGAACTTCTTGAGACACATAAAACTAGTCCTGATCATGAAGAGCTCTTCTCTCTTTGGTCAAAGCCTCAAAAACATCTGTCTGTGGGTCTTGATGGTGGTCTTAGATACAAGAAATGTATGTGGGTTCCTAAGCAATCAACTGTGAAAATAAAGATTCTTAGTGAGGCACATGGGTCAAAGTACACAGTTCAACCTGACACAACCAAGATGTACAAAGACCTACAACAACAATTATGGTGAAGGGGCATGAAGCATGATATTACTGAGTTCATAACTAGATTTTTGAAATGCCAGAGAATCAAGGAAGAGCACCAGAGACCAGATGGTCTATTATGAAATCTCAAAATGGAAATGGGAACACATCACCATGGATTTTGTGGTGGGGATACCTATGACCAGAAAGGGATATGATGTTGCAGGGGTTATTATGGATCATCTCACAAAGTCAGTTCACTTTCTCCCTATGAAGACTAGTGCCAAAGTATCTGAGCTGGTCGATCTCTATATATGGGAAATAGTACGCCTGCATGGAATTCTAGCATCCATTGTCTCAGACAGGGACCCAAAGTTCACTTCAAATCTATGGAAGCAGGTTCAGGAGGAACTGCGCACCAAGTTGAACTTCAATACATTATACCATCCATAGATAGAAGGACAATCAGAACGTACTGTATAGATTCTAGAGGATCTTCTATGAGCTTGTGTTCTTGATTGGGAAGGCTCATGGGACCATTATCTGCAATTAGATGAGTTTGCATATAATAATAGCTATCTGTCGAGTATTGGGATGCCTCCATATGAAGCCCTTTTTGGTCGACCTTGCAGGTCTCTACTACATTGGTATGACGTTGGGGAACACACCTTGATGAAATATGAGGAGATGCAACTATGTACTGAAAAAGTTGCACTGATTTTGTAAAGGGTGAAATGGGGATAGGATAGGCAGAAATCTAATGCATATGCTCACTGATAGTAACGTTAGTTCAAAGAAGGCAGCCATGTCTTTTTGAAGATCAGACCTATTTGAGCTTTGTCAAAGAATAAGGGAAAGCTCAGTCCTCACTATGTTGGACCCTTTGAGATCTTAGAAAGGATTGGTTAATGTGCTTATCGTCTTGCTTTGCCACCTCAGTATAGTTCCATGCACAATGTATTTCATGTATCTAATATGACGCCCTATGTTAAATACCCTGTCACATTCTGAATCCTGAGCCTCTAGAGCTGAAAGATGATTTGTCTTGTGTTGAATCCTCGATCAAAATTCTTGATTCCAAGATGAAGGAACTTCATAGTAATCTATGCATAGATATAGTGAAAGTTCTCTGGAGCCACCATGATCAGACTGGTGTGACCTGGGAGCTCAAGTCCGAGAGAGCAGAATCACCCACACCTATTTCAAACTGCTTGAATTTTGAGGATAAAATTCTTTAAATGGAAGGGAGAATGTGATAAAGTGTGTTTTTACATATATTTTCTCTCTCTTACAATTTTGTTATTTCTAATAATACCATCAACATATCCCTCACTAATTTTACTAAAAGGAATTATCAATTTCATAATAATGCAAAACTCAAATTTCATAGTAAGGTGAATTATAGGTAATATGATACATAGTCAAACTTATGTAACAAAATTTAGAATTTGAAACCCAATTTTATTCCATAATTACATATTGACATCATGAAGCTTCCTTTAAAATTTCATTCTCATTGGATATATCATTTGGGAGATACATGCTTTTGAAATTAATATAAATAATATCTTTTATGTAACCCTATGACCTATGTTTCAGTTGATTTGATCAATTTTATGGCAAATAATGTCACGCATGCACACTTTATCAACTGATCATGGAACTTAATGGGATATTTGATCATGTCCATTTGATCAATTTGATCATGGATTAAGGGGGATCTGACGATGGAGGCTCCATCATCTACCTCCCGCCTTATCTGGATCATCCACAAATAGGCTGGTGACCAAGTCAACCCTCCTCATGCCTATTATAGTCGCCATCTTGCATTTCTAGTAGGATATTTCTTTCTCCCTCACCAGCGTGAGTTCAATGACCTGCACCACGTGGTCCTTTTCCCTCGTATCAGGGGAGAATGAACTCCCATTCTCTTATGCCTCTCATGGATGGTGGATTTCAAATTAGGGATTCTCCTTCTATGCCTCCACTCGCCTACTTAAAGACCCCACAAGCTCTGCCATCCCTCCTTTTCTCATCCCCAACTTTTGATTTATCGAGAAACACCTCATACGCCCCTTGCCACAACCATCACTCTCAACCTCCATCATCGCCCTGCTACGCCAGAGTACCCCACACCAAATCCACCTCTCCATCACCTTCATCACACCTCTGGGATGCTCTGTGGCAAGACCTAGTGATCACAATCATCTTGTATCACTGAAACCTCCCTACTCCGGTGACCTCTCCATCCACGGTGGTGGCACAGATCCCCAAAGGGAGTTTCACCCACCTAGCTAGTCGCACCGATGTGGAAGCACACCACAAAGGTGGTGGTTCACCCTTTTCACCCTGATCCTGGCAGTAGAGGCCTCACCACCTCACTGGAGTTGTGGAAAGTTGCTGCAGATCTAGGAGAAGGCTACTCATGTGGACTAGCTGAGCCAATCATCCTGTGCCACCCTAGCGCCAACCAGGCTGAAGGCAACCAACCGGAGGATGCCACATTAGTCACGGATCGTGGGCCAGCGAGGAACAGCAAGGCGGTCACTCACCTGACTGAAGTAATCACGAGCCTCCACATAAGCATATAACATCATTTTTCTCTTATTAATTAATAGAAAACATTTTATCTTAGAAAAACCCTAAAAAATGCTAGGAGTGTCGAAATATAGCAATATTATATATCAAAATTATCAAAAAATATGAGGAATTGAATGGAATTATTTTCATAACCTGATTTGTTACGCTCTTCCAAAAATATTAGTCTATATCCTAATGATTACACATATATCATTTAATGTGCAATAATGTACATTATTTGATACAACCTAACTTGTTGTAAAAATCAAACCCTAATAGGGTCCCTGACCCTCACATGTCATGAAACCCTAGTCAAGTAAGGATAGTTAACTCGAGATCGTAAAAACCCTAATTTTTAGTTTCTCTCTATATGTGTAATTTCATGCATTTAATTGCCAAACCCTAACTATGTCATGACCCCCTTATGATCATGATCATGATCTACCCAAAAACCCTAGATCCAACCATGAACCCCTTGGATCATGTGAATACAAAAAGGAAGCTATTAATGATCTAAACCTCTATAGAAACCCTAAAAATGAATGTTTCTTTCTTATATTACATGGGCATCATCACTGAGATGAAACCCTAATTTTGAGATCTAATCTTCTGACTAAAAAAAAAAGATAAAATGGAAGATAATACCTGATCTAATCATAGGAACACAAAAATAACCCCGATTAGAGATCAAACCCTAATAACCCAAAAACCCTAATATGCGATGATGAGAACACATAATGACATTAGATCTTGTTTCTCTTTCAAGGTGATCTACTCTCTTAATCTATACTTGTTGAAATCCATAAATGAGATTCGAATTATGTGGATATAATTATATGACTAGTTTCACTGGATGATATAATTATGAGTACTTTCTTGCATTTAGTTGTATACTTTTTCCTAGATGTATATCTATACATATTGATATTGTTCCACTTTGAACACTAAGAACACTAAGGAAAGAAAATGGAATGCAATTATTGATGGTGTTCATTAATCTCCCTATTAGAAAGGGAAAGTATTAATGTTGGCTAGCACCTCCTTAATGATACATGGTATGTGGGGAGATCCCTAATGATACAAGGTACACATGGAATGGTCCCAATAATATACGTGTTGATTGTGCAAAGCCCATCATTGTAATACATGTCCATTGAAATATGATTAATAACTTGGGTTTACCTGATTTTCTGCCTTACATAGCGTTTTCATTTCTTTTCTTCTTTCTTCAATATTTTAAATACGCCAGCATAGTATTGTATCTTTCAACCACATACCAACTTTATGTTGATCGCTTGTTTCTCATATTTCCTAGGTATAAGGAACAAGTAATGCATCTCAAAGTACCTGGAGATATTAAACAATGATCATGGAGGATGATTAGCTAGATGGTTGCATTTCATCTTATTTTCTATGTCGTTAGTTTTTTCATTTCATTAGATGATGTGTAGGATGTCTATGTCCTATGTATTTTATTTCCTTAAGAATTTACCTCTTCTTCCAGTGAATAACGTAATATGACCTTTTATCCTTATGAATGATGGTTGTGTGGATACATAAATGATGTTTGTGAACAATGATCCAGATTCTTATTATATACTACTTGACAATCATAATCCCTTATATTTTCTCTTTTGACATGTTATAGATATGAGTGCACGCATATCTAAGGAATGCCATTATGGAAAGTATATAGTAATTGGGGTCGTCACACTCAGAGCCAATGTTCACACATCATAGTCACATGAAACCTCATTCACCCTATTTTGAGTCTAGGTTAGTCCTTGAGTTAGGGATATAAAGGGTGGAGGTGACAAGGATAAGCATCTTCCATGGGCTGGCTAAATTCTCTGAGCCACTTTGCTTGGCAATCACGAGGCTACCTATATGGCAGTATAAGTCTACCTAGATTATACCATAACTGTCCTCTACTTCTTGGGCATACCTTAATTAAGGATCTTTCTCAGCTATAGATACTCCCCCTCATCTCCTCTATAGAAAAAAAAATCCCTCTCATCTTTATTTTATAGATATTGCCCTCTCATCTCTATGATATACGGTTAGGAATTGAGTCACTCGATTTAGAAGTCCTAAGGACCGATTGATAAGGATTTTAGGGTATCCTCTACAAATCATAACATTAAGATCATTAATAACTAATAAAGAACAATAATGAAATATGATATGATTAAAAATGTCTAATGTATTTCACCTAATTTTAGGATGCCTCCAAAGACCTGTAATTCTAAGGCATCTGAAGAGTCATCCTCTAAGAAAATAATTTAACCTGAAACTCCTGAAAAACTTGATTCTGAGAAAATGGCCAGGGAAAGGTGGGAAGAACAAAATAAAGTCCTCCTAGACCTCATGGAGACCATTGTCCTAAAAGGAACCCTTGCACCCAGTTCATCTAGGAAGAAGGAAGTAACTGTGCTAAATTTCATCAAACTTAACCCTGATACCTTTTGGAGGGAAGACTAGCATGAGGTAATGGATAAGGCTGAAGGTTGGACCATGTCTATGGAAAACACCTTCTTACCCTAGAAGTATCCAATGAAAAGAAGGTCAGATTTGCCACACATCTACTTAAGGGAGGGGCTAAAATTTGGTGGGAGACTGTGGCAGGAATAGGGGAGAAGAAGTGGATAGCATGGAATGGGAAGCCTTCAAAACCTTCTTCACTTACCGTTTTATGCCTATAGATGAGAGGAAGAGGAAGGAGAGAATGTACACTAAGCTTAAGTAGGACAATCTCTCAGTGGCTGACTACACTCGGAAGTTTAGGCTTCTAGAGCGTTATGCCCCCATTAAGACTGAGGATCGCCTCTTGGAGCATTATGTTGACTTCCTATACACCCACCTAAAAACCCTAGTCATTGCCTCCTATCCCAAGAACACAGATGAACCCCTAGATATGGCCCTTAAGCAGGAAAGGGAATAGGGTTTGCAGAAGCCTTCAAGCATGGGATACCTAGGGTTAACCACCACTGAGGAGGAGAAGTCTAGGAAGTTCCACCCTGGACATAACAAGGGATCAAGAAAATGAGGTTCAGTTAAAGGAGGACAAAAAAACCACCAGAACCAGTAGAGAACAACTCATCCAAAGTGCAAGACTTGTGGGTGATACCATGGTGGGGTATGTCATCATCCCAACCCGGTCTGCTACAACTGTAAGAAGGAGGCCCATTTTATTTCCAAGTGGACAACTCCATCCATCTTTGGCAACCCTACAACAAGTTCTCCACCCCCTTAGGGACACCACAATGCCATAGTATTCATAGTGACTGTAGAGGAAGCTAAGGCAAATCCCAATCAGTTTGTTGAAGGTAACCTTAATTCTTTTCATATATCTAATACCTTATTCAATGCCTTCAAATTATTCATGACATAATTATCTTTTGTGGGCATGGTATTCCTAAATGATCATTATGTTAAAGCTTTTTTTTATTTTGGATCAACAAACATATTCATTTCTAAAAATTTGGCATTGATGTTACACCTGCATATAAGGGACTTGGGATATATTCTTCAAGTGTCAATTCCTAATGGAAAAATACTTACTACATTACTGAAAATCGATGTCTTGCCTCTAAAATTCAAAAATTGTGACGTTCCCTTTGATTCATCCTCTTAAATATGAAAGACTTTGATATTATACTTGGTATGGATTGGCTATACAAGTATCATGCTCACATTGATTGTAGAAACAAGATGGTAGTTTTCTCTCAACCTCATTCTTGTCCTATAGCGATCCCTAGGGGAAGTAAATTTTGTAGTAATATTATTGTTTCCTCTCCTAAAGCTAAAAAGTTCATTTCTAAAGGATGTAAAGTCTTCCTCACATTAGTCTCAGAGATAAGTCCTAGTAGCGGGCCTGTACAAAGACTGGATGTGGTACGTGAATTTCTTGATGTATTTCTGAAGGAACTTCCTGGGCTGCCTCCAAACAAAGACATTGAGTTATCCATAGATCTTCTTCCTGGAACCACTCTGATTTCTAGAGCACCATATAGGATGGCTCCTACTGAGCTTATAAGTTGAAGAAATAGTTACAAGAACTTCTCAACAAAGGTTTTATCCATCCTAGTGTTCCCCTTGGTGTTTGCCTGTTCTTTTTGTCAAAAAGAAAGATGGTTCTATGCTTATGTGTTTTGACTATCACAAGTTGAACCAGGACACTATTAAAAATAAGTATCCTCTTCCATGAATTGATGACCTCTTTGATAAACTTAGTACAACCAAAGTTTTTTCAAAAATTGATCTTCGTTCTGGATACCATCAACTTAAAGTCAAAGATTCTGGTATTTCTAAAACTGCATTTTGAACTTGTTATGGGCATTACGAATTTCTAGTGATGCCATTCAAGTTGAAAAACACACCTGGCATATTTATGAATCTGATGAACAAATTCTTCCAACCTTATATTGATGAGTTTGTGGTCATCTTTATTGATGATATTCTGATCTATTCTGACTCCATGGAGAAACATCGTGAGCACTTGAAGGCAGTCCGTGAAATACTTCGAGCTTAGCAATTATATGGCAAACTCTCTAAATGTGAATTTTAGATTGACAAGGTCATAGTTCTTGGGCATGTAATTTCTGGGGGTAACATATCATGTTGATCCCGTCAAAGTATTTGTTGTTCTTGATTGGTAACTTCCTCAAAATCCTTCTAAAATCCAAAGCTTCTTGGGCTTAGTCGGATATTATCATCACTTGATCTCTAATTTCTCCAAAGTTGCACTTCCTCTGACTAAGCTTACTCAGAAGGATGATCATTTCATCTGGTCATCTGCTTGTGAGTTCAGTTTCCATAAGTTAAAGCAAAAATTGACATCAACCCATGTTCTAGTTCTACCTTCTAGCAATGAAGGGTTTGTGATCTTTATTAATGCTTTAAGAAATGGGTTAGGATGTGTCCTGCAACAACACATAATGGTGGTGGCCTTTGCATCCAGACAGCTAAAATCCAATGAACTTAAATATCCCACACATGATTTGGAATTAGATGCAATCATCCATGCTCTCAAAATCTGGAGGCACTACCTATATGGGGTGACATTCGATATCTTCACAGACCACAAAAGCCTAAAATACATCTTGACTCAAAAGTAAATGATCCTGCATTAATGCCAATGGGATTGAGTATCTGAAAGACTACGATTTCACTATTGTCTATCATCAATAAAGCCGAATGTAGTCATAGATGCCCTTATTAGGAAAAGGGTAGTATGTGCATCTTTATCTATTCCTGAGTGGACTGTCTGATCATATCCAAGTGAACAACATCTCTATCACATATAGTCTTCAATTTGAACTTCTTGAGACACAAAAAGCTAGTCCTGATCTTGAAGAACTCTCCTCTCTCTTGTCAAGGACTCAAACACATCTGTTTTTGGGTCTTGATGGTGGTCTTCAATACAAGAATCATATGTGGGTTCCTGAGAATCATCTTTGAAGATAAAGATTCTCAGTGAGGTACATGGGTCAAAGTACATAGTTCATCCCATCACAACCAAGATGTACAAAGACCTACAACAACAGTTTTGGTAGAGGGGCATGAAGCGTGATATTACTGAGTTCGTATCCAGATGTATGATATTCCCGATAATCAAGGCAGAGCACTAGAGACCAGGCCCTTGAAATCCCAAAATGGAAATGGGAACACATCACCCTAGATTTCGTGGTGGAGCTACGTAGGACTAGAAAGGGATATTATGTTGCATGGGTTATAGTGGATCGTCTCACAAAGTCAGCTCACTTTCTTACCATGAAGAGTACTACCAAAGTATCTAAGCTGGCCGATCTCTATATATGGGAGATAGTACACCTGCATGGAGTTCCAACATCCATTGTGTAACATACTAGAACTAGAACCCTATCCTAGTGGTTTTATCCATTTGTCTTAGCCAAACAAGAGTAAACTAATACGCGTAATTAAGGGAATACAAAATACTTTGTGCTTAATAATAACTCATTTAGGTGATAATAAGAAATTAAAGAACTTAGTTGGATAAATACCTTCTCATATAATCTTAATGTAGGGTTGAAGTATAATTTGTCACTAAGTAATAGAAATCAAAAAGTATTTCATCTTAGATTTTCTAGCACTTCCTAAAATAAGAGAAATAAGAGAAAATCCGAATTTTATATAAAGGAGAAGATAAATGCAAAATTAAAGGTAATATGGGAATTCATGGGTAAAGGAGATAATTAGAAAGGTAATGTACCAACAATTTATAATTGGAAACCCATCAGGATAATTTGACACTAAAATTCGTTTTCTTGACCAAAAAGTAACTTAAGGGCCAAGTATCATTTAATTTGAAAGATAATTGTATATATTAATGTCCTTATCTAAAGAAAATAGGAATTAGGCCAATAAAGTGAAATAAAATAGTCAATGCCCTCAAATTGGAAAACTAACTCCAAATTTGTAATCTAAACATAAAAATAAGCCTTTGGGCAAGTTTGCAACTAATTTGGATAATGTTTGGGTAATAGATAATTTTAGGAGAGAGAAAATGCCTAAAAGTTGTAATTAATAAATAAATGTAATTCATGACACCAAAAATTGGAAATAAAAGCAAATTCGTATCCAACACATTAATTGTGACTCGTGTGTCAAGTTTCATAAATTTTGGATAATCCTAAATCCATAAATGAAGAAAGAAAGAGAAAATGATATTTGATTTATTTAACCCATTAATGGTTTCCAAAAGGCAAAACTAATTGGATATTCAGAATCTACATGTTTAATTTAACGTATGTGCAAATTTTGGTTTAATTTGGATTATTCTAAAACCCCTAAATCAGGAAAGAGAATATATATAAATTATTTGAATTTCCCTTGTTTTATTCAATTGAATTCCGACTTTTCCTTGCTGTCACGCAGTTTGTTTAGCGCGCTTGGATCTGGGCTGTTCGTTTCTTGATCGGACGGCCACCAACTTCTCTTCTACCTCGCGATAGAAGCGGAAACAGGGCCAGTTCGACGCATTATTTTCCGATTAGGATTTCTCGGTCTACACTCAATCTTAGTTCACGATTTTTGCTCCTACAGTTTCCTTGTTGGATTCCACTCAATCTGATCCCTAATATCACCCCTCTGGTGGTCTATATAAATAACCCCCAATTTTCCTCTCTCCATCGTTTTTTTCAGACGGCTTTTCACCCTTCCTCCTTCGTGGGTAACTGTCCACAAAGGATCCTTGACCTTTCTTCTCTTCAACCCCGACCTCAATTGGACCAGATAGTGCTTGGTACAGCCGGGCCTACTTGGTTTTGTCTCCGACGACCTCGGTGACGCCCCGACCATCTCGGCCACCCTCAAGTCAATTAGTTCCTCGGTGAGCATCCCTGAATCCCCTTCGACCTTTTCCTTTTTGTACTTTGGTCTGTAATTCGCCATACTTCTCTGTCGACAAGAGTGCCTTTAGCTTTATTTTTCTTATCTCCGACGAGGTTCCGAGTTCGCCATCCTCGCGCTTTTGACCTCGTTTTGGTGTGAGCACCTCCGGTTTTGGGTGTCTGTCTCTTCCCTGTTCTTCTTTTGGCTTCCCGCTGTCTCTTCTTCAATACCGACCATCTCTGTAACATCCCTGACCTGGGTTATGAGTTAACCCTAGGTGTTTTGCCTAAATATGTAGTTAAATCCTTGTGATTAACTCTGAGCATGTAATTAAGCTTCTCAGAAACGTATATTTCAGTATTTGCTCCTTTTTATTTAAAGTTGTAGCATTGTTTTGATATACAGGGACCTATGTGCAATTTACCCAGTTGAAAGGGTTAACTTGCAATTTGCACATGATGAGATGTTCCTCTGATGTTGAGACATCATGAGAATCTCTTTGGCAAAGTTTGAGGGATTTCCCAAGCTAGAGCACCAAGGTGCAGCTGTGGAAGCAATCCCAGGGCTTGAAACCCTAATTTGGGGTAAAATGCAATTTACCCAAATGATGGGATGCAATTTGTAAAGAATGTCATCTAAAGTATCTTTTTAGACTTTTGCCATCATTTAGAGAAGAAATGATGAGGAATTCACCTCAATTGAGTTATCAAGTTAAGAAATAGGCTCTGTGATTGAATAATCAGGGTATATGTGCAATATCCCTTTAAGTATGAACTTTATTATTAGATTGTCCTTCCTTGCCTTCTTTTCTATAACTTAAGATAAGGTTTGTCCTTAGAATAAAGAGGAAGGGACGAGCAAGTAATGAAGGAAGGACTTAGTTGGAATTAAGGGAAACTTATGAGCTAATGTTGAAAATCCTACCCCAAGTATATAAGCCCTCCTTTCCTTAGTTGCAAGGGAACTTAACCTTCGTTCCCTTACTGTTTCATTTCACCAAAGACGACCAAGGACTGCCTTGGAGCTAAGGAGGACGAACAAGGGGTGCAAGGTAGGTTTAAACCCCTCTTCTTGCCTAATTCCATGGTTAGAATTCGAATTCAAGGTCATCTTCATGGCTAATTCTCGAAACCCTATCTTTCTAGCCGTCTCTTTTCATCCTTCCTTGGAGTTTTCACCTTGGCCAACCTGTGGGAACTCAAGGACGCCATTAGAGCTTGGAGCTTGAAAGCTTGGAGCTCAAGAAGCAAGCTTTAGGCGGGTTTTATAACTCTAAACCTATGCTTTACTATGTTCATCTTTATATGCGAGTTAATGATAGCTCCTAGTATTTCCCTACTTTTCCCTGCTAATTTGCAAACAAACCCGTGGGATATCTGTACTGTTCTTGAGCTAGATGATGAAGGCGTGTTTTCCAAGAAAAACCCACCGCTTTTCTTTTCCCTAAACGGTCCTAACAGTTTGCTCTCACGACCTCAAGACCGTGAGGGAGCCTCGCGGTCTCGAGACCGTGAGAGGGCTCGCGGTCTCAAGACCGATTGGCCCTGTTGACCGAGCGTGGACCATATAAGGAACCTGTTCCTAATTATATAGGCTAAATACCCTCAAAATTTGGGAGACTAACTCCAAAGGAATCGGGAGATATGACCTTTTTAAGTCACGACTGTAAATGAATTAATTGCTGATTTTCAAACGGTCTGAAATTGCCTTTTTGGGCAAAAGGTCTCAAGACCGTGAAAGGTCGTTGACTAAGCATTGACCCCATGAGATTACTGTTCAAAATTATGTTAATTAACAACTCACCAAGTTTGATGGTCTAATTCCAAACGGGCTAAGAGTTGAAGGGTGAATACTAGGGCTAACCCTAGATAAAATCAGTACTGAAATTATGGTGACATAATTAGGGTTTTTAGGGTTGATTGACCTAAACGGTCTCAAGACCATGTGGGGTCCACCCACATGACCTCAAGACCGTGAGGACAATCACCCAAGACCATTTGAAGGTCTAGGGTTGAGTAATTTGACCAATTGAACACCCAATTGCAAATAAGTTATCAAGTTAATCAAAATTCGGATTCTGTGACCAATCATGGTTCAACCTCTATCAAATCACCTTAGATTTTTATGAAATCTTGGGCAAACGATCTCAAGACCATGTGGGGTCCACCCACATGACCTCAAGACCGTTTGAGCCAAGTTTGGGCCCAATTGGAGCTCAATTGAAGGGTTCAACCTTGTGTTGATACACATTGTTGAGTGTTGATGGGTGAACATTGATAGACCTTAATTGAATCGATTTCAATCCTAATTGGTCAACAATTGAGGGTCAATTGAATGACCATTTGGTTAAGCATAACCTTAATTAACTCAATCCATAGGTGGTCAACAGTTATTGGACCTTTTGAAGGCTTCAACATCGGTTGACATCATCGTTTGATTTGTTGAACCTTTGTTGAAGGACCTTGCGGTTGAGACCATGAGAGGCTCACGACCTCAAGACCGTGAGGGGGCTCACGACCTCAAGACCGTGAGGTGGCTCACGACCTCAAGACCGTGAGGTAGCTCACGACCTCAAGACCGTGAGGTGGCTCACGACCTCAAGACCTTGAGGTGGCTCACGACCTCAAGACCGTGAGGTGGCTCACGACCTCAAGACCGTGAGGTAGCTCACGACCTCAAGACCGTGAGGTGGCTCACGACCTCAAGACCTTGAGGTGGCTCACGACCTCAAGACCGTGAGGTGGCTCACGACCTCAAGACCGTGAGGTAGCTCACGACCTCAAGACCATGAGGTGGCTCACGACCTCAAGACCGTGAGGTGGCTCACGACCTCAAGACCGTGAGGTGGCTCACGACCTCATGATCGTGAGGGGGCTCACGATCTCAAGCCCATGAGGAGGCTCACGGTCTTGGAGCTAGAAAGGGGCTCATGGACTTGAAAGGTCAAAGTGAGCAATCGGTCAACACTTTCAACCGAATTCAATCATGTGATGGTTCAATGTTGCTCAAATCAAACACTAATGATAATCTAAGATAGTAAGGAGTTATTTGATTAAGGTTTTTGACTATGATGATGATCAATGGGGTGAATTACCAAGATACCCCTGAAGGGTCAATTGAGTTATACTTTACTCAATTCAAACCCTAATTACATGAGAATGATGTTTTTAGTTATAATGACTCTATCTAACCTGATCTAGTCTAATGTTATCATCAACCATTAGTATGATGAAAGAGAGAGTACTCTAGAGAGAGAAAGTACCCTAGAGAGAGAAAGTAACTCTAATCACTTAATGGTGATGTTTTTGGCTATGATAGCCTATGATGACTCAACCCAACCTGTTTTAGAGTGATGTTGATATCACCTAACCTTATGATGAGAGAGAAAGTACTTCTAGAGAGAGAAAGTACTTCTAGAGAGAGAAAGTACCTCTTTTAAATGGAAACTCAATTGAAGCATCCCCAATACACAGAAATGAGCATAATTAGGGTATGATCCACCTGTGTGAGATCATAGAAACCCTAATTATGATAAATGATGAACCTTTAACTAATCCAAGAGCATCAATGAAGGTGTTACTCATACATGATGATGTTATGAGTTTAATTCACCTGTAATGTGAATAAGTAAACCCTAATTCAAGGGTGATGACATGTAATATGAATAGTAAACCCTAATTCAAGGGTAATGGCATGCTTTTGAGCAATAAACTCTATTTGATTTAAATTAAAGATTTAACTCTTATGACAAGAGTAGGAAGTACATTCCTTATTGTTATATTACCTTTATCAGATGTATTAATCATGCAGGTTCTGATATGAAGGTAATTATATCCAGGTATGGATGTTGATGTTATATTCATTGAAGGCATGTTGTAGCCTTATGAATAAGTAATGTAATCTGATGCCTTGCTAGTGGCATCCTATGCTGATAATGGGCTATGAGAGCCATGAATACCATCAAGGTCATGCTTTAGAGATGACTTGTGATGAGGATAATGAGAAATGATGATTGATATGAGTTAGGCCTGTTACATTTAGTATTCTTCTTTTATAGCTGCTATGCTACTGTTATTGTTTGAAGAACAATGTATGCTGTTAAAGAATACTGAATGTACCTAACTAATCAAGTATAATGTAGAGCCCTGATCATAGATCCATCATTGTCAGAAATTAAGTGATGGTGAAACAGGTTTTCCATAGGGAACTCCTGGAGCACATACTTTTGAGTATGTGGGGTACATGGATGTGTAGAACCTTACATCCTAGTGTAGGAAAGTGATGTAGATGTGGAATCCATCCATCCTTCACTATAGTTCCATACCGTATCAGTGGTAGGTAAACATGAAACCTCCTGATGACGAAGAAAGCACAGATATCCGTATCAGTGGTAGGTAAATATGAAACCTCCTGATGACGAAGAGAGTACAGAACGCCACTGTGACTCTAGAATAGCGAAGGACCAGTTTACCCTGGTGAGCTATAGTAGTAGAGACACAAGATGTCCTACAAGTGATCCTCTTACTGACTGAGGAAGATGAAGGTCATGAGAATCCGGCTCTCTTAATGACCTATGTATGATACTGATGCGGCTTCTCAGCGATCAGTTGGAGTATGAGTGGTAAGCCTCATCTCCACAGGGCATAATGTTGTTTGTAAAACATAATCAACCATGTAGTATAACTTGTTAGAGATGACTCCAAGTTAGTTGATTGATGTTACATTGCAATAATGTTGATATTCTCCATATCTCCTAATTTGTAGAGATCTTGTTATATCTGCAACTGTTATAGAATGCTTTGAAGGCTTTACTGTTTAAAATAATCTTTGATGTTATAATAAAGCTTCTGGCGAAGAGTTATAACTCTCGCTGGGACAATTATGTATAATTGTCTCACCCCGTAGACTTCAACTTTTTAGGTGGACGTCGGAGATGAAGAAACCCGCCTACAAGTGATCAATCTCAGCAGCAGCACCAGGGGCAGCAGTAATCTCAGGTGGAGATTTGTCCTGCCATGTGGTGTAGTTAGAGTCAGTCCTATGTGTCCTCTGTACTCTCAGGTCTTGGAGTCTTGTGTTATGTGATCTTGAGATTTTGTATCTTGAATGTATATAATTACTCAAGAAGTAATTATCCTGAGATGTAAACAGTTACCTCTCTTTATGAAAGGAGTTTTTATGGATACAAGTTCTTATCTCGAAAAGTTTTAATTTTCCGTGATTTTTGTCTTCCGCTGATTACCGATTCGCTTCCGCTAAGTTTTAATCGTGTTTATGTCATGGTTTGGAGATCAGAGCCCACAATTAGTGGTATTAGAGCTCCAGGTTCAGTTGAGTCTACAGAGGCATAGGACTTAGGATGTCGAGTCTACCTTTAGTACTCCTTCCTTATCTAATAGAATCTTCTGCTCCTCAGGAGAAGAAGATACATAAGAATGTCAGAACATCGCGATGAGCACGTGGCTGAGAGTAGTGCTAGTGCACCTCGAGGCGGTGCAAGAGTTCCGAGAATAGAACAACCTGCACCTAAGTCGCCAAGAGAGCCACCCCAGTTCGACCCAGCTGACATGAGTGATCCAGCTATACAGACGATGTTCGGGCAGTTTATGACTGCCATGACACATATAACCGATAGGATGCCCATTCCTGCACCTAGGGCACCTGTCCAGCCTGAAGTACAAGGTATTGGTAAGACATTCGAACGACTTCGTCGTGTCGGAGCTACCGAGTACTTCGGAACTGCCGACCCAGCAGATGCTGACTTATGGTTGACAGAGTTGGAGAAGGCTTTCAGGATTCTTATGATTCCGGAAGCTGAGAAGGTTAGACATGCTGTCTATCTTCTCAAAGGCAGTGCTGGTCACTGGTGGAACATGGAAGAGAAGAAGAGACCTGGAGTAGAGTTCTCATGGGAAGAGTTTCTTCGGGAATTTATCAATAGATATTTTCCAAAGACCTTCCTAGATGAGAAGATTTCTCAGTTTGAGAAACTAAGGCAGGGTATGATGAACATTAGAGAGTATGAAGCTAAGTTCATGGAGCTGTTGCGGTTTTGTCCGCATATGGCTGCTACAGATGAGGAAAGAATCAGAAGATTTGAAAAGGGTTTGAATTCCGATATGTCAACCCCTGTGTCTGCCTTAGAAAACAGAGAGAGATTCTCTACCTTCGTTGAGTCAGTCCGAAGGATAGAGAGATCTGTGGTTGAGAAAAGACAAACCCATAAAAGATATCCACAGTTCCAGGGTTCTTCATCTAGGGATTCCAAGAAACCTAGATTCTCTGCACCTAACCCTCCACCACCCAGATCGAGTTTTCAAACTCAATGGACACCAAGTAGAGGTAGAGGACGGAGTCAACCGCTTCAAGGGACACACAGTTCTGCATCAGTGTCAGTTACTGGACCACCCAGACCACAACAACAGGAGAAGAGTTGCTACAACTGTGGTAAGGTGGGACACTTGATGAAGGATTGCCGTTCTAGGCCTGTCGGTGTGACACAACAACCTCCGAGACAGAATCAACAGGGATCTCAGAATAGACAACATCAAGGAGCAGCTCGAGGACGTGGACAAGCGTCTCAAGTTGGATCATCAGCACCACCTCAACACCAGGAGACTGCGAGGTTCTATGCTATGAACCCACCTGAGGCAGTTGTCAATCCACGGGTAGTGGCAGGTCAGATGAAACTTTTATATTCTGATATGTCTATATCCTGTAATATATCTGTTCTGATTGATCCGGGTTCTACGCACTCTTTCATCACTCGTGAAGTGATTCGTAACTGCAATATGACTGTTAGTCATAGAGCAGATAGTTTGTTGTTAGAGACTCCGTTGAGTGGGTCTGCCGTTTTGCAGGAGGTATGTTCTCCCTGCATCCTTTTCTTTTCTGACCATCGCATTCAAGT
This sequence comes from Alisma plantago-aquatica, assembly GCA_963693085.1. Lineage (NCBI taxonomy): Eukaryota > Viridiplantae > Streptophyta > Magnoliopsida > Alismatales > Alismataceae > Alisma > Alisma plantago-aquatica. Next base: position 721,082,575 of record OY856411.1, on the reverse strand, counting down.
GGACCTTATACCACTTGATATGCAGGGGTTTGATATAATCCTTGGGATGGATACCTTAGAAAGGTATAGAGTTGTCTTGGATTGTGAGTCCAAGTTGGCTGTGTTTGCTGATGAAAGCAACACATGGATCTTTCAAGGTGAAAGAAAGATTCTGCCCACCTGTCTTGTGTCAGCTATGGTTGCTGATAAGCTGTTGAGGCAAGGATGTTATGCATTCTTAGCCCATGTGGTAGATGTTACCAAGGAAAGTTCCAATCCTGCTGAAGTTCCCATAGTCAGGGAATTCGAGGATGTGTTTCCTGAAGAACTTCCTGGTATACCACCACCTCGGGAAATTGATTTTGAAATCAATCTAATTCCAGATACGAAACCCATAGCTCAAACTCCGTATAGAATGGCTCCTGCCGAGATGGCAGAACTCAAGAAACAGCTTCAAGAGCTACTTGAGAGAGGTTTTATCCGACCAAGCACTTCACCTTGGGGTGCTCCGGTCTTGTTTGTTAAAAAGAAAGATGGGTCAATGCGGTTGTGCATCGACTATAGACAACTCAATAAAGTGACAATAAAGAATAAGTATCCTCTGCCGAGGATTGATGATCTCTTTGACCAGTTGCGTGGTGCAACAGTCTTTTCAAAGATAGACTTGAGGTCTGGATATCACCAACTTCGTATTAAGGATAGTGACATATCCAAGTCTGCCTTTAGGACAAGATATGGTCACTATGAGTTCACGGTTATGTCGTTTGGACTAACCAATGCACCAGCTGCATTCATGGAACTCATGAATAGAGTTTTTCGACCTTTCCTTGATCAGTGTGTTGTCGTCTTCATAGATGACATACTGATTTATAGTAAAGATGCTCAGCAGCATGAGCAGCATCTTCACCAAGCTTTGACCTTGCTAAGAGAACATAAGTTGTATGCTAAGTTTAGCAAGTGTGAGTTCTGGCTGCCGGAGGTATCTTTTCTTGGACATATAATATCCACCTCGGGAATTCGTGTTGACCCTACAAAGGTAGAATCTGTTCTACAATGGGAACAACCGAAAACACCGACGGAGATTCGAAGTTTCTTGGGGTTAGCTGGCTATTATCGAAGGTTCATTAAGAACTTTAGTTCCATAGCTTTACCCTTGACCAAGTTAACCCGGAAAGATGTTCCTTTTTCTTGGAATAATAAGTGTCAACAATCTTTCCAGTTGCTGAAGGAGAGGTTGACAAGTGCACCTGTATTAGTGCTACCTGAACAAGGAAAAGGATATGTAGTTTTCTGTGATGCTTCCAAAAATGGACTAGGATGTGTGTTGATGCAGGATAAACAAGTGATTTCTTTTGCTTCCCGACAGCTTAAGAAACACGAGGAGAATTATCCAACACACGATCTGGAGTTAGCAGCTGTGGTTCATGCTTTGAAGATCTGGAGACATTATCTCTACGGAGAGACATTCCAGATTTTCACAGACCACAAAAACCTTAAGTATATCTTCTCTCAGCATGAGCTCAACATGAGGCAACGTCGCTGGATGGAGTTAATCAAGGACTACGACTGTACAATTGATTACCATCCAGGTAAGGCCAATGTTGTTGCAGATGCCTTGAGTAGGAAATCAGCAACATCAACCATGAATAGAGCACAACTAAACTCTTTAGTATGCTCTAGAAGAGATATGCTTATCTCTTTAAGGCAAGACAATGTACAGTTGAAGGTGTCATTGCTAGCCGGTTTGTTAGCTGAGATGCATATTAAACCTACCCTAAGAGAGCAGATTAAAGAAGCACAGCTAGATGATGCTGCAGTTCAACATATAAGATCTAAGTATGGAAATGAGAAACAAGATGGGTTTCATGACTCAAAAGATCAAGTAGCTTGTTATAATGGAAGAATGATAGTGCCGGATGTGGACAACTTAAGGAAGTTAGTCCTGGAAGAAGCCCATTCTTCCATGTATGCTATGCATCCAGGGAGCACCAAGATGTATCGGAAATTGAAGGATCTGTATTGGTGGCCTGGGATGAAGAAGGACGTTGCAGAGTTTGTTTTGAGGTGTTCTGTGTGTCAGCAAGTTAAAGCTGAACACCAGAAGCCTGCAGGGACAATGCAACCTTTACCCATATCACAGTGGAAGTGGGACCATGTGACCATGGACTTTGTTGGTGGCCTACCCAGGACAAGCAAAGGACATGATTCAATTTGGGTAATTGTTGATAGGTTGACTAAGACAGCACATTTCTTACCTGTCAAAACAACCTATTCTGCGGAAAGGTTATCAGAGTTGTATGTGCAAGAGATAGTGCGGTTGCACGGAGTTCCTGTCACAATAGTTTCGGACAGAGGTCCTCAGTTTACAAGTCGTTTTTGGGAACAGTTGCACAGTGCCTTAGGCACTAAGCTGAGGTTTAGTACGGCCTTTCATCCACAGACTGATGGACAGTCAGAAAGGACCATACAAACCTTAGAAGACCTGTTGCGAGCATGTGTTCTCCAGTTCACCGGAAGTTGGGATCTACACCTAAGCTTGATAGAGTTTGCCTATAACAATAGCTATCAGCATAGTATTGATATGGCACCTTATGAAGCCTTATATGGTAGACGTTGTAGATCACCCTTGTGTTGGTTTGAGACTGGTGAGCACCAGTTGTTAGGTCCTGACCTGGTGCAGCAAACCACGGAAAAGATTAAAGTTATACAACATAAGATTAAGACTGCTCAGGATAGGCAGAAATCTTATGCTGACAAACGTCGTAGACCTTTAGAGTTCCAGGTTGGAGACAAAGTGTATCTTAAGGTCTCACCTTGGAAAGGGGTCCTTCGTTTTGGAAGGAAAGGGAAGTTAGCTCCTAGATATATGGGGCCTTATCCAATCATTGAACGGATTGGAAAGGTAGCATATAAACTAGAGCTGCCCCCAGAATTACAGAGGTTACATCCTGTGTTTCACATTTCTATGTTGAAGAAATGTCACCCAGACACCGAGTCAGTTCTACAACCTATGGAAGTAGAATTGAATGATGACATATCCTATGAAGAGGGACCAGTGTCAATCCTTGATAAACGAATTAAAAAGTTAAAGAAGAAAGATATAAGTCTTGTGAAAGTCCTCTGGAATCATCGTGGTATTGAAGAAGCCACTTGGGAGTTAGAGGATGAGATGAGAAGGAAGTATCCTGCCCTTTTCTCGTAATATGTTTTATCGATTTCGGGGACGAAATCCTTGTAAGGGGTGGATAATTTGTAACATCCCTGACCTGGGTTATGAGTTAACCCTAGGTGTTTTGCCTAAATATGTAGTTAAATCCTTGTGATTAACTCTGAGCATGTAATTAAGCTTCTCAGAAACGTATATTTCAGTATTTGCTCCTTTTTATTTAAAGTTGTAGCATTGTTTTGATATACAGGGACCTATGTGCAATTTACCCAGTTGAAAGGGTTAACTTGCAATTTGCACATGATGAGATGTTCCTCTGATGTTGAGACATCATGAGAATCTCTTTGGCAAAGTTTGAGGGATTTCCCAAGCTAGAGCACCAAGGTGCAGCTGTGGAAGCAATCCCAGGGCTTGAAACCCTAATTTGGGGTAAAATGCAATTTACCCAAATGATGGGATGCAATTTGTAAAGAATGTCATCTAAAGTATCGTTTTAGACTTTTGCCATCATTTAGAGAAGAAATGATGAGGAATTCACCTCAATTGAGTTATCAAGTTAAGAAATAGGCTCTGTGATTGAATAATCAGGGTATATGTGCAATATCCCTTTAAGTATGAACTTTATTATTAGATTGTCCTTCCTTGCCTTCTTTTCTATAACTTAAGATAAGGTTTGTCCTTAGAATAAAGAGGAAGGGACGAGCAAGTAATGAAGGAAGGACTTAGTTGGAATTAAGGGAAACTTATGAGCTAATGTTGAAAATCCTACCCCAAGTATATAAGCCCTCCTTTCCTTAGTTGCAAGGGAACTTAACCTTCGTTCCCTTACTGTTTCATTTCACCAAAGACGACCAAGGACTGCCTTGGAGCTAAGGAGGACGAACAAGGGGTGCAAGGTAGGTTTAAACCCCTCTTCTTGCCTAATTCCATGGTTAGAATTCGAATTCAAGGTCATCTTCATGGCTAATTCTCGAAACCCTATCTTTCTAGCCGTCTCTTTTCATCCTTCCTTGGAGTTTTCACCTTGGCCAACCTGTGGGAACTCAAGGACGCCATTAGAGCTTGGAGCTTGAAAGCTTGGAGCTCAAGAAGCAAGCTTTAGGCGGGTTTTATAACTCTAAACCTATGCTTTACTATGTTCATCTTTATATGCGAGTTAATGATAGCTCCTAGTATTTCCCTACTTTTCCCTGCTAATTTGCAAACAAACCCGTGGGATATCTGTACTGTTCTTGAGCTAGATGATGAAGGCGTGTTTTCCAAGAAAAACCCACCGCTTTTCTTTTCCCTAAACGGTCCTAACAGTTTGCTCTCACGACCTCAAGACCGTGAGGGAGCCTCGCGGTCTCGAGACCGTGAGAGGGCTCGCGGTCTCAAGACCGATTGGCCCTGTTGACCGAGCGTGGACCATATAAGGAACCTGTTCCTAATTATATAGGCTAAATACCCTCAAAATTTGGGAGACTAACTCCAAAGGAATCGGGAGATATTACCTTTTTAAGTCACGACTTTAAATGAATTAATTGCTGATTTTCAAACGGTCTGAAATTGCCTTTTTGGGCAAAAGGTCTCAAGACCGTGAAAGGTCGTTGACTAAGCATTGACCCCATGAGATTACTGTTCAAAATTATGTTAATTAACAACTCACCAAGTTTGATGGTCTAATTCCAAACGGGCTAAGAGTTGAAGGGTGAATACTAGGGCTAACCCTAGATAAAATCAGTACTGAAATTATGGTGACATAATTAGGGTTTTTAGGGTTGATTGACCTAAACGGTCTCAAGACCATGTGGGGTCCACCCACATGACCTCAAGACCGTGAGGACAATCACCCAAGACCATTTGAAGGTCTAGGGTTGAGTAATTTGACCAATTGAACACCCAATTGCAAATAAGTTATCAAGTTAATCAAAATTCGGATTCTGTGACCAATCATGGTTCAACCTCTATCAAATCACCTTAGATTTTTATGAAATATTGGGCAAACGATCTCAAGACCATGTGGGGTCCACCCACATGACCTCAAGACCGTTTGAGCCAAGTTTGGGCCCAATTGGAGCTCAATTGAAGGGTTCAACCTTGTGTTGATACACATTGTTGAGTGTTGATGGGTGAACATTGATAGACCTTAATTGAATCGATTTCAATCCTAATTGGTCAACAATTGAGGGTCAATTGAATGACCATTTGGTTAAGCATAACCTTAATTAACTCAATCCATAGGTGGTCAACAGTTATTGGACCTTTTGAAGGCTTCAACATCGGTTGACATCATCGTTTGATTTGTTGAACCTTTGTTGAAGGACCTTGCGGTTGAGACCATGAGAGGCTCACGACCTCAAGACCGTGAGGGGGCTCACGACCTCAAGACCGTGAGGTGGCTCACGACCTCAAGACCGTGAGGTAGCTCACGACCTCAAGACCGTGAGGTGGCTCACGACCTCAAGACCTTGAGGTGGCTCACGACCTCAAGACCGTGAGGTGGCTCACGACCTCAAGACCGTGAGGTAGCTCACGACCTCAAGACCGTGAGGTGGCTCACGACCTCAAGACCTTGAGGTGGCTCACGACCTCAAGACCGTGAGGTGGCTCACGACCTCAAGACCGTGAGGTAGCTCACGACCTCAAGACCATGAGGTGGCTCACGACCTCAAGACCGTGAGGTGGCTCACGACCTCAAGACCGTGAGGTGGCTCACGACCTCATGATCGTGAGGGGGCTCACGATCTCAAGCCCATGAGGAGGCTCACGGTCTTGGAGCTAGAAAGGGGCTCATGGACTTGAAAGGTCAAAGTGAGCAATCGGTCAACACTTTCAACCGAATTCAATCATGTGATGGTTCAATGTTGCTCAAATCAAACACTAATGATAATCTAAGATAGTAAGGAGTTATTTGATTAAGGTTTTTGACTATGATGATGATCAATGGGGTGAATTACCAAGATACCCCTGAAGGGTCAATTGAGTTATACTTTACTCAATTCAAACCCTAATTACATGAGAATGATGTTTTTAGTTATAATGACTCTATCTAACCTGATCTAGTCTAATGTTATCATCAACCATTAGTATGATGAAAGAGAGAGTACTCTAGAGAGAGAAAGTACCCTAGAGAGAGAAAGTAACTCTAATCACTTAATGGTGATGTTTTTGGCTATGATAGCCTATGATGACTCAACCCAACCTGTTTTAGAGTGATGTTGATATCACCTAACCTTATGATGAGAGAGAAAGTACTTCTAGAGAGAGAAAGTACTTCTAGAGAGAGAAAGTACCTCTTTTAAATGGAAACTCAATTGAAGCATCCCCAATACACAGAAATGAGCATAATTAGGGTATGATCCACCTGTGTGAGATCATAGAAACCCTAATTATGATAAATGATGAACCTTTAACTAATCCAAGAGCATCAATGAAGGTGTTACTCATACATGATGATGTTATGAGTTTAATTCACCTGTAATGTGAATAAGTAAACCCTAATTCAAGGGTGATGACATGTAATATGAATAGTAAACCCTAATTCAAGGGTAATGGCATGCTTTTGAGCAATAAACTCTATTTGATTTAAATTAAAGATTTAACTCTTATGACAAGAGTAGGAAGTACATTCCTTATTGTTATATTACCTTTATCAGATGTATTAATCATGCATGTTCTGATATGAAGGTAATTATATCCAGGTATGGATGTTGATGTTATATTCATTGAAGGCATGTTGTAGCCTTATGAATAAGTAATGTAATCTGATGCCTTGCTAGTGGCATCCTATGCTGATAATGGGCTATGAGAGCCATGAATACCATCAAGGTCATGCTTTAGAGATGACTTGTGATGAGGATAATGAGAAATGATGATTGATATGAGTTAGGCCTGTTACATTTAGTATTCTTCTTTTATAGCTGCTATGCTACTGTTATTGTTTGAAGAACAATGTATGCTGTTAAAGAATACTGAATGTACCTAACTAATCAAGTATAATGTAGAGCCCTGATCATAGATCCATCATTGTCAGAAATTAAGTGATGGTGAAACAGGTTTTCCATAGGGAACTCCTGGAGCACATACTTTTGAGTATGTGGGGTACATGGATGTGTAGAACCTTACATCCTAGTGTAGGAAAGTGATGTAGATGTGGAATCCATCCATCCTTCACTATAGTTCCATACCGTATCAGTGGTAGGTAAACATGAAACCTCCTGATGACGAAGAAAGCACAGATATCCGTATCAGTGGTAGGTAAATATGAAACCTCCTGATGACGAAGAGAGTACAGAACGCCACTGTGACTCTAGAATAGCGAAGGACCAGTTTACCCTGGTGAGCTATAGTAGTAGAGACACAAGATGTCCTACAAGTGATCCTCTTACTGACTGAGGAAGATGAAGGTCATGAGAATCCGGCTCTCTTAATGACCTATGTATGATACTGATGCGGCTTCTCAGCGATCAGTTGGAGTATGAGTGGTAAGCCTCATCTCCACAGGGCATAATGTTGTTTGTAAAACATAATCAACCATGTAGTATAACTTGTTAGAGATGACTCCAAGTTAGTTGATTGATGTTACATTGCAATAATGTTGATATTCTCCATATCTCCTAATTTGTAGAGATCTTGTTATATCTGCAACTGTTATAGAATGCTTTGAAGGCTTTACTGTTTAAAATAATCTTTGATGTTATAATAAAGCTTCTGGCGAAGAGTTATAACTCTCGCTGGGACAATTATGTATAATTGTCTCACCCCGTAGACTTCAACTTTTTAGGTGGACGTCGGAGACGAAGAAACCCGCCTACAAGTGATCAATCTCAGCAGCAGCACCAGGGGCAGCAGTAATCTCAGGTTGAGATTTGTCCTGCCATGTGGTGTAGTTAGAGTCAGTCCTATGTGTCCTCTGTACTCTCAGGTCTTGGAGTCTTGTGTTATGTGATCTTGAGATTTTGTATCTTGAATGTATATAATTACTCAAGAAGTAATTATCCTGAGATGTAAACAGTTACCTCTCTTTATGAAAGGAGTTTTTATGGATACAAGTTCTTATCTCGAAAAGTTTTAATTTTCCGTGATTTTTGTCTTCCGCTGATTACCGATTCGCTTCCGCTAAGTTTTAATCGTGTTTATGTCATGGTTTGGAGATCAGAGCCCACAATCTCGGTGTCGGTAGGGTGTTGCGGAGAGGGTTTCTCGAGCTACCGATGACCGTTTTCATCGCGGTTTGGTTCACTGAGTTCGTCGGAACTCCTGGAACAAAGTTCATGTAGGACGCATCGCCCAATTCACACTCTATGGCGATCTGGGGTTGTGGTCGACCTGCTGATCTCGGTTGTCGGGGTGTTCTTCGCGAGGGAAACAAACCCCAGGGTTGATTTCCCTCTTTGCCCTCGTTCCTTCCTTTTCTGCTTTGTTTTACAGTCGGGGGTATTTTAGTCTTTTCGCACCTTCCTCTTCCTTTTAGCTTTGCGCCTTGTTCTGCTGACTTGGCTTAAGTGGTCCCCTGATGTGGGCGGCCCTGATTGGCCTGTTCAGGTCCACGTGGATTTTCTTTGCTCTTGCTTTGCGATCGGTTTACTTGTAATTATCTGATTGGTCGCTCATTAAAAATTGATAACTAATTATCGGATGATCAGAAAATTATGGAAAAATATTCGTTGGATTCAGAAAAATGCAAGCTTTCGTTTGCTATTGGTTTTGATTCCCAGATCTGATGATTTAAAAGGGTGATTCTATGGATCTAATTAAATAAGATAAAAACTTGAATAATTCATAACTAATAATTTATAAGTCAGAAAATTATAATAAAATATGTTTTAGACTTGTAATAACATAACCTAAAATATGGAATAGTTTTCATAACCTAATTCACATAATAATAAAAAGGTAGTTTTTAGGGTTTGGTTTATATATATGAAATTGACATAAAATCGGTATATGTGTTTAATAGGCTCTTTGGTGACCTAGTTTTGGATCCAGAAGTGCTTAGGACCTGTTGGACTTTGATACTAAGGTATGTTGCATCTCCGATTATTCATGTTGAGCAATTCTTCTCTCTTATGTATGTTTTATCCCCTATTCATCCATATTGAGCAATGCACCTACTTTATCATTCTTTTTGACTTTTGCCTACACACATGTCTATTCTTTTGTTATCATAGTTCATGTGAACTATCCTAGTTTTTTTGATCTTGAATAATTTCTTGGAATCATTTGTTGAGTTATGGAAACATGATGATGGTATCTACCACTATTATGTGGAAGTTTAATTGATGTTTCATATGTTGACTATTGTGGAAAAATCTAATTTGATGTTGGACTAAACTTTCCTACTTGCCTCTACATTTTCCTGCTATGTGATTCAGTAACCCTAGAGTAGTATAATTGCATTGGTTTTGTCTCATTTGTGGCAACAATATAATATTTTGATGGTGGATGTGTGATTCCCCATTCCCGGGCATGATGTGTGATTCCTGGCCCATATTATATGAATTTGATGGTGGATGTGTGATTCCCCATGTTAGGGAAAGATGTGTGATTCTTGGCCCATGTCTCACCAGGTTCAAGATGTGTGATTCTTGACCACCTTTGTCTTTTATAATATTCTAGTGTTATGCTTATCTCACATGATTGCAGGATATTGATTATGATATGTGCATGTGGCATTTTCTTTATTGTTTACGTATGGCAAGTATCTCTTTTGTTAAAGATCTATTCTTTTATGCCCATGTGGGTAGTCCTATTCTTTTTCATGGGAAGCATTCATACTTGATGTCCTTATTGTCATATATTGCTCAAGATTTTCTTTAGAATACACATACCAGCTTTTGCTGATATATTTTTCTTTTCTTCTTTTGTGGGGTATGCTTCCAACCCCAGGTTAGAACGAGGAAAGTAGCTTTAACAACAACCTTGTAGCTGATCTTTGGGAGGCTTGAAGAGGTAGTTAGATGACCCTCGGCTTGATCTTTGGCTTACATGTTAGTTTTAGTTCTAGTCACCCATGTGTGGTGAATCGTTGTATCATGTAATCAAACTTTGTAAATTGTTAGATAATATTTCTTTTCCGCTGCTACTCATTGTGTAATGATACATACATGTTGAATGAATTGATCTCCATCCCTTTGGCGAAAAATTTTACGTGGTATTTGGTTCAAGGGATGTGGTCTTTTCTTTCTAGTAGAGGAGTGGTTTCACTTCTTTACATCATGGTATCAGAGACACTAGCAGTCGGTTATCTAACTATTTCAACTCGTCTCCCATAGGATGTTTACCTTTATCTATCTTAGGTTGCTTATACCTCGTGTCCTTGCCTTGTGCAGGAAAAACCCTAATGGCTGGGGATAACTCATCAGCTGACAACCAGTACGGTTATGAGACACCTCAAAACAATAGGTTTGGACAAGAGACCTCAGGAGGAGCTATGACTCCGGAGCAAGAGTTGGCCATGTTCCGACAACTCTTTGCATCTTCCATGGTGGGGAAGATGAAAGACCCGTCTATACCTGTGAAGCCTAAGGAGTTCACAACCATGGAGTTCATGAAGATGCAACCACCTTCCTTCAAGGGTGAGGGTGAGATAGAGATGGTTGACAAAGCTGATGTTTGGGTGTTAGCCATGGAGAGGACTTTTGATGGTATGGCATGCCCTCCACAACAAAAGGTTAGGTTTGCTTCCTATGTCTTGGATGGACCAGCTAGAGTTTGGTGGAATGGAATTGCTAAGACTAGAGATATCTCCACCATGACCTGGATAGAGTTTTTGACACTCTTCCGTGGGAAGTACATCTGCACTGCTGCTTTGAAGAAGAAAGAAGCAGAGTTCTACAGTTTGAAGCAAGGCTCCTTATCTGTTTCTGCCTACGTACAAAGGTTTCTACTGCTAGAGCGTTATGTAGTTGGTTTGGGTGAAGAACGTAGGGCAGACCTCTTCCTCCAAGGGCTCAACTACAATGTGGGTCGTTCTTTAATCCCACAACTGCCCTTGACCTTTCAGCAGATGGTTGATAAAGCTTTGGCGGTGGAGTCTTACCCAGGGTTTCAACCTAGGGAGTTCGACAAGAAAAGGAAGTCCTTAGGTGATGATCAGAGAAGGGACAAGTGTTCTAACTGCAATGGTTACCATCCTCCAGGGAAGTGTTCTCATGACAAACCTCGTCCAGTGATATGCCATCATTGCAATGAACCTAGACACGTCAGACCTCAGTGCCCCAAGCTTCGTTTTGGACCTGGACATGTTCCTCAGCAAGCACCTCCTCAGAATCGGGACAACAATAATGGTAACAATAATAGGAGGAGACCTGTGGAAAGAAGAGCTGGAAGAGTTTTTGCTTTGGATGGTGAAGAAGTTAATGATGCTGAGCAAGAGCAAGTTAATCCATAGTTCCTTAGATTAGTCTTTACAAGTTATGTTTCCTTTTGCATGTTGCTTATGTAATGGATGTAAGGAGTATAGTTGAAACTTCTATAACTAAAGTTAAGTTTGATTTTATGAGTTGAATCCTTTTAAGGGGTGGTGAATAAGTTTCTTATGGATGTTCTGATTTCGAGGACGAAATCCCTTTAAGGGGTGGTGTGCTGTAACATACTAGAACTAGAACCCTATCCTAGTAGTTTTATCTGTTTGTCTTAGCCAAACAAGAGTAAACTAATATGTGTAATTAAGGGAATACAAAATACTTTGTGCTTAATAATAACTCATTTAGGTGATAATAAGAAATTAAAGAACTTAGTTGGATAAATACCTTCTCATATAATATTAATGTAGGGTTGAAGTATAATTTGTCACTAAGTAATAGAAATCAAAATGTATTTCATCTTAGAATTTTCTAGCACTTCCTAAAATAAGAGAAATAAGAGAAAATCCGAATTTTATATAAAGGAGAAGATAAATGCAAAATTAAAGGTAATATGGGAATTAATGGGTAAAGGAGATAATTAGAAAGGTAATGTACCAACAATTTATAATTGGAAACCCATCAAGATAATTTGACACTAAAATTCGTTTTCTTGACCAAAAAGTAACTTAAGGGCCAAGTATCATTTAATTTGAAAGATAATTGTATATATTAATGTCCTTATCTAAAGAAATAGGAATTAGGCCAATAAAGTGAAATAAAATAGTCAATGCCCTCAAATTGGAAAACTAACTCCAAATTCGTAATCTAAACATAAAAATAAGCCTTTGGGCAAGTTTGCAACTAATTTGGATAATGTTTGGGTAATAGATAATTTTAGGAGAGAGAAAATGCCTAAAAGTTGTAATTAATAAATAAATGTAATCCATGACACCAAAAATTGGAAATAAAAGCAAATTCGTATCCAACACATTAATTGTGACTCGTGTGTCAAGTTTCATAAATTTTGGATAATCCTAAATCCATAAATGAAGAAAGAAAGAGAAAATGATATTTGATTTATTTAAACCATTAATGGTTTCCAAAAGGCAAAACTAATTGGATATTCGTAATCTACATGTTTAATTTAACATATGTGCAAATTTTGGTTTAATTTGGATTATTCTAGAACCCCTAAATCAGGAAAGAGAATATATATAAATTATTTGAATTTCCCTTGTTTTATTCAATTGAATTCCGACTTTTCCTTGCTGTCACGCGGTTTGTTTAGCGCGCTTGGATTTGGGTCGTTCATTTCTTGATCGGACTGCCACCAACTTCTCTTCTACCTCGAGAAAGAAGCAGAAACAGGGCCAGTTCGACGCATTATTTTCCGATTAGGATTTCTCGGTCTACACTCAATCTTAGTTCACGATTTTTGCTCCTACAGTTTCCTTGTTGGATTCTGCTCAATCTGATCCCTAATATCACCCCTCTGGTGGTCTATATAAATAACCCCCAATTTTCCTCTCTCCATCATTTTTCACAGACGGCTTTTCACCCTTCCTCCTTCGTGGGTAACTGTCCACAAAGGATCCTTGACCTTTCTTCTCTTCAACCCCGACCTCAATTGGACCAGATAGTGCTTGGTACAGCCGGGCCTACTTGGTTTTGTCTCCGACGACCTCAGAGACGCCCCGACCATCTCGGCCACACTCAAGTCAATTAGTTCCTCGATGAGCATCCCTGAACCCCCTTCGACCTTTTCCTTTTCGTACTTTGGTCTGTAATTCACCATACTTCTCTGTCGACAAGAGTGCCTTTAGCTTTATTTTTCTTATCTCCGGCGAGGTTCCCAGTTCACCATCCTCGTGCTTTTGACCTCGTTTTGGTGTGAGCACCTCCGGTTTTGGGTGTCTGTCTCTTCCCTGTTCTTCTTTTGGCTTCCCGCTGTCTCTTCTTCAATACCGACCATCTCGGTGTCGGCAGGGTGTTGCGGAGAGGGTTTCTCGAGCTACCGATGACCGTTTTCATCGCGGTTTGGTTCACTGAGTTCGTCGGAACTCCTGGAACAAAGTTCATGTAGGACGCATCGCCCAATTCACACTCTATGGCGATCTGGGGTTGTGGTCGACCTGCTGATCTCGGTTGTCAGGGTGTTCTTCGCGAGGGAAACAAACCCCAGGGTTGATTTCCCTCTTTGCCCTCGTTCCTTCCTTTTCTGCTTTGTTTTACAGTCGGGGGTATTTTGATCTTTTCGCGCCTTCCTCTTCCTTTTAGCTTTGCGCCTTGTTCCGCTGACTTGGCTTAAGTGGTCCCCTGACGTGGGTGGCCCTGATTGGCCTGTTCAGGTCCACGTGGATTTTCTCTGCCCTTGCTTTGCGACCGGTTTACTTGTAATTATCTGATTGGTCGCTCATTAAAAATTGATAACTAATTATCGGATGATCAGAAAATTATGGAAAAATATTCGTTGGATTCAGAAAAATGCAAGCTTTCGTTTGGTATTGGTTTTGATTCCCGGATCTGATGATTTAAAAGGGTGATTCTATGGATCTAATTAAATAAGATAAAAACTTGAATAATTCATAACCAATAATTTATAAGTCAGAAAAATATAATAAAATATGTTTTAGACTCGTAATAACATAACCTAAAATATGGAATAGTTTTCATAACCTAATTCACATAATAATAAAAAGGTAGTTTTTAGGGTTTGGTTTATATATATGAAATTGACATAAAATCGGTATATGTGTTTAATAGGCTCTTTGGTGACCTAGTTTTGGATCCATAAGTGCTTAGGACCTGTTGGACTTTGATACTAAGGTATGTTGCATCTCCGATTATTCATGTTGAGCAATTATTCTCTCTTATGTATGTTTTATCCCCTATTCATCCATATTGAGCAATGCACCTACTTTATCATTCTTTTTTACTTTTGCCTACACACATGTCTATTCTTTTGTTATCATAGTTCATGTGAACTATCCTGGTTTTTGTGATCTTGAATAATTTCTTGGAATCATTTGTTGAGTTATGGAAACATGATGATGGTATCTACCACTATTATGTGGAAGTTTAATTGATGTTTCATATGTTGACTATTGTGGAAAAATCTAATTTGATGTTGGACTAAACTTTCCTACTTGCCTCTACATTATCCTGCTATGTGATTCAGTATCCCTAGAGTAGTATAATTGCATTGGTTTTGTCTCATTTGTGGCAACAATATAATATTTTGATGGTGGATGTGTGATTCCCCATTCCCGGGCAGGATGTGTGATTCCTGGCCCATATTATATGAATTTGATGGTGGATGTGTGATTCCCCATGTTAGGGAAAGATGTGTGATTCTTGGCCCATGTCTCACCAGGTTTAAGATGTGTGATTCTTGACCACCTTTTTCTTTTATAATATTCTAGTGTTATGCTTATCTCACATGATTGCAGGATATTGATTATGATATGTGCATGTGGCATTTTCTTTATTGTTTACGTATGGAAAGTATCTCTTTTGTTAAAGATCTATTCTTTTATGCCCGTGTGGGTAGTCCTATTCTTTTTCATGGGAAGCATTCATACTTGATGTCCTTATTGTCATATATTGCTCAAGCTTTTCTTTAGAATACACATACCAGCTTTTGCTGATATATTTTTCTTTTCTTCTTTTGTGGGGTATGCTTCCAACCCCAGGTTAGAACGAGGAAAGTAGCTTCAACAACAACCTTGTAGCTGATCTTTGGGAGGCTTGAAGAGGTAGTTAGATGACCCTCGGCTTGATCTTTGGCTTACATGTTAGTTTTAGTTCTAGTCACCCATGTGTGGTGAATCGTTGTATCATGTAATCAAACTTTGTAAATTGTTAGATAATATTTCTTTTCCGCTGCTACTCATTGTGTAATGATACATACATGT
This sequence comes from Alisma plantago-aquatica, assembly GCA_963693085.1. Taxonomy (NCBI): domain Eukaryota; kingdom Viridiplantae; phylum Streptophyta; class Magnoliopsida; order Alismatales; family Alismataceae; genus Alisma; species Alisma plantago-aquatica. The sequence goes on along the minus strand of OY856411.1, from coordinate 721,067,186 downwards.
TGAATGAATTGATCTCCATCCCTTTGGCGAAAAATTTTACGTGGTATTTGGTTCAAGGGATGTGGTCTTTTCTTTCTAGTAGAGGAGTGGTTTCACTTCTTTACAACATGGTATCAGAGCCACTAGCAGTCGGTTATCTAACTATTTCAACTCATCTCCCTTAGGATGTTTACCTTTATCTATCTTAGGTTGCTTATACCTCGTGTCCTTGCCTTGTGCAGGAAAAACCCTAATGGCTGGGGATAACTCATCAGCTGACAACCAGTACGGTTATGAGACACCTCAAAACAATAGGTTTGGACAAGAGACCTCAGGAGGAGCTATGACTCCGGAGCAATAGTTGGCCATGTTCCGACAACTCTTTGCATCTTCCATGGTGGGGAAGATGAAAGACCCGTCTATACCTGTGAAGCCTAAGGAGTTCACAATCATGGAGTTCATGAAGATGCAACCACCTTCCTTCAAGGGTGAGGGTGAGATAGAGATGGTTGACAAAGCTGATGTTTGGGTGTTAGCCATGGAGAGGACTTTTGATGGTATGGCATGCCCTCCACAACAAAAGGTTAGGTTTGCTTCCTATGTCTTGGATGGACCAGCTAGAGTTTGGTGGAATGGAATTGCTAAGACTAGAGATATCTCCACCATTACCTGGATAGAGTTTTTGACACTCTTCCGTGGGAAGTACATCTGCACTGCTGCTTTGAAGAAGAAAGAAGCAGAGTTCTACAGTTTGAAGCAAGGCTCCTTATCTATTTATGCCTACGTACAAAGGTTTCTACTGCTAGAGCGTTATGCAGTTGGTTTGGGTGAAGAACGTAGGGCAGACCTCTTCCTCCAAGGGCTCAACTACAATGTGGGTCGTGCTTTAATCCCACAACTGCCCTTGACCTTTCAGCAGATGGTTGATAAAGCTTTGGCGGTGGAGTCTTACCCAGGGTTTCAACCTAGGGAGTTCGACAAGAAAAGGAAGTCCTCAGGTGATGATCAGAGAAGGGACAAGTGTTCTAAGTGCAATGGTTACCATCCTCCAGGGAAGTGTTCTCATGACAAACCTCGTCCAGTAATATGCCATCATTGCAATGAACCTGGACACGTCAGACCTCAGTGCCCCAAGCTTCGTTTTGGACCTGGACATGTTCCTCAGCAAGCACCTCCTCAGAATCGGGACAACAATAATGGTAACAATAATAGGAGGAGACCTGTGGAAAGAAGAGCTGGAAGAGTTTTTGCTTTGGATGGTGAAGAAGTTAATGATGCTGAGCAAGAGCAAGTTAATCCATAGTTCCTTAGATTAGTCTTTACAAGTTATGTTTCCTTTTGCATGTTGCTTATGTAATGGATGTAAGGAGTATAGTTGAAACTTCTATAACTGAAGTTAAGTTTGATTTTATGAGTTGAATCCTTTTAAGGGGTGGTGAATAAGTTTCTTATGGATGTTCTGATTTCGAGGACGAAATCCCTTTAAGGGGTGGTGTGTTGTAACATACTAGAACTAGAACCCTATCCTAGTAGTTTTATCCGTTTGTCTTAGCCAAACAAGAGTAAACTAATACGTGTAATTAAGGGAATACAAAATACTTTGTGCTTAATAATAACTCATTTAGGTGATAATAAGAAATTAAAGAACTTAGTTGGATAAATACCTTCTCATATAATCTTAATGTAGGGTTGAAGTATAATTTGTCACTAAGTAATAGAAATCAAAAAGTATTTCATCTTAGAATTTTCTAGCACTTCCTAAAATAAGAGAAATAAGAGAAAATCCGAATTTTATATAAAGGAGATGATAAATGCAAAATTAAAGGTAATATGGGAATTAATGGGTAAAGGAGATAATTAGAAAGGTAATGTACCAACAATTTATAATTGGAAACCCATCAGGATAATTTGACACTAAAATTCGTTTTCTTGACCAAAAAGTAACTTAAGGGCCAAGTATCATTTAATTTGAAAGATAATTGTATATATTAATGTCCTTATCTAAAGAAAATAGGAATTAGGCCAATAAAGTGAAATAAAATAGTCAATGCCCTCAAATTGGAAAACTAACTCCAAATTCGTAATCTAAACATAAAAATAAGCCTTTGGGCAAGTTTGCAACTAATTTGGATAATGTTTGGGTAATAGATAATTTTAGGAGAGAGAAAATGCCTAAAAGTTGTAATTAATAAATAAATGTAATTCATGACACCAAAAATTGGAAATAAAAGCAAATTCGTATCCAACACATTAATTGAGACTCGTGTGTCAAGTTTCATAAATTTTGGATAATCCTAAATCCATAAATGAAGAAAGAAAGAGAAAATGATATTTGATTTATTTAACCCATTAATGGTTTCCAAAAGGCAAAACTAATTGGATATTCGGAATCTACATGTTTAATTTAACATATGTGCAAATTTTGGTTTAATTTGGATTATTCCAGAATCCCTAAATCAGGAAAGAGAATATATATAAATTATTTGAATTTCCCTTGTTTTATTCAATTGATTTCCGACTTTTCCTTGCTATCACGCGGTTTGTTTAGCGCGCTTGGATCTGGGCCGTTCGTTTCTTGATCGGACGGCCACCAACTTCTCTTCTACCTTGCGAAAGAAGCGGAAACAGGGCCAGTTCTACACATTATTTTCCGATTAGGATTTCTCGGTCTACACTCAATCTTAGTTCACGATTTTTGCTCCTACAGTTTCCTTGTTGGATTCTGCTCAATCTGATCCCTAATATCACCCCTCTGGTGGTCTATATAAATAACCCCCAATTTTCCTCTCTCCATTGTTTTTCGCAGACGGCTTTTCACCCTTCCTCCTTCGTGGGTAACTGTCCACAAAGGATCCTTGACCTTTCTTCTCTTCAACCCCGACCTCAATTGGACCAGATAGTGCTTGGTACAGCCGGGCCTACTTGGTTTTGTCTCCGACGACCTCGGCGACGCCCCGACCATCTCGGCCACCCTCAAGTCAATTAGTTCCTCGGTGAGCATCCCTGAACCCCCTTCGACCTTTTCCTTTTCGTACTTTGGTCTGTAATTCGCCATACTTCTCTGTCGACAAGAGTGCCTTTAGCTTTATTTTTCTTATCTCCGGCGAGGTTCCCAGTTCGCCATCCTCGCGCTTTTGACCTCGTTTTGGTGTGAGCACCTCCGGTTTTGGGTGTCTGTCTCTTCCCTGTTCTTCTTTTGGCTTCCCGCTATCTCTTCTTCAATACCGACCATCTCGGTGTCGGCAGGGTGTTGCGGAGAGGGTTTCTCGAGCTACCGATGACCGTTTTCATCGCGGTTTGGTTCACTGAGTTCGTCGGAACTTATGGAACAAAGTTCATGTAGGACGCATCGCCCAATTCACACTCTATGGCGATCTGTGGTTGTGGTCGACCTACTGATCTCAGTTGTCGGGGTGTTCTTCGCGAGGGAAACAAACCCCAGGGTTGATTTCCCTCTTTGCCCTCGTTCCTTCCTTTTCTGCTTTGTTTTACAGTCGGGGGTATTTTGGTCTTTTCGCGCCTTCCTCTTCCTTTTAGCTTTTCACCTTGTTCCGCTGACTTGGCTTAAGTGGTCCCCTGACGTGGGCGGCCCTGATTGGCCTGTTCAGGTCCACGTGGATTTTCTCTGCCCTTGCTTTGCGATCAGTTTACTTGTAATTATCTGATTGGTCGCTCATTAAAAATTGATAACTAATTATCGGATGATCAGAAGATTATGGAAAAATATTCGTTGGATTCAGAAAAATGCAAGCTTTCGTTTGGTATTGGCTTTGATTCCCGGATCTGATGATTTAAAAGGGTGATTCTATGGATCTAATTAAATAAGATAAAAACTTGAATAATTCATAACTAATAATTTATAAGTCAGAAAAATATAATAAAATATGTTTTAGACTCGTAATAACATAACCTAAAATATGAAATAGTTTTCATAACCTAATTTACATAATAATAAAAAGGTAGTTTTTAGGGTTTGGTTTATATATATGAAATTGACATAAAATCGGTATATGTGTTTAATAGGCTCTTTGGTGACCTAGTTTTGGATCCAGAAGTGCTTAGGACATGTTGGAGTTTGATACTAAGGTATGTTGCATCTCCGATTATTCATGTTGAGCAATTCTTCTCTCTTATGTATGTTTTATCCCCTATTCATCCATATTGAGCAATGCACCTACTTTATCATTATTTTTGACTTTTGCCTACACACATGTCTATTCTTTTGTTATCATAGTTCATGTGAACTATCTTGGTTTTTGTGATCTTGAATAATTTCTTGGAATCATTTGTTGAGTTATGGAAACATGATGATGGTATCTACCACTATTATGTGGAAGTTTAATTGATGTTTCATATGTTGACTATTGTGGAAAAATCTAATTTGATGTTGGACTAAACTTTCCTACTTGCCTCTACATTTTCCTGCTATGTGATTCAGTAACCCTAGAGTAGTATAATTGCATTGATTTTTTCTCATTTGTGGCAACAATATAATATTTTGATGGTGGATGTGTGATTCCCCATTCCCGGGCAGGATGTGTGATTCCTGGCCCATATTATATGAATTTGATGGTGGATGTGTGATTCTCCATGTTAGGGCAAGATGTGTGATTCTTGGCCCATGTCTCACCAGGTTTAAGATGTGTGATTCTTGACCACCTTTGTCTTTTATAATATTCTAGTGTTATGCTTATCTCACATGATTGCAGGATATTGATTATGATATGTTCATGTGGCATTTTCTGTATTGTTTACGTATGGCAAGTATCTCTTTTGTTAAAGATCTATTCTTTTATGCCCATGTGGGTAGTCCTATTCTTTTTCATGGGAAACATTCATACTTGATGTCCTTATTGTCATATATTGCTCAAGCTTTTCTTTAGAATACACATACCAGCTTTTGCTGATATATTTTTCTTTTCTTCTTTTGTGGGGTATGCTTCCAACCCTAGGTTAGAACGAGGAAAGTAGCTTCAACAACAACCTTGTAGCTGATCTTTGGGAGGCTTGAAGAGGTAGTTAGATGACCCTTGGCTTGATCTTTGGCTTACATGTTAATTTTAGTTCTAGTCACCCATGTGTGGTGAATCGTTGTATCATGTAATCAAACTTTGTAAATTGTTAGATAATATTTCTTTTCCGCTGCTACTCATTGTGTAATGATACATACATGTTGAATGAATTGATCTCCATCCCTTTGTTGAAAAATTTTACGTGGTATTTGGTTCAAGGGATGTGGTCTTTTCTTTCTAGTAGAGGAGTGGTTTCACTTCTTTACACATTGTCTTGGATGGGGACCCATGGTTCACTTCAAAGCCATGGAAGTGGGTTAAGGAGGAACTGGGCACCAAGTTGAACGTCAGTAGAGCATACCATCCACAGATAGACGGGCAATCATAACGTATTGTACATATTTTGGAGGATCTTTTATGAGCTTGTGTTCTTGATTGGGAAGGCTCGTGGGACCATTATCTACCTTTAGCTGAGTTTGCATATAATAATAGCTATCTGGTGAGTATTGGGATGCCTCCCTATGAAGCCCTTTATGGTCAACCTTGCAGATCTCGTCTACATCGGGATGACGTAGGGGAACACACCTTGACGAAATATGAGGAGATACAGCTATATACATACAAAGTAGCACTGATTAGGCAAAGGATGAAGCAGGCACATGATAGGCAGAAATCTTATGTAGATGTCCACCGACAGGAATGTCAATTCAAAGAAGGTAACCATGTCTTTCTGAAGATCAAACTTATCTGAGCTTTGGCAAAGGACAAGGGAAAGCTCAATCCTTGCTATGTTGGACCCTTTGAGATCTTAGAAAGGGTTGGTGAATGTGCTGATTGATTCAACCCTATTTTAGGGCTTCACATTGTATCATTTTGCATTTCAATCACATCTATACATGTTATTTCCCTCAATATGCATATTTGTGTAAAATGCACTTATGGACATTATTTGCATGTTTTTTAGGCATTTGGACCACATTTGATGGAAGAGAGAGAGAACAAGTGATCCTAGGGTTTCTCTACCCTTGTAGAAGCCCAAAGTGAAGTCAGATGCTCCCTCAACCTACCCCTAGTGGCCAAAGACCCATAGAAACAAAGATGTCCAAGGAAATTCAAAGAATCAAGCCCAAGTGCAGCAGTAGACAACACCATGGTCGTGTAGCAAAGAATGGTCGTGCAAGTTACAACCACCACGACCGTGCCACCTAGCACTGCCATGCTACAGAACTGAAGAATGGGCATGTCAATGCACCACAACCACCATCACCTTGCTCATAATGGTTGTGCTACCCAGCACGACCGTTCTACCCTTTCCCCACCACGGTCGTGCCAGTTTTAGTACAAAAATGACCAGCAACCTATTATCTTACCATTTTAATTCACACGATCATTGTACCCACCCCAACCATTCTCACCCCTACCCACCACATTCGTGGTGATCCAGCACGACCGTGCTACTCACAAAACCTAGTTACATTTTCCACTGCATTTCCCACTTTACCCCTACTCGACCAATTGCTTCCTCCCCACCTATATATATGTGGTTGGTGGGTGGAGGTTGAGGGGGCCACCCTTAGCTACCTTCTACCACCTCTTGGCTCCCCATTTTCGTCCCTTAGCCATTCCACTCCATTTCCACCTCCATTCCACTCCATTTCACCATTTCCACCACCAAAACATTAGTTTATCCTAATTTCTACCCATAATCCCCTTCATTCCACACCTTTGCACCTTGGAGGAGAGAGGAGGACGTCTTGTAGTAGCATGAGAGAAGGATTGCTCCATGTACACTGAGCTACATGTCTTCTTCTACCTCTTTCTCTTTTATTTTTGTATTTTCCATTTCCATGAGTAGCTAGGCCCCCTTGGGTGGGCTGTTTGGAGTGTAAAATGTTGCTTTGATACCATGTTGGGGGCAAAATGACATGTAAACTTTTTAATTCCATTTTCTAATGATTATGTTCTATCTTCATCTTATTCTCCATGAATTTCTTGTTGGTTTGTGTGTGAAATCACCTAGGTTTAGGGAAATTCCTTATATGTATGAATTTTGGGATTTGCTCCTAGGTCCAATTCTTGGATCCCTAGGCTACCTCCCATGTTCCTACATCCTAATCAATCTACCTAAGCCTAAGTGAGATATCTAAGTAGCTATATTAGGTGATTCTAGTGCAATTAGCATGGAGCCTTCTCAAGGCTAGAATGTGGGGGAATTGGGGTCCAAAACCCTAATTTCACCTCCCCATTACTACCCTCGGCCCCTAATTGCCCTAGTAATGTCTAATCTAGAAACCTAGATTTGACTAGACTATAATTTAATTGAACCTAATCCCTAAACCAATTGAGCCTCGCAAGGGTAGTAGGGGAGTGTTAGGGACTAGTTCCCCTATACACAACCTAGCATATCCATGGCTAGTTAGCAGCTTAGGTCAATTCATTAGACTCTACTTGTTGTTTGGTTTGGATAATCCAAATGGAATCACAATGTTCATATGTCACCCCCAACTTGAGTGATAAGTGCATCCCCTAAATAGCCCAAATCTTCCTTAATTGCTTTAAAACCCTAGTCTTCATCTTGCTTAGCTAGTGTTAGCTTAGTTAGCTCTTTTCTTGCTTAGATAGCTTCTTGCTCAATTTTTTCCTTACTCTTTCTAGTTTCGCTCTTTACTTTCTCTTGTGCTTTTCTCCTGCTTTCCTTAGTGTAAATTGCCTTGTCATACCTAGCTTAGTCTTTTCTTGCTTAAATAGTCTTAATCTAGTCTAGGGTTAACTTAGATTTCATTATTGTCTTTAATTGCTTTCTTGCTCACCTTATGTTAACAATCAAAAAAACCTTCAAACCCTTAACCCAAGTCTCCGCAGTAGGAATATAGCAAAACTAACCTAGATCTCGTGCCCCCCTTTCTCCCTGTGGATCGATCCTTTACTTACCACCCTCCTATACTACGACACGAATTCATGCACTTACAAGATAGTGTCTTGGTAGACGTAGGTGTGTTTAAGTCTAGGTCATTATAAATTCAAAATTTTAAATCCACAATGTGTTTCTATTCACGGGGTTGCATCTATTCAAACTCCAATTGAGTAGAGTGTAATGCCAATAATCGAAACGCATCAAGCTTTCTAGCGCTGTTGTCAGGGAAAGAGGCAGTCGACCTAGCTAGTTAGTTTTGCTTTGACTTTTCATAATTCCCTCAACATTGCTATTCTTTATTCAATATTGTTTGCATTCTTTGTGTATATTGGTTTACTAACTTGCTTTCTTTTGTTTGGTTGTGCTTTGTGCATGTGATAAGACACTTGGGAGAAAACAACATGGAAGGCCAAAATGCACCCCATAAGTTGCTTCAAGACTACTTCATGCCTAGCAACTAAAAATCGCCAATTGCTAGCAGGGTTGATCAAATGCCAGGGGAGCAATTCTCTATTCCTCCAAGTCTTCTCATGCTCTTACCCATCTTCTATGGCTTAGAGAGTGAGAACCCCTAAAAGTACTTGGATTCTTTTCTTGAAGTATGCTCCATCTTCAGGACATCGACGGCTAGTTATGATACAATCTGGTTGACCTTGTTCTCTTTCTCCCTTAAAGATAGAGCCAAAGTTTGGTATGACTCAAGAAGGGACATCATGAGTTGGGAAACAATCAAGAATGCCTTCTTGAGACTATTCTACTCTATAGCAAGGTTAACACAAATGTAGCATGCCATGACAAGTTTTAGCCAAATGGGAAATGAGTAGTTTCATAATGCATGCGAAAGATTTAAGAAGATTTTGAGAGAGTGTCTGCACCATGAGATCCCTTTGTAGCATATAGTTCAATCATTCTACTCTGGTTTATCTCTAAAGGACCAAGACATAGTGGATTCTTCTTGTGGAGGAGTTTTCATGCCTAGGCCACCTGAGGAGATATGGCCTTTGTTTGAGCAGTTGGCTGAAGGATCAAGGATTCGAGCTTCTAGCATGATGAATGATGGGGGCTATGCCTTTGGTGTGACACCTCCTACTCATAATGACTCAAGGCCACAAGTGATGAATATTCTTGGTGACATGGTGAGCTTCATGAAGAACCAGGTGACAAATGCTCCTTGCCACCCAGTCAATTCTATTGAGTTCTATGGTGAGGAAAAGAAGACACCTCACTCCTATAGCTATCAAGAGCCACAAAGTCCAAAATATAACTGAAGGTTTGAGGAAGAGGTTCTCTCTAGATTGAAAATATTTGATGATGTTCAAAAATATGTAGCAAGGCTAGAAGAGAAAGTGCAGCAGCTATCTTCCATAATTGCTCTCCAAGAAGAAAAGTTGTCTTCAAAACCCATCATGAGCTACCATGAATCAAGTGGACCCATGCCATCTTCTCAAGTTTTCTATAGTCCGCCTCCCATGCAGGTGTAGCCCATCTACCATTTCCAAGGCGATTCCAAGCCTTATACTCCACTTCCCCCTCCATCACCACCATTCTCCCAACAATTCACCTTCCAACCTCAATTTCCCCCTCCACCTCAATTTCAACACCAAGTGTCACCTCCACCTCCTCCACAACCACGACTACATTCCCCTCTCCACCATGAGAAAGGAAGTGTTGTGACAGTTCTAAGGAGTGGGAAATCTCTTGAGCAGCCCGCAAATTAACGAAAGGTTGATAAAGCAGAGCAAAGGCATCCAAGTGGTGATACTGTGATTGAAATTGTCGAAGTTGATTCGGTGATACATCTTGTTGATTTTAGGATAACATGTGCTCCAATTCATACTCCATTTGCAAGCCCTACCATCCCTAGTGTTCCACCTCACATTGATGCAAGCAAGGAAAAAATCAATGATCCTCCATTCATTGAAGCACTAGATGAGCCACCAGAAATGAGGAGGAGGCAAAAGAACAATGTGGATATTCTTGAGGTGTTTCGCCAAGTGAAGGTGAACATTCCACTCTTGAATGCTAACAAGAAAATCCCATCATATGCCAAGTTTCTCAAGAACCTATGCACTATGAAGAGAAGGTCAACGGGGAGGATACCAAAGAAAGTGAAGTTGACTGAACAAGTGAGCTCCATCATACAACATTCACTTCTCATGAAGAGAAAAGACCTAGGAGCCCCACTCATACCTATGTATATAGGGGGGACATCGCATAGACAGGTCCTTATTTGATTTGGGATCTAGTATGAATTTGATGCCATACAATGTCTATGTTGAGCTGGGATTAGGCAAGTTAAAGTTGGCACATTGCACTCTCCAATTGGTGGATAGATCCATAAAAGTGCCTAGGGGTGGAGTGGATGATGTCTTGGTGATGATAGATAAAGATAAAGTCGTAGTGTTCCCGACAAATTTCATTATACTTGATGTGGAGCTGGAGGATAGGAAGATTCCCATCATCTTGGGAAGGTCGTTCTTATCTACAGTTGATGTCGAGATTCATGTATGCAGTGGTACCATGATGGTTTCATTCATGGACATTAAGATCAAGATCAACATGTACAAAACGCCAACCTAGCGAATCTGAGATATGGATATTGGACATGATCACTTCACAAGTGTGAATGATCATTTGAGAAAAGGAGATCAAGATAGATCAATTGATGACAATTGTTGTGATCAAAGGGATGAGGAAAATAGATTGAGTACAAATGAGAGATGTATGTTTTGCAAGAATGGGCACATGAAGATGCCAAATGGATGCATTATTGAAGAATCACCAAGAAGCCAAGATGAAGGCAAGAAACTCAGTGCTTGTGGGAGGCAACCCACTTAGGTTTGGGAATTTTTCACCCAACCTTCCATTTTGGATACTTTTTCTTTGTTTTTACACTTTTCTAAGAAAACACACACACACTTGTTTTTAATAGTTTTTTTTAGTTTTAAGATGTGTAGGTGAAAATAGGGTGAAATGAGGAAAAGTAGATGAGATATTGACAAAGTGATCCATGAAAAAACATTTTGGATCAAGATTTTGAGTGTTTGATGTTCTTCAAGTTGGGAATAATAGCTACAGAGACCACCACAGTTGTGGCCATCCACCATGGTTGTGTGAATTAAATCAACAAGTAATCACAGGGAATAGGGCCAAAGTTTCAGAAAAAATTGATAAGGGATGCACCACGGCCGTTCTAGGTAGCATGGCCATGCTAGGTAGCACAGCCGTACAACTTGAAGCCACCATGACCATGATGCACAGCACAGCCGTGCTGCAACCCGATTTCAACAACTTAAGTTAGAATTTGCAAAAATTGCAAATCACTTGCTCACTTCTCTGAAGAACAGAACAGTCGTTCTCTGCGCCCTAGCGACCGTGCAACACTTTGCACCCCCTCTCCAACCCTCGAATCTCCATGAAATCACCCCAAACCATCCCAAATCCATTCCCTACCATTTCTACTACCTCAATCTCCATATTCCACTCTTTTTCATCCATAAAATCCCACATTCTTCTCCATTCTTCCCCAATAGTCCCGTTCTTTGGAGAAATTTGAAATTTGGTGATTTCTCCTCTGATTTTAAGAAAAGATGAAGCAATTTGCAAAGAAAGTGGTGGATAATACTAAGGGTGTCATCTCCTACCAAAGGAAGCTGAAGAACAGTAACCCCTGGTTGACAGAGGCCGAATTGGATGCTTTGGTGGATCCAATTGTGGAAGAAGCCTCCACACAGCCATAGTTGGGGACATTGTTGTTGTCTAGAGCATCACATCCACCACCGTCTTGTACTCGGCCCTCCGTCTCATCTAAGAGACCCTCAGTTTTAGCTGCACGACCATCGGTTTCAGCACCCCGGTCGTCTACTTCTTTAACACCATAGCCGCAGCCAGAGCTGCAACCACGAGCACGTAGGCAACTCTTACTAGAGGAAAAAGAGAATGAAGAGATGCCAGATGCACAGCAGACCGAGATACCACAACAGCGACCCCATCTACAACCCGAGGTCACTACTAGTAGGGAAAAGAAAGCCAAGCACCTGGAGTGCTTGACACGTAAAGTGATAGCAACTCGCTATGCGTGCCGAGTGATGATTGAAGCTATGGGCCTCTATGCCTTTTTCCAAGGCATGATGGAGAGAATCAGACTATTTGAGATTCTAACACTACCGCAGGAGTCATACGTTGAGATGACATGATAGTTTTTTGCCTCATTAGAGAAAGGGACTGATGATGGAGAAAATGCTATTAGAGTGATGATTGGGGACAAGAGGTGGGTGATAACCTCAAGGATTCTAAATCAGAGTTTTTTCCCCAGTGAAGAGATGGTGGACCTCCTAGACATAGGGAGGATAGAGAATGACTCTAGTTCCACACATCCTGCAATGTGGAAACACTTCATCATCTAGAGCACATTTATAGTGGGGAAATCAAATACTAGTGCTATTCACAATCCTTTCCTCTGTTATGTTTAGATTGTGTTGGCGAACACCATCTTTGGCCGGTATGAAAACTAAGGCAGCTATACAAAGAAGGATCTATTTGTGCCCGGTTGGTTGATTAAGGGGAAGCATGTAAACCTTGGAGTGTTATTGATTGAGCATCTAAGGACAATCCCCTCCAAGAGCACAAATCCATTTGTAATGGGAGGGATTGTGACATTTATAGAAACTGCCCTGGGACATGATATGATAGGATACACAGAGATAGATGGAGGAAAATTGGTTGACTTGCACCACTTAGCCTACTCTTCCATGATCACCATTGTGGAGCAGAAGATCATTTACCAAGTCAACCCACCATACCCAGGAGTCTCCATGGAATTACCCTACCATATTCCACCCCTCATGGAACAATATGGACCCACCCAGGATTTTCTAGATAGATTGAGGGGATATGAGGAGGAGCATCCCAAAGGGGATGGCTTCCCTGAGGTGATATTGATGGAGGGTCTAGGATAGCCCTCACATGAAGCTGAGAAGAGATGACAGTAGAAGATAGCAACACGACGGGTGAGACATCGAGATGAAAGGACATGAGCGTCAGAGCCACAACATCCCTCGGTGAATGCATGACATGGCCACCATTCATGCACAGTTGAAGGGCATTCAAGCGACGCGGGATAGGATATTGCATGCACAGGAGGGTTTTCAACGTACTCTGGATGCCTTGTGGTTAGACCATCAGCAGATGCATTATCAGGTCAACCACCTATACCAGTTCCAGCATGCCCAGGCATAGAAGAACCCCCAGTGGGGGGAAGATTGGTGGAGTTCACTATCACCATATCAGGACAACTACCTGCCTCCACAGTCAGACTATTGGGGTTCCTACTACATGCATTATCCACCACAGGGAGGACCACCACCACCGCAGTGATCATCTACCCTATCATTCCCATACTTTAGGTTGAGTTTGGATGACTACTTCTTAAATGCGACAGTCTGTCTATAGGGTCGTACAAATTTTTAGTATTTCACAGTGGAGGAGCGAAGAGCTGCAACCAACACAGCATGTAAAGTTATACGGGAAAATTGTGACACGGAGCAGTGATCTGGTGCAAATCTGACAGTTGTAAAGCCCTCTGATCCTGGCGTCATTTGCAACTACCATTTCGGTACTAAATTATCTATACAACGGTACAAAAGAAATACACAGCCATAGCCGGTGTGATTAATTTGATACGTGAATCCTGTATCAATTACCGCCAGTTTAGATTACACCAGCCAAACTAGGCCTTAGTGTCATGTTGAGGACAACACGATTCAAAAGTTTGGGGTGGTAGGGTGGTATGCCCTATCTCATTTGCACTCTTTTTTTTACATTTCACCTGCCATTTACTTTTGTTTGTTTCCTTTTTCTTGCCTTAGTTTAGAATTTGTTTGCTTTGCATACCTACATGTCATGAGTTTATTTTCTTGCTATTTTTGCATAATTTTCAAAAAAATTGCTCTTTGTGCCATGCATTGCATATTATGTAGATTTTTGGTAATTTTTGCATGTTTTAGCTAAATTTTGCTTGTTTCCTATTTTAATTTCAATAATATAGGCTTAGATGTGATTGAAGGCAACTTGGCACCATTTTGGCTAATTTTGCCCAAATTTGAGATTTCTTATCTAAAAGTTTGTTTCAACCCAATCTCTACTTTTTGGATAAAAAAATGATGACCTTTGACAAGCACAAGTGAATTATCATTGTTTATTGCTAAATGGTATCAATTCTTGACTTCTTACATGTGCATCACCTCTCTTGTGTTTGTGAATGATTTGGTTGAATTATGACTTGAGCAAGCTATGAGCGCTTAGTTCCTATGAAATCACTTGATTGAAGTATCAATTTTAGGTTGTACATTCATGTGGTGTGGTATTGTTGGATGAAGTGTTGGATTAATTTTCATGCAGGATACCTTATGTTGAGAATCACGTCAGTGACCCTCTTTGACCCGCTCTTCACTCACCATATTCTTACCCCTCCGCCTCATGAAAGAATGCCAAAGTGCACATATCAACTGTGACCACCTCCAAAAGTTTGGGGTGGAATATCTATATCTCACCACTTCACTCTCATCACCATTTGCCCTATCTACTCTAAGGGCAAACAAAAAGAAAAAAATGCAAAAAGAAAATAAAAGGTGCTCCTATTTAAGAGAATCTAAGTAAAAAAAAGATGAGTGCTCTACGTCATAGCACTCCAAAATCTTACTGCAACCCTTTCTTCCATTTTCATACCCATTGAGCTAGGAAACATCAAGCCTAGCTCATTTTTTCCTTTTCCACAGCCACATGGGTCATTTGTTGTGATTTGAAACATAAGGTTGAAAGCATGAAGGTGAAACAACACTCCTAGTCATCCTTGATTAATGCCATCATGAAACGGTCTACCCAGAACAACATGAAAGAAATACGGATAGCTTGTGTGTTTTATGAACTATATTTGAAGTTCATATGCTTTATGCTCTTTTCATGATTGGTTTCTGAAAGCAGGAGAGGAGAGAGGTGGAATGCATGTACTTAGCCACTATTGATCCCATTCAGCAGTAATCATCCTTTACATTGCATTAGTCATTTCTTGATTGTGGAAAAATTGCAGAGAGATTGAGTTGGAGCATACTTGAGGACAAGTATTTTCAAGTTTGGGGTGGTGATTCAGCCCTATTTTAGGGCTTCATCTTGTATCATTTTGTATTTCAATAACATCTATACATGTTAGATTACTTTTATTTCCCTCATTAAGCATATTTGTGTAAAATGCACTTATGGACATTATTTGCATGTTTTTAGGCATTTGGACCACGTTTGATGGAATAGAGAGAGAAGGAGTGATATTAGGGTTTCTTTACCCTTAGAGAAGACCAAAGTGAAGTCTGATGCTCCCTCAACCTACCCCTAGTGGCCAAAGACCCATACAAGCAAAGATGTCCAAGGAAATGTGAAGAATCAAGTCCCCGTGCAGCAGCAGACAACACCACGACCGTGCAGCAAAGAATGGTCGTGCAAGTGACAGCCACCACGACCGTTCCACCTAGCACGACCATGCTATAGAACTAAAAAATAGGTGTGGCAATGCACCATGGACACCATCACCTTGCTCACAATGGCCATGCTACCCAGCATGGCCGTTCTACCCTTTCCCCACCACGGTCGTGCCAGTTTCTGTACAAAAATGACCAGTAACATGTGATCTCACCATTTTAATTCACACGATCATTGTACCCCACCACAATTGTGCTCACCTCTACCCACAATAGTCATGGTGATCCAACACGCCCGTGCTACTCACAAAACCTAGCTATTTTTTCCATTACATTTCCCACTTTACCCCTACTTGACCAATTGCTTCCTCCCAACCTATATATATGTGGGTGGTGGTTGGAGGCTGAGGGGGACACCCTTATCTACCTTCTACCACCTCCTAGTTCCCCATTTTCTCCCCTTAGCCATTCCACTCCATTTCCACCTCCATTCCACTCCATTTCACCATTTCCACCACCAAAACAATAGTTTATCCTAGTTTCTACCCAAAATCCCCTTCATTCCACACCCTTGCAAATTGAAGGAGAGAGGAGGATGTCTTGCAGTAGCTGGAGAAGAGTATTTCTCTATCTACATTGAGATCTATGGATTCTTCTACCTCTTTATCGTTTCTTTTTGTATTTTCCATTTCCATGAGTAGCTAGGCCCCCTTGGGTGGGTTGTTTAGGGTGTAAAATGTTACTTTGATATCATGTTGGGGGAAAATGACATGTAAACTTTGTAATTCCATTTGCTAATGATTATGTTCTATTATCATCTTATTCTCCATGAATTGCTTATTGGTTTGTATGTGAAATCACCTAGGAATTTAGGGAAATTACTTATATGTGTGAATTTTGAGATTTTCCCATAGGTCCAATTCTTGGATCCCTAGGCTGCCTCCCATCTTCCTACATCCTAATCAATCTCCCTAAGCCTAAGTGAGAGATCTAAGTATCTAGATTAGGTGATTCTAATGCAATTAGCATGGAGCCCACTCAAGGCTTAAATGTGGGGGAATTGGGGTTCAAAACCCTAATTTCACCTCCCCATTACTACCCTCGGCCCCTAATTGCCCTAGGAATGTCTAATCTAGAAACCTAGACTTAATTAGACTCCAATTGAATTGAATCTATCCCTAACCCAATTGAGCCTCGTAAGG
The DNA here is from genome assembly GCA_963693085.1 of Alisma plantago-aquatica. Taxonomy (NCBI): domain Eukaryota; kingdom Viridiplantae; phylum Streptophyta; class Magnoliopsida; order Alismatales; family Alismataceae; genus Alisma; species Alisma plantago-aquatica. Next base: position 721,050,610 of record OY856411.1, on the reverse strand, counting down.
GTAGTAGGGAGTGTTAGGGACTAGTTCCCCTATACACAACCTAGCATATCCATGGCCAGTTAGTAGCTTAGGTTAATTCATTAGAATCTACTCGTTGTTTAGTTTGGATAATCCAAATGGAATCATAATGTTCATATGTCACCCCCCAACTTGAGTGATAAGTGCATCCCCTAAACAGCCCACATCTTCCTTAATAGCTTTAAAACCCTAATCTTCATCTTGCTTAGCTAGTGTTAGCTTAGTTAGCTCTTTTCTTGCTTAGATAGATTCTTGCCTGATTTTTGCCTTGCTCTTGGTAGTTTAGCTCTTTACTTTCTCTTGTGCTTTTCTCCTACTCGCCTTAGTGTAAATTGCCTTTTCATACCTAGCTTAGTCTTTTCTTACTTAAATAGTCTTAATCTAGTATAGGGTTAACTTATATTTCATTCTTGCCTTTAATTTCTTTCTTGCTCACCTTAGTTTAGCAATCAAAAATACCTTCAAACCCTTAACCCTAGTCTTCGCAGTAGGAACCTAGAAAAACTAGCCTAGCTCTAGTTCCACCTTTTCTCCTTGTGGATCGACCCTATACTTACCGCCTTCCTATGCTACGTCATGACCCCATGTGCTTGCAGGATAGTGTCTTGGTAGACATAGGTGTGTTTAAGTCTAGGTCATTATAAATTTGAAAGTTTAAATCCACCATGTGTTTCTATTCGTGGGGTTGCATCTATTCAAACTCCAATTGAGTAGCATGTAATGCCATCAGTAGAAACACATCACTTATCATCTTGCTTTGCCACATCAGTTTAGTTCCATGCATAATGTATTTCATGTATCTAATCTGAAGCCCTATGTCAAAGACCCCAGTTACAATCTGAATCATGAGCCTCTACAGCTAAAAGATGATCTATCTTATGTTGAATCCCCATTCAATATTCTTGATTCCAAGATGAAGGAGCTTCACAGTAATCAACACATAGATATGGTGAAAGTTCTTTGGATCCACCATGATTAGACCAATGTGACCTAGGAGCTGAAGTTCAAGATCGAGCAGAAGTACCCACACATATTTCAAACTGCTTGAATTTTGAGGACAAAATTCTTTAAAAGGAGGGGAGAATGTGATAAAGTGAGTTTTTACATATATTTTCTCTGTCTTACAATTTTTTTATTTCTAACAATACCCTCGACTATCTCCCTCACTAATTTGACTAAAAGGAGTTATCAATTTCATAATAATGCAAAACCCTAATTTCACAGTAAGGTGAATAATAGGTAATATGATACATAGTCAAACTTATGTAGTCAACATTCGAATTTGGAACCCAATTTTATACCATAAATACATTTGACATCATGAAGCTTCCTTTAAAACTTCATTCTAATTGGATATATCATTTGGGAGATACACACTTTTGAAATTATTATATGTAATATCTTTTATGTAATCCTATGACCTAAGTTTTGGGTGATTTGATCAATTTTGTGAAAAATAATGTCACACACACACTTTATCAATTGGGTGTGAAACTTAATGGGATAATGCATCGTGGTTGTTTAATCAGCCAATCGCGGATCAAGGGGGGTCTGATAATGGAGGCTCTATCATCTATCTCCTTCCTTATCTGGATCATCCACAAACAGGTCTGCAACCAAGTCGACCATCCTTGTGCCTATCCTAGCCACCATCTCACTTCTAGCAGGATGTTTCTTTCTCCCTCACCAGTGCGAGTTCAATGGCCCGCACCACGTGGTCCTTTACCCTTGGATCAGGGGAGAATGAACTCCCATTATCTCGTGCCTCTTGCTGACCAAGGACTCCAAATTAGGGCTTCTCCTTCTACACCTCCACTCACCTACCTAAAGACACCAAAAGCCCTACCATCCCTCATTTTATCATGCCCAACTTTCAATGATCGAGAAACACCTCATACGCCCCTCACCACCACCATCACTCTCAACGTCTAGAACCATCATCGCCCGGCTACCCCAAAGCACCCTGCACCAAATCCATCTCTCCATCACCTTCGTCACACCTCTGGGATGCTCCACGGCAATACCCAGTGATCCCAGTCATCTCGTATCCCTAAAACCTCCCTGCTTTGACAACCTCTCAATCCACGGTGGTGGCACAGAACCCCAAAGGGAGCTACACCCACCTAGCTAGCCACACGGATGTGGAAGCACACCACAAAGGTGGTGGTTCACTCTTTAGACCCTGATCTTGGAAGTAGAAGCCTTGCCACCTTGCTAAAGTTGTGAAGAGATGCTAAAGAGCTAGGAAAAGGTTTCTGGCATGGACTAGGTGAGCCAATCATCTTGTGCCACCTCAATGCCAACTAGGCTAAAGGCAACCAACCAGAGGATGCCACATCAATCGTGGATCACAGGCTAGAGAGGAATTGCAAGGAGGTACTCGCCTGATTGGGCCAATCACAAGCCTCCACGTAAGCATATTTCATCCTTTTTCTCTATTTTTTAATAGAAAACACTTTAGCTTAGAAAACCCCTAGAAAATGCAAGGAGTGTCGAAAAATAGCAATATTATATATCAAAATTATCAGAAAAATATGAGGAATCGAATGGAATTATTTTCATTACTTGATTCATTACTCTCTTCCAAAAATATTAGTGTATAGCCTAATGATTACATATATGTCATTTAATGTGCAATAATGGACATTATTAGATACAACCTGGCCTATTGTGATAATCAAACCCTAATAGGGTCCTTGACCCTTACATGTCAGGAAACCCTAGTCAAGTAGGGATAGCTAACTCAAGATCATATAAAATCTAATTTTAAGTTTCTCTCTCTATTTGTGTACTTTCATGCATTTAATTGCCAAACCCTAACTATGTCATGACCCATTTATGATCATGATCGACCCAAAAACCCTAGATCCAACCTTGAGCCCCTAGGATCATGTGAATCCAAAAAGGAAACCATTAATGATCTAAACCTCTATAGAAACTGTAAAAATGAATGTTTCTTTCTTATATTATATGGGCATCATCACTTAGATGAAACCCTAATTTTGAGATCTAGTATTGTGACTCCAAAATAAGATAAAAGTCAAAGATAATCCGTGATCTAATCATAGGATGATGAAAATTACCCTAATTAGAGATCAAACCTTAATAACCCAAAAACCCTAATATTAGATGATGAGAACCCATAATGACATTAGATCTTATTTCTCATTCAGGGTGATCTACTCTCTTAATGTAGACTTGTTGAAATCTAGATCTGACATTCAAGGTAAGTGGATATAATTATATGACTAGTTTTGCTGGATGATATAATTATGAGTACTTGGTTGTATTTAGTTGTATAATCTTGCATGGATGTATATCTATACACATTGATACTTTTAATTCTTGAACACTAAGTAAAGAAAATGGAATGTAGATTGATGGTGTTCATTAATGCCCCTATTAGAGAGGGAAAATATTAATGTTGGCTAGCACCTCTGTAATGGTACATGGTATGCGGGGATATCCCTAATGGTACAAGGTATGTGGGGAATGGGCCCAATAATATACATGTTAATTGTGCTAAACCCACCATAGTAATACACGTCCATTGAAATATGATTAATAACTTGGTTTTACCTAATTTTCCACCTTAAATAACGTTTTCATTTCTTTTCTTATTTCTTCTTTATTTTAAATATGCCAGCATAGTATTGTATCTTTCAACCACGTACCAACTTTATGTTGATCATCTATTTCTCATATTTTCTAGGTACAAGGAACAAGTAACACATCTCAAAGTACCTGAAGATATTAAATAATGATCATGGAGGATGGTTAGCTAGATGGTTGCCTCTCATCTTATTTTCTATTTAGTTAGTTGTTTCATTTCATTAGATGATGTGTAGGGTGTCAATGACCTATGTATTTTATTTCCTTGAGAATTTATCTTTTCTTCCAGTGAATAATGTAATATGACCTTTTATCCTTATGAATGATGGTTATGTGGCTACATAAATGATGTAATATGACCTTTTATCCTTTGACATCTTATAGATATGAGTGCACACATATCTAAGGAATGTCATTATGGAAGTATATAGGATTTGGGGTATTCACAATATCCATCTTTAGATCTAGAAAATAAAGACCATAAGACATTTTACAACTGCCACAAAAGATCCCATCTTTAGAAATAGAACATTGACCATTCTTAACATGAAATTCATATGCATCATTGTCCATACAAGATACATAAATGGTATTTCTATTTATGGTAGGTACAATACCAGTTTAATAACTCTATTACAAGCTATGTGGGTAGAAACCAATTATAGGTTCCAACTACATTGGTAACAAGTCTTACTCCATTTGTGACTCATAGTTCAACCTCGCCCTTTACCAAAGGCGTACTTCTTTTTAGATCCTACTTATTTGAGCAAATGTGAGATCCACATTTGGTATCAAGTACCCAAGATGAAGAGGTGGATAAGTTTATCTCAATAACATATATACCTAAAGTGGAGATCGTTATCCCCGTCTTCTTCTTCCTAAATGCCTTCAAGTACAAAGGACATATTTCTCTTGTACTTTTCTTTCTCCTTATCTTGAGTGTTGAAGATTTGGATTTGGGCTTAGACTCAGAACTCCTCATGGCCTTGGTTTCATCCTTGGACTCACTTCGCTGATCACCATCACATATTTGTCCTTCTTCATTCTTGCTTTGGCATTCATCAACATGCTAAGCAAATATGATAGCAATATGGCCCTATTATTCAAGTGATAGCATTCAATAAAATGGCTATACGATTTAGACAATGATTGGAGAATCATATATGTGGCCAACTCTCAGATCAAAGAGAATCTTATTTCTTCTAGATGTTCCATATGTCCAATCATATTGAGCACATGTGTCTCTACTGAGTATCCCTCTATCATATTATACTCAAAGAACGCTTTTGAGATACTATACCTTTCTTGCTTTGTGTGATTATGGTTCAAGTTCTTAAGACGTGTTACCATCTCAAGTATCCCCATGTCTTCACAGTGCTCATGCAACTCATAGTTCATGCATCTTATCATAAGGTGCTTTATCTCCAAAGCATCATTGGCATGCTTCCAGTAAGAATTCACTTCATCCCTAGGTGCACCAGGAGTAGATATTTCTGGCACTGGTGTTTCTAGGACATAGAGCTAGTGCTCTTCATTAAGAACCCTTCTCAAATTTAAAAATCAGTTGTGGAAATTTGTCATGTTAAGTCTATCGTTCCTAAGGACCAATCACAATTATGATTTTATTGTTGTTTGATTCTACAAGAGAACAAATTTGCATTTTATCAAAACCCTTTTGATTTGATTTGAAAGATTAATGAAAGTAAACTAGGTCTTTATTAATTATTTCTCCCTCTATTTTATTCAAATTAATATTCCTCACATATCAATTCAGAAGATTGCAGCTCCAACCTTCTAGTGAACCAAGATCAAAAATAATTCACCAATTACCCAAAAATCCAATGTTCATAGTCAATTATTAAGGTAGGCAACTTTTGCAAATTGTATCATATGCAATTCTTGGATAGATGATATGTGCAACACTTTGCCATAGTCATTTGCATGCCACTAGTGCTTAATATCATTTAAGAAATAGTTAAACCTGACCCAAATGCCAACACAATATTAATTCACCCCGCTTAGTAGGCTCACATTATTACCATCACACTTCCACGAGATAGATAGTGCACCACTCTTAGGGTGCCCACGCTTAGTCAATCAAGATTTTCATATCTGCTGCTAATGGAAAGCATCTTAGACTTAATATATTATTTGAGGGAGTTTGTATCCAATCACCACATATATATAGTATGTATCATATACATAATATATCCCACAACAAAAACATGCAATAAAACAAAAAGTGATGGTTATGGACATTCTAATGTTATTCCTTGGAGTAATAAGGAATTACCACAACCTAGGGTCTGCATCTCATGTAGTAACTTGTTGTTGATGAATATTGGTGGTTTCCAATCTGGGTTGATCGACTCAACCCTTGAACTGATTGGCTCACCTCCTGGACGGTTGGTTGGTCACCTCCCCAGACGTCTGGACTCCAATCCACCATCTTTTGGGTCCTCCAGTTGAACGGTTGGGCCTCCAGTCGATCACTCCTCGTTGGTCCTCTAGCTTAATGGCTCGTCTTCTTCATCGTAACAACAAATTAAACTATCCTAATATTACATGATTAATGAGAAACCTCACGTTACATTCAAGGGGAGCAAAGGTAGGAGAGAGTAATCATTTGACAATCGAAAAATAAGATAGAGGCTCACTATGCAAACCGAGATAGAATATGAAATAAACACACAACCATCATGTGCTAGATAATTACGGTTATTGGCCATAACCACGCTACACATCCAAAATCAAAATTACCTTTTAGAGCAATACATGTAAGTTTCATATATATATATATATATATATATATATATATATATATATATATATATATATATATATATATATATATATATATCTGTGTGTGGGGGGGGTGTTCATTCAATACCCATGCAGGTAGCCTGGAGTTCGCTACCCGTCAGCCAAAAAAGTAACTATATGGTCAGAAAAGTAACTCAGTGGACAAAAAAGTAACTACGATGATAAAAAAAAGTAACTATATGACTAAAAAAGTAAATCTGGCAGAATATACAACAAATATATATATAATCATATTTTTGAATCTACTTTTACAAATGTAACTATCTATGCAGAAAAGTAACAGTTTGTAAGGTAAAGTAACCCTATACTTGTCAAAAGTAAGAAACTCAAAAAAAAAGTAACTAAAATAGGGGGTGGGTAGCTACCCACACGGGTATTGGATACAGACCCATATATATAGAGAGAGAGTCAGGCTAGAATACACTCGAGTGTACAAATCACACGAATACACTCAAGTGTGTTTGCATATCAAGACTATTTTTAGCAAAATGTAAACCATTGATCTTCACCATCATACTATAACTAGGCTACATACAAAGTTTGAGCCCATTTGGATGAGTGTAAGTCACTCATCCAAGGGCAACAAACTTGACGTGCAAAACTAATTCGAAATGCATAATATTTGCGGTCTTTATAACATGACCTATAAATGTCAAAATGTGCTCAAATTTTGTGTATGAGCTATTCACAACACGTTTAAGAAGATCAATGGATTATATTTTTGAAAAAAATATTGCATCATGAAAACTACTTGAGTGTATTCTGCTCTGAACACACTCGGGTGTATTCTAGCCTGACTATATATATATTTATTTATTTATTTATTTATTTATATATATAATTTTGGGATTATATGTGATATTTGATCAGACATTAATATTTGCATTTTATGCAATAAATAAATGATAAAACCAAAAATATGATTATATTGATTACTCTAAAATATAGTAAATTGACGTGGCTCTGATACCATTGTAGGGAAACATGACATCAGATAGGCAGTGGAAAAAAAATTACTACCATATTCCTCACTAAACCAATAGATCACATCAATAACTATATAATGGAAAGGATGGTTTCAAGTATATACCTGGTCCTGGAGCAAGTCCAGTGACAATCTCTTCATCGTTGTTGTCATGCAACTATCTTCTAGTTGTACTCGGACAACATCTACAACAACTCCTTGTATCCACCACAGACAGTAGGCTGATGTTGCCCTCCTAGTGGCAGGAAATAACCTTCACACCTCTATGGAATTCCACATAGGCTGCCTAGAACTCCTATCATTCTACTATAAAAGATAGGAAGGAGTTGTCCCTCCTGTTGGTATACTATTCACGAACTTGCTCAACCCACAATTGTTCTCCCTTGCTATCCCTTCCTTTAGCGGGTAGGACTTGCTCAGCCTCTCTATTGATTACCACAACCAGAGAGAACAACCATTGTTGTAGGCATTTGAGATGTGTCTCTAGGAAGCCCCTAGTACCCCTCTATTTATAGGAGGGTTAGGGTCAGGGTTCCCAGTCAGTGCGGGATAGGAAGATACCAGAATCTCAAGACTTTATGCAACCTGTGAATGACAAAATGGTTAGTTTGCTAAGCAAATGGATTGGTTCATCCAGTGAACCGGTCATTTTGTCATGATTCCCAATCACATATGAATTGAAAACTCTAATCCGATTAACGCATGACATGAAATCGTCACTAATCCTTGATGCAATCGAGTTGCTTCACGAACAAGCATCTCATCACATGAGTCGATTGTTTGGTGGCATGAACTGGTCTGTTCACTCAATGAACCGGTCATTTGGTGACATGAACCGATCAGTTCGCTCCTCGACTCATCCAAAATTCATCCAATTAAATACTCAATCAACCTAAAACTTCAACCGATCATTTCACCACATGAACCAATTAGTTGGAATTCTAGTTAGTCAATTGATTTTAAAGTGAATACCTAAACACTTTAGTAATCAATTTAATTATCATTCATGATCAAAACTCCTCTTCCACGGTATCCTATTTTTGTGACCCTATAGGTCCCATATTATGTTAGTAGTGAATGTATATAACCAATAATGACATCACAAGTAAAGAGTGACGTCTAGTCACACATTATTGCTACCCAAGTAAATGGAAAGTTGGAGAACAACTTCAACCTACAATCTATCATTGGTGTTACAATGTTTGTATAATCCCTTTGTTACTAATATCCAGATTGAACTCGAGGCATGAAGTAGTCATCCTCTTCAAAATTGAATCTTTATTCCTTGAACCACAATAGACTATATGAGTTATATGTAAGCTCAATATCACATATTGACTAACATATGCATAGCCATGCATTTCTTAGTCTCGCTAATCAAGTGTCCAGGATATCACACTCCAGGAGGAGGGACAACTCCCATCTACATCACTCACAGTCATCCCCATGTGTTACAGTGCACCCAATAATCACCTTTATGGCAACCCTTATTCAAGATCATGGTGGATGATGTCAGTGTATACCGAATGACATGTGATGAGTGTAGTGACTTTAGGTCTAAGAACCACAATCACCACCAACACAATAAGAGATGATTCTAACTACCAATTAAGGTTTGCATGTATCACTCTTATGGTGGGTCTATCATATACACTACTCTCTAACAAGTATCAATGTGCTTGGTATGATATCACATATCATGACTGATGAGATTATGCCATCAACCAACATCCTCTAGTCTTATGTGTTATGGTTATTTGTCACCCTTCCACAATAACATCTAACTCGGCCATAATAAGAATGTATATACTCTAAATATGCATATGATCTCATTGTTCAAGTCACACACTTGAAGATATATGTTATTGAGCAATATCATTCTCTAGACATTTATTATGCTATTTATTATCTATAACTGTATAAAATAGAATAAGTTGGAAGCTTGCCTTTATTATTAATCAAATCATTTACAAGTTATGCCATTACAATCATCATATGATTGGCTCTTTGGGCATACATACCAATAGACTCCCACTTGCACTTAGAGCCAATCACCCATGACTTTCATTCCAAGTGATCTAACATGACCATCAAGTTTATTCTGTGAAAGTGCTTTTTTAAGGGGTCAGCAACATTGTTCTCAGTTGGTGCAAATCTTCACATCTCGTCGATGTGCAATCACTCATATGAGATGGAAATTCCTTTGTATATTCTAGGAATGCTGATGTGATTTGGGTACCTTAGCTTGTGCAATAGCTCCATTGTTGTCATAATATAGCTCAATTGCGTCGTTGATGCTTGGAACTACCCCAAGTTCAGAGATGAACTTCTTGATCCAAACAACCTCCTTTACTACATTCGATGTAGTAATATACTCATCCTCTGTTGTAGAATCGGAAAATGTCTCTTGTTTGGAACTCTTCCCGCTCACAGCTCATTTGTTGAGGCAAAACATGAGTCCTAATTGTGATTTGTAATAATCTTTGTCAATTTGGAAGATTTTATCGGTGTAACCCTTTACTACCAACTCTTTCTCTCCATCATATATGAGGAACTGACCCTTAGTTCTTCTCACGAATACATATAACATAAATACTAAAAGACTAAACTCAACAACTCAAACAAAACATATCCTTGGAATTTTTGTCCAGGGCACATAAATGAGAATTTCATATCTAGACTCCATAAAGATGGTTGTCAGGATGCTTTTGATTTTGAATCAATAGAGACATGGGATCTTGTCTGTTAGGAAAGATGACTAAGACCCCTTCACTGGAAATAGTGAGAGGGCTAGCCACCTATTCGGACTCATACATACTGATGTATGCAGGTCTTTTAGAAAAACTTCTAGAGGTGGGTATCAATACTTCATTACCTTTATTGATGACTTCAGTAGGTACGATTACATTTACTTAATGAAACATAAGTCAGAAACTCTTGAAAAGTTCAAGAAGTTTATGAATGAAGTATAAAACCCACTTGAGAATATTAAGGCACTTCATTCTGATCGAGGTGGAGAATACTTAAGCCAAAAGTTTGAGAACCTTCTATGAGCCCGTGGTATTGTATCACAGTGGACTCCACCTGGAACACCACAACATAATGGTGTATCAGAAAGAAGGAATCACACATTGCTCAATATGGTGTGATCAATGATGAGTATAGCTAAACTTCTGACTACCTTCTAGGGTTATGCTCTTGAAACTACCACGTTTACACTAAACTCAGTTCCATCTAAATCAGTTCAAAAGACACCATATGAGATACGGTATGGGAAGCCTCCCAATGTGTCTTTTATGAGGATTTGGAGATGTGAAGCTTATGTAAAGAAAATATTTCCTGAAAAGCTTGGTCCTAAATCTGATAAATGTTATTTTCTTAGATATCCTAAGGAGACTAAAGGATATTACTTTAATTCCCTATCTGAAAACAAAGTGTTTGTTGCAAGACATGCTACATTCTTAGAAAAGGAATTTATTTCCAAAGGAATCAGTGGGATGAAAGTGGAACTCGAAGAGGTTCTAGACCAATAAGAAAGCATTGAACCAATAGATGCACAAGAGGAACAAAGAGAATCACAAAGTGTTGTGGAATCTCAAATTCCTCAAGTAACATAGGGACCTCATAGATCTAGTAGGACACACCTTAAATGTGAAAGATTAGGATATATTATGATTTAGGAAGGCAATCAGTTGGGCATAGATAATGAGCCAACAACCTATCTAGAGTCTATAAAGGGACCAGAGTCTGAGAAATGGATTGAAGCCATGAGATATGCGATGGAATCCATGTACACCAACAAGGTATGGACCTTGGTGGATCAACCTGAAGGGGTAAAACCCATAGGGTGTAAATGGATCTTCAAGAAGAATATCGACATGGATGGTAAAGTTCAAACCTATAAGGCAAGTTTGGTTGCAAAGGATTTCAGACAAGTTTAAGGTATTGACCATGATGAAACCTTTCTCTAGTTTCCATGGTTAGGTCCATCAGGATCATGCTTGTTGTTGCAACTTATCATGACTATGAGATTTGGTAGATGGATGTTAAAATCACATTCCTTAACAAGAATATTCTTAAGGATGTATACATGACACAACATGAGGGTTGTATAAATATAAAAGATGCAAATAAGTATGTAAGCTACAAAGTTCGATCTATGAATTGAAGCAAGCATCTTAGAGTTGGAATCTTCATTTTGACAAGATAGTCAAAGGGTTTAGCTTTACTTAAAAGGAAGATGAATCATGTGTCTACAATAAGGTTAGTTGTAACGACCCTCAAATTTCTGTCCCAAAAAAAATCTTGATGTTTAATAAAGATGAAACCCTAAATTGAACGAATTTGCCTTACATTTGTTCATTTAAGTGGAGACATGCTTAAGTAGTATGCCAAAATGAGTTTAGACTACACCCAGATAGTATGTGAACCTTTAATTTGATTCATCAACACTTATTCACATCAGTGTCATTTAATGCACAAAAACCTAACCCTAATTATGCAATGGTGACTAGTTGAGACTGGATGATAGTTTGTAGCCACATATATGTATAATGTGTCCCACTAATTGGTATATGAGTAGATAATATAATAATAGAGCTTCCCTCAGAATTTGGTGATAAAATCCCTTTTCAGTGATTGTTAATGTATTAATTATCCTAAATAGCTAATGGTGTAAAACACCAATTTCCCTAACTCTTATCTGAAATCTAATTAGATATTTGAATTCCTCATGGTTGAATTATCTTGCCTACCAAATTTGGTTAGATTTAGATAATCCTAGATGCCTCAAATGCCATTAGGAAGAAATAGAAGATAATGACTTATCCTTGATTAATTAGCTTGATAATCTCAAGCGATTATCGTTTGATTTTTTCCTAAGTTTTGGGCTATAGGCATAGGCAGCCTGTCACGCAGAGCTAAGTGCACCCGACTCCTTTCTGGGCCGTCGGATGAGGATCTGATGGGAGGGGCTTTGTCCCCTACCTCTCGTAGATTACGCACAGAGAGAGGGAACATGGACCAGATTCCCTCCCCGATGATAACTCCCTCCCTCCTAAACCGCTCATTGTTATCTCGATGCCTATGATCTCGGGAGATCACCCCGATCCTAGTGAGCCCTAACTCACTCCATATAAGTGCCTATCATGAAATCGCCCAATTCTTCCTCCTCCCCAATCGACATCGCCACTCTCCCCTTGGCCGCGAGGGTCCATCAGACCAAGAGGAACTGACCCAGGAAGCTAGGGCGGCCCCTGATAAACCATCCCCATCCCCCAATTCTACTAGAGTCGATGCAAGGAACCGTCACAGATTCAATCTACCTCGGCGGCACCGACGAGCTAGAGCGTGAGCCTCCGACCATCCCAACGGAATTCGACCTCCAGTAAGCTTCTGCAGACTCCACTAGTGGTTTCCCTTATGCCTTTAGCCTACGTTCTTCACACATATGCTCCGCCCACGAACCCAATTTCAAACCATCAGAACGCAATCTCCACCTAGGTCAGTTGGTCACTACCAGGCCACTCCGGTAATGGTTTCTTCAGGATTTTGCTTCTCACACCTTCAGTGATAAGGCCGAAGCTTTTCATGCCCTGTGTTACTCTGACTTCTCATTGTTTGAACAAAACCCCTTTTTTCGGCTAGGCTCCCCTATTTTTAGCTACAACAGAAACGCAGAGAGGGAGGTCATAGACTCCATCATATACCCACAACGGATCTGTGAATACGTTGTCGATTGAGGAACGAGATGGATATTATGGCATTGTGTTTTTCTTTCTCTTAGTACTCATGCTTCTTCGGTCGATCGATGCTTCTATTGAGCACCATGCTATGCCATGGCCAAGAGGAGAAGCCAGACATTGTTTTGACCACTGTACCCCTCCTACATCTAGATATATGTCACGCCAATATGGGTAGTCTCGGGATTTCAGTAAGCTTTGATCATGTATACCCGAACGCCTAAGGTGTGTCTTTTTTACCAATATGCCCTGTCACACATCTATAGTTGTGCATGACAATGTAAGGGTAAAGAAGTCTTTGAGCATGTCAACTTACTAAAATTTCTAGATTTTCTCATAAATGTCTTAAATGATTTTTCCTCACCTCTGATTGGTCAGAATATATCTGGTAATTTCAAATTCATAGGAAATAATCTATAGCTCATAATGGGACGATCCATATATGGTTTTTGATCAGTTTTTCAAGATCTATCACATCCTAGTTTCAGACCCAGACTCCAGACCTAATTTCCAAATTTAATTAGAGAATCATACACCTATGTTAAGAAAATGTAATTAATTCATGAATATGTTATTCACAGGATATTAGGATTGATCATGACTTCATCCACTATTAGTATACCTCCTCAGGATCAGGTGAGTGGATCATGCACACTGAGTATAATTCTAGGGTTATGGGATTACATTATTTGTTTATTTCGTTATGATTATTCAATGATGTGCAACTATGATATTATTCAACTTATGCTTATGAAAATCATGAAAATGTTTTTTTTGGATAAGGAAAAATATTACTAACCACCAAAAAGAGTATAGGAGTATAACACTCCATATACTATACACGGTCACTTAAGACCCCACATCAGGATGACCTCAGGTTTAACCCAAGCAAGGGTACCCGGGTTCGCTTTACACAACAAGTTAAGATTCTGTACAAAAACATCAAAACATTGTACTCTGTCTCTCTCTTTTTTCCCATGCTTCCTAGTATTCCTCTCATACCAAATATGATAGATGATACCTGTCAGAATGAGCCCCACAAACCGCCTCATGTGGCTATCATATTTTGTCTGGTCCAAAATCCACATCATGCTATCATGAATATTCATAGGTGGGTTACCACCCCAATTAAATTTAAGGGAGCACCTAGTCCATAAATACTTGGTGTATCCGCAACCAAAGAAAAGATGATGATGTGATTCATCCTCCAGACGACACAGCAGACAGGCCGAGCTCTCCACGTAACCCCATCTACTAATTCTATCCAACGTACCCAGTCTACCAAGAATGGATTTGTACGAGCAAAAACTCCATTTTGGGCAGTGAGTCTTACTCCACAGCAGCTGGTCCCAGAAAACTTAAGGATGGTTCCAGTTTAACCTCCATGGTTCACCCATCGTAATCACAATCCAGTTCCCATTCGTCCAACTATAGTCATGTTTGCAGTTGTGCCAAGCAGAGCACATTCTTCTCCACACTCTAGAACAGTTAACCTGCTACTCCATTCCGTCTTCAATACTTCCGCCATACCTTCCTCTCATCCATCTTCTCCAAGGAGACTCAGTCTTCATCAAAAAATCAAACACTCTTCTGGCTGTGGCCTCTTCCTGTATGTCAGTCGGATCGATCAGCCCCAACCCCCCCATGCCGAGGTTGAGCGACCTCCAACCAAGCCACTGAGTGATGCCCACCGCTCCACAGGAAGCTAGCCATAACCGCATGACACTTCTCAAGGATGAAGTACAGAAAATCCACAAGCATGCACCAGTACCTGACCATACTGGTAAGCACCGACTTAATGAGCACGACTCTACCCACCATGGACACCTTCAGACCACTCCAATTCTCCACCTTCAAATGTAAATCATCCAAGCAGCTTTGAAAATCAGCACCCCTGCCAACACCACCTGAGATGGGAACTCCAAGGTACTTAGTAGGAAAGCACCCAAATTCCATTTGGACAACCTCCTTCAATCTCCCCCTTCTGGTATCACAAGACTTGGATAGGAAACACTTGGATTTTATATCACTAATGTGCAAACAAGTCAGATCTAAGAAATTATTTAAAATGGTTCTAATACCCCTGAAGATTTTGATATGGGCAACAAAAAAGAACATAAGATCATCAACAAATATCATATGGCTCATGACTTTGGTACCCTGGACCTTAAAAGGTTTGATCCTCCCTTTCTCTTCCGCCTTGCAAGTCAAAAAGGTCAGATTCTTCATGACTAACGTGAAAAGAAGAGGGGATAGAGGATCCCCCTGCCTAAGGCCATTCGACGCCCTAAACATGCCTTTGGGTATACCATTAACAAGAACTGAGAAGGAGGTAGTCTGAATACATTGTTGTAGAATGCTGATAAAATGACTGGAGAACCCCAACATCACCATGGAACTCCACAATCCCTCCCAGGACACATGATCGTAAGCTTTAGACAGATCAATCTTTAAACAAGCCTTCTTGGAGCTGCCTTTAATCTGGAAATCTCTAAGAAACTCGGTAGCAAGTAGGACATTATTGGATATAACACGACCTTTTACAAAAGCACTCTGGTGAGGAGAAATAATCCCAGGTAAAATAACTTTCAATCTGTGAGCCAGTAACTTGGAAATAATCTTATAGGTCACCGAGCAGTAAGCAATCGGTTGGTAATCATTCATCATAGCAGCCCCCGACTTCTTAGGAATCAACCTTATGAAAGCATGATTAACTTGGCGGACCATCCGAACACCAACAAGAAACCATCTAACCACATTACAAATGTCCCTGCCCATAATGTGCCAGCAACTCTGAAAGAATTTAGCATTAAAACCATCAGGTCCCGGACTCTTGGAAGCACCAATAGAGAAAGTAGATTCTTTTATTTCTTCGTCCGTTTCCCTCTTAGTCAAATCAAAGTTCATAACATCATTAACCCTTCTATCCAAATGCGACACCTTATTCAAAGTAAACTCGACCTCTTGGTTGTATAACTTCGTGAAGAAGCTCACCGCCATGTCCTCGACTTTAGAAACTTCATCAACAAGTTCCCCTTTCTCATCAACCAGATTATGAATGTGGTCCTTTATGTTATTTCTCTTCACAGCAGCATGATAAATTTTCAAGTTGCAATCTCCATCTCTCAGCCACTTGAGCCTGCTTCTTTGCCATCCAGCAATTTCATTCGCCTTCTCCAACTATAAGACTCTAATACTAGCATTAGTCTCCTCTTCCATACAGCAGTGGTCCTCCGGATTAAATCTGAGATTATACGCCTTCTCATCAAACACCTCTCTCACTTTTTTAATAAGATTAGGCAAGTCCACCAAGCATCTAGACCAGGCCTTAAGAGCACCTTTGACCTTCTTGAGTTTCTCCGCCACCACAAAAAGGGGATTACCATCAACCCTCTCCACCCAAGCTTTTAAGACCACCCCCTCAAAAGAAGGCCAAGACAACCAATGATTAAGGAATCTGAAAGGTCGATTAGGTTGTATCTGTCTCGTAAGAATCATCTCCATCCAAGAATGGTCACTATTAGGGTGACCACCCAAAATAACAGCATCCTCAGGGAAAATGTCCAGTCAGGCTTCATTGACCAACCCACGGTCCAGATTGCTAGATATTCTTCTCACTGGTTTTCTATTATTATGCCAAGTGATAAGGCCACCACTCATGTTGAGTTCAAACAGACTAGCAACATCGACGGCATCATTGAATCTACTCAAAATAGATTCTGGTATAGGCAAGCCCCCCCTTTCTCCCTTGCCTTCCTAACTTGGTTGAAGTCCCCAACCACCATCTGAGGTAACACCTGATGCGTCGAGTCCACCAACGTATCCCACAGTCTTCTTCTGTCCATTTCAGAGTTAGAGCCATAAACAGCAGAAATCACACAATGGAAGCTGCCGGAGTTAATGCAACTCAGCGTAACAATTTGTTCACTCTCATGGATCATCTGTACATCCCACACCACCAGATTCCACCCAACAATAATTTTACCACCATCAATGCTATTTAAGTTAGAGTAGTACTACCATCCTCTCGGGAACAACCCCATCACTCTGTCAGCAACTTCTCGTCGAATTCTGGTTTCTAAACAAACCACCAGAGATGCATCTCTTTCCAGTATGATTTTCCTGAGGACTCTCTGCTTCCCTGGAAGTGAAGCTCCCCTCACGTTCCACACCATAAGGGTTATCGGGATTAAATGTCCATCCCCCCCATCACGGGGGGTTTTCCGCGTCCTCCATTCCTGCCTCTTCCTCTCTTCCGATTAACAGTATCACCTCCCCTACTGCTCCTCGTGTTGTTCTTATAGTTCCAGGGAGTAATTTCTTCCATGTCCTGATCCCTGAGCACCAGGAAAGGGTTCACCGAATCATCGAAGATCTCCTCCTCTGCCTGAACCTCATCCTGCAATGGTCCAATGTACACCTCCTCTACGTTCCCGACTCCATCACCCATCGATCCATTGACCTTTACCACTGTCCCCTCTACTGACCCACCACCCGTCTGGGCCACCAGTATGTCCTCCGGTATCTCAATCTCACCAGCCTCCTCAACACTAGCTTGTCTTCCGTCTGTCTCCTTCTGAACAATAACGGCAGCATCCACTGTGGGCATTTCCGGGAACACCCGAGCTTCATGATTAACCCCAATCTCCATCGTATCACCCCCATTCATCATTCTTTCCTTCTCCGGAATGGCCTTAGACGCCTGTTGTCGGACCATCGAGCTGCTCCTACGTTGGGCACCTCTGCTCCGGTACCAACCTCTGAAGGCGTGAGGATCAACTTGGGTCGTCTTGTTGGGGGGCACCAGGGTCACCCTATCTCCATGGCATTGTCTAGGGGAATGTCCAAACACCTTACATGTTCCGCACCTCTCCGGGAGAGTGTCATAGATCACCTTCACTTCCAGGGCTTTCCCATCCGGCATTGTTACCATCACCACCGGAGGTGGGTTTCTGCTGGCGTCGATCTCCACACAAATGTGCGCTGCTCCCATATATTTGCCTTTGCTCAGGAAGTCTATTACCTTCGGCTCCCCAACCCCATAGGCGATAATCGAGATCACTCTCCTGGTCCAGTGTTTATCAACTTCAGGCAAAGTGATCCACACCGGAGCAGTCGTGAGAGAGGCATACCTGAGATCAGCATCAGGAGACCACCTACGATACAGAACAAGTTTGTTGTCAAAGAACCAAGGGCCCTACTCCGGGGTAACCTCTATGTATTTCGCCGAGGCAAGACGAGCGAGGAATAGTCCTCACCCTTAGGCCTCCACGCTCTCAACATCCACCCGTAAAGCTGGTCCAGCCGATCAGCCCTAACAAGCACCTGAATGATGGCGGAAAACTTGTGAAACTCATCCATAGTTTTGACCATTGGTTCGGAGAACTCCATCCACGACCTTAAGTCCCCCTCTAAGAACATCGGGGTCCTCCTGTCCTCTGGTAGAAGAAGGGGTTTGAACCGCCCCTCGACCTCCATAGGTTTCGCCAAAAGCGCAGCCCAAGCACGCCCAACCGCCAAATCCACAGAAGGATCCAACACCCCTTCCAACTCCCCCGTCCTGCCCCCACCAAGGGTGGAGGATAGGGCGGCAGAACCCACCATGTCCGCGCCCGCCATCAAGCTCCGCGCCCGAACAAGAGATGGATCAGAGCCCCCGATCTTAGAAAGAGAATTTCATCACAAAAATCATGAAAATGTTATGAATTTATGTTTTCTACTATTTTGATGAATATGCATTCATTTGGAAACACTATTACCATGCTAATTGATCAAGAAATCATGATAACTATGTTCAAGTGTATTAAATCATGTATGTTGATATAGTCCTCTCAATCATGTTATGTGAGCCTTAATTGGCCTTATGAGCTCTGCGGGAGCATTATGTGAACCTTGACCGACCTTATGTGAACCTTGATGGCCTTATGAGCACTGTGGCTACAAATCAGGAGAGCGACTACATCAACTCAAGTAAAAACCTTATTATGAAATCATGTTAAGTTAATCATGTTCTCATGCAATCATGTTAATTATGTTACATAATTATATTCCAAGTTATTCCTCATGTTATTTCAATTATAAGCTATTTTCTTATATAACTACCCAGTGCCACTCACATAGTTTTACTTTGCCTTGCACGGGCTGGGGACGAGATGTCTGCAGACGAGGAGGAGGATAAAAAGTAGACTTTAGGGACGTCAGCTCAAGCTCAAGGATAGTTCATGAATTCTTCTTGGTGGGGTGCCATTCTAGATAGTTTTCTTTCCTTTTAGTTATGTTGTGGTGTAGTTTCATCCTTTGAACTCTTTTATGTTGGACTTAGAGTCTTTTGGTTATGGCTTGTAATAAGAAACTCTGGTGGATATTTCTTTTATTCTATGGATTTTGCTTGGTCAATGATATACGTTCACAATTTTTCATGATCTCCATTATGTTCAAATGCTTCCTCTATGGTTGTATTATTATTAGAAAGGAGGTCGTGACAAAATGGTATCAGAGAAATCCTAGAATGGCCACCGTAGTAGGATCTTATGTGTCACTCCATGTGCTTATCTAAGTCTCCTTTCCTATTCCATATAGCCCCTAAGCATCGCCCTGAGCATGACAAGTCACCCTCTCATTCTGGTGGAGAGAGTGATCATGACTTTGAGCATGAGGAGAACCCACATGGAGAAGATCCTCCCCTCTCATACAATATGTTGGTCAGAGCTTTATCTGATGCAATGGGAGGCCGTCATCAGAGGAGGAATGAAGTCACCTTAATAGACTTCCTCAAGGTGAAACCTGAGACGTTCACGGGAGAAGAAGTGATGGATGTTGTGGGTAAGGTTGAGGCCTGGATCCACAACCTGGAGCATTGCTTCCATGACTTGGACTGTTCTAAAGAGTCTCGTGTCAGGTTTGGGGCTCACATGCTTAGAGGACCAGCTCGTGTTTGGTGGGAGAACTTATGTGACGCCAGAGACCCAAATGAAGAGCTACTCTCATGGGAGGAGTTTGTAGAGGCTTTCAAGAGCCACTATGTGTCAGAAGTGATGATGGACAAGAAGGAGTTAGAGTTCCTTCACCTGCGACAACGTGGCGACATGACTGTCACACAGTACGCAATGAAGTTTTGTATTCTCCAGAAGTATGGGACCGAGATGACTGAGCTGAAATGAGTCAAGAAGTTCATTCAAGGTCTCAAGGATGATCTCAACTACTCACTCTCTGGACGAGGCCACAAGATGATGCAGGAAGCTCTAGATGCAACACTTGAGCTCGAGGATCACCCATGGAGGACTTGGAAGAAGAACTCCCACAATGGACATCGTCACCATCACGACCACAACAATCGAGACCGACACCACAATGACCATAAGAAGCGCAAGGCCCCTGAGGATCCCCCAGTGAGGGATGCATGCCCCAAGTGTGGCAAATCGCATGCAAGACCATGCAGGTTGAGCTTAGGTGTTTTCTTCTACTATGGAGGAGAAGGGCACTTGAATGACAAATGCCCTACATTAGCTGCAAAGAGAGGAGCATATCAGAATCCTAACCCAGGTCCCCCAGAGAAAAGGAAAGCTAGGGTTTTTGCTATTGTGGATGATGAAGGTAAGGTTTAGTTTTAAAATTACATTAGCAACTCATACACATATTAAGTTTTACCAGTCATGTTAGATATAATGCAAAAGTTATTATGATTATGCTTAGTGTTGACTTATGAAATATTATGATTAGACAATAAGTTAGGGTACATATATGTGAAATCCTAAGGTGGGTATTACCTTAAGATGACATGAAAATTTAGAGGACGAAATTTCTATAAGGTGGGTAGGTTGTAACGACCCTCAAATTTATGTCCCAAAAAAATTCTTGATGTTTAATAAATGTGAAACCCTAGATTGAATGAATTTACCTTACATTTGTTCATTTAAGTGGATACATGCTTAAGTAGTATGCCAAAATGAGTATAGACTACACTCATATAGTATGTGAACCTTTAATTTGATTCATCAACACTTACTCACATCAGTGTCATTTAATGCACAAAAACCTAACCCTAATTATGCAATGGTGACTAGTTGAGACTGGATGATAGTTTGTAGCCACATATATGTATAATGTGTCCCACTAATTGGTATATGAGTAGATAATATAATAATAGAGCTTCCCTCGGAATTCGGTGATAAAATCCCTTTTCAGTGATTGTTAATGTATTAATTACACTAAATATCTAATGGTGTAAAACACCTATTTCCCTAACTCTTATCCGAAATCTAATTAGATATTTGAATTCCCCATGGTTGAATTAGCTTTCCTACCAAATTTGGTTAGATTTGGATAATCCTAGATGCCTCAAATGCCATTAGGAAGAAATAGAAGATAATGACTTATCCTTGATTAATTAGCTTGATAATCGCAAGCGGTTATCGTTTGATTTTTTCCTAAGTTTTGGGCTTTAGGTGTAGGCATCCTATCATGTGGAGCTAAGTGCACCTGTCTCCTTTCTAGGCCGTCAGATGAGGATCTGACGGGAGGGGCTTCATCCCCTACCTCCCGCAGACTCCGCGCAGAGAGAGGGAATAGGGACTAGATTCCCTCCCCGATGATAACTCCCTCCCTCATAAACCGCTCACTGTTATCTCGACGCCTATGATCTCAGGAGATCACCACAATTCTAGTGAGCCCTAACTCGCTCCATATAAGCGCCTATCGTGAAATCACCCAATTCTTCCTCCTCCCCAGTCGACGGTGCCACTCTCCCCTTGGCTGCGAGGGCCCATCGGACCTAGTGAAACTGGCCCAGGAAGCTAGGGCGGCCCTCGATAAACCATCCCCGTCCACTGATTCCGCCAGAGCCGATGTGAGGAACCACCATGGATTCGATCTACCTTGGCGGTGATGACGATCTTGAGCGCGAGCCTCTGACCATCCCAGTGGAATTCAACCTCCAGTAAGCTTCCGCAGACTCCACTAGTGGTTTCCCTTATTCCTTTAGCATGTTCTCTTCACCCATATGCTCCACCCACGAACCCAGTTTCAGACCGTCAGAACACAGTCTCCGCCTAGGTCAGTTGGTCACTACCAGGCCACTCCGGTAATGGTTTCTTCAGGATTTTGCTTCTCACACCTTCAGTGAATCAGGCCGAAGCTATTCATGCCCTGCGTTACTCCGACTTCTCATTGTTTGACCGAAACCCCTTTTTTCGGCTCGGCTCCCCTATTTTTATCTACAGCAGAAACACAGAGAGGGAGGTCATAGACTCCATCGTATACCCACAACAGATCTGTGAATACGTCGTCGATTGAGGAATGAGACGGATAGTATGGCATTGTGTTTTTATTTCCCTTAGTACTCATGCTTCTTCGGTCAATCGATGCTTCCGTGGAGCACCTTGCTATGCCATGGCCAAGAGGAGAAGCCAGGCATTGTTTTGACCACCGTACCCCTCCTACATCTAGATATAGTGTCACGCCAGTATGGGTATTCTCGGGATTTCAGTAAACTTTGATCATGTATACCCGAGCGCCTAAGGTGTGTCTAAATGACCAATATGCCATGTCATGCATCTATAGTCGTGCATGACAATGTAAGGGTAAAGAAGTCTTTAAGCATGCCGACTTACTGAAATTTATGGATTTTCTCAGAAATGTCTTAAATGATTTTTCCTCATCTCTGATTGGTCAGAATATATCTGATCTTTACAAATTCATAGGAAATAATCTATAGCTCATATTGTAACATCCCTGACCTGGGTTATGAGTCAACCCTAGGTGTTTTGCCTAAATATGTAATTAAATCTTTGTGATTAACTCTGAGCATGTAATTAAGTTTCTCATAAATGTATATTTCAGTATTTACTCCTTTTTATTTAAAGTTGTAGCATTGTTTTGATATACAGGGACCTATGTGCAATTTACCCAGTTGAAAGGGTTAGCTTGCAATTTGCACATGATGAGATGTTCCTCTGATGTTGAGACATCATGAGAATCTCTTTGGCAAAGTTTGAGGGATTTCCCAAGCTAGAGCACCAAGGTGCAGCTGTGGAAGCAATCCCAGGGCTTGAAACCCTAATTTGGGGTAAAATGCAATTTACCCAAATAAAGGGATGCAATTTGTAAAGAATGTCATCTAAAGTATCTTTTTAGACTCTTGCCATCATTTAGAGAAGAAATGATGAGGAATTCACCTCAATTCAGTTATCAAGTTAAGAAATAGGCTTTGTGATTGAATAATTAGGGTATATGTGCAATATCCCTTTAAGTATGAACTTTATTATTAGATTGTTCTTCCTTGCCTTCTTTTCTATAACATTCAGATAAGGTTTGTCCTTAAATAAAGAGGAAGGGACGAGCAAGTAATAAAGGAAGGACTTAGTTGGAATTAAGGGAAACTTATGAACTAATGTTGAAAATCCTACCCCATGTATATAAGCCCTCCTTCCCTTAGTTGCAAGGGAACTCACCCTTCGTTCCTTTAATGTTTCATTTCACCAAAGACGACGAAGGACTGCCTTGGAGCTAAGGAGGACGACTAAGGGGTGCAAGGTAGGTTTAAACCCCTCTTCTTGCCTAATTCCATGGTTAAAACTCGAATTCAAGGTCATCTTCATGGCTAACTCTTGAAACCCTACCTTTCTAGCCGTCTCTTTTCATCCTTCCTTGGAGTTTTCACCTTGGCCAACCTGTGGGAACTCAAGGACGCCATTAGAGCTTGGAGCTTGAAAGCTTGGAGCTCAAGAAGCAAGCTTTAGGCGGGTTTTATAACTCTAAACCCATGCTTTACTATGTGCATCTTTATATGCGATTTGATGATAGCTCTTAGTATTTCCCTACTTTTCCCTGCTATTTTGCAAGAAAACCCGTGGGATATCTGTACTGTTCTTGAGCTAGAAGATGAAGGCGTGATTTCCAAGAAAAACCCACCGCTTTTCTTTTCCTTAAACGGTCCTAACAGTTTGCTCTCTCGGACTCAAGACCGCGAGGTGAGCAAATGGTCTCGAGACCGCGACAGGGCAAACGGTCTCAAGACCGTTTGTCCCCGTTGACCGAGCGTGGACCGTATAAAAAATCTGTTCCTAATTATATAGGCTAATTACCCTCAAAATTTGGGAGACTAACTTCAAAGGAATCGGGAGATATGACCTTTTGAAGTCACAATTTTAAATGAATTAATTGCTGATTTTCAAACGGTCTGAAATTGCCTTTTTGGGCAAACGGTCTCAAGACCGTGTAAGGTCGTTGACTAAGCGTTTACCGTATGAGATTACTGTTCAAAATTATGTTAATTAACAACTCACCAAGTTTGATGGTCTAATTCCAAACGGGCTAAGAGTTGAAGGGTGAATACTAGGGCTAACCCTAGATAAAATCAGTACTGAAATTATGGTGACCTAATTAGGGCTTTTAGGGTTGATTGACCTAAACGGTCTCAAGACCATTTGGGGGTCACCAAACGGTCTCAAGACCGCGAGGGCAATCAACCAAGACCGTTTGGAGGTCTGGGGTCAAGATTTGTTGACCCATTGAAGGTACAATTACACCAAGTTACATTGCAATTAAATATTGATATAATCATCAACTCAATTTATTCAACCTTGATGAATCTGCACTAGAATCCAAAAATTGGATGGGCAAACGGTCTCAAGACCGTTTGGAACTCATCCAAACGGTCTCAAGACCGAGAGGACAATCACCCAAGACCGTTTGAAGGTCTAGGGTTGAGTAATTTGACCAATTGAGGACCCAATTGCAAATAAGTTATCAATTTAATCAAAATTCTGTTTTGTGGTTCAATCATGGTTCAACCCCTATCAAATCACCTTATACTTTGATGAAATCTTGGGCAAACGGTCTTAAGACCATGTGGGGTCCACCCACATGACCTCAAGACCGTTTGGGCCAAGTTTGGGCCCAATTGGAGCTCAATTGAAGGGTTCAACCTTGTGTTGATGCACACTGTTGAGTGTTGATGGGTGAACATTGATAGACCCTAATTGAATCGATTTCAACCATAATTGGTTAACCATTATGGGTCAATTAAATGACCAAGTGATCAAGCATAATCTTAATTGACTCAATCCATAAGTGGTCAACATAGCTTTGACCATTTGAGGGCTTCAACATGGGTTGACATTATCGGTTGCATTTTTGAGCCTTGTTGAAGGACCAAGCGGCTGAGACCATGTGAGCCTCGCGGTCTCAAGACCGTGAGAGGGCTCGCGGTCTCAAGACCGTGAGGGGGCTCATGGTCTCAAGACCGAGAGGAGGCTTGTGGTCTCAAGACCGCGAAGGGCCTCGCGGTCCTGAGGTCAAAGAAGGGCAAACGGTCTTCACGACCCTCGCGGTCTCAACTCAAATTGGTCTTCGCGGTCTCAACTTTAACTTGAACCAATGAAAGGCTTCGCGGTCTTGAACCCTTGAAGAGGCTCGCGGTCTTGAAGCCTAAGGGGGCTCACGGTCTTGGAGTTAGAAAGAGGCTCGCGGTCTTGGAGGGTCAAAGAGGGCAAACGGTCAACACTTTCAACCGATCTCAATTCAATTAATGATTAATGATTGAAATTAACCAATGTGATTCAAGGTTGACATATTCAATCATTTGATGATGTAAATGGTTCAATGTTGCTCAAATCAAACCCTAATGATAATCAAAGATAAGTAAGGGGTTATTTGGCTAAGGGTTTTGACCATAATGATGGTCAATGGGGTAAATTACCCATATACCCCTGAAAGGTCAATTGAGTTATACCTTGCTCAATTCAAACCCTAATTACATGAGAATGATGTTTTTAGTCATAATGACTTTATCTAACTTGATCTAGTCTAATGTTATCATCAACCATTAGTATGATGAAAGAGAAAGTACTTCTAGAGAGAGAAAGTACCCTAGAGAGAGAAAGTAACTCTAATCACATAATGGTGATGTTTTTGGCTATGTTAGCCTATGATGACTCAATCCAACCTGTTTTAGAGTGATGTTGACATCACCTAACATTATGATGAGAGAGAAAGTACTTCTAGAGAGAGAAAGTACTTCTAGAGAGAGAAAGTACCCTTTTTAAGTGGAAACTCAAGTAAAGCATCTCCAATACACATAAGTGAGCATAATTAGGGTATGATCCACCTGTGTGAGATCATAGAAACCCTAATTATGATAAATGATGAACCTTTAACTAAACCAAGAACATCAATGAAGATGTTACTCATACATGATGATGTTATGAATTTAATTCACCTTGATGTGAATAGTAAACCCTAATTCAAGGGTAATGGCATGCTTTTGAGTATTAAACTCTATTTGATATGAATTAGAGATTTAACTCTTATGACAAGAGTAGGAAGTACATTCCTTATTGTTGCATTACCTTTATCAGATGTATTAACCATGCAGGTTCTGATATGAAGGTAATCATATCCAGGTATGGATGTTGATGTTATATTCATTAAAGGCATGTTGTTAGCCTTATGAATAAGTAAAGTAATCTGATGCCTTGCCAGTGGCATCCTATGCTGATACTGGGCTATGAGAGCCATGAATACCATCAAGGTCATACCTTAGAGATGACTTGTGATGAGGATAATGAGAAATGATGATTGATATGAGTTAGGCCTGTTACATTTAGTATTCTTCTTTTATAGCTACTATGCTATTGTTATTGTTTGCAGAACAATGTATGCTGTTAAAGAATACTGAATGTACCTAACTAATCAAGTATAATGTAGAGCCCTGATCATAGATCCATCATTGTCAGAAATTAAGTGATGGTGAAACAGGTTTTCCTCAGGGAACTCCTGGAGCACATACTTTTGAGTATGTGGGGTACATGGATGTGTAGAACCTTACATCCTAGTGTAGGAAAGTGATGTAGATGTGGAATCCATCCATCCTTCACTATAGTTCCATACCGTATCAGTGGTAGGTAAACATGAAACCTCTTGATGACGAAGAAAGCACAGATATCCGTATCAGTGGTAGGTAAATATGAAACCTCCTGATGACGAAGAGAGTACAGAACGCCACTGTGACTCTAGAATAGCGAAGGACCAGTTTACCCTGGTGAGCTATAGTAGTAGAGACACGAGATGTCCTACAGGTGATCCTCTTACTGACTGAGGAAGGTGAAGGTCATGAGAATCCGGCTCTCTTAATGACCTATGTATGATACTGATGCGGCTTCTCAGCGATCAGTTGGAGTTTGAGTGGTAAGCCTCATCTCCACAGGGCATAATGTTGTTTGTAAATCATAATCAACCATGTAGTATAACTTGTTAGAGATGACTCCAAGTTAGTTGGTTGATGTTACATTGCAATAATGTTGATATTCTCCATATCTCCTAAATTGTAGAGATCTTGTTATAACTGCAACTGCTATAGAATGCTTTGAAGGCTTTACTGTTTAAGATATTCTTTGATGTTATAATAAAGCTTCTGGCGAAGAGTTATAACTCTCGCTGGGACAATTATGTATAATTGTCTCACCCCGTAGACTTCAACTTTTTAGGTGGACGTCGGAGACGAAGGAACCAGCCTACAGGTGATCAGTCTCAACAGCAGCAGCACCAGGGGCAGCAGTAATCTCAGGTGGAGATTTGTCCTGCCATGTGGTGTAGTTAGAGTCAGTCCTATGTGTCCTCTGTACTCTCAGGTCTTGGAGTCTTGTGTTATGTGATCTTGAGATTTTGTATCTTGATGTATATAATTACTCAAGAAGTAATTATCCTGAGATGTAAACAATTACCTCTCTTTATGAAAGGAGTTTTTATGGATACAAGTTCTTATCTCAAAAATTTTTCATTTCCCGTGATTTTTGTCTTCCGCTGATTACCGTTTTGCTTCCGCTAAGTTTTAATCGTGTTTATGTCATGGTTTGGATATCAGAGCCCACAATTAGTGGTATCAGAGCTCCAGGTTCAGTCGAGTCTACAGAGGCATAGGACTTAGGATGTCAAGTCTACCTTTAGTACTCCTTCCTCATCTAATAGAATCTTCTGCTCCTCAGGAGAAGAAGATACATAAGAATGTCAGAACATCATGATGAGCACGTGGCAGAGAGTAGTGCTAGTGCACCTCGAGGCGGTGCAAGAGTTCCGAGAATAGAACAACCTGCACCTGAGTCGCCAAGAGAGCCACCCCAGTTCGACCCAGCTGACATGAGTGATCCAGCTGTACAGACGATGTTCGGGCAGTTTATGACTGCCATGACACATATAACCGATAGGATGCCCATTCCTGCACCTAGGGCACCTGCCCAGCCTGAAGTACAAGGTATTGGTAAGACATTCGAATGACTTCGTCGTGTCGGAGCTACCGAGTACTTCGAAACTGCCGACCCTGCAGATGCTGACTTATGGTTGACAGAGTTGGAGAAGGCTTTCAGGATTCTTATGATTCCGGAAGCTGAGAAGGTTAGACATGCTGTTTATCTTCTCAAAGGCAGTGCTGGTCACTGGTCGAACATGGAAGAGCAGAAGAGACCTGGAGTAGAGTTCTCATGGGAAGAGTTTCGTCGGGAATTTATCAATAGATATTTTCCAAAGACCTTCCTAGATGAGAAGATCTCTCAGTTTGAGAAACTAAGGCAGGGTATGATGAACATTAGTGAGTATGAAGCTAAGTTCATGGAGTTGCTGCGGTTCTGTCCGCACATGGCCGCTACGGATGAGGAAAGAATCAGAAGATTCGAGAAGGGTTTGAATTCTGATATGTCAACCCATGTGTCTGCCTTAGAAAACAGAGAGAGATTCTCTACCTTCGTTGAGTCAGTCCGAAGGATAGAGAGATCTGTGGTTGAGAAAAGACAAACCCATAAAAGATATCCCCAGTTCCAGGGTTCTTCATCTAGGGATCCCAAGAGACCTAGATTCTCTGCACCTAACCCTCCACCACCCAGATCAAGTTTTCAAACTCAATGGACACCAAGCAGAGGTAGAGGGCGGAGTCAACCGCTTCAAGGGACGCACAGTTCTGCATCAGTGTCAGTTACTGGACCACCCAGACCACAGCAACAGGAGAAGAGTTGCTACAACTGTGGTAAGATGGGACACTTGATGAAGGATTGCCGTTCTAGGGTTGTCGGTGTGACACAACAAACCCCGAGACAGAATCAACAGGGATCTCAGAACAGACAACACCAAGGAGCAGCTCGAGGACGTGGACAAGCGTCTCAAGCTGGATCATCAGCACCACCTCAACACCAGGCGACTGCGAGGTTCTATGCTATGAACCCACCTGAGGCAGTGGTCAATCCACGGGTAGTGGCAGGTCAGATGAAACTTTTATATTCTGATATGTCTATATCCTGTATTGTATCCGTTCTGATTGATCCGGGTGCTATGCACTCTTTCATCACTCGTGCAGCGATTCATAACTGCAATATGACTGTTAGTCATAGAGCAGATAGTTTGTTGTTGGAAACTCCGTTGAGTGGGTCTGCCGTTTTGCAGGAGATATGTTCTCCCTACATCCTCTTCTTTTCTGACCATCGCATTCAAGTGGATCTTATACCACTTGATATGCAGGGATTTGATATAATCCTCGGGATGGATACCTTAGAAAGGTATAGAGTTGTCTTGGATTGTGAGTCCAAGTTGGCTGTGTTTGCTGATGAAAGCAACACATGGATCTTTCAAGGTGAAAGAAAGATTCTGCCCACCTGTCTTGTATCAGCTATGGTTGCTGATAAGCTGTTGAGGCAAGGATGTTATGCATTCTTAGCCCATGTGGTAGATGTTACCAAGGAAAGTTCCAATCCTGCCGAAGTTCCCATAGTCAGGGAATTCGAAGATGTGTTTCCTGAAGAAATTCCTGGTATACCACCACCTCGGGAGATTGATTTTGAAATTAATCTGATTCCAGATACGAAACCCATAGCTCAAACTCCGTATAGAATGGCTCCTGCCGAGATGGCAGAACTCAAGAAACAGCTTCAAGAGCTACTTGAGAGAGGTTTTATCCGACCGAGTACTTCACCTTGGGGCGCTCCGGTCTTGTTTGTTAAAAAGAAAGATGGGTCAATGCGGTTGTGCATCGACTATAGACAACTCAATAAAGTGACAATAAAGAATAAGTATCCTCTGCCGAGGATTGATGATCTCTTTGACCAGTTGCGTGGTGCAACAGTGTTTTCAAAGATAGACTTGAGGTCTGGATATCACCAACTTCGTATTAAGGATAGTGACATATCCAAGTCTGCCTTTAGGACAAGATATGGTCACTATGAGTTCACGGTTATGTCGTTTGGACTAACCAATGCACCAGCTGCATTCATGGAACTCATGAATAGAGTTTTTCGACCTTTCCTTGATCAGTGTGTTGTCGTCTTCATAGATGACATACTGATTTATAGTAAGGATGCCCAGCAGCATGAGCAACATCTTCGCCAAGTTTTGACCTTGCTAAGAGAACATAAGCTGTACGCCAAGTTTAGCAAGTGTGAGTTCTGGCTGCCGGAGGTATCTTTTCTTGGACATGTAATATCCGCCTCGGGAATTCGTGTTGACCCTGCAAAGGTAGAATCTGTTCTACAATGGGAACAACCGAAGACACCGACGGAGATTCGAAGTTTCTTGGGGTTAGCTGGCTATTATCGAAGGTTCATTAAGAACTTTAGTTCTATAGCTTTACCTTTGACCAAGTTAACCCGGAAAGATGTTCCTTTTTCTTGGAGTGATAAGTGTCAACAATCTTTCCAGTTACTGAAGGAGAGGTTGACAAGTGCACCTGTATTAGTGCTACCTGAACAAGGAAAAGGATATGTAGTTTTCTGTGATGCTTCCAAAAATGGACTAGGATGTGTGTTGATGCAGGATAAACAAGTGATTTCTTTTGCTTCCCGACAGCTTAAGAAACACGAGGAGAATTATCCAACACACGATCTGGAGTTAGCAGCTGTGGTTCATGCTTTGAAGATCTGGAGACATTATCTCTACGGAGAGACATTCCAGATTTTCACAGACCACAAAAACCTTAAGTATATCTTCTCTCAGCATGAGCTCAACATGAGGCAACGTCGCTGGATGGAGTTAATCAAGGACTACGACTGTACAATTGATTACCATCCAGGTAAGGCCAATGTTGTTGCAGATGCCTTGAGTAGGAAATCAGCAACATCAACCATGAATAGAGCACAACTAAACTCTTTCGTATGCTCTAGGAGAGATATGCTTATCTCTTTAAGGCAAGACAATGTACAGTTGAAGGTGTCATTGCTAGCCGGTTTGTTAGCTGAGATGCATATTAAACCTACCCTAAGAGAGCAGATTAAAGAAGCACAGCTAGGTGATGCTGCAGTTCAACATATAAGATCTGAGTATGGAAATGAGAAGCAAGATGGTTTTCATGACTCAAAAGATCAAGTAGCTTGTTATAATGGAAGAATGATAGTGCCGGATGTGGACAACTTGAGGAAGTTAGTCCTGGAAGAAGCCCATTCTTCCATGTATGCTATGCATCCAGGGAGCACCAAGATGTATCGGAATTTGAAGGATCTGTATTGGTGGCCTGGGATGAAGAAGGACGTTGCAGAGTTTGTTCTGAGGTGTCCTGTGTGTCAGCAAATTAAAGCTGAACACCAGAAGCCTGTAGGGACAATGCAACCTTTACCCATATCACAGTGGAAGTGGGACCATGTGACCATGGACTTTGTTGTTGGCCTACCCAGGACAAGCAAAGGACATGATTCCATTTGGGTAATTGTTGATAGGTTGACTAAGACAACACATTTCTTACCTGTCAAAACAACCTATTCTGCTGAAAGGTTATCAGAGTTGTATGTTCAAGAGATAGTGCGTTTGCACGGAGTTCCTGTCACAATAGTTTCTGACAGAGGTCCTCAGTTTACAAGTCGTTTTTGGGAACAGTTGCACAGAGCCTTAGGCACCAAGCTAAGATTTAGTATGGCCTTTCATCCACAAACTGATGGACAGTCAGAAAGGACCATACAAACCTTAGAAGACCTGTTGCGAGCATGTGTTCTCCAGTTCACCGGAAGTTGGGATCTACACCTAAGCTTGATAGAGTTTGCCTATAACAATAGCTATCAGCATAGTATTGATATGGCACCTTATGAAGCCTTATATGGTAGACGTTGTAGATCACCCTTGTGTTGGTTTGAGACTGGTGAGCACCAGTTGTTAGGTCCTGACCTGGTGCAGCAAACCACAGAAAAGATTAAAGTTATACAACATAAGATTAAGACTGCTCAGGATAGGCAGAAATCTTATGCTGACAAACGTCGTAGACCCTTAGAGTTCCAGGTTGGAGACAGAGTGTATCTTAAGGTCTCACCTTGGAAAGGGGTCCTTCGTTTTGGAAGGAAGGGGAAGTTAGCTCCTAGATATATGGGGCCTTATCCAATCATTGAACGGATTGGAAAGGTAGCATATAAACTAGAGCTTCCCCCAGAATTACAGAGGTTACATCCTGTGTTTCACATTTCTATGTTGAAGAAATGTCACCCAGACACCGAGTCAGTTCTACAACCTATGGAGGTAGAATTGAATGATGACATATCCTATGAGGAGGGACCAGTGTCAATCCTTGATAAACGAATTAAAAAGTTAAAGAAGAAAGATATAAGTCTTGTGAAAGTCCTCTGGAACCATCGTGGTATTGAAGAAGCCACTTGGGAGTTAGAGGATGAGATGAGAAGGAAGTATCATGTCCTTTTCTCTTAGTATGTTTTATCGATTTCGGGGACGAAATCCTTGTAAGGGGTGGATAATTTGTAACATCCCTGACCTGGGTTATGAGTCAACCCTAGGTGTTTTGCCTAAATATGTAATTAAATCTTTGTGATTAACTCTGAGCATGTAATTAAGTTTCTCAGAAACGTATATTTCAGTATTTACTCCTTTTTATTTAAAGTTGTAGCATTGTTTTGATATACAGGGACCTATGTGCAATTTACCCAGTTGAAAGGGTTAGCTTGCAATTTGCACATGATGAGATGTTCCTCTGATGTTGAGACATCATGAGAATCTCTTTGGCAAAGTTTGAGGGATTTCCCAAGCTAGAGCACCAAGGTGCAGCTGTGGAAGCAATCCCAGGGCTTGAAACCCTAATTTGGGGTAAAATGCAATTTACCCAAATAAAGGGATGCAATTTGTAAAGAATGTCATCTAAAGTATCTTTTTAGACTCTTGCCATCATTTAGAGAAGAAATGATGAGGAATTCACCTCAATTCAGTTATCAAGTTAAGAAATAGGCTTTGTGATTGAATAATTAGGGTATATGTGCAATATCCCTTTAAGTATGAACTTTATTATTAGATTGTTCTTCCTTGCCTTCTTTTCTATAACATTCAGATAAGGTTTGTCCTTAAATAAAGAGGAAGGGACGAGCAAGTAATAAAGGAAGGACTTAGTTGGAATTAAGGGAAACTTATGAACTAATGTTGAAAATCCTACCCCATGTATATAAGCCCTCCTTCCCTTAGTTGCAAGGGAACTCACCCTTCGTTCCTTTACTGTTTCATTTCACCAAAGACGACCAAGGACTGCCTTGGAGCTAAGGAGGACGACTAAGGGGTGCAAGGTAGGTTTAAACCCCTCTTCTTGCCTAATTCCATGGTTAAAACTCGAATTCAAGGTCATCTTCATGGCTAACTCTTGAAACCCTACCTTTCTAGCCGTCTCTTTTCATCCTTGCTTGGAGTTTTCACCTTGGCCAACCTGTGGGAACTCAAGGACGCCATTAGAGCTTGGAGCTCAAGAAGCAAGCTTTAGGCGGGTTTTATAACTCTAAACCCATGCTTTACTATGTGCATCTTTATATGCGATTTGATGATAGCTCTTAGTATTTCCCTACTTTTCCCTGCTATTTTGCAAGCAAACCCGTGGGATATCTGTACTGTTCTTGAGCTAGAAGATGAAGGCGTGATTTCCAAGAAAAACCCACCGCTTTTCTTTTCCTTAAACGGTCCTAACAGTTTGCTCTCTCGGACTCAAGACCGCGAGGTGAGAAAACGGTCTCGAGACCGCGACAGGGCAAACGGTCTCAAGACCGTTTGGCCCCATTGACCGAGCGTGGACCGTATAAGAAATCTGTTCTTAATTAT
This sequence comes from Alisma plantago-aquatica, assembly GCA_963693085.1. Taxonomy (NCBI): domain Eukaryota; kingdom Viridiplantae; phylum Streptophyta; class Magnoliopsida; order Alismatales; family Alismataceae; genus Alisma; species Alisma plantago-aquatica. The sequence continues at coordinate 721,016,392 of OY856411.1, read as the reverse complement.
ATAGGCTAATTACCCTCAAAATTTGGGAGACTAACGCCAAAGGAATCGGGAGATATGACCTTTTTAAGTCACAATTTTAAATGAATTAATTGCTGATTTTCAAACGGTCTGAAATTGCCTTTTTGGGCAAACGGTCTCAAGACCGTGTAAGGTCGTTGACTAAGCATTGACCGTATGAGATTACTGTTCAAAATTATGTTAATTAACAACTCACCAAGTTTGATGGTCTAATTCCAAACGGTCTAAGAGTTGAAGGGTGAATACTAGGGCTAACCCTAGATAAAATCAGTACTGAAATTATGGTGACCTAATTAGGGCTTTTAGGGTTGATTGACCTAAACGGTCTCAAGACCGTTTGGGGGTCACCAAACGGTCTCAAGACCGCGAGGGCAATCAACCAAGACCGTTTGGAGGTCTGGGGTCAAGATTTGTTGACCCATTGAAGGTACAATTACACCAAGTTACATTGCAATTAAATATTGATATAATCATCAACTCAATTTATTCAACCTTGATGAATCTGCACTAGAATCCAAAAATTGGATGGGCAAACGGTCTCAAGACCGTTTGGAACTCATCAAAATGGTCTCAAGACCGAGAGGACAATCACCCAAGACCGTTTGAAGGTCTAGGGTTGAGTAATTTGACCAATTGAGGACCCAATTGCAAATAAGTTATCAATTTAATCAAAATTCTGTTTTGTGGTTCAATCATGGTTCAACCCCTATCAAATCACCTTATACTTTGATGAAATCTTGGGCAAACGGTCTTAAGACCATGTGGGGTCCACCCAAATGACCTCAAGACCGTTTGGGCCAAGTTTGGGCCCAATTGGAGCTCAATTGAAGGGTTCAACCTTGTGTTGATGCACACTGTTGAGTGTTGATGGGTGAACATTGATAGACCCTAATTGAATCGATTTCAACCATAATTGGTTAACCATTATGGGTCAATTAAATGACCAAGTGATCAAGCATAATCTTAATTGACTCAATCCATAAGTGGTCAACATATCTTTGACCATTTGAGGGCTTCAACATGGGTTGACATTATCGGTTGCATTTTTGAGCCTTGTTGAAGGACCAAGCGGCTGAGACCATGTGAGCCTCGCGGTCTCAAGACCGTGAGAGGGCTCGCGGTCTCAAGACCGTGAGGGGGCTCACGGTCTCAAGACCGAGAGGAGGCTCGCGGTCTCAAGACCGCGAAGGGCCTCGCGGTCCTGAGGTCAAAGAAGGGCAAACGGTCTTCACGACCCTCGCGGTCTCAACTCAAATTGGTCTTCGCGGTCTCAACTTTAACTTGAACCAATGAAAGGCTTCGCGGTCTTGAACCCTTGAAGAGGCTCGCGGTCTTGAAGCCTAAGGGGGCTCGCGGTCTTGGAGTTAGAAAGAGGCTCGCGGTCTTGGAGGGTCAAAGAGGGCAAACGGTCAACACTTTCAACTGATCTCAATTCAATTAATGATTAATGATTGAAATTAACCAATGTGATTCAAGGTTGACATATTCAATCATTTGATGATGTAAATGGTTCAATGTTGCTCAAATCAAACCCTAATGATAATCAAAGATAAGTAAGGGGTTATTTGGCTAAGGGTTTTGACCATAATGATGGTCAATGGGGTAAATTACCCATATACCCCTGAAAGGTCAATTGAGTTATACCTTGCTCAATTCAAACCCTAATTACATGAGAATGATGTTTTTAGTCATAATGACTTTATCTAACCTGATCTAGTCTAATGTTATCATCAACCATTAGTATGATGAAAGAGAAAGTACTTCTAGAGAGAGAAAGTACCCTAGAGAGAGAAAGTAACTCTAATCACATAATGGTGATGTTTTTGGCTATGTTAGCCTATGATGACTCAATCCAACCTGTTTTAGAGTGATGTTGACATCACCTAACATTATGATGAGAGAGAAAGTACTTCTAGAGAGAGAAAGTACTTCTAGAGAGAGAAAGTACCCTTTTTAAGTGGAAACTCAAGTAAAGCATCTCCAATACACATAAGTGAGCATAATTAGGGTATGATCCACCTGTGTGAGATCATAGAAACCCTAATTATGATAAATGATGAACCTTTAACTAAACCAAGAACATCAATGAAGATGTTACTCATACATGATGATGTTATGAGTTTAATTCACCTTGATGTGAATAGTAAACCCTAATTCAAGGGTAATGGCATGCTTTTTAGTATTAAACTCTATTTGATATGAATTAGAGATTTAACTCTTATGACAAGAGTAGGAAGTACATTCCTTATTGTTGCATTACCTTTATCAGATGTATTAACCATGCAGGTTCTGATATGAAGGTAATCATATCCAGGTATGGATGTTGATGTTATATTCATTAAAGGCATGTTGTTAGCCTTATGAATAAGTAAAGTAATCTGATGCCTTGCCAGTGGCATCCTATGCTGATACTGGGCTATGAGAGCCATGAATACCATCAAGGTCATACCTTAGAGATGACTTGTGATGAGGATAATGAGAAATGATGATTGATATGAGTTAGGCCTGTTACATTTAGTATTCTTCTTTTATAGCTACTATGCTATTGTTATTGTTTGCAGAACAATGTATGCTGTTAAAGAATACTGAATGTACCTAACTAATCAAGTATAATGTAGAGCCCTGATCATAGATCCATCATTGTCAGAAATTAAGTGATGGTGAAATAGGTTTTCCTCAGGGAACTCCTGGAGCACATACTTTTGAGTATGTGGGGTACATGGATGTGTAGAACCTTACATCCTAGTGTAGGAAAGTGATGTAGATGTGGAATCCATCCATCCTTCACTATAGTTCCATACCGTATCAGTGGTAGGTAAACATGAAACCTCCTGATGACGAAGAAAGCACAGATATCCGTATCAGTGGTAGGTAAATATGAAACCTCCTGATGACGAAGAGAGTACAGAACGCCACTGTGACTCTAGAATAGTGAAGGACCAGTTTACCCTGGTGAGCTATAGTAGTAGAGACACGAGATGTCCTACAGGTGATCCTCTTACTGACTGAGGAAGGTGAAGGTCATGAGAATCCGGCTCTCTTAATGACCTATGTATGATACTGATGCGGCTTCTCAGCGATCAGTTGGAGTTTGAGTGGTAAGCCTCATCTCCACAGGGCATAATGTTGTTTGTAAATCATAATCAACCATGTAGTATAACTTGTTAGAGATGACTCCAAGTTAGTTGGTTGATGTTACATTGCAATAATGTTGATATTCTCCATATCTCCTAAATTGTAGAGATCTTGTTATAACTGCAACTGCTATAGAATGCTTTGAAGGCTTTACTGTTTAAGATATTCTTTGATGTTATAATAAAGCTTCTGGCGAAGAGTTATAACTCTCGCTGGGACAATTATGTATAATTGTCTCACCCCGTAGACTTCAACTTTTTAGGTGGACGTCGGAGACGAAGGAACCAGCCTACAGGTGATCAGTCTCAACAGTAGCAGCACCAGGGGCAGCAGTAATCTCAGGTGGAGATTTGTCCTGCCATGTGGTGTAGTTAGAGTCAGTCCTATGTGTCCTCTGTACTCTCAGGTCTTGGAGTCTTGTGTTATGTGATCTTGAGATTTTGTATCTTGATGTATATAATTACTCAAGAAGTAATTATCCTGAGATGTAAACAATTACCTCTCTTTATGAAAGGAGTTTTTATGGATACAAGTTCTTATCTCGAAAAGTTTTAATTTCCCGTGATTTTTGTCTTCCGCTGATTACCGATTTGCTTCCGCTAAGTTTTAATCGTGTTTATGTCATGGTTTGGAGATCAGAGCCCACACATATGGGGATGATCCATTTATGGTTTTTGATCAGTTTTTCGACATCTATCGCTTGGTCCTAGTTTTAGACCTAGACTCCAGACCTAATTTCCAAATTTAATTAGAGAATCATACACCTATGTTAAGAAAATGTATTTAATTCATGAATATGTTATTCACAGGATATTAGGATTGATCAGGACTTCATCCACTGTTAGTATTCCTCCTCAGGATCAGGTGAGTGGATCATGCACACTGAGTATAATTCTAGGGTTATGGGTTTACATTATTTGTTTATTTCATTATGATTACTCAATGATGTGCAACTATGATATTATTCAACTTATGCTTATGAAAATCATGAAAATCCTATGAATTTACATTTTCTACTATTTGATGAATATGCGTTCATTTGGAAACACTATGAATCACTACCATGCTAATTGATCATGAAATCATGATAACTATGTTCAAGTGTATTAAATCATGTATGTTGATATAGTCCTCTCAATAATATTATGTGAGCCTTAATTGGCTGTATGAGCTCTGTGGGAGCATTATGTGAGCCTTGACCAGCCTTATGTGAGCCTTGATGGCCTTATGAGCACTGTGGGTGCAAATCAGGAGAGCGACTACATCAATTCAAGTAAAAACCATCTTATTATGAAATCATGTTAAGTTAATCATGTTCTCATGCAATCATGTTAATTATGTTACGTAATTATATTCCAAGTTATTACTCATGTTATTTCAATTATAAGCTATTTTATTATATAACTGCCCAGTGCCACTCACATAGTTTTACATTGCCTTGCATGGGCTGGGGACGAGATGTCCGTAGATGAGGAGGAGGAGGAGAAGTAGACTTTAGGGACATCAGCTCAAGCTCAAGGATAGTTCGTGAATTCTTCTTGGTGGGGTGCCATTCTAGATAGTTTTCTTTCCTTTTAATTATGTCATGGTGGAGTTTCATCCTTTGAACTCTTTTATGTTGGACTTATAGTCTTTTGTTTATGGCTTGTAATAAGGCACTCGGGTGGATATATCTTTTATTCTATGGATTTTGCTTGGTCAATGATATCAGTTCACGATTTGTCATGATCTCCATTATGTTCAAATGCTTTCTCTATGGTTGTATTATTATTAGAAAGGAGGTTGTGAAATTAGTCAGAGCATGATTATATTCCTCATATTGTATTAGATAACATACTATTGATGAGTAATGACATCCCTACTTTATAAAAGGTAAAGACATGGTTGGGAAATACATTTACTATGAAAGTCTTGGGAGATGCATGCTACATCTTGGGGATCAAGATCTATGAGATAGATCTAGAAGACATCTTGAACTAAGTCATAGCACATACATTGAAAATGTATTAAAGAGGTTTAGCATGGAGATCTCAAAGAGAGGAAATATGCTCATGTGTCATGGAGTTGCCATCTCTAAAGCTCAATGTCCAAGTTCTTCTGAAGAAAGAGAACGCATGAGTATGATACCATATGCATCAGCAATTGGATCCATAATGTATGCAATGTTGTGTACTCGTATGGATGTCTCATATGCCTTAAGCATTACGAGTAGGTATCAGTTAGATCTAGGTGATGATCACTGAGAAATCATGAAGAACATCTTTAGATCTAGAAAATAAAGACCATAAGGCATTGGGGAACTACCATAAAAGGTCTCATCTTTTGAAATAGAACATTAACCATTCTTAATATGAAATTCATATGCATACTTGTCCATACAAGATACATAAATGATGTTTCTATTTATGGAAGGTACATAATAGAAGTTCAATAAATCCATTACAAGCCATGTGGGAATAGATGAATTATAGGTTCCAAATCTAGTGGAAGCAACTCTTGCTCTATTTCCGACTTGCAATTCAACTCGCCCTTTCCCAAAGGCCTACTTCTTTGGGTATAAAAGATAGTAGATCTTGTGTATTTGAGCATATGTGAGATCCACATATGGTATTAAGTATCAAAGATAAGTTTATCTCAATAATGTATATACATGAAGTGTATATCTCTATCCCCATCTTCTTCTTCCTGAATACCTTCAAATACAAAGGAAAAAATCCTCTTGTACTTTCTTTCTCCTTATCTTGAGTGTTGAAGATCTGGATTTGGGGTTAGCCTCAGAATCTTCATGGCCTTTCTTTCATCCTCGGACTCAAATCTATTGATCACCATCACAGATTTGTCCTTCTTTATTCTTTCTTCAGCATTTATCAGCATGTCAAGCAAATATGACAATGGTCTAGCCCTATTATTCAAGTGATAGCACTTAATAAAATGGCTATATGATTCAGGCAATGATTGCATAATCATATATGTATCAAACTCTTGTCTCAAAGAGAATCACAGTTCTTCTAGTTTTTTCAAATGTCCAATCATATTGAACACATGGGTCTCTAATGAGTCTCCCTTTATCATCTTTCACTCAAAGAGCTCCTTTGCGATATTGTACCTTTCTTGCTTTGTGTGCTTATGGTTCAAGTGCTTAATATGTGTTACCATGTCAAGTCCCCATGTCTTCACACTGCTCATGCAACTCATAGTTCATGCAACTTATCATAAGGTGTTTTATCTCCAAGGCATTGTATGCATGCTTCCAATAGGCATCCATTTCAACCCTAGGTGCATTAGGAGCAGGTATTTCTTACATTGGTGTTTCTAGGACATAGAGCTTGTGCTCTTCATTGAAAACCCTTCTCAAATTCCAAAACTAATCGTGGAAATTTGTCCCATTAAGTTTGTCCTTCCTACAGACCAATCACAATAATGATTTGATTACGATTTGATTCTACATGAGAAAAATTTTGCATTTTATCAAAACCCTTTTGATTTGATTTGATTTGAAAGATTGATGATACTCAATTAGGTCTTTCATTATATATCACTCCCACTATTGTATTCAAATTGATAGCCCTCACATATTAATTAGGAAGATTGCAGCGTAAAACCTTCTAGTACACCAAGATCCAAAATAGTTCAATTATTACCCGATGAACTCTAGTGTCCATAGTGAATTATTAAGGTAGAAACTATTGCCAATTGCATCATATGCAATTATTGGATAGATGATATGCACAACACTCTGCCATAGTCATATGCACGCCCTGGTGCTTAATCTCATTAAGGACACATAGTTAAGCCTGACCCAAAAGCCAACACGATAAGAATGCACCCCATTTGGCATTCCCACATTATTACCATCACATTTCCATGAGATAGACATCACATCACCCTTGGGGTGCCCATACTTAGTCGATTAAGCTTTTCGGGTGTGCTTCTAATGGAAAGCATCTTAGACTTAATATATTACTTGAGGGAGTTTGTATTTATAAATACATATACTTTATCCAATCACCACATATATAGTATATATCATATACATGTTATATCCCACAACAAAAACATGCAATGAAACAAAAGGTGATGGTTGTCACCATTCTAATGTAATTCCTTGGAGCCACAAGGAACTACCACAACATAGGGTCTTCATCTCATGCAGTAACATGTTGTTGATGAAGCCAAGGTTGCCAATCTGGATTGATTGGCTTAACCCTTGGACCAATCAGCTCACCTCTTGGCCAGTCGGTTAGTCGCTTCCTTGGTTGTCTACACTCTAGTCCACCATCTTTTGGGTCCTCTAGTTGATTAGTTGGGCCTCCATTCGATTGGTCCTCCTTGGTCCTCTAACTTCGCGGCTCATCTTCTTCATTGTAATAAGAAATTAAATTATCCTAATATTACATGATTAATGAGAAACCTAGAGTTACATTCAAGGGGAGCAGAGGTAAGTGAGAGTAATCCTCTTACAATTGAAAGATAAGATAGAGGCTCGGTATGCAAACTGAGATAGAATAGAAGTAAACACACAACCACCATGCAAACATAATTAAGGTTATTGGCCATAATTGCACTACACATTCACAATCAAAACCAACCTTTAGGGCGACGCATGTAAATTGCATACACACACACATATATTTATATATATATATATATATATATATAATCATATATACATGAGTTTGGGATTATATGTGGTATTTTATTTGACATTAATATTTGCATCGTATGCAATAAATAAATGATAAAACCAAAAATCCGATAATATTGATTATCTTAAAATATAGTAAATTGATGTGGCTCTGATACAATTGTAGGGAAACATGACATCAGATAGGCAGTAGAAATAAAAAAAATTACTGTCATATACCCCATTAAACTAGTAGATCATGCAAATAACTGTATAATGGAAAGGATAGTTTTGAGGATATACTGGTCCTAGAGCAAGTCCAACGACAATCTCCTAGTCATTTTTGTCGTACAACTATCTTCTAGTTGCACTCAGATGACATCTGCAGTAGATCTTGGTCTCGACCACAGATAGTAGGTTGACGTTGTCCTCCTAGCGATAGGAAATGGCCTCCACACCTGTATGGAAGTCCACATGGACCACCTAGAACTCATGCCATTCTACTAGAATAGATAGGAAAGAGCTATCCCTCCCGTTGTTGTACTAGTCACCAACTTACTCTCCCACAATTATTCTCCCTTGATATCCCTCCCTTAAGTGGGTAGGACTTGCTCGGGATCGCTATTGATTATCACAACTAGAGAAGACAATAATTGACAGAGGCAATTGAGTTGTGTCTCTAGGAATCCCCCAACAATAGGAGGGTTAGGGTCAGGGTTCCCAGTCTGTGTAGGAGTGGAAGGGACCAAAATCTCATGAATTTTGCAACCTGCAAATGGAAAAATGCTCAGTTCACTGAGTGAGTCAATTGATTGGCATGCGAGTCGATCGGTTCACCCAGTGAACTGGCCGTTTTGTCATGTTTCCCAATCACATATGAATTTGAAACTCTAAATCCAATTAGTGCATGCCATGATGTCAACACTAATCCTTGATGCAATCAAGTTGCTTCACGAACCAAGCATCTCATCACATGAGTCGGTCGTTTGGCGATATGAACTGGTCTGTTCACTCAGTGAAGCAGTCGTTCTCTCCTTGACTCATCCATAATTTAGCCAATTCAATAATCAATCAACTTGACACTTCAACTGATCATTCCACCACATGAACCAATCAGTTGGGAGTCCAGTCAGTTAATTGATGTTAAAATTGAATACCTAAACACTTTCATAATTAAATATAATCAATGTAATTATCATTCATTATCAAAACTCCTTTTCTAGGTGTATCCTATGTGTGTGACCCTATAGGTCCCATATTATGTTGGCAATGAATGCATATAATCAATTATGACATCACAAGAAAAGAGTGATGTCTAGTCACACATCATTGCTACTCAAGTAAATGGAAACTTGGAGAACAACTTCAACCTACAATCTATCATTGTTGTTATAATTTTTTTATAATTCCTTTGTCACTAATATCTAGATTGGACTCAAGGCATAGGGTAGTCATCCTCTTCAACATTCAATCTTTGTTCCTTGAACCAGAGAAGACTGTATGAGATACGTGTATATCCATGTATTTCTCAATCTTGCTAATCAAGTGGTTAGGATATCATACTCCAATAGGAGGAACAAATCCCATCTACATCACTCACAATCATCCCCATGTGTCACAGTGAACCCAATCATCACCTTTATGGAAACCCTTATTTAGGGTCACGGTGGATGATGTCAAAGTATATTGAATGACATGTGATGAGTGTAGTGACTTCAGGTATAAGAACCACAATCACCACTAACACTAGAAGATATGATTTTGACTATCAATTATGGTTTCCATGTATCACTCTTATGGTGGGTCTATTCAATGCACTATTCTCAAACAAGTATCTAGGTGATTGGTTTGATATCACATATCATGACTGATTAGATTATGTCATCAACGAACACACACTCTAGTTTTATGTGTTATTGATGTCTATCATTCTTCCACAATAACATTTGACTAGGGACATAATAAGAATGTATATACTCTTAACATTCATATGATCTCATTGTCCAAGTCCCGCACTTGAAGACATAGTCATTGAGTAATATCATTTTCTAGACATTTATTATGTTACTTCATTATCTCATAACTGAATAATATAGAATAAATTGGAAGCTTGATTTTATTATTAATCAAATCATTTACAAGTTATGCCATTACAATCATCATATGATTGGCTCTCTGGGCATACCTACCAACAGTTATGGATAAATATAACTCATATACCTATACAAGAACAACATATCTTACTCCTTATTTGTTGATTTTTTGGTATTTGTTTATTCTTCAAACTCTAAAACCTTTAGATAACCTTGACAAACTTCTTTCCTTGTTTAGATAAGCTTTGTACTCAACTTTATCCAAATTAAAACATGAACTATACTATATAAGACATGTTGGTGCTAATAGTACTAGCTCAACCAAACTATCTTTGATTTGTACAACCCTTAGTTGTTTTTTCTATTTCCCCTGCCCATGGCTAGCTCCTGCCAGTCAATATCAAAGTAAGACGATGAAAATTGAGAATTTAGTCTTTGCAACAGAATGGAATTTAGGATTCCAAACCAAAACATAAGTTAGATCAAATTACCTTTGATTTAGTGACCTTATTGATCAATGTTAGATAGAATTCAAAAGGGAGATTCCTTTGTGGCCATCTTTGGGGAAAATTCCAAAACTCTTACAAATAGAAGAAGGTGATATATTTACTTTTTTCTGGTGTAGCCCTTCTCATATTAGTGTGTTAGTTAAGTCAAAAACCAAAGCGATTCATTATCCTCCTATTGATGCACTGGAATTCAATCCCCCAAACCCACCAGAAATATACTAACTTTCTTCTAGAGGAAATTTTAGATAAAGAAGTAATGTTTATCTCATCTGATGAGGTGAATGACTCCTGAATGTTCAAACACACTGAGCCAAATGGGGAATCCTTCCAACTTACGTAACTTCTAATAATATATCCAAAGGAGAAAGGATGAGTAAAGACAAATACATAATAATATGCAAGAAGGCATGCAGAAAATTGTTAAAATATCTTGTATAATGGTAAATTTCCTAGAACTATAATTGTCACGGGCAAATAAGGATGCAAAGTAGATTCATACATGTACTTGTGTATAGCATATTAAATGAAGGGAATAATCCATTGTGATTGTGTTCTTGATTAATTAGTAGTCCAGTATAACACAGTTGTGTTAAATCATGCCTACAATTCATGGGACTTTAGAATTTGAAACTTCGTGGCATAAAAGAATTAAGATAGTTTTTCTTTTGTTAAGTTCTTATGTATGATGAAGAATAGTAAATCATATTGTATAAGATGATAAAGTAAAAATAAAAAACTAGATGAGGGTGGAAAATCAAGATAGTATATCACAATATAAAGGAGGATTAATTTTTAGTAACTTAGCATGAGATAGAAACATTCTTGTTGTGTTTAAGATGGTTTATTACATTATGACTCTGCTTTGAAAGATAAACAAAGGAGGTTTCTAATAATAGTTATAGAGTAAACAACATTTTGTGAGTTAATATACATAAAGATAATCTTATTATATGATTCTTTTGTACTCATAAGTTTCAAGAAGAAACTCCATCAGGGAGAAAGTTTATTACAAATTTCATATTACTTATTCAGTAATCTTCATGTTAATTATAAATGTAGACTTATTTATAGTTTTTTAGTAATTTTCATGAAATTTTGGTTTATGAAACACCAAATTCAGGTAAAACATGTCCCTTTCTAGGTCAAAAAATTTTGTTTTTCATACATTGGGATTTAAAACGTAGTTGACATAGAAATATCCCCCACATGTATGTGGGAAGAGAAATAAAATACTTAAGAAAATAAATAAGAATTTATCATATGATAAGTATATCAAACCATTATTGTCAGAACCTGTTACACTAAATGAGCTTGCTCAAAACAAAAAACACAATCAATCACCAATTAACCACATACCCAAAAATATGGGTAAATTAAAACTAATTTCAACATTAACACCCACTCAGAAACATTTGCATAAGAGCCCAATATCTTTCTTGTATCCATAATATGCCAAGAATTTTACAAAAATTGTTCAATCGCCTTAGCTAGAACATATCTACACAGGACAACAATATTTGTATATGCCACACAATAAACATTAACATGCTAACAAAATTCTGATTCATTTGAAACACCATATAAAAACTTTTCTTGCCCAAACCTGAGAGTATAGGGATGACTCTAGGACACACTAGACATCTAATCAACTTTCTCAAAGATTCATTGATATAGCTCCTCTTTGCTTCCACATGTTTGTTTTCATCACTTTCGATTATGTAAAAAAATGTGGCAAACCACAAGGGTGAGACCCATGTCCCAGCAAGAGATATAACCTCCAATAATGCTTATTGATTACAACATTTTAAATAGTAGATAACTAAGCAGTTGGAGTATTTAATAATCAATTGAATCAATTGAACAGTTCAGGTATACTAAACAGATTAAGCAAATCATCTTAGCAACAAGTATGATCATCAATGCATATATACATAACAAATAAATCCATTTCTCTAGATAGATATCTACTCAAATATCATCAAATTGCATCTAATAACCATCATTATCATTAACCTAACTATCATCATATTCCTTGTTAACAATACAAGAAATCTAGTAGCATAAGCATCTGTAGCATCATGAATATGTCTAGTAACATAACATGGCTATCTATATTGGCATCTCAAATAAAGTGAATAGATCTATATCATAAGTAGAACTAACATCATAGCACAATTAATTAAATAGGCATGATTAGTAGTTTATGCATTTATAATTACATAGGCAAGGTTAGAAATATTAAACATAGCTAGAACCATCATCTTAACCATCAGTGTCAGTATATTTGACAACATAAGCATGTTTAAAACATGAGCATAACTACAACATAAGCATATCTATTATCTCTTATTGTATTGTACATGATCTCAGTGAGAAGAAAGCAAACAAGGGTTATCATCCAATATGAAGCATTGTGTATAACCTTAAACTAATATGATACATGGATGTCTTACATCTTTTATTATGCCATGGGGAATTTGAATCGTACCATACAAAGTCCAACCAACCCCTATGAAGGGCTATTCAGTTCCGTATAAGATCTAGGAGTGTCGGTATCCTAAGATCTCTTCCCCTCAGTCAGTACACGTAAAATGGCAGTGACATATCAGTCAAAGTTGCCACCACAGTGACATATAGTCAAGCTACTAACCAGTAGTCCACCCTTGGTACAGGTCACGACACTAGAAACCAGGGTATACAAAACCCTCTAATCTGAGGTACAACCACATTTGTCCTCAATCACATCAAATGTATGAAGCATGACCATAGCCATACTCCACAACCTGCATTGTGGATGACAAGGATATATCCTCAACTTGCCACCCCCACATACTCAACAGTATGTGCTCTGAGTTTCCCTTAGGAATACTCATTTCACCATCCAGCAAGTTCTGACATTGAAGATGGCTCTACGACATAGGGTACTACATGATTAGAGTTGCACTTGATTAGTTATCCCAATTGGGTGAATTAAGGCTGCATCAAACAAGTGGACATACAAACCCTAATTCACTTCTAGCAAGCATATAATTATCACAACTTTTAAAAGATATAAAATGTGTGTAACATAATTTCTCATCTCATCATCATATGGTACTATTCACTTTCCATTCATGAGACCACACTAATCACCATACTGTCACAAGATATAAATCCTTTTCACAATATCACAGGGTATCAACCCTTATCAACAAAAGAGGATTACACCTCATTCAAGGCTCAACCATGCCCAAATGTCATTAAGACCATCATACTATTCCCTACAAGACCATCATTATCTTTCCATGCTTTATAACAAGGCTCAACAACATCGCTTACATACAATACACCAGATCAACACAATATTGCATTAATGAGCTAGAAGATATTTATGAACAATCATAGTGGGTTATATTAACATTAAGAACATTCCTTTATTACATCAGCATGCAAGGAATCTAGATATGACTAACCCACATCATATTCATAATGCACATGATTATCATAAGAAAGTATCAACCATGTGGCTATGATAACCACCAAGTAACACATTAAGGTTATGATCATGTTAAGGAGGTTATTTCACCATCATGTCATCATATAAGAAGGTTAAACATGAATACTCATATTTATCTATTTGCATTAGAGTTAGGTTCAACAAGATAAATTATATTAATGTTACTAATCAACACTCATACACAAACCCTAACTCACGGCATCTCCATTGGATCATGGATGCATAAGGTGAAGCATCACCATCACATTCCATACTATTCTTAAATATTAACCCACACATAAATCAAGGTGTAACCATCAGGTTATAGCATACTAGGGTTTCAACAACAATAAGAGAGTACTCCATGATTGTATTAATCATTTAAGGACTATCCATACCCAATTACCATCGTTTAGTTATTTTAAAGCTAGGTATAACAAGCTATACCTCATTAGGGTTACATATCAACACAATATGGTTATCATACCTTCTATTCATATGAGTGAATAGGTAATACTACCTTATTAAGGGTAACCCTCCATTTGTTCCATCATCATTCAACCCATATCATCGTACCACAATGTCACCCAAAACCATTGGATGTTTAAAAGGTACGACCATTGGGTGTTTACATAAGTAAACACCTTGAATGAATAATCTATGATGTTATTGAGTTCTGATCTATAAAACTCTCCATTTAACCCTAGACATCCTTTGGTTAACAATAATAAGGGTTTTGTTGAGAGTAGGGTAAAACCCACAATCGACTGTTCATTTAAAACAAGCCATCCATTGTCAACAATTAAGCTCCTGAAGTTGATCATATAAAGGAAACCATATAAATCACATTATTATGACCAACATATTACATTATCCATCATTACACTTTATTGGAGGAACAAACATTAGATCTTGACCATTGGGTCAAGTTCATATGTTAAAACCAACAACTACAGTATAGGTCCGACCATTGCATCAAGTGACCCAAGAAACCATTGGTTTCAGGCTTAATTGATGTTACAAATATATGATTAACTCACCATAGGTTTTGGAGACCTGATCCACCATCATTAGTGACCATTAAGTCACCATATGTTGTTAGATCAATACTATATTCATTAATCAGCATCAAATATCAAACTAATATCACCATTGATTGATAGCATCATTAGGGTACTTAGTTGTTAATCACTAGGCTTCTAATTAGGCCAAAACATGACCTAAGGGGTGAATGTCAGTTGACACCCTTGTTTACCACCATAAATTGTCATGAAGACAACATCATAGGGTTGTTGCAAAGGTAGACCATCATCGGGTAATGGGTTTATAGAAGAAATCAGCTTAAAACCCTAAAATTGACCATTGGTTGATAGGTGCTTAGCACCATAGGTTGTCAAACCAACCCGATCCAAGTCATAGTATACATTAGGAATAATGTACATATGATCATAGGTTCATATAGAACTAAAATCAGAATAGGGAACATTATAAAAATTGAAATCCAAGTCAAGCATAGCTTTTTAGTGCATGGATCATCATTTTCAAGCAAGAACATGAGCTAGCAAGCTTATGGTAAGCAATAAACGTGGAACAAGTTATAAAATTTGCCTCTAATTAGAATATAAACTCCCAAACATAAGAAAACATGAGCAGGTAGGGTAGGAAATCCAAGCCAAGCCGTGACCTCATCCATCTAGCACCTTTCTTCATCAAATGAGCAAACCCTAAGCATAAGGAGCAATAGAGGTAGGGTTTTAGATCTTCAGAGCAATTTCTACCATGGAACAGTAAGGTTCTGACCTGAAGAAAGGTAGGATGAATGATAACAAAGAAATAAACGAAGGAAAGAAGGGGATTATTGCTCTTTTAGGTCAAGATCCTAGAAGGAAGCTTTTCAAACCCTAAAAGGAAGTCAATTGCAACCCTAGATTCTTTTTCTAAGAAGATCCCCTCTTTCTTCTTCCTTGGATAGGAAATTCACAGAAGCACAGAGGGAGAATGAGGTTCATAGAATTTGGGAAGTGGTGGATAGAAAATGGCTCATTTTGGTGCTTAGGGATAAGTATATGAAACTTTAAGATAAAGAAAAAGAAAAAGTTGAAGTTCTAGTATCTTTCCAAGTGTCCATGGCCTTAAACTATTAAGACTATACAGGAACATGCTCAAGAAGCTCCCCCACCATCCATAGAGACATTCTTATCCCTCATTTCTTGAATTTCCAAGCAAAACAAATAATTCACTAGTTGATAGCTACTAAAGGTAGCTCATCCATGAAGGGGTAAACCC
The DNA here is from genome assembly GCA_963693085.1 of Alisma plantago-aquatica. Taxonomy (NCBI): domain Eukaryota; kingdom Viridiplantae; phylum Streptophyta; class Magnoliopsida; order Alismatales; family Alismataceae; genus Alisma; species Alisma plantago-aquatica. Next base: position 721,000,252 of record OY856411.1, on the reverse strand, counting down.
TAAAATACCCTTGAGGAAAACACCTTCAAACCAAGGTTTAAATAGGTTCCCCATGGCTCAAAAAGATCAAGAAGGATGAGATATCCAAGGAACATAATGAAAGTGATAAATTGCAAAGAAAACTTCTCAATTGGGTAAATTGTAGAAAAGTCCAAAATGTGCATAAAATTGCATATCTTTCTCAAACAATGTCCAAAATGGACCAAATTTGAAACTTAAGCTTATCTTGTGATTTAAAAGCATATAAAAAGGTTAGATCAGGGTTATAATAATTCTATTATGATAATTAAGCAAATTCAACTCATTAAGCAAGTTTAGGGGCCTTGCTACTGTAAACCCCTAATAGGGATTTTGCCCCCGAAATCCAAGGTAAACAAAGATGGGTACTTCCTTTGCACTTCATTCTATTCCCTTCACATGGTTACTTGCATATCATGGTGATGTCACGTCATTCATACATATCTCATCTTGGGTCAGCACAAAAAACCCCACATAAGAAGACATTTGCAAATATGGAACATAGAAACTTGTTGTGCCACCTGTACAAATATAATAGTAACTTTCAACTTTAAATTCTAGCTATCATCCTAAAATTATATCAATTGTATCAACAAACCATCCATCCTTAATAGTGGTCTTGCCCAGCTATCATTAGACCATACACAACATTATAGAGTCACTTGTTTTTCCTTCCAAACAACATGTATAGGATCATCATCAACTCTCTCTCTCTATGGGAGAGGAATACTTGGAATGTTCATTTAATAAACATCTCCAACCTTCACGTATTTCTCATACTATTGATACATCTTGGATACTAGGATTCATTACCTTGGTATCCACCTCATGTGCTATAAGGAACTCACATCATTATCTCATCCACTTTTACCAACATAACAAATATCAAGACATATAAGAGGAGTCTTCCTAATTATTAGAAGGCTCAAAAGTACACTCATCACAAACTTTATGATCTTGGAACCACAGTCCAAACAACCTTATGCTATAATAAGCTATCCACCCTAATGTTTTTAGTAAATCCACACGTACCAAAGTGGCAATGATCCACTTGAAAGTTGTGCCCTAGAAAGGAAAGACACAAAGGGAAACACACTTCCCATACCATAGCAACATTGTTCAAGGGTCACTAGCAAAAAGGTAACCAATTCTATTTTCATTATGTGAGTTACAACTTCTTATGTATCATTTTACCCTTTTCATTTTGGGTTCATTTCCATTAACATAGGAATCATCATGATTAACATATCTCATTACTCCTTCCTTGGTGACTATTTGTCACACATGGGTATGTTCTCTTATTTTATTATGTTTTCAACCACTTATCAAAAGGTAAATCATCATATTCCACATTTTCTTCATTAAACATGGATCATCTGCCTTAATTTCTTTCACATGCCATGCTGATTTTACATTAACACTTTCTTACACACATAGGTTGGTCTAAGATAAACTCAGGTTCCATTTTATTCCTTTGTCATTGTTCCCATTTATCTTCTTATCTTTACTTATTATAGGAGTTCTCTCCATCTTATGTGAATTTCATATCTTGAATCACTTTATAAGAATAGACGTATCTGTCTTTTCCTTTATTATCTTCTTAAATTTCATCTTCAAGAACTCCTCTTTTGCTTATTTGTATTCGGATTTAGATTTCATGGTCTTATATCTTTCTCTTATAGTTACCAACAATTCAAGTTTTGATAGATAATGATGTAATCCTCATCTTCTCTTGAGGTAATATTGAGTTATCTGCACCATGATTTCTGCTTCATTATGCTCTATAGATTATTTCAAAATGACTACTTGATCAGAGTAATAAAAAAGATAACAATCTCAAAGTTCCATACTTACCTTTTCTTCAATAATTGAATACCTGGCCAGGGCACCCAAGTATTGAGATTAGGCAGTATGCACCATGTTTTTGTGTCATATTCCTAACTTTGACATCATCCTAGTCCTAAGTCCTAGTGCCCCCGTAGACTCAGTGAACCTAAAGCTCTGATACCAACTTGTGAGAACCCGTTACACTAAACGAGATTACTCAAAACATAAAACACAATCAATCTCCAATTAACCACATACTCAAAAATATGGGTAAATTAAAACTGATTTCAACATTAACACCTGCTCAGAAACATTTATATAAGAGTCCAATATCTTTCTTGTATCCATACTATGCCAAGAATTTGATACAAATTGTTCTATCGCCTTAGCTACAACATATCTATACAGGATAACAATATTTGTATATGCCACACAACAAACATTAACATGCTAACAAAATTTTGATTCGTTTGAAAACTATATACAAACTTTTCCTGCCTGAACGTGAGAGTATAGGGACAACTCTAGGACACACTAGACATATAATCAACTTTCTCAAAGATTCATTACTATAGCTCCTCTTTGCTACCACGAGTTTGTTTTCATCACTTTCGATTACCTAAAAATATGTGGCGAACCACAAGGGTGAGACCCATGTCCCAGCAAGAGATATAACCTCCAACAACGCTTATTGATTACAACATTTTAAATAGTAGATAACTAAGCAGTTGGAGTATTTAATAATCAATTGAATAGATTGAACCGTTTAGGTATACTAAATAGATTAAGCAAACCATCTTAGCAACAAGTATGATCATCAATGCATATATACATAACAAATAAATCCATTTCTCTAGATAGATATCTACTCAAATATCATCAAATTGCATCTAATAACCATCATTGTCATTAATCTGACTATCATCATATTCCTTGTTAACAGTACAAGCAATCTAGTAGCATAAGCATCCCTAACATCATGAATATGTCTAGTAACATAACATGGCTATCAATATTGGCATCTCAAATAAAGTGAACATATCTATATCATAAGTAGAACTAACATCATAGCACAATTAACTACATAGGCATGATTAGCAGTTTAAGCATTTATAATTACATATGCAAGACTAGCAATATTAAACATAGCTAGCAGCATCATCTTAACCATCAGTGCCAGTATATTTGACAACATAAGCATGTTTACAACATTTTTTTAAAGTAAATCAGGGGGTATTCTATTCATCCCACCCCCTCATGTGGGAAAAATCATCTGAAAAGAGATTACATATGCCGCTTATATATTGTGATTATCTCCCCGAAACAAAAGCAACACTCTCCCCATTCCAAACCAATACCTCTATAAGACACCAACCCTGTGAAGTATCTGAAGTCTTCAATAGAATATATGGAGTATTCCTCTTTTCTAGACTTATCATACATCTCATCCACATAGGCAATCTACTTGAGTCTGAGAAAATAAAGGGTTCATAATGGTGGTTGCCACATACTCCCAACTCTCTTGGAATTGAATTCACAATTTTATGGACATTGGACCCCCTGATATCAGATTGTTCCAGCTCCACTCTCAAATCTCTTACAATATAGTAGTAGCCCGTCAAGGTTCCTGAGTATTATGCCAGAGAATATCCACTAACTATTTATCATCTATCTCAATCACTGAGACATTTAGAAGTTGATCATTTGCCATCTTAAGCCCTATATTGTAAGCATGTATATATGTGAGAGTATAATCTGTAGCACACAACCAAACGTGAAAAGTTAGGCACACATCAACATTGTGGTTGCAAATGATACTAGAAGCCCATCTCCTTGCAATACCATTACTATCCTTGCTTCTACCAATCATGATGTTCATCTTCAGGTTTAAGACATCAGGAGGCTTCCATCGAATAAGTGATATCTCTTTCAGTCTGATCCTGGGGGCAGTGATCTTCTATTCCTCCAAGGCCTTGTAGAAGTCACTATTATCCATCAAACAGAAATCCTATTTTTGAACCATATTATTTATGGTATATATAATCTGGTTCCCATCCCTACTGAGATGTCTCCTTGATCCATCATATCTCTCCACGCATCTTAGCTGCCATATGTTGTTGGGGTATGCCAAGCCTTCCTGCATCCATACTAGAAAAGAAGTGGATGAGCCTTTCAAGCATAGGTTCAGTAGGATATGAAGGTCCTGTGGGGCCTCCATATTTGTTATACACTTAAACTTGCTCCAAAAGAATTGGGCCAACTACCTAAGGAACAAAAGATTTATAGTATCTTCTACCTTCGAATCATCACAACAGTTGCACCGAGATACCATAGGAATAGTGCATTTCCTAATGTTGTCATCAGTAGGGACTGCTTGAAAAGCAAACTTCCAGATGATGGCATTGGCCTTCGGGGCATCCATTTTCCCCTGCTCCACAATGTAGGATGGTCACAACTCGTATCAGTAAGAATGGTTTTGGTTGATCTAAGGGAGAAAACTCCTTGATAATCATGTGACCATATCAGTTAGTCTTTGTTATCAGTAATCCTCGCATATGAGCATCTAATAAGGTCCAAACCTTATGCATCAATGACTTGGCTCAGGGAATTCCAATCCCACCCTTGTCCTTGTATCCAGAAATCATTAACCTGAAAAGCATGTTGTCAATCGCTATCATGTATAGCAAATTCATTGAGTCTTAAATCACACCAGCGTGAGTCCCAGAAAGATAGGTTACCTTCACCAATGATCCATCTACCTTGGGGGTATATCATTGGGAACAGCTTCCATACCTTCTTCCAGAAGGGTGAAGGGCTGCTGCCTAGTTTCAAAGATGGGGGATATATGCCCGATCTATTGATGGATCGGCTGGCATATTTCGTGGGACAGAAAGTAACCCAGATTGAATCTCCTGTAAGAACTTCCCAACATGCTTTAGCAAGGAAAGCATCATTAATATGATTAATGGAAGTAAGGCCCAGTCCACCCTGCTGCACAGGGGTGGCCACCTTATGCCAGTCAATCCACGCACATCTAGCATGATTATATCTATCTACCCAAAGAAATCTAGATAAGGTGGGGTCAATTTGTTGTGCAATCCCGGCTGGGATGCCTAAAGTAGCTGCAGAATACACCGTGATGGATGTCAGAACATGAGCAATTAGCATGCGACATCCCACAAAAGAGAGTAGCCTAGCCTTCCACGTTGTTGTCTTTGCATTGATTTTTTGAATAAGGAACTCAAAATTCGACAGTCTTGGACGTCCTATAGAGATGGGCGTTCCTAGATAAATAAAGGAATTAGTAGTTGTTTCTACTCCTATAGCCATGGCCACCTCGTTTGCCTCCTGTGGGTATGCACAACCAACAATACAGACTAACTTACTTCTATTAATAAGTTGGCCTGTAGACTTCTCGTAAGAATCAAGTAAGTCTTTAGTGGTAGCAAGTGAATTCTGATCTACATTAATGAAGATTACTATGTCATTTGCATAAAGGAGCATAGGAGGAGCCCTTCCTTCACCTCTGGTGTGAAAACTGGAAATGATAGATGTCTCTACAAGCTTGTGAAATCTTCTATATAGCATTTCCTCAAAGATGATAAAGAGAAAGGGAGAAAGAGAGTTCCTTTGTTTCAGTCCTCTCATCATAGGGAAGAAACTTGCAGTGTTGTCGCCCAGTGTAACAGTTGCTCAGGTAAAGAAGCTCATGCATAAGTCTATAGAGTCCTTGCTGAAACTGACTCTTGAAAGGGTCTTTCTCAGAATGTTCCATTGGATGTGGTCATAAGCTCTGGACATGTCCAATTTAATAAAGGTGTTTGGTGTATCATTCCCTCTCTTGATATCATGTATAAGCTCCTTGACCATCTGTACATGATTAGTGATATCCTTGTCTTGTAAAAATGCACCTTGGGCCTCAGAAATCATGGAGGGCATGAACGAGGATATTCTATTGCTTAGAATATGGGCCAGAATTCTGAGTGTCATGTTCTCCACTGAAATGGGTCTGAAGTCAGACGATAAGAGTTTCGGGTAATCCTTCTTGGGGATGAGCACTATTCTACAACAATATAAGTTGCGGTGGGAGGTCTGTCCTCTGAAGAATGCCTCTGCCATGCTGAGAAAATCCCCGCTAATAATATCCCACGCCACTATGAAGAATTGCAGAGAGAACCCATCTGGACCTAGGGCAGCTGAAATATCCATCTCTCTCAAAATTGCTACAATCTCCTCGACTGTGGGAGTACCTATCAGAATGAATTTGTCGTCCATGGAAAGTAATTCTAGAATCTCTTATAAGAATTTTTCCCACTCATTCTCATCAATAATGTCTGCTTGTTCAAAGAACTCTCGATAATGCAATGTAGCTTTCTCCGCCATCTCATTGGCATCTATGATAACAGTGCCATCAGGAAATCTGAGTCTTGAAATGACCTTACTCCACCATCGAGATCTAACAACTGCGTGGTAGAAAGGTGTATTTCTTTCTCCATCCTGAATCCAATTGATCTGGGCCTTATCTTTCCAAATGGATTCTTCTTGGTCTAAGATCTGCTGCAACTCCATCTCTGTTGATCTCAGATTACCCTTGTTAATAGCCGTGGGGTTTTCATCAAATGTGATTTGAGTCATGTATATAATATCCTCCAAATCTTATTTATGTTGATTGATATCCCCAAAGACATATTTGTTCCATCGTCGTAGAGCTTCCTTCACTTTCTTGAGTTTGTTGTAGAACAAAAATGATGGGTGCCCGACGACTTGTTCATCCCTTTCTCTCTGAATGATTTTCAAACAATCATCGTGTTGTAACCAGGCAGAAAGGAAAGTAAACTGGGATCATCTCTTTGATCTGTTAGCTTTTCTAGGTTTGGTAACAATGGGGCAATGGTCTGAGGCCCTGTACCTAGTGAGGTGTATAGCACGTGTATCGGGTCTCTTGTCTAATTAGGAGTCATTAAAGAACGCCATGTCAATCCTCTCCCAAATTGTTGGAGTGAGAAGTTGTTTTTTGACCCAAGTGAATCTACTCTCTTCGAATGGAATCACTTTCAAACTGATATCAAAAACAACAGTATTGAAGTCCAACATTTCTTGAAACGGTGGATTAACTCCTCCCCATTTTTCCTATAATTGTCTAATCACATTAAAGTCTCCGACAATTAGACAATTATTGTCTCCAATGACTGAGGAAATGTATAATAAATCTTCCCATAACGCTCTTCTTTCCGTCCCCAAACAGTTGGCATAAACTACTGTGATAAAAAATACAGAACCATCCGCATCTAAGAAACGAGTAGTAATGTGCTGCTTGGTGATCTGAAAATCACTAGTTGGATTGAGAAATCTGCATAAAACCAGATGTTCCCACCGTCTGTTTGGTTATCAGTAACCCAATCCAGAAGAATGATGTCCAAGAGTTCTGTTGCTTGATTTGCATGGAGGAAAGGTTCAAAAAGGCAAACTACCCGAGGTTTATGTTGTCTACAAATCCGGCCAAGGACTTTCCTGGTCGGATTATTTGTGGCTCCATGAATTTTCCAAAATAAGGCTGAGAAATTCATATAACAACCTTATCTCATAGACCTCAAAATGATAAAGCCTCAGTGGATATATCTTCTCCCCTCAAAATAGTCGTCATCTACTTCATCATAATAGTGCCCTCCTTCTGAATGACATCTCTGTGATCGGATCTGAGTCAGGTGAGGACTTCGTCTTGAATGAAGTCTTCGTCCTGGGCTATCACAAGAAGATATGGTTATGTATCTGGAGTGGCCCGTTCTTCGATTCTCATGAAAATCATCTTCATCCATGGCTAGAAAATCCTCCAACCTTCTGTGTTGTAGAAATCTTCTATTCCCTTCATCATCAAAGATAACCCTCGCAGTTGGATTTGCCTGAAGGTTACTCATAGGATGATCACTATTTATAGGGCATTCTCTTGGGGATGTTGGTGTGTGATCCAGGTCATCACCTGAGATATCCTCTACCACCCATCTCTGAACTGAACAAGCATTGACAGGAATATTCAAGTCCTTTCTGACCTCTGTAATCCTGAACTCAGTAGACCCAACTGGGCTCCCTGTGACCATGTATAAGCGCACATTTGATCTACGACCTCCATAAATTAGGGTTATGTATTGTGGGACATCCTCACTGAAAGCCTCCATAAGGATAAGGATGCATGAAACATCGTCCTTTCTCTTTTGCCAATCTAAAATGAAGACCAAATCTCCGAAAGGCTTGATGAGGGCATTGATCGATGAATAGTCTCTGCAAATAATAGGTGGATCTATAAGCCAAAACCAGAATGCCTCCCTCTTGTCTCTCTTCTCTCCATCAACCATGGAATACAAAGAAATATGATGTCCCGAGTAATTAGGAAGTCCTTCTCTGAGGCATTTGTGAGCTTCATCAATGTTGGTGAAGAAGGCAACCACCTTTCTAGATGCAAACTGATAAATATCAGTAGCTGTAGGCCATGCTTCTCGCAGAAAAGGGCACAAATTCTCCCAAGTAACCCATTTTGGCCATGAGATCTCAATGGCTCGAGCGAGTGCTTGAGCCTTCAGTGATCGAGTGGAGTTGTTGGGACCAAGATCCACATTAAACCTCTTGGGTATGTCTTGAGGTGCTCCACGTGCCAGAATACCAGCTGGAAAAGGTGGAAAAGTGACCCTCGAGTTGATGTATGGGGGTGGGCGATGTCGCAACCCTTGATTGACGACAGTCAAGTTAGCTTTGCATCTTCTCGCCAGGTGTCCTGATCTCTGGCATCTATAGAAAACCTTCTCTTTATTGCATTGTGACTGCCAGTGACCCTTCCCCATGCATCTGAAGCAAGTGTCATGGGGAATGTCATAAAGCGGGGCTGGACGTATGGGCGCCGGTTGTGGGATCTGGTCGATCATCTCCGTCGTGTGGATCCTTGGGGGGTTCTGGGAAGCAAGAGTGTTTGCCTATGCCTGACTATTCTCCGATGGGCTTGGAAAAGAGGATGACAGAATATGGGCCATCGGCATCCCCTGGGGTGGAACATCTGTTGGATTTGTCACTTCTACTTCTTGTTGCAGAATCCTCCTAACATCTAGGAGCACTAAGTCTAGATGGACCATGGATGCCGTGGATTCTGATCTCCGTTGGGAAACAATCCTTTAGGAACAGAGACCATGGGTATTCGTTCTTGGCAAATGGAGAGAAGCCAGAATGTTGTGGTTCATCATGTCCAACGAACCATCATGTAACAGTTGTCTTCCAACCACGGTTTAGGGTTTGGCAGCACCTGAGTGAGAGGAGGCTAGTGTTTGGAAGGTGTGACCATGTCTAGAGTCTTACCTTGTCTAGTCTCAGTACTAAAGTATCAGACCCTAGAGTAGTTACACCTTATCGGTAGTTTTAGAAGATTCTGTAGGATCTACCTTGTCTGGCTATACGCCGAAGTATCAATCTTGTAGTATCTTCCACTGTCACCTATCCTTACACGAAAGGATATGGGGTATGAGGAGTAGGACCTAGGCGTTGGGGTGATGCACTAGAAAGGAGAAGGTTTCAGGGTTCATCAATCATTTCCCCATCGAAAAAATGAGATTATCGTTGCATCGAGGAGAAATGAGAAGAGGATCAGGTTTTGGGATGTATTCTGATAGGCAAAGTGCCTAACCGGAGGGAAGGGGGTGGCGGCGGCACCTTCGGGACCCCGGATCGCCCTTGGGATCACCCTCAAAGTCGTCATAGGGGATGCGACGATTCAGCTTCCAAGCCCAAAGAGCATAACTACAACGAAAGCATATCTATTATCTCTTATTGTACTATATAAGATCTCAATGAAAAGAAAGCAAACAAGGATTATCATCCAATATAAAGCGTTGTGTATAACCTTAAACAGCTATGCTACATAGTTATCTTACATCTTTTATTATGTCCTAGGGAATTTGAATTGTACCATCCAAAGTGAGAAGTGACCCATGCGAAGGGCTATTCAATTCCGTTCAAGATCTAGGAGTGTCGGTATCCTAAGATATCTTCCCCTCGATCAGTACGAGTAAAATGGTAGTGACATATCAGTCAAAGTTGCCACCACAGTGACATATAGTCAAGTTTCTAACCACTAGTTTGCCCTTGGTACAGGTCATGACACTAGAAACTAGGGTATACAAAACCCTCTAATTTGAGGTACAACCATAGTTGTCCTCAATCACATCAGATGTATGCAGCATGACCATAGCCATCCTCCACAACCTGCATTATGGATGACAAGGATATATCCTCAACTTGTCACCCCCACATACTCAACAGTATGTGCTCTGAGTTTCCCTTAGGAATACTCATTTCACCATCCAGCAAGTTCTAACACTAAAGATGGCTCTACGGCACAGGGCGCCACATGATTAGAGTTGCACTTGATTAGTTATGCCAACTGGGTGAATTAAGGCTGCATCAAACAAGTAGACATACAAACCCTAATTCACTTCTAGCAAGCATATAAATATCACAACTTTTAAAAGATATAAAATGTGTGGAACATAATTTCTCATCTCATCATCACATGGTACTATTCACTTGCCATTCATGAGACCACACTAGTCATCATACTATCACAAGATATAAACCCTTTTCACAATATCACATGGTATCAATCCTTATCAAAAGAAGAGGATTACACCTCATTCAGGGCTCAACCATGCCCAAAGGTCATTAAGACCATCATACTATTCCCTACAAGATCATCATTATCTTTCCATGCCTTATAACAAGGCTCAATAACATCACTTACATATACTACACCAGATCAACACAATATTGCATTAATGAGCTAGAAGATATTCAAAAACAATCATAGCAGGGTTATATTAACATTAATAACATTCCTTTATTACATCAACATGCAAGGAATCTAGATATAATTAACCCTCATCATATTCATAATGCACACGTTTAGCATAAGAAAGTATCAACCGTGTAGCTATGATAACCATCAATTAACACATTAAGGTTATGATCATGTTAAGGAGTTTATTTCACCATCATGTCATCATATAAGAATGTTAAACATGAATACTCATCTTTATCTATTTGCATTAGAGTTAGGTTCAACAATATAAAGTATATTAATGTTACTAATTAGCACTCATACCCAAACCCTAACTCACGACATCCCCATTGGATCATGGATGCATAAGGTGAAGCATCACCATCACATTCCATACTATTCTCAAATATGAACCCACACATAATCAAGTTGTAACCATCAGGTTATAGCGTACTAGGGTTTCAACAACAATAAGAGAGTACTCCATGATTTTATTAATCATTCAAGGAATATTCATACCCAATTACCATCATTTAGTTATATTAAAGCTAGGTATAACAGAAGACACCAAGATGGTTAGACATTCGATTTGTTAGCGAGAGATCCCAAGATCGAGCCCAGGCCACGGGATGAATAGAATGGCCAATTTTTTTTTTTTAAAAAAGCTAGGTATAACAAAATATACCTCATTAGGGTTACATATCAACACAATATGGTTATAACCCCTTCTATTCATAAGAGTGAATAGGTAAGACTACCTTATTAAGTGTAAGCCTCCATTTATTCCATCATCATTCAACCCATATCACCATATCACAATGTCACCTAGAGCCAATGGATGTTTAAAAGATAAGACCATTGGTTGTTTACATAAGTAAACACCTTGAATGAATAATCTATGATGTTATTGAGTTGTGCTCTATAAAATTCACCATTTAACACTAGACATTCTTTGGTTAACAACAATACGGGTTCTGTTGAGAGTAGGGTAAAACCCACAATCGACTGTTCATTTAAAATAAGCCATCCATTGTCAACAAGTAAGCTCCTGAAGTTGATCATATAAATGAAACCATATAAATCACATTATTAGCATCAACATATTACATTAGCCATCATTCCACTTTATTGGAGGAATAAACATTAGATCTTGACCATTGGGTCAAGTTCATAAGTTAAAACCATCAATTACAGTATAGGTCCGACCATTGCATCAAGTGACCCAAGAAACCATTGGTTTCAGGCTTAATTGATGTTACAAATATATGATTAACTCACCAAAGGTTTTGGAGACCTGATCCACCATCATTAGTGACCATTAAGTCACCATAGGTTGTTAGATCAGCATTATATTCATTAATCAACATCAAATATCAAACTAATATCACCATTGATTGATATCATCATTAGGGTACTTAGTTGTTAATCACTAGGCTTCTAATTAGGACAAAACATGACCTAAGGGGTGAAAGGCAATTGACACCCTTGTTTACCACCATCAATTGTCATGAAGACAACACCATAGGGTTGTTTCAATGGTACCATCATCGGGTCATGGGTTTATAGAAGAAATCAGATTAAAACCCTAAAATTGACCATTGGTTGATAGGTGCTTAGCACCATCGGTTGTCAAACCAACCTAATCCAAGTCATATTATACCTTAGGAAGAACGTAAACATGATCATAGGTTCATCTACAACTGTAATCAGAATAGGGAACATTATAAAAATTGAAATCCAAGTCAAGAATAGCTTTTTAGTGTATGGATCACCATTTTCAAGCAAGAACATGAGCTAGCAAGCTTATGGTAAGAAATAAACGTGGAGCAAGTCATAAAAATTGCCTCTAACTAGAAGTTAAACTCCCAAAAAAAAGAAAACACTAGCAGGTAGGGTAGGAAATCCAAGCATAAGTTGTGAACTCATCCATCTAGCACCTTTCTTCATCAAATGAGCAAACCCTAAGCATCAGGAGCAATAGAGGTAGGGTTTTAGATCTTTAGAGCAATTTCTACCATGGAACAACAAGGTTATGACATGGAGAAAGGTAGGATGAATGATAACAAAGAAATAAATGGAGGAAATAAGGGGATTATTGCTCTTTTAGGTCAAGATCCTAGAAGGAAGCTTTTCAAACCCTAAAAGGAAGTCAATTGCAACCCTAGATTCTTTTTCCAAGAAGATCCCCTCTTTCTTATTCCTTGGATAGGAAATTCACAGAAGCACAGAGGGAGAATGAGGTTCATAGAAGTTGGGAATTGGTGGAGAGAAAATTGCTCATTTTGGTGCTTAGGGATAAGTATATGAAACTTTAAGATAAAGAAAAAGAAAAAGTTGAAGTTCTAGTATCTTTCCAAGTGTCCATGGCCTTAAACTATTAAGACTATACAGGAACATGCTCAAGAAGCTCCCCTACCATCCATAGAGACATTATTATCCCTCGTTTCTTGAAATTCCAAGCAAAACAAATAATTCACTAGTTGATAGCTACTAAAGATAACTCATCCATGAAGGGGTAAACCCTAAAATACCCTTAAGGAAAACACCTTCAAACCAAGGTTTAAATAGGTGCCCCATGGCTCAAAAAGATCAATAATGATGAGAGAATATCCAAGGAATATAATTCAAGATATAAATTGCAAAGAAAACCTCTCAATTGGGTAAAGTGCAAAAACAGTCCAAAATGTGCACAAAATTGCATAACTTGCTCAAACAATGTCCAACTTGGACCAAATTTGAAAGTTAAGCTTATCTTAAGATTTCAAAGCATATAAAAAGGTTACACTAGGGTTATAATAATTTAATTATGATAATTAAGCTTATTCAACTCATTAAGCAAGTTTAGGGGCCTTATAATTACTATATAATTACATATTCAATTATGAATCTAGCCCAAAAAAGTGAATGAAATCAGAGAAAAAATGAGAGATTATGTCATTTTTGGTAACATGTGTAGAGTTTTCATAGTCATGCACTTTCATCAGTCCACACAAACTGATGACCACACAGACCAATGACCAAACTGATGGCCACATAGATCAATGGCCATGCAGAGCAATTATCATGTATATTGATGGCTACATAGACCTAGGGTCATATAGACTAATGGCCACATAGGATGGGCCATGAAGACCTATGGCTATGTAGATTGATGGTGACATAGACCAACAAAAATGAGCTGCATTCCCAACGAATACAACCAGTCATGAAAACAACATAACTTTTGATATATACATAAAAATAAAAAAAATATTTCTTTAGATTCATATTTCAGTATTTGGCGCACAAACAAAGCCCTAGACTATATAAAAGGAAAACTAAAAGTGTTTTTAGGGAGACTTTGGGGAAGAACGTGAAGAATTGGGAGAACTATAGACATAGCCATAAATAGATAGTGGTAAGCTATCATAAGTCATATATTTCTTCTGCTCTTTCTTTTTCTCAAAGTCTTCTATATAAATAATTGAAGGTTCCTTCCTCCCCCTGGTCCTCTTTATCTTCTTCATCAAGTGGACTCTATTCAAAGAAACATACCTAACATCAGGCTATTTCAAGGTGGATTTTGGAGCATTTAGCTCGAATCCAAGCTGAGTAGGCCAAACTTTAGACATAGCAAGCCTAGATTTAAGACCTATATACTAGAATCAGATCCAAATGAGTATAAATATCATGTTTAGCCATGGTTTCCATATATATCAAGATTAAACATGAAGAACGTGTATTGGCTTGTTTACTATTTTACTATGTCTAGTTCAGTAGGCCATAATTTGGAATTTTAAGGTATGAAAGATTGAAATATCTAAATAAAATTTGGGAGTTTAATTATTTTAGTTTTATAATGAATGTATATAATTTGTATGTGTCCCAAATACAATGAAATCCAGAGGAACCAATGATCTATGTTTTCTCTAAATCCTTAGTAATGAAATACATGTTAGGAACTGCTATTACATTGTTTGGTTTCCTTTCAATTATGAGCTTGAGATGATTAAGTGCATAATTCCTTCTGGAGTATTTATTGGATGCTAGGTTTATCTAGTTCAAGTTGTATGCAATACTTAATATAAGAAAATCAGTACACATAATTTAAATTTATATAAGTAGCATCTAGTATGAAATATAAATTATGTCATTATACCACAAACATACCGATATACTCATATATGGTCATGTTATTACAAGAATGAATTATAATATTGAAAGATAATAAATCAACTAATATACAAACTCAATTTATGTATTTTGAAAGTACCAAAATTATATGTATCTATTTGTCTATGACTGTTCATTATACATGTATAGTATACAATGAAAAAGAAAGAGGAATGATATAATTACTGGCCAAAGTAATAAAATTTTAGTAGATCATTGAATAGTAGAACTAAAGAATCAACTAGACTTTAGATTCCTTGATATATTCCTTGTGGACATCTACGTCGTAATGGGGTAAATGACATACCAACTAACACCATCTAGGAGAGGAAGTCAGAGTGTGTCATGGGGCATGGGGTGTTAAGTCTAATATGAATGACCTCTTGACTTATAAAAGGGGTATTCGACATTAATTGGATATTTTTATGATACCCAACAATAACCAAAGATCCTAGTTGTATCAAGTTATCAATATAATTACTAATAAATACCCAACCATAACTAGAGAACATGGTGGTACTAAGTTTCACTTATTACTTAGTGAGTCAACACTTATAGAACCAATGATGTAAGAAGCTTAAGGTAGAGTACGTTTTCTCTCCACTTGAGTACCTAAGTTCATAGGAGGTATCCAGTTTTATTCGGCCATCTAATATATCACCTGAGATAAGACATTGAGAGGTTTATTTTAGACCAGGTAGCTAGTTAGTAGACCTAGAATTTTGGGTCAACTCTAAGTCTTGTACATTGAGATTGTAGATTGCTTCTTTGCTTCCACATGTTATGGTACACCTCATGTGCGTTCAAGGCATTAATAAAGCAATTTAAAAGATTCAATACTTAAACTCAAAAGTTTATTATTTAATCTTCCTAGTATTTTGGTTGGTTGATGATTTTGATAGTGTTCCTCATTTAGTTCAGTATTTAATAGTTTTTCTTATATTTATATGTTGCAATTCACCAAATGAACTTTATTTGTATTAACTTGTCTATTTGATGAATTTCCACTCACTACGCTAGTATCTCACACTCTACTAAACAAAATATTAGGTAACCCTGTTGGTTATGAAGATATATATAAATTCATAAAGGTCATGCTATAGACGGATGTTATAAATGATTTAAGGAAGAACTATATAATTTCAGACCCAATCAACTCTAGGTCCTTCAGTGAGAAGAGGAAAGAGTTGTATTATTAAAGTAATAAAGCATTGCAATTTCTTTACTTGTAGAGTGGATGTAAAATAGTACATCTTATATTTGAATTTTTTGAATGAATAAGAAAATTTCTTCTGGTTTGATTATGAGATGATTATACATACAAAAAAGTTTGTTATGCATCTTATAACTTGTAAAAATATAAAAAGAAAAGAAAAAATCTCAGACATGTTTTGTGTTACCCATCTTGATGACCTCATACCCTAATCATGTAGTCTATGAGGGATTATGAGCTTTGGGGCTTGCCACTTCTTGGTTTCAAGGGGTATGAAGTGTAGTAGATGGGTATTTGACCTCCTATTACTCTCCGTCCAACCTCTCGACAAGCTATTTTCTATGTACATCAAGTAACACACTATGATCCATTTAGATCCCATATCTAGGGACATAAAAGTAGAGTGAGATGTGGGAAGAGAGGCGTCTACTTATGGATCCATTAGTTTGTATTAAGAGATTTTCACCAAACAACCATACATGCATCGTTCTCCCTCTACTTAGGTGGTTTAAAGAATCAATCATCATAGCAACAAACAGAGAATGGGAAACAAAAAGAAGATAACATTTGCAAATAAAATTATAGTATTGACAATCATGTTTTCCCAACCAGGTATCAAGTTCACATTTTATTCCTAAAAAAATTCTAGAAATGGGGCTTAGTTACTCGTGCAAAAGAAAATAAAAAATTAGAGAATATAAGGGTAAGAGAAGTCATAGAACTTGGTGTGGATGAACCCTTCTTCTGTAGAAAAAGCAAGGACGAGCATCTCCCTCCTCTAAAGTAGAATGGCATGGAAAGTGAAAGGGAAATTTCCAAAACACTACAAATTAGGGTCTAGGGTGGTAAATTGAACACAGGTGAAAGATATGAGGTAGGTGGGAGTGGGTGGCAAACTTCAACGGTGTGGTGTGCTAACTTTCTGCTTCCAGCCACCACTAATGTTTATATAGTTTCCTGTGAATCATAGGTTTAAGTGGAGGTAAAATAGTAAAATGATAGTGGGAAACATGTTGGATATTATATACACACACACACACACACACACACACACATATATATATATATAGAGGCAGGCTAGTGTATACTCGAGTGTATCGGAGGCACCGTACACCTCAGTCATTTTTAAAGATGCAATAAATTTTTGAAAAATCTAAACCATTGATCTTATTAATTATCATAAGAACGTACTATATAATAAATTTTAGCTCATTTAGACACTTATAGGTCATGCAAATAAAGGAGGCAAAAATCATGTATTTCAAATTAGTTTTGTGCGTCGATTTTATTATCCTTGGATGAGTGACTTACACGCATCCAAATGAGTTCAAATTTTGTATGTGGCATATTATTATTGTAACCATGAAGATCAATGGATTAGATTTTGGAAAAACACGGTCTACATAGGCAAACACCATTGAGGTGTACGGCGTGATCTGTACACTCGAGTGTATTCTAGCCTGACTATATATATATATATATATATATATATATATATATATATATATATATATATATATATATATATATATATATATATATATATATATATATATATATAGAGAGAGAGAGAGAGAGAGAGAGAGAGAGAGAGAGAGTCAGGCTAGAATACACTCGAGTGTATCCGGAGCGGAATACACTCGAGTGTATCCGGAGCGGAATACACTCAAGTAGTTTTTCATGATGCAATATTTTTTTTGAAAATCTAATCCGTTGATCTTCTTAAACATCTCCTGAACAACGCATACACAAAATTTGAGCACATTTGGATATGTATAGCTCATGTTATGAAGACCGCAAAAATTATGCATTTCAAATTAGTTTCGCGCGTCGATTTTGTTGCCCTTGGATGAGTGACTTACACTCATCCAAATGGGCTCAAAATTTGTATGTAGCCTAGTTATAGTATGACGGTGAAGATCAATGGTTTACATTTTGAAAAAAATAGTCTTGATATACAAACACACTTGAGTGTATTCGTGCGATCCGTACACTCGAGTGTATTCTAGCCTGACTATATATATACTAGTGAACGCACACGTGCACATGCACGTGACATATAAAATTTGTTAGAAATGTGCGGGGAGATGACTCGTCCGTGAAAGGGTTGATACGGTAAAAGATATTTGTGTTGACTGGTTGAAAAGAGAGAATCAAGGAACCGTTTCCGTGTGATGGAGAAAGAAATACATAATTAAAGATAATAAAAGTCAATAAGAGAGTGTGGAAATAAATATTTGTAAGAGCAAAATTCTTTGAAAAAAGAAGAGAAGAGAGTGAATCAAGGAGAGCGCATCGTCAAACTCGCTCTTTTTATAGTAGTATATATATATATATATATATATATATATATATATATATATATATATATATATATATATATATATATACTAGTGTACCATACTAAGCAAGAGCACTCGTCTTTATCCTCTCCTTATTTCCGAAAACAACCCAACTTTCTATTCCTCACTGTGTCCCCTCCGAATTCCCTAAAACAATAGGGTTGTTGTGCGGGTGTTCCTCTCTTCTATATCTACTACCCTAATTGCCCGCTACCAATGCCCTAGTCATCCTCTACCACCGCCCATGAAAAAGTCGAGGGGCTGACCGACTGTACCGGATGCAAGGTCGTAAGCCGAAAGGGTATTTGTCACAGCATGCAGTATCGAATAGAAACTGAAATTAGAGAGTTGCTATGTTTGTGGAGGATCACATTAAAATGCATGGAAACAATCATTGTGGAGGTTGTCACATTAATAAAGAAAAGTAGAGTACAAGTTCTACTTCTCTATTGACTGGGGATGCACGGTGCATCTACCCCATCGACATCATTGCAAGTAAGGGAGGGTTTTCGTCCGACATGTGTGAGGGCTTCTGATTGTTTTAAGATCAGACGACAACACAGTCCACCCTAGAATTCCGTCTAATAGAGGCACGCTCGTGGTCTGTCTTTTTATAATTAAACAATTTATGTGGAAGTATTCTTCAATGGCTACGATACATTCTAACTTTTTATACATTACAAATGTTTCTCTGCAGCTTCATGCCACTAGAAAACAAAATCAGCTCAGGATACATGATGGAGTTTTCCAACACCACTAAAAATCCTAAGGTGATGAATCCTTAGCTTTAGCCTTGCTAGTACTATGGTAAGAACTCCACCCACGTGTGCTAAAACACGCGGAAGTCTTATCGTAGTATAGTTAAAGGTCGAATCCTCGGGATAACGGTCTTGACGAAGTCAAGATGGAAAACGTTTTAGTTTTACTTAACTACTTAACAGTTGATATTTAGATCGAAAGTTTGATGTTGGTTTTAAAGCTAAACGCGAGGAAAGTAAAGCAAGAAAGTAAAGATTAAGGTTGTAAACAATTGATAAAAACTACTAGGATGTTATCGGGTTTCACACCACTACACATGGATCAAGTCATGCAACATAATAAAACAACTTGCAAAAAGAGTCAAATCAGTTAGTATCTTGTAGTCCTAGCTTCCTATCGGATAACTAGCTACGAGAAGTGTGGAGTATTGCAATGCCAGCCATTCCATAATGAATGGTCACATGCTTTGCATTACTCCTTCATGAAATGTGTTCCTCGACCTTACCAAGGTTGCACTTCCATACGTCAACTGATTCCATTTCATAGTATGAAAGTGCAACGATGGGGGTGAGTTTACTCCACTCATGAAAACACTTCTAGACACCGAAACAGACATATGGTGACTACATACATCCATAACCAACATTCAATCGATATTTAGATCTAAGGGTACAAACATAGACAATTCATACCAAAAGACAATATGTAACACAAGTTGATGATCAAGCAACTAGTATTCATTAAGCGATTGAAGTCAAACTGAAAAGAAGAGTATCTTTATTACAAGTTATTGAATTACATCGCATGAAATGAAAACATGGGTAGCGGGGCTACTCCCCGCACCCTAGTGAATGAAACTACTCGCTCATGACAAAGAAGGAGGCGAGAAGAGAGAGAAAGAACATCATCTCCACGGAGGAGGGAAGGTTGAACCCTTGGTGAAGAGAGCAACGATCTTCGCACTTCGTGGTTGCTTTGATGAAGGATTTTCTCTTCCCACCTTCTTTGTTGAAGAGAGAGAAAGAAGAGAGAGAAGGAAGCTTGATGATGAGCACGGATCTCAAAACTGGCAGCCTTGGGGCAGTGGATGGAAGACCAGAGTGCTCTGGATCTGGAGAGGCAGCCTTTGGGCGTCTTGAAAATCGATCCTTTTGAAGTGGCCCTTGAGGTCCTATTTATAGGCTCAAGTTGAGCCCAAACGGTCTTGAGACCGTTTGGTCTCAAACGGTCTTGAGACCGTGAGGCTTCTCGCGGTCTTGGGACCGTGAGGCTTGTCGCGGTCTTGGGACCGTGAGGCTTCTCGCGGTCTTGGACCGTGAGGCTTCTCGCGGTCTTGGGACCGTGAGGCTTCTCGCGGTCTTGGGACCGTGAGGCTTGTCGCGGTCTTGGGACCGTGGGGCTTGTCGCGGTCTTGGGACCGTGAGGCTTGTCGCGGTCTTGGGATCGTGAGACTTCTCGCGGTCTTGGGACCGTGAGGCTTGTCGCGGTCTTGGGACCGTGAGGCTTGTCGCGGTCTTGGGACCGTGAGGCTTCTCACGGTCTTGGGACCATGAGGAGTCTTTGTAATTTTTTTGTGTTTTCTGTAATGAAAAAGAGGAAAAGTTAGTTTATTGATGTATCTGCAATAAAGTAAGAAGGTTTAATGATTCTATTTAGTTTATCTAAGAAAGAGTATGGAAAACTAAAGATAACTAATAAGATAACGTCACAAAATGGGAGGTTATCAATACATCATGAGGTTTTCTTTTTAATATTAGCTTAAGATAAACACATTCAAAGGCTATTGATGAATTTCTATATGATAGTGTTAGGATTTGGTTCTTATCCGAATTGGATTAGAATTAAGTCCAACAACATTAGAAAAGGGAAAGTAATGTCCAACGTGGAGTCCAAGCATTATTTCCTTCTCCTATTCTATTGACATTCTCCTAGTCCTTATAGAATAGACATAACTCTCCTACTTCCTTACAGGCGAATGTCTTGTACCTATAAATAGAGGTAGACACCATGGGTTATCTGTGTGTTGAATAGTACCAAACATTGTGTGTGTCAATACAAATGAAGGCATATGGACATCCAAGAAGGAAGAGAGTGAGAGTGGGGTACAAAATTCTATTGTGGGCACGGGATTGTGGGAGAGCGACAATCCTTGTAATCTTTGTGAAGTTTCTTAATAAAATTTTACGGTCTTCTTCGCCAACTCAATTCTCTCATTGGTTGTTTGTTTGTCAGTTTGATATGTCGACTGGGAGACCATTGTCACTTTTATCGTGCAAGCTAGGGTGGTATCTCATGTGATGTTTTCTTGGGCTTGGAGGGATTATGTGCGAATCCCAACAAGTGGTATCAGAGCAAAGGTTGCTACGAGATGATTAGTGAGCATCGGAGGCACATGAAGCATGGCAGCATCGACTAGCAACGTGGGGAGTCATCATATTGACAAAGTTTATGGTAGAAGCAACTTTAGTGTGTGTCAAAGCACGGTGAAGGACATCTTAGTCCAACAAGGGCTAATCAAAGCTCTTGAAGGAGAAAAGCTGGACAAGATGTCTGAAGGCGACTGGAGAATGATGGAGTGCAAGGCGGTCAGTACAATCTATCTATCTTTTCACGGAGGTAAAGTATTCAGTGATTAATGAAGATTCACCAAAGAAATTATGGAAGGTCTTAGAAGAGTTGTATATGGGGAAGTCGCTGACGAACATGTGGGTGCTGAAAAGGAAATTCTACAAATTGTGCATGAAAGAAGGCACAAGTTTCGTCGACCATCTCAACATCTTCAACAAGCTTGTCACACAACTGGTTAGCATGGAGGAGAAGATCAGTGAGAGCAATAAGGTCGTTCTCTTAGCATCATCTCTACCACAATCATGGGAACAACTGGTGTTGAACATCCTTGTCGGGAAGACTACACTCAACTTCAATGAGGCGATTGCATATTTATTGGAGGTGGAGTCTTTGAAGAAGCCATCTGAATCTTCCTCCTCGGGTGGTAATGTTTTGGTTGTTACAGACGATAGCTACAAAAGCAAGGGTCACGGGAAGAGGAATCAAAAGGGCAAAGGCAGATGTATATTCTATATATGTGACGAGGAGGGCCACATATTAAAAGATTGTCCAACGTTGAAGTAGTTGAAGAGTGTAGCTTGCTCGTTAGCAGAAGGATATTCATAAGCATTGTCTATCATGAAATCATGTACCAATCATGGGTGGATATTTGATTCAGGCTCTTGCTACATCATATGTCCAGAGAGAGATGTATTTGATGAAGGATCTCTCCATCAGGCACGTGGGATAGTTCAACTGGTAGATGACAAACTCTACCAAATTACCAAAATTGGAACAGTTACATTCAGGATGCATGATGGAGCACATCTCACATTGTCAGGGGTTCGATATGTCCCCAGTCTCAAGAGGAAACTAATATCTGAGAGGGCACTTGAATACATCGGTTGTAAGATTTCAAAGCAAGATGGAGTCATGCAAGTCACATGTAAGGGGCAAGTGATCATGAAGGGTACCTGGTCCAAAGGAGCATATTGATTGGTTGGGGAGGTTCTAACTAAAAGAAGAGTAGTTTATGGGAGTTCTACCACTGGAGGCATAGATGAAGCATTGACACATGAGGTGAGCTCCAAACGTACTACATGTCTTAAACTCTCAGGGGCAGTCACATGCGAGGCTGCAAGACCGGCTGCTTTATTTAATAGATGTAGAGGCGAAGCTGTCAACTATTGGAAGAAGGAAGACGTGGCAAGACCGACCACACAATACCAGTGAGCAGGTGGAGCTTGGAGAAGGTACAAACATATGGCATGGAGGGCCAAAGGGATGAAGGCTGCAGTTATTCCAGCTGTAGGTGGAGGCAGTGCAGTTTCCCAAACTGTACAACTTGAGGAGCTCTCAGATGAAGGGTCCGGACAACCATGTATGGACACGCACTCCGCATAGGCGTGCAACGGTAGAGTGCATCTGAGGGTGGAAGTAGCTTTTGAGGGCGGAAGCAAATTGAAGAAGAACGGGAGCAAAATTCTTGAAGGAGCGGATACTCCAGCAGATAAGATCCAAGGTGGAGATTGCTAGGATTTGGTTCTTATCTGAATTGGATTAGAATTAAGTCCAGCAATATTAGAAAAGGGAATGTTATGTCCAACGTGGAGTCCAAGCATTATTTCCTTCTCCTATTCTATTTTCATTCTCCTAGTCCTTATAGAATAGATGTAACTCTCCTACTTCCTTACAGGGGGGATGTCATGTACCTATAAATAGAGGTAGACACCATGGGTTATCTGTGTGCCGATTAGCACCAAACATTGTGTGTGCCAATATAGAGGAAGGCATACGGACATCTAAGAAGGAAGAGAGCAAGAGTGGGGTATTAAATTCTATTGTGGGCACGGGATTGTGGGAGAGCGATAATCCTTACAATCTTTGTGAAGTTGCTTAATAGAATTTTGCGATCTTCTTCGCCAACGTAGTTCTCTCATTGATTGTTTGTTTGTCAGTTTGGCCTATCGACTGGGAGTCCGTTGTCTCTGTTATCATGCAAGATAGGAATATATCTCATGTGGTGTTTTCTTAGGCTTGGAGGGCTTCTGCGCAAATCCCAACATGTAGATTTCTATGGCAGAGCTGGATCTAACACTAAACTGGAGAACATGTATTTTATCAAGTGCATATATGGATTGGACACATAGTTGACAATGCACGGATGCATGAGCCATTTATTTAAGGATTGACGGTCATCATTCTAGGATGTTCGTGATCAACTGAATGTGCTTGTATTCATGTTGTTTTTGTAAAAGAGTTGGAACCAACCTTTACAGTCTTAGGGGGCTTTCACTTTGGCATGATGTTAGAGCTAAACACTATACATATTCATTAGATATTTTACAATCTTAGGATGTTTGAGGAGGTTAGGAACATTTTTCTTTCAAAGTCAGGCAGTTTATATTTTCTTCATCATGTTGATATTTTCACCATGATTCCTTATATACAGGACATGTGATATTTGACAACGGGTGGCTTGAAGCTTTACCTATGTACCACTACGTTGATGTTGAGTGGCCAACCTCAATAAAACATGATATACTATGTTACACTTCCTTCTTGAACTGACCATGACCATTTCTTTTGTCATATTCTTATATCTTTAGGAACCTCGACTCCCTCCAGATGCACTGATGACTCTTGTGAAACATCACTAAGTTATCTAGAGGTTGACAATAATACAACTGTTGAATTATTATTGATCTATCATTGGAACAAACAAGACCATCTGGGTTGAGCGGCCTATGTAAGTATTTTTCATCCCACTATTGCATAAGGTCACATGTATTTAATATCCATTGTTTTAGTATTTGAATTGTGGTTCAATTCTCCTATTTCTAAATTGTTTGGGGAGGATAGGGTGTTACATAGGGTGGGTGCAACCGCCGTCCCATTTATCTTTTGCAATGGATTTTGGATGAGAGTAGATGTATTGTTTGAGATCTCGTCGTACAATGTGGTTTTTACCAATTTGTACCTTGATTTTATAAGCAAGACTTATCTAAAGGTATTTTTTAAATACTCAAAGTGAAGTCAAGTATCTACCACTATTCTAAGACCCCTAATTAAAAATATTTAACTTCTTTATATACACCCATCCAAAGTGAAGAACCCTTACTTGTCATAAAACACAATTAGACACCGCTATATCAAAACATTTTCTGCATTTATCAGTGCTTCTAGGTAACGATGTAGTGCAATTCTGGGTAGGGACGCTCCAATCTTTTTAAAGCATAAATTTTATAGAAAGTGTGTAATGTTTATGGTTAGTTGTCAATCTATCCTCAATCCTCATCTGTTATCCAGACTTATGACATGATACACATGCACACGATGTCAATGATATAATCTTAGTTAAAGCAGTGGCACAATTATTTATACTTTATCATTGTCAAATTGTACATGTATTCCTGTAAGATGTGGACCAATCCTTCCAAGTAAACTTGGTTACCCACTACCCAACAACATAGCGGTTTGGTGGGGCTAAAATTCTTTTGGGGGAGATCCAACACTTGCCCCATGACCTCACCTATTCAATCAACATTTCTGTTACGTGGTTTTTTATTATTAATAATGACCTAAACACCATCTTAGGAAGAGAACCAACATGGTTGGATAACTTGTGTCGCTAAAATGATAAATTAATGATACAATGTTCGGTTCATTAATTATGGATGACCTAAAAAATTCAACATTAGATCAATGGCAAATAAGCTTGTAGTGTACTTGTAATCTCTTTGAGTTTTTCTTCAATGAATGTTATAATATATGATGTCTCTATATATCATTATCTATTGTCAAAATAGTTAGAAAGACCCATTTTGTGACTTCCAGTATGACATGTATGTCGATTTCATGCTTCAAACTTTAAAACTCATTATGTAAAAAGGTGAGCACCATGAAGTAATCACTAATGTTATTTTATACTATAGATGGAAGAGGCATCTACATGCAAATTTGTAAGCATTTTACCACCTATATGGATTATGATGAATGCGACTCAAATGTAATATGAAACTATGACATTGAAATTCTGTGAGTTACTTTTGCACTATAGTTCCTTAAAACATCATTCAAATAGTTGATATTGTTCATATTGCTCCAATTTTAACTATCCAATATACATAAAAATCCTTTTTATTTAAAATTTAAAATTATGTAGGTCATGATATGTTTGACACTAAGAGTTAGAAGTGTTTTTGTATATTCATTGTATGCATTCCATCTTAACTAAAATGATATGGTTCAAGAATGTGAACAAATTAAAATCGTATTGTGAAAGAACATGCAAATAGTTAAGCTTGTTTTTGTCAATATTAGAAGGGCAACATAGATTGGTGTCAAATTTCATTTTTGTTACTCTATTTGTTTATACATGGGTTATTTTTAAGTTAATAATATTATTTATATTCAAATAACATTGGTTTTCCTAACAGGGGTGGGTCCCAAGGGATCTTCATTGATGAAGGGCCTTATTCATAAAATAAAATATGCCTTATTAAATTCTTAATCAATAAATTACAATGTACTCTCTAAGTAGGTAATGTTGTTAGCTCACTATAATGATTTATATTTTACCAAATTAGCATACATATAAATTTTACCGATAACATATATTTCTCACGTGCATCGCACGTGCAACTACTAGTGTGTGTGTATACATATACAATACATACATACATACATACATGCACACACACACACAGATATATATATATATATATATATATATATATATACATATATTACAGTCAACATAACAATGTAATTGAGTAATCACTCCTCAAAATACTACAAGACAAAATATTCCCCTCTAAACAACCTTCAATTTGGAATATCAGTGAATTATTTCTATTGTAATTCTATAAAGAGATGGAAGTCTTCCTTTGTAATCATTCATAATGCAAAATGTCACTAGATATCACTAATATATGAGTAGTAAGGTCCTCCCTCGTATTTTTTGATGGTGGGCATGTATATACCTAAACCATGTTGAAATCAAGGAATGCATATAATGCACATACTAATATATATACATTCTTAGATGATGAGCAAAAAGGTGACAATGGTGAGCATAGTTGTGATGGAGGCTAGCTCCACTGGTGACGGCGCCTATGACAAGCTCCAGCAGCAATGGCGGTGAGCTCTAGCAGCAACCGACGAGCTCCAGCAATGACAGTGGCGAGATCCATCGGGGGAATTGCAACCTCCAACAGTGATGGTGAGCTCTGGTGGTGGAAACGGTGAGCAAAGCAGTGATGGAGGCTAGCATGACATCTCGAGTAGAGGAGCGGTAGTGAAGATTGCCAAAACAGAGTGAACTTAGGGTGATGAAACAAAGAATGGGGAAAATAAACATTTCACGGATGCCATTAAGTGCACTTAGTCATCGGTACATCAAAACAACTGATGACAAGACATATAGTGCTTAGTTGAATTAGTGTAAACAATGACATAGTATAGCAATATATCGTTGGTTCTAAAGAAAATAAGATGAAAAAAATTGTCATCCAAAAAAAGTCAGCCTAAGTTAGGAGACTTATTCGATAGTTTACTTGATAGAAACTGATGAATAAGTCCAAACTTCATCATTGGTTTACCAAATAAAACCTATGACATAGGCCCTTACTCGAACAAAAAAAAGTTGGCTTCATTACAACTAAGTCAATAGTTCAAGAGCAAAAATTGACGACTAATAAGCAATCTGGGGGGGGTATTTTCATAGGGACATGGCGTGAAACCTTTGTTGTCAGTTTCTTGAATTCAAATTGACATCATTTGTACAATTGTTTTTCAGTTTATAAGACATCCAATGTAGGTTTTGCTCCTGTAAAACCGATGAAAGAAGTATTTCAGAGGCAAAATTTATTTTGCGTGAAGGTGTTCGTTGTCAGTTCTTTGGAAACCAACGCTGATCTTACAATTTTTGGAAGCAATTTTTTCTATGAAAAATTGTATTTTATGAATTATATAAGACGTCATTTTTTATAACAAACAAATGACGTTATACAAAAAGTGGTAACCATGTATTTTCGAAATCAATAGGGCTTGACCAATGTTGATGGTTGTGCTCTGTAACTGACCTTGTTCATTCTATGGTGTCAGTTTTTCCTTTGAACTGGCGTTGGTAAAAGTGACATCAGAGGTCAAAAGTGTACTAGTGGTTGGTAGTTGAATGGTGAAAGGGGTGCAAACGGATATGGTGGATCTTGGTACTATTGAAGATAATGTACTTGCACTTGTGGTGGAATACAAGTATTTTGAGGACTGTTCCCCAATCCACTAGTGTTGCTCATGATTTCCCATGGGTTGGGAAGGAAGTGTCCCTTCCACATGGAGAGGAAGTGTTGAGGACATCTTATCCATTCTTTTTTCAAGTATACTAATGGTTTGATATTGAGTAGGCATATTTTTCTTGACCACATCAAATCCATGTAGCTTGGAAAGAACCTCATCTTAAATTCTTAAGATATACCTTTGACCTTGTCATTTTCTTGGTTGAAATTGTCCTTGGAGTTCCTAGTTTCTATAGGACTGAAGGGGCTTCACTTACTTACCAAAGGACTCGATAGAAATGAAAAAGTTACTAGGTGCACTTCCCTCTTAGTTCTCATAAGGTTCATCATTTCAATAGGATCCTTCATGATTTGTGGGTATGAATGATTGCTAGCTGCAAGTCTCACACCAAATCACAATCATTAACCAAACTAGTGTTCAATGTCTTTCACTTTTATCAAATGTTCAAACAAAGGTCATGATTCTTTGGGAGGTTTGACCATGAAAGTATCTTCACAAGATGAATCCACTACGACTTGGCTCATTTAAAATAGCCCAGAATCATAAGATTGCACAAGTTGCCATAAAGGAATTTCATGTTGAGGGTATTCTCTCAACATCTTTTAGAAATTTTCACAAGTGTCATGGAACTTCTCATGCTCTATTTGAATGAAATTTACATAGCACGTCACTTTGTGTCTATCTTATAATTAAAAAGAACTTTTTCAAGATAAAATATATTATATATTCCCAATTCACTGTCTCTATTTTTGAATAATACCAATCATTGGCTTTGTCTTTTAGAGAGAAGGGGAACATATTTGAATAAATGGAATCATTAATTGTGACTCGAGTGCATAAATTTTAGCATGTTTCTTGAAAATCATCAAAATGCTTGTAAGGACTTAACGATCAAAACCATAGAATATTGGAAGAATATGAACAAGAGATTGAGAGATAGAAAAGTTTGCCCATGCATAGCTTCAATACTTACTGCAATGGGAGCTATGTAAGATCCTTGAAGTAAGTAGTCTTGGAGAGACCTTAAAGCACTCCATCCTAGGGTGATGGTCTTCCATTGAGATCATTCATCTCTTCTTTATCAAATATGCACTTTCACCTACACGTGTCACAATAAAGAAGAGATAGTAATCTCAAATTCAAGAACAACACAAAGAATAAACAACAACAACGGTGAGGGCAAAAGGAAAAGTCAAGTAAAACAAACTATCTAGGAAAATCTCCACTCTGCCCGACAGAGACACCGAAAATCTTAGTGTGTCTAGAGCACACTAGTCTAACAAATACCCTAATAATAGCACACTATTATACAAAATAATCCACAAGCACACAAGCTTGGGTGTAGTGTAGAAGCAGCAAGTTGAGGTTGAATCCACAGAGAGAGTGGGGCACTAGATGTAGGTTCATTTAATAGGTTCCTAAGGTATATAAGGTTTTACTTGGAGTAAGAGTTACACTAAGGTGAACAAGAAATTAAACTAGAAAGAATCAAACCCAGATTAACCCTATATAATTAAGAGTAGCTAACTAATAAAGGAATAAAAAATACACTTAAAAAATCTTATTAGCATCTAAGAGAACAACTAGCTAGTCTAGACTAGAAATCATGCAAATAAGACAAGTAATGGACTACACTAAGCAGTTGACTATAAAAAGCTAGCACAAACAACTAACAAGAAGAATCAAATCAGCAATTGTAGGAATAAGCAACTAACATTAACAAATAGTTTAGTTAAGCAAATAAGAGCAATTAGATAAGTAATAAGGGTTTTAGAAAATTAATTGAGCAAGTGTGATATGGGGGTAATCGTGATTCTCAACCTAGTTGGTTTTATATCATGCAACACATTCAATCAAACCATGCTATCAAACCAAACAAAAAAGTGGGGTGATAGTGAATTATCTTGTACTACTAGTTGACCATGGACGACATATGGTGTATATAGGGGAACTAGTTCCTATCACCCCCTTTTCCAACCTTATGAGGTTTAATTTACTAGGGCATATGTATAATTCAAGTAATACCACACTATTCTAGGTTTATAGGAGATTCTCCTAATGTACTTAGTGGCAAACAATGGTGTGGAGTGTAGGAGAAGGTATTTCACCTCCTATTACCCTCCATAAACATCTAGGCATGCTCTTAGCTAAGTACATCAAGTGAGATGAAACTATTTTTGGATCTTGGATGAGCTCTAGAGGGGGGTGAATAGAGCTAAATGCACTTAAACAAATTCATTATAACTTCAAGATATTTCTAAGATAAAATGGCTAGTATGAACTTTGAGTGCAACTTATACATACATAGAAAGGGAGTGAGAGATTGAACAAGCACAAGAACACAAGCTATGTAGAGTGGTTCCAGTCTCCAAACTAGGAGAAAGTCAGTCCACTACCTAGAGAGGTTAACCTATCGGATTTTGCAACATGTTTCACTCCTTATATTCCATTATAAGTAACAAAAAACCAATCCCTTTTCTGAGATAAGGATACCCAGCTTTCCCTTTAAGCAAAAGGGAGCCAACAACCTACCAAAGGACTTACCTATCCAAGAACGAGCCTTCAAACTCAGCAAGGACTTACTCACTTTGCAATGAGTCTTCTGCCTTCACCAAGGACTTACCCACTCTTGCACAAGTGAAGGAATTACCCACTCTTCTTGTCTCTTTAGCCTTTGACTTCACCTTCTCCAAGGAGAAGCTTTCACCAAGGGACTCCTTCTCTTCTTATTATTATTCTTCTTCACCTCTCTTAGTTAAGAGAGAGAATCTTCATCTTCATGGTTGAATGAGAGATTGGGGGAAGAGGAAGTGAGATCCTCACAAGATATACATGTAGGACTAGCTCTCTTACAAATCTCCTACTCACTCTAATGGATGTTGCAAGTGATTAAGCCTAGAGAGTCGAAGTAATCTCTTGGAGGCACTCAACTATAATATAGGGACCTTCATAGTGCTTGGGATGAAGCCCAAGGGGTCCTATTTATAGTTGGGGATGCCTACTAGATAGTGGGAACACTTAAGGAGGAATTCTAACTATTTTGGGTGTTGCAATGGATATATTTTCGAGATTTGCAACACTCCAACGGCTAGAAGCACTTATTATGCACATTTTTTACAGTGAAATCAGTCAAGTTTACTTTTGGGAAACTCATTCGATTTCACTATGAAAAAGTAGATTTGAAGCATCGGTCGAGTTTATCCTGGATGAAACTCGATCAATCACTTGAATCTGATTTGTCAATGTAGGGTGTCAATTGAGTTTATCATGAGGAAGACTCGGCCGATCTTGGGCATTCTCAAAATCCATCAACGGTCTTAGACGAGTTTGTCACATGAGAAACTTGACCGAACAAGCACTCTATGGTGTATTTTAGAAAATGTATTTAGAGTCTTAAATATTTGTTTTAAGTGCTCCTAATTTTTTCTAAGCTTAATTACAATTCATATAATCATTACAAGTGATTTACAACATGATTCTAATAGAGATACAACATATTCCACAAAAGTGCACTTGCATTGATTTTGACTTGTCTTTTCTCCAAGGTAGGATGCACAAGTTAGGGCATTTGAAGTGTGTCTATATATTTAATCTGAAACCACTCAAGTGGAAGCATTAGACACAAAACAATGGAATGGCTAGTCATCATCAAAACAAGGGTTTAGTCAATTTAGACCTTGAGTCAACATTTTCCCCCTTTTTGAAGATGACAAACCATTCCATAAATATACTTAAAGCATTTAAGTAAAATCATACCTTTGAAGAAACCTAGGGGTTTCAATAGAATTGAATTCATATGCTCCCCCTCAATTGATGCTTATGGAGTTCTCATACTCCCTCTCCATTGATACTATTTCTCTTGCAAGGTTAGTTTCATAACATTCATAGAAACTATGTATTCTACTCATATATGTCTTCTCCCCTTTACATCTCCCCTTACATAAGACATGGGGGTGAAAAATACAACTTGTTAGTAAAAGGAGATACCAATTTTTAGAAAGGAGAGTACAAGAGCAAAACTACGGGCTTGTCCAAGCATAGTATATAAAGAAAATAAAGATATGCATTTGAACAACCCTAGATGAATTCTGGAAGATATCAAGATTGTGACACCCTTTGTCATACAAAGTGAGATTACTCAAAACCAAAAATAGCAATAACACTAAGCAAGTGGTTTACCAAAAAAACATAGGAAATTAAAATTGATTTCATGACCATGCATCAAGCTGAACTCATCATGTCTGGAGCAATAAACTAGAGCCACTCATATTTCATTCATGTCAAAAGTTGTTACATGACATAGTTCACTGACTATCTAGCCACAACATGTTACATGTGATAACTCGTTCACGTACACAAATCACATTTGAATTGTCATTGTATATGTCTAGAAACTCAAACTGATGTACAACATCTATAAAACAACCCCAAGGACCTGAGTGTACAGGGACAACACATAGGACTCTATTACTAAACATTAGCTACATTATCCTTGATCCAATAGCTACAATACATCAGGATGTCTACCTCAGCAACACGGTCTCTATCTCAACATGCACATCCACCTAAAAGATGTGGAAACCCACAGGGTGAGGCCAAACATCCCAGTGAGAGTTATAACTCTGTGCCAGCGTCTATTAAAAGCACAAATAACTAAAACATGTGATTATGCTATTAACATATAAGAAGACTCGGGCGAATGATATAAGCAAGGCAATTAATATTGTATAAATAGTTCAAGTATCTACAACTAAGCAGTAGAACATTCTATGCATTTACAAGGAATATGAAGAACATGTATGTTTTCTACCAACCAAACTATACAAAAGCAAGAAAGGCCTCAACCAATATCCTCATATTTGATCTTATGAGAGTACCACTACTAAGTCCTTATTGGTGCCACACATGGTCAATAGAAGATCTAGATTCCATGACCCTTCTAACACCTCCCGGCTAGCATGAGAGTGACACTACAATGTCATATTAGTTAGCACTACTACAGAAGTGCCTTTTAGTGTCGGTTGTTTAACCCCCTTTGGCATCGGTTTCGGAACGACGCCTATGTGGGCGCCGCTAAAAGGTTGGACACTTCAACGTCGGTTAAAAAACCGACGCCTATTTAATATAAAGGCGTCGGTTTTTTATAAAACACCGACGCCAAAAGGGTTCGTGCCACAGAAAACGGCGTCATCTAGGACGCTTTCTGCGTCGGTTATATACTAAAACACCGACGCAAAAAAGTGTCCTAGATGACTCCCATTTCCTGTAGCGCGAACACTTTTGGCGTCGGTGTTCAACAAAAAACCGACGCTGTAAGTCTGTGATGACGGTTATCGGTAAATAACCGACGCCTATTTCTATTTTTTTTTTATAAATCTGTTTGCAGGCCTGCTGTGGCTGGTCAGCAGGATGAGAACCTGCAGTTCAGTTTTCTGAACTGCAGGTTTACGACATCCATTGATATCAGCCTACAAACAGGCCACAAACCTGCAAAATTAACATAAAAAGATTCACACAAGTAGATACATTCAGACATCAATTCAATTGTCACGTTCACACATATAGAATCATTCAAATACATGTTTTAACATTCAGAAACATTCATTTACAAAGTATCATTCATCATCACTATCAACATCCCAATTATATCTTACAGTTGCCACTGTTTGTACAGCTATTGCCCATTCTTCTCTTACTTCATTTAATGATTCCCTCGTATATGGAGCATGTACATTTTTTAAGCGTTTGCCTATAGTGTGGTCAGTTTTAAACACCTGCAAAGAGAATGATGTATATATATAAGTAATAAAATAAAAATAAGATTGATATATTTCATACTAACTAATGAGACTATATATAATACCTCATGTATGGTATCGATGTCCAATGCGGCATGTTTGATAATCATCTGCATAAATCGCATCACATAGTATGCGCATGCCCAGCCATTGTCTTGTGTAGCGCACTATAAATTGAAACATACAAATTAATACAACTAAGCACAATTCACATCAATAATATATACATTGGAGTCGGGGAGTCGGGAACTTACTTTTACGTTCTCCCAAGACAATGACTGGTTCTTTTTCCTTGGGACCTTTCCTCCAGCATTTTTGAATGCATCTAAACCCCTACATGTTAATATAACACACTAAGTTGCATAAGTAAATAGTAATGTAATAAAAGATGTTAACGGATATAAAAAATGAAATATTTCTCACCAGAATAATGCCATTCTCATTACGTGTCCAATTTTAGTGTTTAATGTACTTCCTGCGGGATCTAGATAATAAACAGTGAACGTCCCGGGGACAATAACTAGTAACTCCCAATGTCTACCACTAGAGGTAAAAAGTTAACAATTAATAACTCAAAATGCAAAATAATAATGGAATTTTCTTAAGTCCAAATTATAAATAAAGCAAACTTACTTGACATTGAATGGAGCTATTATTATCGTCTTCATTTGATGACCAAAAATTGTAAAAGCATCTATACAGTATTGTTGAACACTATCAGGGTCTTTAGCTACCATACTAATCAATGATGGAATCAAAAATCCCACATGATCATATGCAAATTGTTTGCAATGATCTTCGATTAAGTAGCTGCAAAACATATAGACGTATGCATTAATATATAAGAAACTAGATCACCGGATCTTACACAAGGTATATGGATGTATAAACAAGATCTCACCTTATCCATGTCTCTATCATTGATGTATTCAACCAATCATACATAAACAGCTCAATAATATCTTGTATAAATAAAGAGCTGTCGTATGATTGACCTGCATAATCTGCATCTAAAGAAACAATTATAGGGCAAAGTATATTATGTGCCCGTAGCCAACATGCCATTCCCCTACAAGCAGGACCTAACGGGTATTCTAGGTCAGTTGGAACCCAAGTTGGTAATGCGGGAATTGGAGGTGGAGGCCTAGGTGCTCCTGGTGTCTTCTTTTTAACCTGTATATATAATTTCAGATCAGTTGACATCATATATACACATTAACAGTCTAAATCACTGTAAATTTATCTTACAATTTCAGTCGTGTAGAGGACATCTGCTTTGGGCCACAATATGACCCCGCTTTCTGCCTCACCAAGTGTATCAATATCTGGGTGGGCATATGGCAACGCAACTTCCCTCCAATCGGGTAATACATGTATCGGGCTCACACGAATGCAGCCCTGCGGCATTGGAGTCCCATGAAACGTTGCCCCAGGAAGGGACTGGTAAGCTTGCGCCTCTGCAACAACATAGTTTTCCATTCTTAAGCGGCATGGCTTCAATGCCTACAAATTTACGTAAAGAATGTTATACATATATACATATCATCTTGAAAACATATCATCTTGAAAAGACTAGCTACAATGTCATAAACAATACTTACAGCAGACGTGTTAGGCGATGGGTCTCCAGGATTACTTGCAGTCTGTGCACCAGGAGAAGAGTGGGTCGGCATAGGCTGATTGGAAGCCTGAGATGTCTGCCACCGCAGCAATTCTTCCTTGACCTTCTCAGCAACCACATCGTTGAGCTTCTTAGAAACTATATCCTCGACTCTCTTATTCTCCTATACATGGATAAAACAAATATTAGCTTTTTATTAATGAATTTCCTTTTGCAGTAACATTATAAAAATAGAATATATATGTTACCTCTTCTTGAGAAAGTCCCGCTCTGGGTTTGCGCTGGGATGGCCCAAAGAATGCTTTGATGCCCACACCAGCGCCGACACCTCTAACACGTCCAGGATGCTCTGGGTTACCCAGAGCAACTGTCAATTCATCCCTTGTGCCCTGAGGGATGAACGTGCCTTGTTTTCTCTGCTCGTGCAGCTCCCGCTAATCACCATAAACAAAAATTGGTAAGTTAACACCACAAATAATCAATATTCAAATGATTGCTCTAAGAGTTGTATTTTACCATTTTTGCAGCCACCTCAGCAGTTTCGGGCTTCTTTATTTCACCCTTCTTGTTTTTCCTGCCAGCTATCCAGATATCATGGCGAGGGAAGGGTGTGGCCGCAGACTCCTGAGTAGTCGCAGACTCCTGAGTAGCCGCAGACTCCGCCTGTAGTCTTTGGCGAACGCTTGCATAGCCTTTTGGACCCATAGTATGGTCATGTACATTCAGTGCACGCCTTGCTTTTTGTGCGTCACTGAGGGCCTAGTTAGTATGCACATTTATAATTAGGTTAGTAGCACTAAATGTTAATCTTGAATAGGTGAATACAATGTATATTAATTAAAATGGGAGTGACGCCTAATACCTTGAATTCTTCAGATTTTCTTGAAGCAACAAAATTGTCCCAATCTTCTTTGTCCAAGAAGTTCCATTGTTCAAGGGCTGACTTCTTCTTCTTATCACCCTGTCTTATGTATTCTCTGTTCAGATTTGTCCTGTAATTCCTAAGCATCTTTCCAGCGCGTTGCATCACACTTTTACGATGCAACATCTCATCCAATGCAAACAGATTCTGTAAAATAGAAATGTTATTAACTAGTACCAAAAATATAATTGCAAATAATAGAATTTGTAATCTACAAAATAGAATTGCAAATAATAATAACTCACGCATAAATCTTTCCATATCAAGTCTTTCTTCTCCTGAGGAACTTTATGCCAATTATCATATTTAACACCACAATGGCTTCGAGTGACAACCCCAAGATAGTTTATAAAATTATTGCGGTTCACTCCAATTGCATTCCCTCCATTATCAAACTCCACAACCAATTTGGATCCACTGCCACTCAGCGCAAGTGACTTTTTCAACAGAGTGATACCCCTTTTCTTGTTAAGTTTTTGTTGCTGCGCATCAAGTTGCTCAATTGCTTCAGTGGGTAGCTGTGCATCATCAACCTAAAATTTGACAAAAATAAACACACCGAATTAAGCCAATATAGAAATACAGGATATATGACATAACTAGAAGATAATGAATTTTATAGAAATATGGGATATGTTTTTAGAACTTACGTTGGTATCCTCGTCATGCTCGTCATGGACAGCATGCTCATCATGGACTTCATGCTCATCATGGACATCATTCTCATCATGGTGAGCCATCTGAAAATTTCATTAAAAAGGAAAACATTTAGCATTTGTATCAACTAGAATAAGGAAAACATTTAGCATTTGTATAAACATACATGTATCTAAAATTGTGATCTTTTATCAATTAGCAATCCTTCAATGTACAAGTAATATAAAAAACAATGATTGTTCACATTCTAGGCCAACAAACACATGTGATGTCATTCTTATATATAATAAATGTGTACCACCTATCCCATCCTTGAACACCTAATCTCACTAGTAAGTGTATAATGTGTATTGGGTTTTCAAGAAAATTTCGGCAGCATTTCCCCGCTGTTCTCTAAGTACATATGTACTTAGAGAACAAACGGGGAAATGCTACCAAAATTTTCTCGAAAACTCAATACACATTATACACTTACATCCTAAGTGAGATTAGGTGTTCAAGAACAGTCCCAAACCGGGGACTATCCAAGATTTACTCCTAATGAGTAAATCTTGGACGGGTTTCTAGGCCAACAAACACAATAATAGATATCTACAATGAAGTCGGACTCCATACAAACAGTATATAATTTAGTGATTGTTCATTCTAATTTATATCAATGTACAAGTAATATAAAAAACAATGATTGTTCACATTCTAGGCCAACAAACACATGTGATGTCATTCTTATATATAATAAATGTGTACCACCTATCCCATCCTTGAACACCTAATCTCACTAGTAAGTGTATAATGTGTATTGGGTTTTCAAGAAAATTTCGGCAGCATTTCCCCGCTGTTCTCTAAGTACATATGTACTTAGAGAACAAACGGGGAAATGCTACCAAAATTTTCTCGAAAACTCAATACACATTATACACTTACATCCTAAGTGAGATTAGGTGTTCAAGAACAGTCCCAAACCGGGGACTATCCAAGATTTACTCCTAATGAGTAAATCTTGGACGGGTTTCTAGGCCAACAAATAATGTGTTGTCATTCTTATACCTAAAATCCTAGTTCTTCAAATTAGGGTGATTATTGATGTCTTTAAAAGCATGATTGGCAATTTAGGGAAAAGTTCATCATTTAAATTCCAAGCATTCATATGTGTGCATTACAGTTCATCATTAAGCAAGAAGGGTGATTAGGATTCTCAATATACTCAACAATAAAATAACTTTTAGCAATCAGTACATTATTAAATAAACACAATCAGTAAATAACTTTTAGCAAAAAATCCACTAGACGTGCAGCCTAGACGTGCCCTGGCGCCGCCCAAGCATCTGCCCAGAGGCCTATCTAGGCAGGGCACCTGGGCTTGGGACCCTAGGCGTGCCCTGGCACCTACTTAGGCGCTGCCTGCGTGAGTTCTACGTTGGCGGCGGCAGAGAAAAGCAAGGCAGAGGACAAAAAAGGTGGTGAGGGTTTGTGGGTTACCTTGCACGAGGACAGCAAGAGTAAAGCTGCTTCTACCGGCGGGGGCGGAGGTGACGACGACAGCACCGTAGCTGCTTCTACTGGCGGCGACGACTAGAGGAGAGCAGGGGCGGTGGGCAACGACCGGCGGCGATGAGCGGACAGCAGCAGTAGCAGGGGCAGCGGAGAAGAAGGGCGTCGGAGAAGAAGGACGCCGGAGATGGGGTGCCGGAGAGAAGCGCCGGAGAGCAGCAGCAGCAGAGAAGCGCCGGAAAGTCGCCGCAACAGGGAAAATCGCCGCAATAGGGTAGCAATGAAACAGAAGAAAGGGGAAGAGTCGGGCGATCGCGGGGGGTTATAAGTTCCCAAATAGCGTCGGTTGTTTACAACCACCGACGCCTAAACAGCTTTAGCGTCGGTTGGTTGAAACAACCGACGTCCAATTGGACGATATTTTCATGGAAATTTTTGGCGGGAACCACCTTCAGCGTCGGTTAGAGAGGGATAACTGACGCTGAAAATGACACTATTTTTTTATCGAAAAATGGATTTCGCGGGCGACTGTAAGCGTCGGTTGTTTATAAAAAAACTGACGCTTAATACAAAGCGGTACCCGTGTCTGGCTGGTCTTCGAATATAGACGTCGGTTTTATTAAACAAGCGACGCCTTATATGTTAGGCGTCGGTTTTCCTTAATAACCGACGCCCAGAAAAGCGACACTGAATGCTATTTCTGTAGTAGTAGCTTGTAAAAGTGACATATAATCAACAGATGAATCACCTCATGCATGGCCGTCCATGTATCACAAGGGAATCAGATCTCACATGGCCATCCCAAAAAGGAGTAGCTCACGCATGGCCATCCATATATAACAAGGAAACTAGCTCACACATGGCCATCCATATCTAACAAGGAAACTAGCTCACACATGGATGTTCCATAAATCTCAACAATATCGGCTCACACATGGTCGTCTCTTAGTTATGCCAATTAGTTTTAGCATCAATCAAGTTATAATGTACAAAACCATAACAAGAACTACAAAGATAAGGCCATGGTACAACTTTCAAAGACATAAGACCTATAAGGTGTGAACTTGTCACACTATCACCACATAACACCCGCATACTGTCATTCAAAAGACCATCATCACTGTTTCACAACCACTCAAGGCTATCACTAACGTCACATCACTATGGGGTATCAATCCCTTAATCATAGCTTTAGAGGTATCACCTCACAATAGACATCAAGCCATTATCAGATCATCACATCATACTCATCATAGCATGCACTAACTATGATATTCAAGTTCATATCACCTGCATGGTTAGAAATTGATAAACAAGATTAAAAATCATCATATCATAATAGTCGTTCCAATAAAAGAAGTAACATTTCCATATCTCTAGATTAAGGTTAGGATTCCACACTTAGCCAACTAGGGTTTTGTAGTTATTTCCCATCACCAGACCTATGTACACCATCTTCCATATTCTTTGGATCGCATTAGGGTTAAGGATCATGATTAGGGTTAACTATGTAAACACTCAAATAGTATTATATGCATTCATTACTCATATGCATGTGTTAATTATTCATTCAAATATGTGTCTCAACCACTCATCATGCACATGCCTCGACCATCTATCATATACGTGTCACGACCACCAAACCTATGGGTTGTGACCACCCACTCATCAAGGTGTCTCGACCTCAACGCACATACAAATGGACACAAACTGCCATGCTCCATCACCCAGACATAATCAAAACATACTAATATATGGTTATGACTGCGACACACCCTCACTTGTTGGGACCGCATCACACCCTTAACCTAGTCACGACCTGTCACACCCTTAACCTAGTCACGACTGTGTCACACCCTTAACCTAGTCGTGACCCTGTCATACCTTCAACCTGGTCGTGAGCGCGACACATCTTCAACTTGGTCGCAACCGGGACGCATCAAGGCTATGCTTCAAGACTGACGTCACAACAGGGTGTCATGTTCATCAAACACAAAGCAATGTCTCATCTATCATCCACAAAGCGGCTTTATGACTGTGAGCCACAAGCAACATTGTGACTACGATAGAATGCAGGCATACCAATCAAAGGTGTTGTGTTCAGAATGAAAACTAGGCATTACAATTAGGCGTTGCAACCTCAACAAAGGGAATGTCTCTACCTTCAACACATACACAAAGCATCAGCAACTTGGCATCGTGACCACTTCCAGCAAGGCATTGCATCCAGCACCAGGTGTCGTGACCACTCTGCCAAGTGTTGTACTCATATGTCATGGCAAGAATACCAAAGTCCACAAAGCTCATACTCATGAATTCCAAGTCGTCAAACCCTAGAGTTAACACCAGGATAGTCATCAAGTAAAACCATATAGGAGAGAGAAAGATGAAACTCAGAACATGAGGAAAACATCTAAAACCTCAAGGCAATATGAAGGTCGAAACTAGATCATGGTGATAAATCCAAAGATCAAGATACATGTAACACCGTCTCCTCAAAGCCACTAAGAAAATGTGCACATAGAGATTAGGGTTTAAGAAGGAGGGTAATCGATAGGAGAATCTACAAGGTCTTACACCTCATCCCAAGATGACAGCATCTAGCTCATTAAGATCATACTTGGGGCTAAAATATTAGCTCACACCATGATAGATCTATCTCCAAAACCGGGTACCTCATATTAGGGTTTCGGATTTTAAACATATCAAGCATGATCACCACCATCACATAAGCTCTAGATCATGATATCATCTACTAGCATATTAAGGGCACATTTTTAGAGACAGAAACATCAACAAGAAAGTAAGATTAAGAGTGTTGATAATAAAAGAGGGTAGAAAGTTATAAAACCCACTTTAAAGAAGATCAACTCTAAGAATCACAAGCTCCAAGCACACGATGACCAAGAGAGGAAGAAGCTCCACCAAAGGCCCCACTTTGAGCCATAAGATCACCTCAAGAAGAAGGACTAGACACAAATGTTAGAGATTGCTCAAGAAAAGAGAGTAAGGATCCCTAGGTCGAACCAAAGAAGAAGGAAAAAGGAGAGAACGAAACTTCCTCACACATGGGTCTAACTTGTCAAAACATGGCCTATGACCCTTGTGATGAGGAGTTGCTCTTCCAAAATGACCACCATAGAGGATCCATGGTCTAAGGCCGAGAAAAGAGAAGAAGATGAGGGTAGAAAGATCCAAGGAAATATCATCAAAGAAAGGGAAACTGTAAAGGAGTGAAATCACCCCTTTACTAAAAATTTGAAGAATTGACATCCATTCCAAACATTCTCAGAGGTATGATGGAATGGGCATAAATTTTCCAAATTTATTAAACATTGGTATATAAAAGACCATTAGAAAGCAACGGAATAAAAAAATAACTGACTATATTCAATTTCATAAAAGGTTTACAAAAATACATCAAATTCTCCCATTAGGGTTAACATCAAGACACACAATCAGGATCTAGATAGAGGGAAGTCTAGACTACTACAATCTTATCTCCAAGCAACATCTCCATCAAATGAGTCCAAGCCAAAATCTAAGATCTTCCTTGTCTTATCCATCACCTTGCTCAGCACCTGGGTGGTTGGGAAGGCACCCAGCAAAAAGGGAAAGGGAAGAAAAGTATGTGTCATAAAACTAGTCTAGGATATCAAGATAAGTAAAGCAAATAAAAATAGTCTAGGGTTCATCATATGATGAATATAACAAGAGTATGGGGCTATATATCAAAGAAGCTTGCCATTAACAAATATAATAAAGAGGATTTTCATGTAAGATAATTATGTCTACCTAACTAAGTAGGGTTGAGGCACCTACCGGTCCTCTAGTCTTAGGTGTGGGGAGAATAAGACATTCCCAGTCACCTACAATATTATGGGGAGAATAAGACATTCCCCAGGGCGATTATTTACATGCCCTCTATGGGTGGTTGTACATAAGTACCGCTACTTTAAATTAAATAGAACATAAATCCACATGCTAGAAAAGTAGTCATGGCAAGAGTAGTCATAATATTCAATAAGCATGGTAGTGGGGTATAAGACCCAAACAAGAAGAAATTATAATCTAATTTGAGGCATGAACAACATTATGATTCAAGAATAGAATATTTAGGGTTCATTTAAGCCTCGTTAGTGAAATATAAGGTTTGGCTGCAATTATCCCAACATAGGGTGTAAGGAATGCACATACCTCTCTTACTGATATCAATTACTAACTTTCACCACTTTAATTGAGTCCAAGTTCCACTTTGCCTATTTTCAATGTATTAACATGTATTAGAGTACATAGTGCACATTAATATATAGAAACCCTAATTTTAGAGATTTTTAGCAAAATTCGGATTTAGCTTTTGAAAATATCACCAATGAACTTATTAGGTTCTCCTAATCAAGAAAACATATTTTATGTTAATTTTGGAGTTATGATGATTAAGATGTAATTTTTTATAGATTTTATGCATTAAATTCGTTTTACAAAAATCACCCTTCCTCAAAGCATGAAATCAGACCTTGAAAATATTTTTATTAGATAGATATTAATTTTCCAATTCCAAAACATATTTATTTGTCAAATTTGGATAAGCAGTTTCGAAGATATGATTTTTTCAATACTAACCAATAGGAAATTGCCACATCGTCAAACCGATCGAGATAATTAAAGAGAGAGGGAGAGGGAGAAAACACCATTTGACCCAAGATCAGGTTTGAAGTTTCTTATATAACCAAACTAGAGATTCTAGAGAAGATAAAATAGCAAGGAACCAAAACCTTGGAAGAACATGGTAAAAAGAGATGGAAATCATCAATTATCAACATAGAAGCATGGGTTTTAAGCATGTACTAAGCAATATATGAGAAGGGGGCTAACAAAACTTGCCTCTAGGAATGTAAGAAGGTCCAAACAGAAATGATCCTGAGATTATAAGGTATGTTTGCTCCAAGCTAAGCTCCTTTCTTGAGCAAAGATCACCTTCTCCACTTTAGACTGCAAACCCTAGCAAAAGAGCATGGAGATGAGATGTTTTAGGGTTTTAGGTGGAGTTTTACCATGTATGGTGATGGTTCCGACCTAGAATAAGGTGTAAGGAAAACTAACAATATGAAAATAGGGAAGGAAGGGAGGAAACTTACTAGTTTTGGTCGAAATTACCAAGGAGAAGCTTTAGAAACCCTAATAGAGCAATTTGGAAGCCCTAGGAGCCTTCTTCACCAAGGTAGGCTCCCTCTATTACCTTGGGATAGAAACTTCATGGACAAATACATAAGGAACTATTATCTAAGCTATAGGAAAGAAAATGAGAGCAAGAGTTTTCTAATTGTGAGTTGGGAAGGGGTATACATGGCTACATAAGGAAAGAGGTGAAGCATGAGGTGTCTAAGGGACTTTCCATGTGTCTTTTTCCTAGGGCTTGATATCCATGCAAGAGGACAGCTCATGGACTCTTCTTGGATATCAAAATTCGGTACTAAGAGACCATAGATCCTTCTAGGCAATCCCCACCATTTTTCAAGAAAGAAATAACCTCATTGGTTGATAGCTTTTAAAGATAAGCACCTTTATAAAGAGGGTAGTCCCTATAATGCCCTTGGAAATACCATCAAACCAAGGTGAAACTAGGTTCTCCAATGGTTTAAAATATCATTAATGGTAAGAGAATATCTAAGGATTAAAATTCAGTTGATAATTTGCAAAGAAAGCCTCCCAATTGGGTAAATTGCATAAAAGTCCAGAATATACCTAAATTGCATAAGCTGCACAAACAACATCCAAATCG
Source organism: Alisma plantago-aquatica (assembly GCA_963693085.1). Classification (NCBI taxonomy): domain Eukaryota; kingdom Viridiplantae; phylum Streptophyta; class Magnoliopsida; order Alismatales; family Alismataceae; genus Alisma; species Alisma plantago-aquatica. The sequence goes on along the minus strand of OY856411.1, from coordinate 720,956,011 downwards.
AACCGAATTTGAAACTTAGGATCATTTTATGTTTTCAAATCATATCAAAAAGTTATATTACGGTTTAGAGCACTTAATTATGGTAATTAAGCTTTTACTGAGGTATTTGTGCATAAACCCTTATATTGGTACGATTAGTGAATAAATGTTCACTAAACCACTATAAATTCCACTAATCAAATAGAAAGGCCAATAAGGATAGAAATGAAAGGAAAAGATGGGAAAGAGGGTCAAAACCCAAAATTCTAGAATTCAATATGTTACAACACTCCACCCCTTAAAGAGGATTTCGTCCCCAAAATCACAAGCAAGAAGGGAAGGGTGAGTGTGTAACATCTCATCACAAAACTTCAGGTTATTTCTCCAACCTTAACTTACACCAATCAACTCATCAACATATAGTCCACAAGCATCTCAACATAGGTTAGGTTATCAAGGATCACCTAGGTTCCATTATTTAGATATTCTTTTTAGGAGATTTAACATTATTTACATTTTTGGCTCATTAAGATTATATTTATTATGATATCACGTTATCATTATTATTCTTTTAATTGTGTCATGTCATATTTACTTTGTGTCCAAAATATTTATATTTCATTATTATGCCTGAAACCATATATATTTCTTATTTAACTCATTATGAGTTTTATCACAATTAGAGTTTACTCAATTATCAATATACTTGATTATTATTCTTAATAATTGGATTTAGTCTATGTTATCAACATATTGAATTATAACAAATTGTTTTGCATGAATTAAGACATTTTATCCAACTTGTTACAAGTAATCCAAATAATGTCACATTAATCACTTATATCTATATTTAACATTGTCACATTAACTTTCTTATTCACATTATGTCATCATTAATCATTCTCTCATATTTATTCACTTCTTATTATTGATTATGAACATTTGTGTGAATCAATTACTTCTTATCCATATTGAAGTCATTATATATATTTTAATGATCAAGGTGGGACATATTACATATTAATGATTTGATTCACATATTAAGTCATTAGGTGATTAATTAGGTGTGTATTAGAGAACAACGTGATATGCATTTCATATTGATGGCCTGATTAATCTATGATTTATGTGTATTAAAGTATGTTATCTGATTATGATACCTAGTGACACTAATGTATCATGAATGTTATTAAGGATGTATAGGTTAAGGTCAGATAAATACAAATTAGGGTTTAGGTTAACATGATCATTATTCGTCACCTATACCTTCTTAGGATGCATTAAGTCCAAGGTTAGATTACAATTATCTTGCCCATCATATCATTAGGGTTTATTGGTTTATGACATGGGCAACATCATGCTTATCCACTATTAGTATTAAAATGTGAGTTACTCTTATTTATGTGCATTAGATATTCATTAGGGTTCAAACATATGAACTATTCATTAGATGATCATTATATGTTCTTTTGGATACCAAGAAACATGTGGTTACAACTATAATTTGTTTGGTCAAAACTAAGGATTCAAGCACACTAACTTCCTAATTAGGGAGTCAGGATTTCTAAAGTCAGAGTAGCTAGATTTTAGTATGTTACATGACTCCATCCCCTTGGAAAGGATTTCATCCTAAAAATCTAACTGCCCAAACATCATCAAACCAACTATTCTCCACCCCTTAAAAGGTTTGACCTACCTTGGTGCACTCCCGCTAGAGGCTTGCAACAAGTGCAATCCACGAGGTCGGGAGGCACGGGAGAGATGGGATCTTTGCTTTCGATATTTGTATGGTCCCACACTAACTACCTACGTCTACTAAGACACTACACCCGCAAGCGCACGGGGTCGTGCCGTAGTATAGGTGAGGCGGAAAGTACGGGGTCGATCCGCGGAGATAGAGGGGGCGCTAGAGTTAGACGGCGTGAGCTACGTTCCTAGTGCGGAGAGTAGGGTTTTTAGGCTTTTAAGGTTGATTGGTTGATTACACTAATGAGCAAGTTAGAGATGCGAAAAGGAAACTAAATTATGGAAGAGCAAGAAAATTAGTAAACTAAGCTATCAAACTAACTAAGCAAGAGCAAGAGTAAGAGCCTAAGTTAACACTGAAAAGTAAAACTAAGCAATTGACTAAGTTAGACTAAAGCGATTGGACTAAGCTAGAATTAACAAGCAGACTAAGCGATTAGGGTTTTAAGCAAGGTGATTAAGGTGGGTGGGCCGTTTGGGGAATGTCACTTTGATTTTAGTTGGGGGGTTCATTAAACATGCATGGTGCTCAATTCATATCTAGATTACCAAACCAAACAACAAGGGCAATGCCATTAGAACATACCCTATACTACTAGTAGAAGACTAGGGTTAGGTGTAGTTCTAGTGAGATTGGCCAAATCTAGGTTTCTAGGGTAAGTGATAGTGGACAATTGAGGGTTGAGGGTAGAGATGGGAGTGGAGATGAAGGGGGTTAACCTTATGCCACTAGCCACTCTAGCCTTTAGAAGGCCCTAGGCAATTGCATCACTCTCACTTACACTAGCCACTTAAATCTCACACTCATTTGTAGGGGGAGGGATGTGTATGTAGGAACAAAGGGGGCTAGCTAGGGATCCACTAATTGGACCTAGGAGCCATTCCTAAGATTGCCACATACACCCCAATTCCTCCTAGAAATGAAGTGTCATCAAAAACCTCAAAACAAGCAATTCATACAAGAAACACAAACCACATGTAATAAGATAGGAAAAGAGATTGAAGCAAGAAGTAATCATCATAAATATGAATCAAGTTCATTACAAGAATTTATCCCCCAACATGGTATCAAAGTAACATTTTAATCCCAAACAGCCCACCACAAGGGGGCTTAGCTAGACATAATCATGAAAATAGGAAAAGAAGGGGGTAGAAGAAGTAGGGACTCCATGAAGCTTGATGTAGAAGCCTCCTTCTTCACCTCCAAGCAGCTGCAGACGTCCTCCCTCCTCCAATGGTGTAGGGGTGCATGAAAATGGTGGAATGGATGGATAGAAACCTAGAGAAACTAGGTTTCTATGGTGGAAATGAGTGGAAAATGGATGGAAATGGGGTTGAATGCAAGGAGATGGGTGGATGGGAGCAATGGATGCAAGGGAGCAGCTAGGTGATGGCTAGGGAGTGCTCTCTCTTGAGCCCTAGAAGCAACTAGTGCTTATATAGGAGCTAGGGCTAAGTGGGGGCAAAATAGGAAAAACAGTGGAAAGCTGTATAGGGTAGGTGATCACCACGGTCGTGGTGGGTGTACCACGGCCGTGGTGAGGGTAGTGGGGGACGACCGTGGGGTGGTGAACACGGTCGTGGGGTGAAGGAAGTGGTGAGATGGTGGTGGCCACGGCCATGGCGGAGTGCCACGGTCGTGGTGGGTAGCATGCACCACGGCCGTGTTGGGTAACACGGCTGTTTTGGAGGGGTTGGAGCTGACTGTGGGGAGGGGCCACGATCATCTTGATTAGCATCGGCCACGGTCATGGCGACTTGGCCACGGTCGTGGTCAGTGAGGCCAATTCCCTATTGCAACCTGACTTCTTGCAAATTAATTCCCATGACCGTGGCAGGGTGCCACGGTCGTGTTGTCTTCAGTGGCCACGGTCGTGGCTGGGAGGCCACAGTCGTGGGCGATCTATGGATTTCCCTGTTGCAACCTGTTGGTTTGGCACAAAAAAGCCACGACTGTGGCATTGTGGCCACGATTGTGGTGAGGTTTGACTTCTTGATTTCTCTTCTAACTTTGTCATTTTTGGATGTCTTTGCTCGAGGATGATTCTTGGCCACTGGAGGTAGGTTGAGGGAGACTTTGGGGCCTTCTCTGGGTCCCTCCTTCTCTCTCTTCCATCTAAGCATGGTCCAAGTACCTGAAAAATAGTACAAAGACCATCCATAAGCATATTTGCAATGATAATCATATTGGGGAGAATAACATGTAGTTCTAGTGCATTTGAATGTGATAAAAGTACAAAATGACACAAGATACAGCCCTAGTAGGGTTGGATCACCACCCCAAACTTGAAACATACTTGTCCTCAAGTATGCTCCAACTCAATCTCTTTTCCATTTTCCACAATCAAAAGATATGGCAAATACAATATGATGGGCGACAAATGCTAAATGGGATCAAAGGTGACTAGGTACATGCAAATCACTTCCCTCCTCTTCTGCTTTCACAAACCAACCATGAAGAGAGCACATAGCACATGAACTTCCCATATAATGCATGGATTGCACAAGTCGTCAATATCTCATTCATAAGGTTCCGGGTAGACCGTTTCATGATGATGTTAATCGCCGATGACTAGGAGTGTTGTTTCACTTTCATGCGTTCAACCTTATGCTTCAAGTTATGCCAAATGACCCACATGGCTGCGGAAAAGGGATAAAGTGAGCTAGGTTTGAAGTTTCCTAGCTCAATGGGTATAAAAGTGGAAGAAAGGGATGCGGTAAGATTTTTGGAGTGTTTTTACACACTCATCTTTTCTTTATTTGAATGCTCTTAAACAGGAGCATCCTTTTATTTTGTTTTGTTTTTCTTTTTCTTTTCTTTTCTTTTTTTCTTGCCCCTGGTGTAGATAGGGCATATGGTGGATAGAGTGAAGCGGGGAGATAAAGATGTGGCCACCCCAAACTTTTGGAGGTGGCCACGGCTAATATGTGCGCTTTGGCATCTTTTTATGAGGCGGAGAGGTATGAAAATGATGAAAGAGTGGTCGGGTCAAAGAGGGGTCACTTGGCATAATCTTCCACATAAGGTTTCCTGCATGAAAACTAGTCCAACACTTCACCATAGATATCACATCACATGAATGAACCAAATGAAATCCATATATCAAACCAGTAACTCAACAAACATTAAACGTTCTATGCTTGCTCGGATCATAATTCAATCAAACCAACACATTCCCAAGGGAGGTGATGAGCATGTAAGAAGTCACTCATTGATACCACATAGCACTTCATCACAGCATATCATCTTGTATTTGTCAAAGATAAGCAATTTCATTCAATATGGTAAAGATTGAGTCAAAACACGCTTTTTGAACAAGAAACATCAAATCTGGGCAAAATCGGCCAAAAAGGTGCCACATTGCACTAAATCACATTCAATCACAACTTTAGGTAAAAAGCAAGTAAATCCTAGCTAAAACATGTAGAAATTAGCAAAAACTACATGATATGCAATGCATGGCTGAAAAAGCAAAAATTTTGAAAAATTACTCAAAAATGTAGAAATCAACTACATGTTATGCAAAGATGCAATGAAAAGAACAAAAATAGTAAAACTAAACTAGATGGTAGGGTGATATCAAAATGACCAAAACTAGAGAGATAGGATGATGCGTACCGCCCTACCCACCCCAAACTTTAGAATCATGCTGTCCTCAGCATGAAACTATAGCTTAGGGGAGATAGGGGAAGTGTCATGGCTGTGGTGGCTGGTCTGGCATGTGCGGAGGATATGGAGGAGGAGCCGAGTCTGGAGCTGAGCTTGATAGAGGATGCTGGTAATATTGACCCCAGTAGTCATCCTGGGGTGGAGGATACGCCTGTGGATGTCCAACTATACCACCCCAAAAGTATGCACCCCATTCGGGGTTTCGTGCTGCATGGGCATGTTGGTATTGGTACAAGTGGTTGATCTGGTAGTGCATCTGCTGTTGATCTTGCCACATGTACTGCTGGACAAGCTGCATGTTGCCTTGAGTCTTCTGAATACTCTCAAGGTGCGCCTGGATGGTAGCCATGTCATAGGCATTCCCTGAGGGCGGCTGCAGCTGGGATGTCCCCTCATCCCTCCTTCTAATTCTTCGGGGCTGCCGTTCTTCTTCTGCTTCATGCTCCTACCCTTGTACATTAGATTTGGTGATTTCTTCATGTACGACAGTGGCTCCCCTTGTATACGTCTCTCGTGGGTGTTCTTGCTGCCATTTGAAAAGTTTTTCTTTCAAATTGAAATTAATTCCCAATGCGGAAAGAAGCGGCACCGCGTGGTATGGCAACTCGAGCTCGAAGTCCGGCACACTAGTAGTAAGATAGATCATCTTCTTTTCCTTTATCTTTATAGTGTGCGAGCGCACCAAGTAGTTGAGGTCCACAAACTCTGCCTCAAGTGCATCCTGTAACCCCGAGAGATCGTATCCCAGCGCTAGTGCAATCGAAGTCACAAACCCACCCATGACAAAGGGTTTTGTGCTCTTGTAGGGTATGTACTTCAGATGATCAATCAATAGAACACCAAGGTCGAGGTGCTTCTTGAGGTACATTGATATCACGACAAACATATTTTTTTGTGAGATGGAGCCTTGATTATCATACCTCCCTACAATTGTGTTTGCCATGACCTTTTGCCATATCGCATCATTGGATTGCTTATGGCAGCTGTCTTTGATCTTCCTACATCGTACACGCCGCTGCCTGTGATTGTCTCCCAGAAATAGGCATAATCCAATTCTTTCACCTTCTCTAGCAAGCTGTCATCCATCTTGACGGCCTCTTCAGGACTTGCAGCAAATATCCCATTCAGCTCAGTGGAAGTGAGGGTGTGCACATTGCCCATTATGGCAAATTTGATTGCGTCACAGCCTCTCACTTTAGTCCTTTCGAGAGTAGTGAAGAATTCTTGGGTCAAGGCGATGTAGGTTGGCTGCGGTGTGAAAAGGACATCCCACAACCCTATTCTCTTTAAGTTCCTTTCCACTGCCTCCTTGATCCCTAGATCCTCGATCACTTTCTGAGACCCGTACTTGGTGGCGACGACTCGCCTCGTCATGCACTCGGGGTAGATAAGATCAACTTTATTTTTCCTATGTCCTCTACCATAGGACACCCCCGCCGGTGCTTTGCCTAGGGTATTCTCTCTGTCTGCCTCCAAAAATGTCATAACATCTTCTCCTTCCGGTTCCAACTCCACCTCTTCCTCATCGCTATCTTGTTCTTCCTCCATCGCATAGGATTGCGACCCCAAGCTGGTATCAAAATTGTACCAGTGGGCCGACTGCTCCTCGTCATGCTGCAATTGCCGCGAGGGTTGCAGCTGCACGTCACGTCTCACCACCACACTGGATGTCGAGTGGCGGGGTGGTGCGGGCTTCGGAGGCAGCCTGGATGAGGACGACGCCGCTTTGGATCTCTGGTTTCTTTTTGCGGTCTCCGGCTCAATCTCATCAATGAGGTTGTCCATGTCGACCCCCATGGACTCCTCCTCTTCTTCGTCTTCTCCCTCGTAGGTAGCGTCTGTGATGTGGTGGCTATCGATGAGCGGGAGTGTGATCCGCTCACCGATTGCGACCGGCAGAGGGAATGGTGGGAGGAAGCGGTAGGTGATGGGGTGTGGGATGGAATGGACACATCGGAGAAGGCATTTTTAGAACGTCGTTTCCCTCTGGTGAGGATGTTCGTCCCCTTTGTGATAGCCTTCCCAATCATCTTCATTGCGGAAATGGAGGTGAAAGTGGTGTAGGAGGGAGATTTTCGAATTTGGTGGAGAAGGTGGTGTGGGTGTGGTTTTATGGGTGGAATGGAAGGATAGTGATGTACAGATGGTGGTTATATGATTAGTGGTGGATTTGGGTGAGAATGGAAGGGTTTTTGTGGAGGTTTTGTGTAGGGGAGTTGCTGGGTGGAATGGAGATAGAAATGGAGATGGAGATTCGATTGGGAGAGATTGGACGGTGGGAATGGGAGAGGGAAGGTTGGGGATCGATTTGGGATGGATTGGGGATCAAAAGGGGGTGGATTGTGGTGGATTTGGTGGTGAATGGGGGAGCACGGAACCGTTTTCCTTCGCCATGGTTGTTTTCTGGAGGTGGAAGACGAAAGAATGAGGGGGAGGGTCATTTTTGGACGCTTAAAAGTATATTTTTTTCTTGAACCGGGTTCGGCCACGGTCGTGGCAGCGGGCCACGGTCGTGGCTAGGGTTGGGTAGCACGGCCGTGGCGGGTGACACAGTCGTGTTATCGATGAAGAGAACCCTGGTCCGACCTCGCCACGGTCGTGGTGTCTAGCCACGGTCGTGGCCTTGTCCTCATGCCACGGTCGTGGTCGAATCGCCACGGTCGTGGCCGATCTTCAAAACAACCTGTAACTTTGGCCAATTTGCAACAATAATTCCCACGGCCGTGGCGAAGGGCCACGGCCGTGTTTGGCCACATCCACCACGGTCGTGGTCGACTCGCCACGGTCGTGGCCGGTCTTCAAAACAACCTGTAACTTTGGCCAATTTGTAGCAATAATTCCCACGGCCGTGGCAAAGGGCCACGGCCGTGTTTGGCCAAGAACACCACGGTCGTGGTCTGTCTCCACGGCCATGTTGGGGTTGTCTCTTTAGTTTTCAAACTTTAAAACTTGAGCTTTCGATTTTATTTGTTCGTTTTGCCACAACCATGACTGAATGACCACGATTAACTTCTAGATCCTCTCTCTCTAATGTCTATCACCTTCCATCATCAAAACTCAAACAAAAATTGTAAAGCACAAGTGTGCATGTCTGTATTTGTGTAAAACAAAACTAAAGTATCAAAAGAAGGGTTTGAGAATCTCAAACCACGTGGGTTGCCTCCCACTAGCACTAAATTTAACGCCTTCAGCCGGGCTTATTGATCGTTGGACTTTTTCACCTTTTTGGAATTTTCAAGAGATCCTTGTAGTAAATCCCTTTCTCATCCTCATCCAAGCATTCTTCTTCCTCAGATTCTTCTTCTATAAGCATGACAATATCGAAATCTTGGTTGGCCTTGTCCGGGCCGACCTCAACAACCGATTTTAGCCTTTGCCCATTAACAGTGAATTCTTTAGCCCCTTCTTTTGCACAAATGATCACTGCCCCGAATGGGTACACCTTCTTGACAAGGTAAGGACCTTTCCATCTAGAACGAAGCTTTCTGGGGAAGAACTTCATCCTTGAATTGTATAGCCATACCCATTTGTCGGGCTCAAACTCTTTCTTCTTTATGATCTTGTCATGTAGAAACTTGGTTCTTTCCTTGTAGTTCTTTGACATTTTGTATGCTTCATGCCACATTTCTTCTAGTTCATGCAGTTGAAACTTTCTTTTCATTCCGGCTTTCTCTTCATCGAAGTCCATCGTCTTCATGGCCCACAATGCCTTGTGCTGCATCTCAATCGGCAAATGGCAACTTTTACCATAGACAAACTTGAACAGTGTAGTGCCAATCGGGGCTTTGTATGCAGTCCTATATGCCCATAAAGCTTCATTGAGGCGAAGTGACCAATCCTTGCGGTCCGGTCGCACCGTCTTCTCCAAAATGAGCTTTATCTCCCGATTTTCCAACTCAACTTGACCACTCGTTTGAGGGTGGTAAGTGGTAGCTACACGATGGTTAACTCCATGTCTCTTTAGCAGCCCTTCGAAGGTGCGGTGGATGAAATGACTCCCGCCATCACTAATCATAGCCCTTGGAACACTAAAACGGCTAAAGATGTTGGATTTCACAAAATCACACACCACCTTATGATCATTTGTCCTTGTTGCCACAGCCTCAATCCATTTTGATACATAGTCTACGGCGACCAAGATGTAGACATACCCGAAAGAAGGAGGGAAAGGACCCATAAAGTCAATCCCCCAAACATCAAACACTTCTACCACAAGAATAGGTGATAGAGGCATCATGTCCCTCTTTGAGATAGTGCCCACTTTTTGACACTTGAAGCAACCTTTGCAAAAGTCATGAGCATCTTTCAACAAAGTCGACCAGTAGAATCCACATTGAAGAACTTTGGCGGACGTGCGTTTCCCTTCAAAATGGCCTCCGCACACTCCGAAATGGCACATAGATAATACTTCTTGCTGCTCCATCTCCGGAATGCACCTCCTAATGAGTTGGTCTGGGCAATACTTAAAGAGGTGAGGGTCATCCCAAATGTAGTTCTTTACCATAGCAAACAATCTCTTGCTTTCCTCTCTTGTCCACATGCTCGGTATCCTCCCACTGGCTAGGAAATTCGCTATATGTTTGTACCATGGCTTTTGGACATATGAGACTAAGAGGAGTTGTTCTTGTAGCATTGTCTCTTTGATTGGATTTGTCACATCAAAAGGTCCATCAAGGCGGGAAAGATGATCTGCAGCACCATTTTCTATTCCTTTCTTATCCACAATTTCTATGTCAAATTCTTGGAGAAACAAAATCCATCGGATCAACCTTGTCTTTGAGTCTTTCTTGGACATGAGATACTTCAACGCAGCATGGTCCGTGTAGATTGTCACTTTGTTTTGCAAGAGATACGGCCGGAACTTGTCAAGAGCGAAAATCACCGCAAGCAACTCCTTCTCGGTAGTCGTATAGTTTCTTTGAGCATCATCTAATGTTTTGCTTGCATAATAGATAACATGAGGAATTCGGCCAATGTGTTGACCCAGCACAGCCTCCACCGCCATATCGGATGCATCCGTCTTGATCTCAAATGGCAAAGAGAAATTTGGGGGCTGCATGATAGGAGCAGAAATAAGCCTCTCTTTTAGTTGATTGAAGGCTTCAACACATTTGTCATCAAACTGAAATTCAACATCTTTCTCAAGTAATCGATAGAGTGGTCTTGAGATTTTGCTAAAGTCCTTGATAAAGCACCGGTAAAAACCTGCATGTCCCAAGAAAGATCGAACATGTCTTACGGTGGAAGGAAGGTCGAGTGTAGAAATAAGGCCCACCTTGGCCTTGTCAACTTCAATACCATCTTTAGAAACTCGGTATCCCAAAACTATACCCTCAAGTACCATGAAATGGCTCTTTTCCCAAGATAGAACTAAGCGAACTTTCACACATCTTTCCAGTACCGCAGCTAGATGTAGCAAGCACTCATCAAAGGTTTTCCCGAAAACTGAAAAATCACCCATGAAAACTTCAAGTGACGAATCAAGCATGTCAGCAAAGATTGAGGTTACACATCTCTGGAAAGTGGAAGGGACATTGCACAATCCAAATGGCATTCTCCGATAGGCAAATGTACCACTTGGACAAGTGAATGCCGTCTTTTCCTGGTCCGCCAGATGCATAGCAATCTGAAAATATCCCGAGTACCCATCAAGAAAATAGTAGAATCTCTGCCCAGCCAATCTCTCTAGAATCTGATCAAGAAACGAAAGTGGGTAGTGATCATTCTTTGTCTTTTCGTTGAGCTTCCGGTAATCCACGCACATTCTCCACTTGGATTGCTCTCTCACCGGCATAAGCTCACCATCGTCATTTTCTGCAACCATAATCCCACCCTTCTTGGGCACAACTTGGATGGGACTCACCCACGTACTGTCAGAAATGGGGTAGATGATCCCTGCATCAAGCAACTTAACAACCTCTTGAGTTACAACGTCCTTCAACTTGTGATTTAGCCTTCTTTGCATTTGACGGGTCGGTCTCGCATCTTCTTCTAAGTATATTCGATGCACACAAATGGAGGGGTCAATCCCTCTCAAGTCAGCAATAGACCATCCAATGGCTTGGATGTTCTTCCTCAAGACTTCCATCAAGGCATCTTCTTGCTCAGGAGAGAGATTGGAGGAAATGATCACCGAGAGGGTGTCATTTGAGCCAAGGAAAGCGTACTTCAATCCTTCAAGAAGTTTCTTCAACTCAAGAATGGGGGTGCTTCAAGGGAGTTCTTCAAAGGTGCAAAAATAGAAGGAAGGTCCTGACTTGCAGCCACTAAGGCTAGCTCACACTCTTCCTCATCTTCATCATCATCATCAGGGAACTCAACAATTGGTTCAAGAACTCTACCTTGGGTGGTAGTCTCAATCCATGTAGGTAGGAACTCTTCAACAATCTCATCTAGGCATTCCACCAAATAACAATCTTCCTCGGTGGCTCCTATCACTTCAGCTGTAGTAGAAGACTTGAAGATGTTCAACCTGATCTTCATGTGCATGAATGTAACATACATGGTTCCAGTTCTCACATGGATCACGACATCAGCTGTGGCTAAGAAAGGTCTCCCCAAGATGATTGGCACCTTTCTAGCTTCTTTTTCCATATCAAGAATGATAAAATCGGCTGGGAAGAAGGCAGAAGTATCCTCATCAAGACGGACCAGCACATCATCCACACGCCCTCTAGGCATCTTCACAGATCGGTCGGCCAACTATAGAGTGCAATGGGCTGGCCTCAACTCCCCCATTTTGGAGCTCAGCAAACAGATCATACGACATCAAGTTTACGCTAGATCCCAAGTCAAGAAGAGCCTAGTCTATGCGATGTGCCCCGATTTAGCATGAGATGATGGGAGCACCGGGGTCTTTTCTTTTCCGGGGGATGGTGTGTTGGAGAATGGAGCTCACTTGCTCAGTGAGCTTGATCTTCTTAGGCGTCCTCCCTATTGTCTTTCTTTTGAAGGTGCACAATTCTTTAAGGAACTTTGCATAGGACGGAATTTGCTTGACTGCATCTATAAGAGGTACATTGATTTTCACTTGCTTGAAGATCTCTAAAATATCTTCTGTATGCTTCTTCTTTTTCTTTGCAGCAGAAGGCTCCTCAAGTGCATCAGGATATGGAGGGAGTTGGGAACCCAATCAGTCCAAATCAACAGTATCATCCACTGGTATCACTGGAATCATGGTATCACGGCTCGGTATCACAGTATCACTGCTCGGTGTCACGGTATCAACACTGCCTCTTATCACAGTATCATCAATCTGCATCTCAGTATCAACCTGCTCTGCCTCAGTATCATCTCTGCCAACAACTGTACCATGGGGCCTCTCCATGGTCCTGCCACTCCTCAACGTAGTCACAGCCTTCACATGCTCATGGGTGGTAGAAGAGGGAGCTTGTGGAGGTGGTTGTGGCTGTTGGGGTGGTGGAGGCCTTTGGTGAGGGGAGTTGGGATTTTGAAGGATGAATTGGGGTTGCGGTTGTTGTTGTGGTAGGGGATGATATTGTGGAGGTGGTTGTTGGTAAGTGTGAGGTGGAGGTGGAGCATATTGATAATTGAGCAGCGCTTGAGGAGGTGGAGGAGCATAGGGGTTTGGTGGGGCTTGGTAAGATGGTGGAACATAAGCACTCGAAGTTTTCCCTAGAAAAACCCCATCATTGTTCGGATTTGGTAGTGGTTGAGATGGAAGTCTACCTTCTTCCCTTCTAGCCAAAGAGAGAGAAATTTGGTCCAACCTCTGCTCAAGACGGTTTATAGACTGCCCGTGTGCATTGACGTCTTTTTTTACTTCATCCAGGCTCCTTAGCCTTCCTAGTACCTCGTCCTCAAACTTGGAGTTGTAGCGTGGCTTTGGCTGCCCCTCCCCTTGCCCATCCTCATTCTGTTGTTTCCAAGAGAAATTTGGGTGGTTCCTCCACTCGGGGGTGTAGGATTGGGACATTGGGCCCTGGTTTTTGCGGCCACCAAAGGAATGTAAAGTGTTAACTTCCTCATCTACAGTGTCCACATCCATTGCGGGTTGTCTAGAAGAGACACCCACTTGATTCTTCATCATTCACATAATATCAGCCATCATTTTCATCATATCAGGGTCGGTGGCATTGCGTGCGGGAGCCACGGAAGAAGGGGAGGGGTGTAGTTCCGGCCACAATGCCCCCCTTTAGTGGAAGCTCGGTGGTGTGAATTCTCGGCGAGATGCTCAAACAGCGGCCATGATTCCTCGTGCGGCTTTGCCATGAACGTGCCCCCACAAGAGGAATCTACATTGTTTTGGCTCTGCTCCTCAAGCCCGGTGTAGAAGGCCTGAACTAGCAGCCAAAGCGGAACCTCATGATGAGGGCAGTCACGAAGCAGCTTCTGGAACCTCTCCCACGCCTCCTGGAAGGGCTCGTTGTCTTTCTTGGCAAACAATGTGATGCATCTTCTCATGTAGGATAACTTGGCGATGGGGAAGAACTTCTTGAGAAACTCATTCTTCACCTCATTCCAAGTGACCAACTCTGGCCTCGAGATGTACCACTCCTTGGCCTTCTCTTTGAGGGAGAAAGGAAAGAGCGTCCTCCTGATTGAGTCGTCGGTGGCGGCAGGCGTGCGGAAGGTAGAGCACGTTTCAAGGAACGCGTTTATGTGGTGGTAGGGGTTCTTGTTCTCCATACCGAAGTATGTAGGGAGAAGCCCCAAGAGTGTCGCCGGGATGGAGAACTGTTGACCTGGCATCTGGTCAACTAGAGTGGCGATGGGGGAGTTATAGTTCCCTGGCGTGAAGTACTCTTGAAGCGGGCGATGTGGCGGTGGAACCTCTGGTGGCGGGTCGTTCTGTTCCATCTCGGCCTCTCGGTGTAGGTTGCGGTGAGCTTGACGCCTTCTTCTCCCAATCTCGGGGTCGTAAACCACCAAGTCGGTGCAATTCAAATGCGTGCTACGCACGCACAGCTGTCACCTGTGCACATCACAGACAAACAACAAGGAGCCAAGTTAACGAACCAATATGCAAGAGTAACACAAAGAATAAATAATAGCAATGGCAAGGGCAAAAGGAAAGGCTAAGCTACACTATCTAACTAGGCCGAGCGCCTCTATCCCCGGCAACGACGCCAGAAAGCTTGGTGCGCTCCCACTAGAGGCTTGCAACAAGTGCAATCCATGAGGTCGGGAGGCACGGGAGAGATGAGATCTTTGCTTTTGATATTTGTATGGTCCCACACTAACTACCTACGTCTACTAAGACACTACACCCGCAAGCGCACGGGGTCGTGTCGTAGTATAGGTGAGGCGGCAAGTACGGGGTCGATCTGCGGAGATAGAGGGGGCGCTAGAGTTAGACGGCGTGAGCTACGTTCCTAGTGTGGAGAGTAGGGTTTTTAGGGTTTTAAGGTTGATTGGTTGATTACACTAATGAGCAAGTTAGAGATGCGAAAAGGAAACTAAATTATGGAAGAGCAAGCAAATTAGTAAACTAAGCTATCAAACTAACTAAGCAAGAGCAAGAGTAAGAGCCTAAGTTAACACTGAAAAGTAAAACTAAGCAATTGACTAAGTTAGACTAAAGCGATTAGACTAAGCTAGCATTAACAAGCAGACTAAGCGATTAGGGTTTTAAGCAAGGTGATTAAGGTGGGTGGGCCTTTTGGGGAATGTCACTTTGATTTTAGTTGGGGGGGTTCATTAAACATGCATGGTGCTCAATTCATATCTAGATTACCAAACGAAACAACAAGGGCAATGCCATTAGAACATACCCTATACTACTAGTAGAAGACTAGGGTTAGGTGTAGTTCTAGTGAGATTGGCCAAATCTAGGTTTCTAGGGTAAGTGATAGTGGACAATTGAGGGTTGAGGGTAGAGATGGGAGTGGAGATGAAGGGGTTTAACCTCATGCCACTAGCCACTCTAGCCTTTAGAAGGCCCTAGGCAATTGCATCACTCTCACTTACACTAGCCACTTAAATCTCACACTCATTTGTAGGGGGAGGGATGTGTATGTAGGAACAAAGGGGGCTAGCTAGGGATCCACTAATTGGACCTAGGAGCCATTCCTAAGATTGCCACATACACCCCAATTCCTCCTAGAAATGAAGTGTCATTAAAAACCTCAAAATAAGCAATTCATACAAGAAGCACAAACCACATGTAATAAGATAGGAAAAGAGATTGAAGCAAGAAGTAATCATCATAAATATGAATCAAGTTCATTACAAGAATTTATCCCCCAACATGGTATCAAAGTAACATTTTAATCCCAAACAGCCCACCACAAGGGGGCTTAGCTAGACATAATCATGAAAACAGGAAAAGAAGGGGGTAGAAGAAGTAGGGACTCCATGAAGCTTGATGTAGAAGCCTCCTTCTTCACCTCCAAGCAGCTGCAGACATCCTCCCTCCTCCAATGGTGCAGGGGTGCATGAAAATGGTGGAATGGATGGATAGAAACCTAGAGAAACTAGGTTTCTATGGTAGAAATGAGTGGAAAATGGATGGAAATGGGGTTGAATGCAAGGAGATGGGTGGATGGGAGCAATGGATGCAAGGGAGAAGCTAGGTAACGGCTAGGGAGTGCTCTCTCTCGAGCCCTAGAAGCAACTAGTGCTTATATAGGAGCTAGGGCTAAGTGGGGGCAAAATAGGAAAAGCAGTGGAAAGTTGTATAGGGTAGGTGATCACCACGGTCGTGGTGGGTGTACCACGGTCGTGGTGAGGGTAGTGGGGGACGACTGTGGGGTGGTGAACACGGTCGTGGGGTGAAGGAAGTGGTGAGATGGTGGTGGCCACGGCCGTGGCGGAGTGCCACGGTCGTGGTGGGTAGCATGCACCACAGCCGTGGTGGGTAACACGGCCGTTTTGGAGGGGTTGGAGCTGACCGTGGGGAGGGGCCACGGCCATCTTGATCAGCATCGGCCACGGTCATGGCGACTTGGCCACGGTCATGGTCAGTGAGGCCAATTCCCTGTTGCAACCTGACTTCTTGCAAATTAATTCCCACGACCGTGGCAGGGTGCCACGGCCGTGTTGTCTTCAGTGGCCACGGTCGTGGGCGATCTATGGATTTCCATGTTGCAACCTGTTGGTTTGGCACAAAAAAGCCACGACCGTGGCATTGTGGCCACGGCCGTGGTGAGGTTCGACTTCTTGATTTCTCTTCTAACTTTGTCATTTTTGGATGTCTTTGCTCGAGGATGATTCTTGGCCACTGGAGGTAGGTTGAGGGAAATTTTGGGGCCTTCGCTGGATCCCTCCTTCTCTCTCTTCCATCTAAGCATGGTCCAAGTACCTGAAAAATAGTGCAAAGACCATCCATAAGCATATTTGCAATGATAATCATATTGGGGAGAATAACATGTAATTCTAGTGCATTTGAATGTGATAAAAGTACAAAATGACACAAGATACAGCCCTAGAATAGGGTTGGATCACCTACCAAGGCACAACTAATCTAGAGGTAAAAGGGTGAGTCTAACTAAACCATATACAAGATCCATCACGCTTCACTACGCACTCTGATTGCTTACTACTAAACACTAAACTTCAAAGTCTAGGTTCTAGGGATAACTACCCAAACCTGTGGTTCTATGGGTCATAAGGGAACTATATTGGGTATCCATCCTCAACAAGTCATTACACCTGGTAGACTAGTTAAACATATTAGGTTCCCTAAAGGTAAATCATATAGATGTCTAAGGCTACTATTACCTAAAAGCATGCTATTTTGAACAATTCATATCAGCTCAGTCCAGGGCAGTTCATATGGATATGGGAGTCCTCGTAAACCAAGCAAGTGGCACGGAGGAAAATATTACCAGCCCCCAGAACCTGATCCTTTATAGACACCTTTGCTTCAACTTCATGCCCTAATAGTTTCCTAAAGGCAAACCTAAACAACATTAAGCTATGCATATTTAGTTATGAGTATTTTAGGGTTTTATTCATCATGATACTAATGTGGAACTATAGGGTCCTAAATCAACCTTTCATCATTTATAGATCAACTGTAGGGCAACCATGTCACCTAAAGAAACTATGCAAGGTAGGGATTCTAATTAGGGAGACAAAACTGAATAGTCAGATTCCGACTACCATGGGCTCTAATGCCATGCTGTAAAGGAGTGAAATCACCCCTTTACTAAAAATTTGAAGAATTGACATCCATTCCAAACATTCTCAGAGGTATGATGGAATGAGCATAAATTTTCCAAATTTATTAAACATTGGTATACAAAATACCATTAGAAAGCATCGGAATAAAAAAAATAACTGACTATATTTAATTTCATAAAAGGTTTACAAAAATACATCAAATTCTCCCAATAGGGTTTACAACACGACACACAATCATGATCTATATAGAGGGAAGTCTAGACTACTACAATATTGTCTCCAAGCAACATCTCCATCAACTGAGTCCAAGCCAAAAGCTAATATCTTCCTTGTCTTGTCCATCACCTTGCTCAGCACCTGGGTGGTTGGAAAGGCATCCAGCAAAAAGGGAAAGGGAAGAAAAGTATGTGTCACAAAACTAGTCTATGATATCAAGATAAGTAAAGCAAATAAAAACAAAAATTGGGTTCATCATATGATGAAGATAACAAGAGTATGAGGTTATATATCAAAGAAGCTTGCCATTAGCAAATATAACAAATAGGATTTGCATGTAAGATAATTATGTCTACCTAACTAAGTAGGGTTGAGGTACCTATCGAACCTCTAGCCTTAGGTGTGGGGAGAATAAGACATTCCCAGTCACCTACAATATTATGGGGAGAATAAGACATTCCCTAGGGCGATTATTTACATGCCCTCTATGGGTGGTTGTACATAAGTACCGCTACTTGAAATTAAATAGAACATAAATCCACATGCTAGAAAAGTAGTGATGGCAAGAGTAGTCATAATATTCAATAAGCATGGTAGTGGGGTATAAGACCCAAACAAGAAGAAATTATAATCTAATTTGAGGCATGAACAACATTAGGATTCAAGAATAGAATATTTAGGGTTCATTTAAGCCTCACTAGGGAAATATAAGGTTTGGATGTAATTATCCCAACATAGGGTGTAAGGAATGCATATACCTCTCTTACTGATATCAATTACTAACTTTCACCACTTTAATTGAGTCCAAGTTCCACTTTGCCTATTTTCAATGTATTAACATGTATTAGAGTACATAGTGCACATTAATATATAGAAACCCTAATTTTAGAGATTTTTAGCAAAATTCGGATTTAGATTTTGAAAATATCACCAATGAACTTATTAGGTTCTCCTGATCAAGAAAACATATTTTTATGTTAATTTTGGAGTTATGATGATTACGATGTAATTATTTTATGGATTTTATGCATTAAATTCGTTTTACAAAAATCACCCTTCATAAAACCATGAAATAAGACCTTGAAAATATTTTTATTAGATAGAGATTAATTTTCCAATTCCAAAACATATTTATTTGTCAAATTTGGATAAGCGGTTTAGAAGATATGAAATTTTCAATACTGAACAATAGGATATTGCCACATCATCAAACTGATCGAGATAATTAAAGAGAGAGGGAGAGGGAGAAAACACCATTTGACCCAAGATCAGGTTTGAAGTTTCTTATATAACCAAACTAGAGATTCTAGAGAAGATAAAATAGCAAGAAACCAAAACCTTAGAAGAACATGGTAAAAAGAGATGGAAATCATCGATTATCAACATAGAAGCATGGGTTTTAAGCATGTACTAAGCAATATATGAGAAGGGTGCTAGAAAAAATTGCCTATAGGAATGTAAGAAGGTCCAAACAGAAATTATCCTGAGATTATAAGGTATGGTTGCTCCAAGCTAAGCTCCTTTCTTGAGCAAAGATCACCTTCTCCACTTTAGAGGTGCAAACCCTAGCAAAAGAGCATGGAGATGAGATGTTTTAGGGTTTTAGGTGGAGTTTTACCATGTATGGTCATGGTTCCGACCTATACGAAGGTGTAAGGAAGACTAAAAATATGAAAATAGGGAAGGAAGGGAGGAAATGTACTAGTTTTGGTCGAAATTACCAAGGAGGAGCTTTAGAAACCCTAATAGAGCAATTTGGAAGCCCTAGGAGCCTTCTTCACCAAGGTAGGCTCCCTCTATTACCTTGGGACAGCAACTTCGTGGCCAAATATAGAAGGAACTATTATCTAAGCTAGAGGAAAGAAAATGAGAGAAAGATTTTTTGAATTGTGAGTTGGGAAGGGGTATACATGGCTATATAAAGAAAGAGGTGAAGCATGAGGTGTCTAAGGGACTTTCCATGTGTCTTTAGCCTAGGGCTTGATGGCCATGCAAGAGGACAGCTCATGGACTCTTCTTGGATATCAAAATTCGGTCCTAAGATCCCATAGATCCTTCTAGGACATCCCCGCCATTTTTGAAGAAAGAAATAACCTCATTGGTTGATAGCTTTTAAAGATAAGCACCTTTATAAAGAGGGTAATCCCTATAATGCCCTTAGAATGAAATACCATCAAACCAAGGTGAAACTAGGTTCTCTAATGGTTTAAATCTCGTTAATGGTAATATAATATCTAAGTATTAAAATTTAGTTGATAATTTACAAAGAAAACCTCCCAATTGGGTAAATTACATAAAAGTCCAGAATGTACCTAAAATTGCATAACTTGCACAAACAACATCCAAATCGAACCAAATTTGAAACTTAGGATCATTTTATGTTTTCAAATCATATCAAAAAGTTATGTTAAGGTTTATAGCACTTAATTATGGAAATTAAGCTTTTACTGAGGTATTTGTGCATAAACCCTTATATTGGTACAATTAGTGAATAAATGTTCACTAAACCACTATAAATTCCACTAATTAAATAGAAACGCCAATAAGGATAGAAATGAAAGTAAAATATGGGAAAGAGGCTCAAAAGCCAAAATTCCAGAATTCGGTATGTTATAGAAACACTTACCAAGGTTGAAGATGAGCAAGGATCACCACATGCAAGGGATCTGATCACCAAAGCTCCAAGGATCTGCCCTTCTTTGCTCCACCAAGCTCCATGGATGAGCTAAAGAGATGTATAAGAAGGAGGGCCAAAAGGTTCAATTTCAAGAAGGGAAGAGGGTTTATATACTTGAGAATGAGGTAAGTAGGGTGGAGATGAGGTGTCAACACCTAAAGGCACTGAAGGGACACTTATCCACCCAAGGAACACACATGCAACCACTTAAAACACACATGCATGATATGGTGATACAACCTATGTTGGGTCTCAACCGCTTAGGGTACCCAACACATAGGTCATGGTTGAGACAACTAAGGATGGTCGAGACAAATACCACACAAGTGTCTAGGCCAAGACACAAGCTCCCTCAACAAACTAGGTCAAGACACCCCATAAAAAGACCAACTGTCTCAACCCAAACACTACCAAGACCATCTTGGTCACGACCACTACACCTAAGGAAAGTGTCTCGGTCAAGACACATCCGAAGCACACCTAGGTCGTGACACTCCAACATGTGTCAACCTCAAGCAAACCCTAGAAAACCTTAGCATCACTGCATGATGCCACCTCATCAACCAAGGTCCATACAAGGCACCACTATGCTTCATTATCTCTATCTCATGATGCCAAAGCACTAAGGGAACACTCTACATGTAACAAATTGCAAGATCACCCCTCAATTTGGGTAAATTTAAATTTGACCCAAAAAGCACAGGAAGCACAAACATCATCCAAACAAGCTCAAGTTGGATACTTGAGCTCTCCACAAGCTCTATAAACATCTAAAAAGGATTATATTAAGGTTCTAAGAACTTAATCAAGACAAAACAAATAGGGTTAGTCCAAAACCCAGGTCAGGGTCCTTACAAAGATAAGGCTAAGAAAGCAAGTAACTCAAGATAGAAGATATGCAAGAAAAGGAACAAGCTTGAGTAAGTATGTACAAGCATAGCATATAGTTGAATACCACTTGATGTATTATATTCAAAAGATGAATAGAGCTATAACTACATGTATATGAACTACTAGTAAATGATATAACAAGTTAGGACTACTAGTAGGATCTAAATAATAGCAAAAGATGCACAAGTTAAAGAGCAAGCTATGAGTAGATGTAGAGAAATATCCAAAATAAGAGATATGTAGCTTCATAAGCATGAAAGGATATTACTCCCCAGAAAATATGCATCATTACCAAAATATGATTACCACTAAGATCACCAAGGTTGTATCAAAAAGAGGATATACAACTATATATATGTAACAAGTTAGAGCGTGACAGAAATTATTTAAGATAACCAAGATATCTAAATAGATTATCATCAAAACCTACATAACAACTAAAGATAGGTAATTGAAAATTATGAAGGTATTGTTGGATCTTGGATTTAGTATTGTAACCTTCTCTTCCAATATAGGAAATTGATCCCATCAAAGATTGGAGTGATCATGAGGTACCTCCCACCTTGATAATCTCCCATCTTCTCCTACTTGTAGAAGTACTTCTTATAGAAAACTCGCTCTGATACCACTTGTTGGATCTTGGATGCGCTCTAAAGGGGGGAGGTGGATAGAGATTAATGCAATTAAAAAAAATTTATTTCTAATATAAAATGGCTAGTATGAACTTTGAGTGCAACTAAAACATACATAGCAAGGGAGACAAAGATTGAACAAGCATAAGAACACATGCTATGTAGAGTGGTTCCAGTCTCCAAACTAGGAAAAAGTCAGTCCACCATCTAGAGAGGTCAACCTCTAGGATTTTTCAACCTATTTCACTCCTTATATTCCATATAAGAGCTACAACACAAGATTAATTCCTTTTCCGTGCCAAGGAACCCAGCCTTCCCTCTGAGGAGAAAGGAGCCAACAACCTACCAAAGGACTTACCTATCTAAGACTGAGTCTTCAACCTCACCAAGGACTTACCCTCTTTGCAATGATTCTTCCGCCTTTACCAAGGATTTACCCTCTTTGCAATTATTTGTCCGCCTTTACCAAGGACTTACCCACTCTTGCACAAGTCTTCCACCTTGAAGGAATTACCCACTCTACTTGGATGTTCAGCCTTTGACTTCACCTTTGCCAAGTAAAAGCTTTCAACAAGGGACCCTTTCCCTTCTTCTTCTTCACCTCTCTTAGCCAAGAGAGAATCAACATTTTCATGGTTGAATGAGGGATTGGGGGTTGAGGAAGTGAGAGCCTCACAAGACATACATGTAGAAATAGCTCTCTTACAAATCTCCTACTCACTCTAATTGATGCAGCAAGTGATCAAGCTTAAAGAGTGGAAGGAGGCTCTTGGAGGTACTAAACTATAATATAGGGACCTTCATAGTGCTTGACTAACTGTGGTATAAAGACGAAGGGATCCTATTTATAGTTGGAGATGCCTACTATCCAGTGGAAACACTTAAGGATGAATTCTAGCCATTTTGGGTGTTGCAACATATATATTTTTGAGTTTTACAACACTTCAATTACTAGAAGCACTTTTTCTAAACATTTCATATAGTGCAATTGGTCAAATTTATTTTTGGAAAACTCAGCCGATTAGACTATGCGACAAAGCAAATTTGAAGCATCAGTCAAATTTATCCCAGATCAAACTCGGTCGATCGTTTAAATCTGATTTGTCAGTGTAAAGTGTCGATCAAGTTTATCCTGAGGTAAACTCAGCCAAACTTGAGCATTCTCAAAATCCAGCAAGGGTTTTGGTCAAGTTTATCACAGGAGAAACTCGACCGAACAAGCACTCTGTGATATATTTTGGAAAATGTCTTTAGAGTGCTTAAATATTCATTTTAAGTACTCCTAATTTTTTCTAATCATACAATTCTTACAAGTGATTTACAACATGATTCTAATATAGATACATCATATTAGTCAAAAAAATAGATACATCATATTCCACAAAAGTGGTCTTGCATTGATTTTGGCTTGTTTTTTCTATGTGCAAGTTATGACATTTGGAGTGTGTCTATACCTAATCTAAAACACTCAAGTAGAAGCATTAGACACAAATAAATGGAATGGTTAGTTATTTCCAAAACAAGGGTTTAGTCAATTTAGACATTGAGTCAACAACTATCCACTTACGTGTCACACCTAGAGATATAAGAGTAGATGGATATGTGGGAAGAGAGGTATCTAGCTATGGATCCACTAGTTTGACTTAGGATCTTTTCCCCAAATAGTTGCATATACACCATTCTTCCTATACTTAGGTTGTTTCAAGCATCAATAACAATAACAAGTGATGTGAAATGAAAAGTAAGTAAGAAAATAACATTTCATAATGAAACTGTAGTGATAACAATTGTGTTTCTTCAAACACGGTATCAACATCACATTTTATTCCCCCGGACAACCCACAAAGGGGGCTTAGCTACTCATGATATAAGAAAATACAAAAATGAAGAAGATAAGGGGGAGAGAATCACATAGCTCAATGTATGTAATTCATTCTTCTTCTCCAGCTTAGTCAAGGATGAGCACCTCCCTCCAAGGTAGAATGTCATGTTAAGTGAAAGGGGAATGGCCTAACCCTTAAAAATTAGGGTTTGGGTGGAAGATGGAAGAAAAGTGGAAGAAATGAGGTATGTAGGAGTGGGTGGTGGCCATCAATACTGTGGGGGCACTAACCTTATGCTTCTAGTCACCACAAATGTTTATATAGTGGAATAGGAAGCAAGGATTAAGTGGGGGTGAAGTGGTAAAATAATGGTGGGAAGCATTAATGCTAGATGAGTAGCACGAACATGAAGGGTAGGTGTAGGAATGGCCATGGTAGGTGAAAGTGGTCGTGTTGTGGATGTAAAATGATTTTAGATGAAGTTGGGATTTTTAGAGGTGAGGTAGCCATGGTGGACACCAGGACTACAATGGGTTGAGGGTAGCACAACCATGGAGGGTGCCACGATCGCAGTGAAAGAGGTAGGGAGGGTTTGATTCCTTCATAAAGTTCATCTTGGGAGTATGTTGCTATGATTGTGTTATGCAACCTAATCGTGTTGGGCTCTAACCACCAAGGTCATTTTTATTACCACAACCATGGTGGTTAAGTTACTTAGTCTTGCTTCAAAATTGGGATTCCACTATGATTTTGAACTTAGTATCACATCCATGTACAGAAATCATGACTATCTTGTGGAGTTCTATATCACTTCAATCTTCAGGTTCTTCCTTCATGGTGCTTTTTGCTCATCTTTGACTCTTGGACACTTAGGGTAGGTTGGAGTTAACCTTGATGGTTCCTCGCAGTCCTCCATGCATATTGAAGTCCTTGGAATCATCTCCCTATCCTCCTTCCATCAATTACTCTGCAAGGTACCTAAAATACATTCATTGTGAAACATCTAAATGTGAATAATGAGCAATATGAAACAAGATGAAGACCTAATTAAGGGATACATCAACCTCTCTCTATGCCAAAATGCTTTTTTTTTTCATTTTTTCTTTTTTGAAGAGTTTTTTCTCTCTTCAAAAAATTTCACTTGTTTGATCCATTGATCTAGTCCACATGGAAGCTAATTATAATAATTGCTTTGTCCAAAATACTACTAGAGAAGTCTCTTTATCCTTGGTTTCTCAGAGCATCAATCCTCACCACTGAAAGCTATGGCCAAACAATGATATAATATAGAAGGTATTTCAGAGCCCCATTTTACTGAAGAAGATGTATTCTTGATATGAATAATGTTGTATTACATGTGCTCTAAATATTTTATACATGATGTATAACTTACAATTAATAAATCAATATATACCTTAACAAACACACACACCATTAAAATGAAGATGATCCTTGTACAACTCTGGGCCTAATGGTAATAATAGAATTGAGTACATAATTTCTTCTTCTTTTCCTAGTAGCTTCTTTGCTTTCCCCATCCCTACTACTTATCTCAACCCCCATCACTATGGGTAAATAACTTTGCATCTCTTTATTTTATTTCTTCTACCTATGTTTTCATTCTAAAAGCTTATTTTAACAAAGATTTATCCATTATCAAGTTTATGGGTTTTGTAATATTTCCTCATATGTGATCACAACCACTACCTCTAATGCAACCACTTAGTTCATAGGTTGTTGATGATAAACACATTGATTGTAATTTTAAATGTAGTTAAGCATGCTTGCATAGGATTTGGATGTCACTACTAATACCCTTAATATGAGTGCACCCATTTGAACTCACCAACAACCAAAAATCCCAGTAAATTTTTTGTTTGTTATCATCATCTTGTGTCACCTATGTCCAATATTTGAGATATGAGAATCATTGTATCCTTTATATTTGATGATATCCCCTATAAGTATTGAATCCTAAAGAGGGGAGGATTCGATAAGATGTAAGATAATGATATGTGGGGTTGCATCATGTTTAATTGGAAGATAAATCTATGAATTTTGATAATAATTGTTGATAAAAAATATTATAAACCTAACATTTATGGTTTTGGTAGTATGTTGTGACTATGGTAATTCAAATGACAATATTGACATAAAAAATGTTTGTTATTGAATTCAATAATGGTTTATATGCATTTCAAGGCCTCTCATAATCTGTTAGTCCCATATTACACACATTTGAGATGAGTAATTTATATTTAAATATGAATACAAACCTCACCCTTATGAATTTTCTTTGATCTTGGTAGTACATAATAATGGGTCTTGTTTTGTTATTTGTTCTTTTGCATACAAGAATAGATGCTTGCATGTGGTTCTTGTTGTTACCCACCCTCCACAGCCAACTTATACAGATGTAACACGATTTCTAGAATCAAATTGTTTATATTTTTTAATCAAGAAAGCATGATCTTCTACTACTAACCAACTTTGGGTACATGTACACATGTACCCCCACCAAAAAATAGGGCACTTCAGAAAAGAAAGTTTGATGCATGGAAACTAAAAAAATTGAGAATAAATACTATGACTTATGGATGCATCCCGATAAACCCGTAGAATTGAGCATACAACTGTAAAACACAGGCACACTGGCCAAGGGATAAACAAAACACATCCCTCGTAGAAGAAAACAACCTTAACCTCAAATCACTAAAAGAGCTTGGAAGTTTTTATGAAGCACCAATATAAATTCCATAAAGCAAACAAGCATGGACCTTATCATTTATGCTTCTTCTTCTTCTTATTCTTCTTATTATTATTTATTTTGGATTTCCCTCCCTAATCTCCATACATCTCCCATGTCTCTAATAGAGATTCACATACATCGTGTAATACTTCCCCAGTCTCCTAAACTTGAAGCCTTATGCACTTATGATTACTAAGATAAAGACACATTTATTCCACATCATACTTAGTGATAAAGTAATAACACACTCCACAACCAAATTAGAATTAGGTTCATTGTTGACCATTAGAGACAACTAGAATTATCCACCAAAAAATCCACATTCTTGGGCACAATGAGATAAATTGAAACCTAATAGACTTATAGTGTCATCTGCTTTGTATACGAAGATTTGAGGTTCAATCACAACAACTATTACTGGACTATGTCTACAAACAAGCTCTTTGATGGTCATGTGAGCATTTGTATTTTGAATTCCCCAGACATTCCAACAAAGTGTGTCTATCATAAGAAACTAATGATCAATATGAACAAAGAGTCTCAATTATTGCTAAGCTTGGGAGAGGGTGACAACTCCACATGTTTTGATCTACGAGTGTAGTATGTTGGACTCTTCATTTTGCCATATCTACCTCTCATTTATCATAAAATTCCCCCATTGAGTTATATGGTTTAACCTCTAGATCTTCTGTAATGATTGTTATTTGTTGAAGTAGTTCTGGTGGTTCTAGTTGTTGGTCTTCAGCTTCCTATATAAATTGCTATTGTCTGTGTTTATTAGACTGGTTTGTCCCAAAAACAATACTTTTTCCATGTGGATCAACTACCACATGGATTTCGTTTGATTGTAGTGAAGTCGTACTAATAGTATGTCCTTCTAGAAATTTGTTATTTTTTTCTCAATCTCCATCTCTATCGTCTAAACTAGGATTTAGGCTTATCATTTTCTTGCATCGATTGCTTATGTTTATTTTTCCAAATTTGTTTTCCTATAGGTATAGGAAGGTTGATACCTTGTTTTGAACGAATGATATCAACATGGGACAAATCTTCATTATCAATCTGTATCTCATCCTCTTCTTGTAACACTACAAACTTATTTGTCTTACCAGTTAATTCGTCATTAAAATTCAACCAGTTTTGTCATCACATTTCATCTCCTAGCATGGATATTACAATCATAAAATGTTTGCAATATTCCTTAATTTTAGTTTTATTTCCCTATGGGATCAACATTGTGTTTTAACACAAGTCACCACATCATTTTTCATCTTGATATGTATCATCCTCTAGTCTATGACCCATCATACCACAAGCATTACATATCTATGACAATGCTTCATATTCAACCTAAAAATGTAACTTTTTATAATACATATAGGTTGGACTGGATAAACTGTATCAAATTCAGTTTCCAACCTTGCAATTCAAATTATCATACAATTCGTAGTTTTTTTTTTAGGGAAAGATGATGAGTCCTGGTTGGACTCCCCATCGTCTATTAACTGGCTAAATCAGTCATAATAAAGTTTACAATGCTAGAAGGAAAAGAATGCATGAAAGAAAAACTTGGACCAGACTCTCTACGTGCTAGCTGAGCTACAGCATGCGCTGTCTTGTTATATCTACGTGGAACAAAAGAAAAAACACATGAATAAAATGACGGATTCAGCATATTAATGTCTTCGCCGATAGTTCCTAGGTAGTCTCTACGTTCACTAGCATACATACAGGCCTGCACCACCAGTTGTGCGTCACATTCAACGTGTATCTTCTTGTAATGGAGGTTGGCCGCCCACAGCATTGCTTGCCGCACCCCCATTCCTTCTGTGGTCTCTACTCGATGGCATGGACCAAGCTTTGCCCCCGCCATGGCCTGGATCTGTCCCGTGTGGCTTTTGGCTAGCATACCCACTGCTGCTTCCCGGTTATCGGCAATCGCGACATCGACGTTGATCTTTATTACTCCCTCCGGTGGCAGTTCCCATCTCTTTGCTTGCTTTATGCTGGTTGCTGCTCCGCTACTCAATATTCGGCTCCCATTATGCTGCTTGTATTCTCGGATGAGTGCCAAGCTATTCACGTATAGGTAGCCGTTGTTCGGTGCTTCTGTGCTAAACATGCGGCTGTTACTGGTCCTCCATATGGCCCACATTGCTTCCACTATTTCTTCTCTATCCTTTTCCTCATTGCTACCCAGGCCTTCCTCCATTGCAGTTCTTATTATCTCATCTTTAACATTGTGGATGGTTTCTTGAATGTATCGGTTCCTTTTTTCCCATATTTCAGTTGCATTTGGACATCTGAAGAGCATGTATGGTATGCTTTCAATTTCTGTGAAGTATAAAGTACAGGTCCCATCCTCGCTGTAATGTCTGTCGTACAGCCGCCCTTTGGTTGCTAGTCCCCCTATCATGATCCTCCACAGGAAATGTGCTATTTTGGGGGGCCATCCAGCTCTCCATATTTTCCTCCATATGTGCCCTCTTGGTTGGTTGATATGGTTGCATGTCTCCTCCCTTCCAAGTAGACCCAGCCAGTAAGCAGACTTCACCCTGAATACCCCCTTGGATTCAGGCCACCACGACCACACATCATTTGGTCTTTGTATGCTCAGCGGGATAGCACATATTCGGTCCACTAAATGGGTGGGTAAATATTGTTGTATCTTTACCCTATCCCATTCTTTCCCGTCTCCGGTCACTATCTTTGTCCCCATTCCCTATCCTCCAATATGTTCGCTTCTTTCAGTAAAGCTTTTGCATTCCATAGGCACCTCCAAGTATAGATGGGGTTGTACCCTCTCCTTGCTTCACATATAGAGGATCGTGGAAAGTACCTTGCCTTTAGAACGTGGTGCACAAGTGAGCCCGTATTTGTCACCAGCCTTTATAATTGCTTTGCCAGTAGTGCTTGATTAAAGACGTTGAGGTCTCTAAAGCCAATCCCCCTAGTCTTTTAGGCTTGCACATGTTGCTCTAGCTCATCCATGCTAGCTTTCTTTCATTATTTTTTGCCCCCCACCAAAACTTGGTCGTTGCACTGTGAATCTCGTCTATCGTTCCTGTCGGTAACTGAAAAATGATCATCACGTATGTGGAGATTGCCTGTGCGACGGCTTTGATCATCACCTCCTTTCCTGGCTTAGAGAGAAGTTTTTCCGCTCAACCTTGCAGCTTATGCCAGATCCTTTCCTTTATATTGCTGAAAATATACTTTTTTGACCTCCCTATTACTGTGGGCAGACCCAAATATTTGGTGTTCCTGTCTACTTTCCATACCTTTAACAGGCTCTTCAACTCCTCCCTTTTTGCCGTGCTTGTTCCTTTGCTGAAAACTACCTCTATCTTGGATAAGTTGATTTTTTGACCGGAAGCTTGTTCATATTGGCTAATAATTTTAGCTATCTTCAAGCATTCTGCATTAGTAGCTCTGGCAAAGAGAATGTTATCGTCTGCAAATAAAAGATGTGAGATGCGTGGTGCTCCTCTGCTTGACTTGATGCCATGGAGAAGATTTGCATGCGCAACAAGTGACAGTGAAGTTGAAAAAGCTTCAGCACAAAGAATAAAAAGATAAGGTGAGAGGGGATCACCATGGTGCAGTCTACGTGAAGGTTTTATCTTCCTGGTCATGTCCCCATTGATGATAAAAGAGTGTTGGATTGATGCGATGCAGTCATATATTTTGTCCCTCCATTTCTTTTCAAAGCCCATTTTCTCCTTGACGTGCATAAGAAAACTCCATTCCACCTTGTCGTAGGCCTTTGACATATCTACCTTTAAGGCAAGACTACCATGTTTTCTCTCTTGTCCCTCTTCATAGCATGGAAAATCTCATAGGCAATAAGCATGTTGTCAGTAATCATTCTTCCTTCTATGAACGCACTTTGGTTTTCAGTAACAATGTCATTCATGTGCTTCTTCAGTTTATTAGCCACCACTTTAGACAGAATCTTGTACAGAACGTTGCAGAGGCTTATGGGTCGAAACTCTCCCATTTCTTTTGGCTTCTTAGTTTTTGGGATGAGGACAATAAGGGTATCATTTACATCTGCCAAACTTCGCTCTCCCTTCCACCAGCTTTTAATATAACTTGAGACATCTTTCCCCACTATGCACCAGTATTTTAAAAAAACATGACCTTCATCCCGTCAAGACCCGGTGCTTTGTTTGGGTGCATCTGTTTGAGGGCTGCCATTATCTCATCATCGCATATTTCCTTCTCTAGGATTTCATTTTGCTCTCTACTAATCTTTGCATCTATGCCTTGAGTTTCTTGATCAAAGTTGGATGGATCGCCAGTTCGGAACAAGGCCTAGAAAAACTCGATCACCACATTATTTATGTCATGTCCCTCCATCTTCCAATATCCATGTGCATCCTTTAGACCCTCTATGTAATTTCTCTTCCTTCTGTTGGACGTCTTCTGGTGGAAGTAGGCAGTATTTTGGTTCCCCTCCTTTAGCTCCTTCACGCGTGCTCTTGTGCACCAATACTCTTCATTTTTCCTTAACCAGTATTGTAGTTTCTTTGACGCTTCTTCCACTTTTTTTAGGTTCCCATGATCAGGTGGAGCTATTTGGATGGCCTTTAGTTCAGCTTCTAGTTCATTTATCTTTTTCCTTCGCCCACCAAATTTTCTGTTGGACCACTCCTTGAGATTTTCCCCACACCACCTAATCTTTTCGGTAATATCAACTTCTTCTCCTCCCCTTTCCCACACTCTCCTTATAGTATCCTCACATTCCTCCTCCTCCACCCACATAGTTTCAAAAAAGAATGAACTCTTTCTTCTTTCTTCTGTGGGTTTCTCTGTTATCCGCCGTGAGAATGATGGGAGCATGATCAGATTCATAAATAGTAAGATGGTGAACCTTAGCATAGGAAAAAAAACCTCACCATTCCATGTCAACTGGGTACCTGTCCAGTCTTTCCTCCATGAGAGTCTCCTCTATTAAGCCTCAGTGCCATGTGTACGTGTTCCCCAAAAAACCCAAATCCGTCAGCTCATAATCATCTATGACTTCCCTGAAAAACTATAGAAATTTCTCCTCTTTTGGTGGGCCCCCTTTTTTTTCACTGTTTGATGTTATCTCATTGAAATCCCCAAAAAAGATAGTCAGTTCTTGTGATTCGGCTTTTAATCTCCTCATCAGATCCCAAGTTTTTGCTTTTTGTTGTTAGTCAGCCCAGCCATAAGTTCCTATTTCCCTCCATTTTCCAGTTCCATTACTGTCATGCACCTTGCATGCTACATGTCATTGTGAGTAGTGTAGAATTTTTGCCTCCAC
The DNA here is from genome assembly GCA_963693085.1 of Alisma plantago-aquatica. Classification (NCBI taxonomy): domain Eukaryota; kingdom Viridiplantae; phylum Streptophyta; class Magnoliopsida; order Alismatales; family Alismataceae; genus Alisma; species Alisma plantago-aquatica. The sequence continues at coordinate 720,924,248 of OY856411.1, read as the reverse complement.
ATCTTTCCACCAAAAATGGATTCCCCCTGCTCTTCCATTGCTAGACAGGCACAGGCCATCCTTAAACCCACAACTCCTCTGTGTTTCAGAAAGTTTCATGTCTGGTATCATAGTTTCCATCTAGAAAACTATGTTTGGGCGTTCTCTCCCGTACCATGCTCGAATAGCCTTTATCGTGTCAGGGTCGCCCATCCCCTGACAGTTCCAACTTAAGATTTTCATTTCTCTTCACGGGGTTGGTCAACACCTGATATCATTTCAAGAGAGTCTACCTCCATGTCGCACAGGTCTGAATTTCTAGTTCTTTTTCCTGTCGTGTTATCCCAGACGACCTCCTCTTCCAGTATTCCCATCCTTGCTCCTCTACTCATCTTGTACACCCACGGGACATGCTTCTTTTTTCAAGTTGCACTCTTTTTGTTTTGTTTTTTGTTATTTGCCTCAGCTTGAGTTTTTTTCTATGCCCGAGTAATCCTTCTGTGCGCAGCCTGCCTTGAGTCTCCACTGTCCCAGGATTTCCCCTATTCCTGAATGAATTTCACTCCCTCTTCTGTATGGTTGTGGGATCTCGGGGCTTGTTCTGGTTCCTCCTGCTCTGGTGCTTCTTCCTCTAGAGTCAGTTGTCCCTTCACCCTTAGCATCTCCTCCTTCGTGAAACTGATCGGTGCTCTGCGTTCTTCAGCAGTATGTGTATTTTTTCTTTCTTTTCTCTTCTGTTCTGTGCTCTCAGTAGTCCTCTCCTTCTCCTCAATCATGGTTTGCTTGGCTGGCTTTCCTTTCCCTTGATGACTATCCGGTTCATCCTATTTCTCAAAATTGTTTGCACTGCTTTCATTGTCAGCAGTCACTTTGCTACTTGCTTTGTATCCCCCATGGTCAGCTTGCTTTCATATTCATGTGCTTCTGTTATTTCCTCTTTCGTTTTCCTTTGGCCTTGGTCTACCTCCACTTCCTTCTGCTTTACCATAACTGTGTTCCTCTCTGTTGGCCTCAAGTGATGTTGATTCTATTTAGAAGATCAGTTTCTTCTTGGCCTTTCTAATGGCACTGTTTTCCTCACCCTGGGATCTTCAAGTTCTTGAGAGGTGATGCCCAAAGCCAGTTACCCCATTGTTGTATTTGATTTGGATCGCTTTCATGGCCTTCGCAGTCCTTCTCCACATGCTCGAGTCTCCCATACATGAAGTAGAAGCTTCCTAGGTGCTTGTATTTTACCTCGACTTCCATCGTCGTGCCTCCCTTCACCCTGAGTTTCAACATCTATTTTAAGGGATTGGTGACGTCTATGGTCACCCTTACCCTAATTGAGGAGTCCCAGCCCAATTCATCACCGTCCATTTGTAAGATCTCGCCTACTCTTGAGGCCACCTCTCTGATCAACTTCTCGCTGCGATATCCCAGGGGCATGCCGTAGAATCTCATCCAGAAAGGGCTATGATTGATTTTGATTTGTCCCAGTTGCTCCTCCTTACACATTTCATTGAACAACAACAGCTTGTTCTCGAAGTTCTAGGGTGCTCCATCAATAACCCATTGTTTATCTTGCCAATGGGTGAACTGGATTACAAAGACTCCATCCTCGAGTTGTTTAAAGCTGGCTTTCTCCTTCAGGCACCACACCTGTGTTAGGGTTCATTCAACTGCCCAGAAATTGTATGCTCGGTCCATCAGCAGACGAGCTATGAGGGCCAACTCGGTGTGGTCGTGCTCTCTACCACTTCCCCCGTTGTCAAGGTCGATGGGTCGTTCTTCTTCTTCCATCAACCACAGTTGTGCGCATCTTTCTGCCAGATCTTCCACCATCTTGGAGCTCTTACTAGGAAGATTAGCAATCGCCTTGGACCTACAAGAGAGAGGGGATCCCGAAGGGTAGGAAGGACCCCCGGAAGGGTAGCAGAACGTCTACGGCCAAAACCCTAATTGCCAGAGCAAAGAGGGATGGGAGACGATTTCATACAATTAATAGTTTGTTCATCAACTTCAATAAGTTTATTTAAATCCATGCCAACATTCTCAAACCTATCTTGTTATAAAGGTGTAATGGGAGTTCAAAAATGCTTGGCCAAGTGATGATGTGAGAATGGATAGTACGTGATAGTTGGAACGCATCATCTCACTACCATACCATTAGAAAATAATCAAAGATCAACCATGTCTTCTAGACAATGCATTAATGAAATCATCCTTGAAAGATAATTAAACTATTAATTCACTCATACTGCATCATATGCTTTCATCTTCCTATCAGTTGACATAAAATGTGATTAAAAATGTTAGATAGACAACATTCCTAACAAGAAATTTAATAATCATAGAAAACTTTGATGGTTTATGTAGATTTATATAAGCCTCATGCATGATGAGTAGTTCACAAAAACCACAATCATAGACCAAGGATATATCATTTGATTTTACTAATTTTGGCATAACATCAAGGATGAAATGGTTTCCTTGAGATGCTAATGATCTTGCATTAAATATCTTGAAGGTTTTTTATTTTGTACGTGTAACTATCAATGTCTCTTTAGAAATAACTTTTGTTGTCCCATGTATTTCCTTCTCCATTAGTAAAGGGAAGCGTTGGTGGTATTTTATGTTATTTGTATCTCTATATTAGCTAATTTGTCTTCCTCTACTTAAGCCCATTAGAATTGTTTTAGTTCATGTGATCTTGTGTCTGAGGTACATCATACATTAAGACAAGGCTATATATTATGACTCATTGTAGTCCTGGTTATCTCATAATAAGATTTTATAGTCACATGTATCAACAGAAATAGTCCAAATCCCAAGGTTTCCAGAGAAAACACCTGACCCCTTTCCTTCTCTCTCGATGTCTTCTTCTTATTATTATTCTTTTCTTCTTCTTATTTCTCTCATCCCCCACACCCGCACCCTCCCACCCCTCTTGCACCCTTTCCCCCCTACACCATCATGTAGTAGGAAGGCACCACAGACTGATGGTAGGCAGACACCTGTCCATGGTAGGTCGCTACCCCAACACACCGCACGACTGGATGCGGTGCGACAACTGGCCTATATGCAGAACTCGGCCACTAATCAAATAATTGGGTAGGTGTTGCTCGCATGACACTGTCTAGGTGTTGATTCACCACACTTCCTCCCTTTGCTACTCCTTTCCCTTAGTATTCTTTGTTCTTATGAGCCCCATCAGTCGGTAGGGGATTCACATGTCTTCTTCCATTTAGGAGTCTCACATATAGCCCCTTAATTGGGTTCTTTCTAGTGTAGCAAATTTTGTTGGAATCTGACTGTCACTCTTCTCCTCTCTATCACTCAGTGGATCGGACTAGAGGTGTATTGATCTCGGCACTATAGGGATTCATTTCTAAAATTAAGGTTGTAATAACCTTGGACCCCCTCTTTTCTTTCATTCCTCCCCATGTATTATCCCTAGGTACATGGATGAGTGTAATTAATAGTTAGGGATTCATTATTTCTTTCTGATTACAATGAATATCTCTATGACAGTTGTAAGGAGTGGGACCTAAGAAGGAATCCCCTCCTTAATTAATTTAATAAAATGATTGCATAAAATATCATTCATTCACAACTATGTAATAGTAACCTTCAAATAAAAGAGTGCACAATTTTATTCTCAAATAGATTGGTAAAAGAAACATACTTTTGTACCGGTGAAAAGTAAATATAAATACTACAAAATTCTTGTCCTAGTTCGACATTGGAGCCACTGAGGGAAACTTACAAGATGTGAAATCTAAACTAGTAGGATTAGTTTATGGTGAGCAACCTGCCCATCTCAGAAGACATCCTAAAACAAGTCTTGAGTAATGCCTCCTAGTGAACTTAGGTTGTACAACGTCTGGGTGGGTTGAGAGCAACACCTAAAAGAGGAAAATACACAAAAGAGATGACATCAACATAAAGCTGAGTATGTGCATAGTAAAATAGTTGGGAATTAATTAAGGAAAGATAAGGTTCGATTAATGAGATGTCAATAATGAGATATCCAAAGGAGAAGTGTTTTTGATAGATTTAACATGTCCAAAAGTTGAGGCAATTATTAACAAAGATATAATTATGAAAGGGAGACTATCCATATACTTTCACATCAACATAAACAAAAAGATGAGTTGTTGCATGGTGAGTAAAAATAGAATAGAATATTCTAAAAAGTAAGGTAGGAATCAATGTATTCCATACCAAGGGTAGGAGGACTAAAACCTTAGTGCCAAAAAAGATATAATAGTGCACGAGGACTAAAACTTCAGTGCAACCTCAGTGCCTAATTAGCATATTGTAGGAGGACTAGAAGCTCACTATAGTTACAGGAGGACTAAAGCCTTAGTTCCTCAAACAAACATGGTGTCACTACTTCTATTTATGACTAGTCAATCACACATGCAAATAGGACATGCAACATATATTATAATCATACTCAATTAAGTAATAAGAAAATCAAATTATCATCAAATGGGGTCATAAAACCAACTAAATAGTAAGATTAGGTCAAAATACCATGAATGTTGTATTTTCATACAATCATCAAGGAATCAGGTAGATATTCACAAAAAAGAGTACTTTCCAATAGATGATAATGGTATTCTAGGAGAAATCGCAAATCAATTCATGCCTCATATAGAAAACATATTTAGTCATGAAAAATTCCCCATTTAAATAGATCGTATGCACATATATTGACTTTTGTGATTGGATTAAACACTAAATACTACCCTCTCAAGCCTAGAATATCCTCAAACTTTCATATATTACTTTTCCATAAATTAGGGTTCAATTATGTCTCATCTAATTAAACCCTAGAAATATAACCTTGTAAAAAACCTAGATAACTTCATGATTTAAGTCTAGCGAGTGGGTCATATGTTATTGATTCATAGATGGATTCATTATGAATTTATAAGTTCATAATTTTGTTCATTATAATTTTTCTCAATTATTAATTGGAGAGTAAGAGAGATTGAAACCCTAAAAATCATGCCTTTAAAAAATTAGAATAAAGAGATTGACACCAAACTAATAAATAGAAGAAAAAAATCTTGCGATTCCAAAACATATGTTATATAATTATTGGATATTCTAGTAAAATTTTATGAATTTTACAAGATCTATGCAATTTACTAATTTCATAATGAAAAGATTTCATATTACCAACTTAAACTTACATTATAATTATAATGAATAAATCATGGCAGGTTGATAATTTCATATGATTGTTTGAATATTTTTTGCAATAGAAACAAAGATAAATGGAAAAAGACGATTATGTCCATGGGGTGAAAATACAATGCAAGGATTTTAGGGGAAAAGCTGAGAAAATTGCTAGAAACCTTCTTCGACCTGTGTCCATGGCATGGCAGACAACGTGGAGCTGATCACGACGGGAGGGATTTGGAGAAAGGTACATCATGTGCCATCAGCCTAGTATGGCAATTGAATAGCAAAGAAGTTGTATTGAACTACCATACTACAAGACCAATTTGATTTTGGTGGGGAAGGACGTTGAAAGAATAGCCTGAAGTCACAAATTAAAGAGATATCAGTGGGGGCAAAGACAAAAACATGATGATCAATCGAGACCAATATGTGATTGTATGTGATGGGAGAGAGGGCTACGTATATATAGAGTCTGGGGTTAGGGTTTATACATATAGGACCTTTGAGAATATTAGTTTTAGAATTACACAAATCCTGACTACATGAAATTAGATATATATATTTATAGCTTATTAGATTCAAATTTCAATCGGGAAACTAATTGAACAAATTTCATGAAGATATGTGGTTTGTAGAGGGAGAAAAGATTGAATTACCATATTCATCCAGAAAGGTATTATTCACGGCCTAGTTGTCTCCTACCCACAAGTTACAGGTCACATAACCTGGATCCAAGGATTTAGAATGTTGTGTGTACCAACAAATGAAAAGGAAATTGTGTGACAGTATTAAATTTTTGAAAATTTGGTCCTATAAACATATAATTACATGTTTTCTTTCCTTGATCAATTGAGGGAGCAAACAATGTTCAAGTTAAGCCCAAATTTGGTAGGTTGGCTATTTGAGGGTGTGGGATATGATTTTTTTATTATTTTTAACCTTTGACAACTCTAGACCTCTTAAAACTTAAATTGGTGTCAAAGTACTATTTTAACATATTTATTTGTTGCTTAATACTCAAAATTCCTATGACTCCTTACCCATAAGTATCCATTGGGAAAAATTAGAAGAATGATTTTGAGCTTCAATCCTTCAATGTGGTGAATTAGCATAATTAGATCCAAAATAGGATATTATTCCTATTTGTTACATTAAAGCCTCAAATAATTGATTTATTAGTTAAAACTCTATTTTTAGAGACTACTAACATCCTAATACCATCTAAGTTAAGGAAAGAGTTCTAAAATAAGAGATCACATGAAAAAGATAAATTTTGAATATGTACCTAAGTTTGGGTATGTTAAAACACTCCATCCTTACAGAGGATTTCATCCCCAAAACCCAAATGACCTAAATTAAGATTTAATGGGATACACTTTTAAAACTACCTACATTGTGAGTATAGTTCTATTGTTTATATTGGTGCAATAATTTCTCAAGGATGCCATGTATGTCCATGATGGCCCACTTAGCAAAGTCTAGTACCCTAATTAGGATGCAGTATCCATATGTTATTAGTTTTAGAAATAGCTCAAGAGTTAACCAATGTGATTAAGTCAGGCATCCCTAATTGGATCTTAACTTTTTCAAAGATCCACAAGAGGGGAGATCAATTATTAGACCTACTGATGTTTTAATTTTTGAATGGGTCAAAGGAAAACATGTGTGTGTAGATCTAACAAGAGTTTATGCACTGGTGGGATTGATGAGTAGTTCATTTACAGTAAGGCAGGCTTCCCTTAAAACTGCCACCGCCAAAGTAGTCAAGCATGAGAAAGCATGTATTGACAATCAACGCGCCTTTATCCCTTTTGGATTTGATACTTTTGGATTCTTAGCACTAGAGGTCGTTGATCTTGTGAAGAGGATCTAAAAAGTGATGGATAGTAATGTTATAACTCCTAAATGTATGGATGTAGTATTTCAAATGATTGGTTTTGCAATCCAGAAAGGACTAGCGGGCAACTTGGTGCCCCCTTATCTTCTACTCTATTGTAAATCCCTAGTTATTTGACACTCTTCTCGTAAATTCGCAAATATACCCTATTTTTAAATACTAAGCATTTGGGACTCCACCCAAAAAAAGTATCATTGTAAAACCGAACCAATTGTTCTTTATGGATAGTACAAGGTAAGACAACTATGTCCCAAGTTACTTACCCGTCATAATTTTATTCTAGGTTAAAGGTATCAAGTTGACCTAATAGATTATAGACTTTATATGAAAGGGTTTTTAAATATACAAAACTTAGTGTAATGGTGACTTGGTTTTTAAATAGATTGACAAAATCCAAACCTTTTATTTTGTATTCATAATATAAAAATATGTTGTCGTTGAAAATCTACAAAGGAAATCTAAAAATTGGCGCCAAAATTAGTACAAAGACAAGTCACCAATCATAACCTATCAACTAACTCTTTTTCTATGGTCAATTCCAAGTAGGTGTCCAAAACCTTGAAGTGTCCAATATTCTAAAAAATCATACATCTAACTCAAGAAAAACATATTCTCTTATTATAACCTTTGATACATGGGTATACATGTATTACTAGATATTAACCTTTACATGATCCTTATATATATTGTTATCCTTCTATAGTCTATAGTGAATCGTCATAAATTGGTTCAGAAATAAATATACTTGCATAGTAAAAGGGTTTAGGTGCATGTTACCTTCATGTGTTTCACGATCATGTCTAAAATTTATGTCTTTGAGTGCAAAAACTCGTCCTGGATGCCTTTCTACAAGTGTCCTTCCTCGATTGTTGGGATGGTTCCTTGGAGGTTGGGGATAATTGTTTGGTTTTTGTTGTTGTTGATCGGGTGCATGAGTAGGGGTGGTCCTTTGTAAAGTTGTGGGCATTGTAGTCTAATATGCCCAGCAAGACCACAATGGTGGAAGATCAGTTGTTTTTTCATTTCTCTAGATAGTGGACTCTACAAGTTTCTCTAGATAGTGGACTCTACAAGTTTCATCTACTAGGGTATGGTGGACTCCCAGATGTCTTCTCTTGTTGTTGTTGTTGTTATTATTCACCAAAACTTGATATTTTGGATAAGACTCAATAGCTTAAGTTTTATCAATCATTTTTTGGAATGTAAGAGGAAGATGTAGGACAAGAAAATGACCCACGGTAGTTGTGTCCTTCCAAGAACATAGTAACCCTAAATCTTCAATTATACTAGCGCTCAAGCAAAAAGAATTTTAACACATACACAACAATAGATAAGAAACCTTGCTTCAAGCTGTAGAACTCCGATTCTTTCTTTCTAAGGGTGACAGTACATATGTACTTCTCATGGAGTAGTGCCAAGAATTGTTCCCTAGACAAGTGGAAGTGTGGCGAGCTTGAGTTATCTTATATTACCAAACACATGTTGGTCCATTTAGTACATAATAGAAAAAATAGACCTTATGGTGAGGAGGACATGCCATACCCTCAAAAGTCCATTCTAAGGCTAAACCCCAATCATATGCCTTATCAACCATCTCCAATTCCCCTTCACCCTTGAAGTAGGGTGGTTGCATCTTCACAAAGTTAATCAGCGGTACTCCTTTGGATTTTTAGAAACAAGAGGGGTGTTTAGTTTTCCCATCATTGAGGTGGTGTGAAACTATTGTAAAAAGGCTAACTCCTCCTCAGGAGAGAGACCAACAGAAGTAGTAGAGGTTAGGATGACAACAATTTGAGCCACATGTGTAACCTAAGAGCTCAAGCCACCTCTTTGAGGGGGATCCACCAACATGCCTAATTGAGGGTTTATCGACATAGTGAACCCATTTGATATGTAGGACAAAGGGGTAAAACAAGTGTCATCAAATAGTTTTGGTTCTCCTAAAATGTAGGTATAACTGATAAGGGAAAATATTCTAAGAATGAATTATGAGATAGTCAGATTACCAAGCACAAAAATGCTATGATACCATCTTGTAAGGAGTATCCCTTAAATGATTTAAGAAAATAATTTCATAAAACCCCATTCATTCATAACTTTGTAATAATGACCTTCAAATAAAAGGGGTGCTTTTTTCTCGAATAGAATGGCAAATAAAATATAGTTTTGTAGTACTAGAAAAGTCAATCTAACTATTAAAAAAGTATTGTCCAAGTTCGATATTGAAAGTAGTCTTACCATATAACAAGATATGAAATCTAAACTAGTATGATTAGTTTGTGATGAGCCACCATCCCATTTCAAAAGACATCCTAAATCTAGTCTTGAGCAACACATCCTACTTCCTGGACTTCAGGTTATGCAAGTTGTGGGTGGGTTGAGAGCAACACCTTGAAGAAGAAAACACACAAAAGAGGGGAAGTCAACATAAATATGAGTATGTGAAGAGTAAATTAATTGAGCATTAGTTAAAGCAAGAGAAGGTTGGATTAAAGATATTTCAATGATTATATATCCAAAATAGTTTTCAACGGATCTAACATGTACAAAAGATGAGGCAATTATTAACAAGGATGTCATTATTAAAAGCATTATTTCCATATACTTTCACATTAACATAAACACAAAGATAAATAGTTGCATGGTGAGTAAAATAAAGACTAGAATGTATCAAAAAGAAGGGTAGTAATCCATGTATTCCATACCAAGGTCAGGAGGACTAAAACCTTGGTGTTAAACAAGATATAATAGTACAGGATGACTAAAACCTCAATACATTAGTCGGAGGACAAAAATCTCAGTTCCTAAATCAATATATTGCAGCAGGACTAGAACCTCAATGCAGTGGCAGGAGGACTAAAACATCAACGCATCAAACAAACTTGATGTCACTACTTCTAGTTATGACTAGTCAATAATACAAGCAAACATGGTAGGAAACATTTAGTATAGTCAGACTCGCGTAGGTGATGAGAAAATAAAATTATCATCAAATGGGGTCAGAGGACACATTACATAGTAAGATTAGGTCAAAAGACCATGAATGTTGTATTTTCATACCGTGAATAACAAACTAGGTAGATATTCACAAAGAAAAGTACTTTCCAAGAGATCAAAATGGTATTCCAAGAGAAATAAATTGAAGCCTCATATAGAAAAGGATATTTAGTCATGAAAATGCCCAATTTGAATAGAGTGGATGAATATAACTTGACTTGGTGTTTGGACCAAAGACTACATACTACCCTCTCAAGCCTTGAATCTCCTCAAACCTACTTTTATAAATTAGGGTTCGAATATGTCAAATATTATGAAACCCTAGGAATATAACCTTGACAAAATCCTCGATTAGTTCATATTTTAAGTCTAAAGAGTGGGTGCTATGTTAATGATTTGTAGACTATTTCATTGTTAATTTCAAAGTTCATAATTTTACCCATTCTAATTTTCCTCAATTATTAATAGGAGAGTGAAAGATATTGAAACCCTAAAAAGCATGCCTTTAAAACATTATAATCAAGTGATGGAAACTAAACTACGAAATAGTGAAGAATCTTGCAATTCAAGAACATAATTTTTTATAATTTTTTGAGTTTCCAATAAAAATTATGATTTTTTACAAGATATTTACAATTTACTTATTCAATAATGAAAAAGTTATTTGAATGACCAAAATAAACTTGCACTAAACTCTAAAACTTAGATCCTGATAGGATGATAATTTCATAAGATTATTCAAATATTTTTTGCAATTGAAACATAGAGAAATGGAACAATACCATTATGTCCATAGGGGCAAAAACATAATGCAAGGATTCAAGGGGCAAAGCTGAGAAAACCACAGCAAGCATTCTTCATCATGCATCCATGTCATGGCATATAGCATGGAGCATGTCGTCAAAGGTGGGATTTTGGGAAAAGTACATCATGAGCAATCAGTCTAGTGTGGCGATTGAATATCAAAGAAGATGGACCTAACTACCTTACCGCAAGACCAATTTGATTTTGGTGGGGAAGGATGCCGAAATAAGGGCCCGAAGTCACAAATTGAAGAAGATATTAGCAGGGGAAAAGATGACAACACGAGGAGCGATTGAGACCATTGCCTGATTTCCCATGATGGGGAAAAATTCTAGAGATGGTCAGGTATATATAGAGTGTGGGGTTAGTGCTTACACATATAGGACCTTCGAGAAGCTTAGTTTTAGAATTGGGAAAATTTTGAATACATGATTTTATATTTATATCTTAGCTTGTTGGATTCAGATTGGGATTTGGAAACTAGCCAAACAAATTTCATGAATATATGTAGTATATAGAGGGATAAAGATCAAATTACCAAACCCATCTGGAAAGGTACAGTTCACGGCCTGGACTATCTCCTACCTGATGTAGGAAACAAATCATGGGATGCACGATGTGGATTCAAGCATTTAGATTGTAGAGCGTACCACTAAATAAAAAGGAAACTATGTGACAATATCAAATGTCTAAAACTTTGGTAATAGAGACATATAGTTACATCATTTCTTTCCTTGATTAATGGAGGGAGCAAACAATGTCCAATTAATCTCAAAATTGGTAGGTTGTATAATTGAGGGGTGTGGAGTCTGATTTGGCTATATTTTTAGCTTTTTACACTTCTAGACCTATCAAAACTCAACGTGATGTCAAATTAATCTTTTAACATATCTATTTATTTCTTTATCATTTAATACTCGTGTGTGACTCCCCGTTACCCATAAGCATCCATAGGTAAATTCTAGAATAATTATTTTGGTCTTAAATCCTTCAATGCAATACATAATTTGACCTACATAGAAAATTGATCCTATTTTTACATTAAAGCCTCAATTAATTAATTTATTGTTAGAACTCTTCTTTTAAAGATACTAGCATCCTAATACCATCTAAGTTAAGGAAATATGTATAAAATAAGATATCGCATGAAAGGGAAATTTTGATTATGCACCTAAGTTTGGGTATGTTAAAGTAGTGCTTTCGTCATGTTTCTTTCTAGATTTCTCTCTCTTTCCTTTCACTATGCCTCTTACTAGTGATTTTTTATCTCCATTGTTGTTATGTTTATGTGATTGTTTTGCATCCTTGTCCATCATTGTTCTACCAATGCGAATGACCAACCTAAATCACATGTGCAAAAAGGAGCGGATCTAGAGTAATCATACTTTTAAATTTATGTCTTGTCACTCAGACCCCAGCAACTATAATACGAGGTCCAATGTAGTAAATCAGGGTTGATCCACAGGGACAATGGTGGTATGTGTTAATAATGGAGACACTTGTCTTAGTTAAACCAACCAAAGAGTGAGATAAAGTTTTGTGTTTCTTACAAAAGAAATGGTACTCCAACAAACAACCAAGAAAGTAAAACAAGAAAAACAAAAGTGATCGTTAAAATAAAAGAGCAAGAAAGCCAAAAGGTAAGATATCAATTATGGATGGGAAACTTAGATTGGGTTTCACCATATAATATCTCTCACATACATGCAATACTTACACTCATTATATACCCTTAGCAAGTTGACAAGCAACCATCATAAATGTTTATTCACTCCCTCTTGATCTTAGGATAGATCTAGACTATAAGTTTGTCTCTCTCTCAAGATGGCAAACAAATAATCACAATAAAACCATGTGATCATTATCTTACACATTCCAACATTCTCTTGCATTCATGTAACTCCATAGAACTTAGATATAGTTAATACTACTCTTTAGAGATAGTAACAATCAAACAACACACGATGGTAGCTAAGCATAAATTGAAGCATTAAGACAAAGAGTTTGGAGATAAACATTGCTAAGAGCATATATTCAATGGATATAAGTATTTATATGTTGGGAGAGCCTTAGTGGCTACTCCCAACCCAAGATAAATCTTTAGCCACTCATGGTGGTGAGTAGCATTACATATTTACAAGTATCACAAGACATGAAGATGGATGACAAAATAGAATGGAGGGGATGGAGAGTGGACAGATTCAGAGAAGAAGTGGATACACCAAAGATGACCACATGTGGCCGAGTTCGATGGATATACCCTCCGATCTAAAGGTGGCATGGTGGTGTGAAGTTGGTACTCATCGTTTCCTTCTATTGATGAAGAGGTCCAAATAGGTCGGTGGCGAGCAGTAGGGAAGGCCTTTAGACTTTCGTCCTCTAAGCTTTCGCAAACTAATGGAAAAGGAGTTGGTCAATGGTGTGGGGTGGTTCTGGAAGCACTTTCACATCTTTCGTGGATGGCGATCCTTTTCTCAGTACCCCAACGGTGATATTTATAGCTTTAGTCAGGTGCCCATTACTTGTGTTGTAAGTCTGGGAATGTGCCTCGAGGCACAAGCCTAACAACCTTGAATGATTGTTCAGTATGACCATCGGTTCCATGATGTGCAGATAAGCCAGTGGTTGTTCCCCCCTCTAGTGTCCATCAACCGATGGGTTCAGTCAGACCATCAGTTCTTGGGAATTGATGGATGATCGTTGGAGTGCTAGCCTCTGGTGGACCATCAGTTTATAGGATCCAATGGTTGATCTATAGAAGGTAGGTTGAGCGATTCCTAGGTGATCCATTAGTTCTTGACATCCGATGGCCATACTAAAGTGTTGCCTAACTAGCCATCAGATGTTGAGAACTGATGGTAAGTATAACTTGTCTGTCAATGTCATACTGGAGACCATCAGTTTGGGAACTGATGATTTATCTAGTTATGGCTCTGTAGCTTAGTTGTGCTCTCCATCGGTTGTGGAAACTAATGGATGTCCTACCTCATGGTAAAACCCATCATTTGATAGGTCACCTACATGATAACTAGTAGTTATCTTCAAACTAGGGCATAAGAGAAATACATATGTAAAATGGGGGGAAATTAGGATGACTCTGCATAAAGAGAGGAGATCAAAAGTAGAATCATCCATGAAAATATCCACAAAATTGGATGTTATCTTCCCCACCAAACTTAGAGTCTAGTTTTTCCTCACGCTAATAAATAGAATCAAGTCATTGAGAAAATGTCAGGACCTTGTTTGTTTAATTTTTTGTTTACTTGTCAACCATGCCTTCATATCATCCTCAGGTCAAGATTGTTGTGGAATATCTTGGACTAGTTACTACTCTCCCAACTTCATCCTTCTTCATATTAGAGTTGCATTACCCCATAAGCCTGGTGTATCCTCTTATTAGGAGGAGGGTTCCCTTTATGAATTGTGTTCATCCTCATTTCCAAATCATACTTATGCACAAATCCATACAAGTATCTTTCACATCCTACCTTAATTTTTTGGGTAGTCTAGCTAATTGTTTAATAGTTGGTTAAGGCTGATTATTTTTTATATTTCTAAGGCTTACTCAACCATGATTACTATTATAGAATAGTGTTACTCAACTTTCAATCCTAGTGTAGTTTTAGGTGATTATCTGAGGTATCCGTTGAATGACAGATGGATATATGTTTGTCTTCCAGACTCCTAATCAGGCATGAAATATTTGTGTTCATGAGCACAACATACTGATTAGATGGAGCCTTTCAACATCTTGTTGGGCATAAGTCTCATGCTTTTATTCACACTTGACTTTTATTCTTGCTCACAAGGCTTTTAGGCAAAGGGATTTTTAAGAGAGGTGGGTTTATGAGCCTCTTTTTCTCCCAAAGCAAGGATTTAGCACTGAAAGGGGTAGTTGTTTCCTCTATTGCTGGCATTAGCACTTTCCAACCTATATTGGGAACTTGGGTGGTCGATCGGGGGCATGACAGGTTGGGTCCTCCTTATTTTAAAGGGTTTCAATTGAGATAGGAGATTTGTTTTTTCTTCCTATAGTATCTTGAGATAAGAATGGTGTGAAGGCATGGTCAAGTGATGTTTATTAGATGAATTAGTGGTGTAAAACATTACTTTTGAAATGATTATGCTAAGAAATAGCCAGAAGACAAGAAAGTCAAAGGGTAAGGGTTATGTTAACATATAGGAAAATTTGATTCAAATTTTTCCTTTAAGATGTCCTATGCATCAAAAATTCTCCTTCTAAAGTTAAAAAGACTAGATTATTTACATTGGAAAAATTGGTCATTTGACTTCGATTTAGCAAACAATTTCCACATGTTAAGTAAAGAGACATTAGAGTAAAGTAATGCAGGAAATTTAAAATGTAGGGCATGAAAATGTACCAGGTTTTCCTGTGCAGACCCCCCCCCAAAAAAAAAACTTATCATGAACCTTGTCCTAGGGTGTCAAAGAGTGAGGTTGAGTAAATATAGGCAATTTTAGTGTTGTGAGCCAGTAAAAGCCCACTCTGATGTTAATATCTCCAAAGCATAGGTCCCTAAAGGTGGCGGTAATAGTCTTCCTAATAGAACTCCACCTTTTTGTTCGTTGTGGTTAACATCTGCATCCAAAATAACACATAGAAGCCATAGTCGTTTGATCCTGGTCATTGTTTAGGGAACCTATGGAAAAATGAAGGCCTCTCAAATTTTAAGCCCTCTTCCGAAAGTCCCCTGCGTAACATCTGTATTAGCTCGACTATTTCTGTAGACACTTCAGTTGCTTTTTTTTTACACTTTTGGCTATTTTATGTAGCAGTGCTCTTTTTAAGCTGAATTGAGCGTTTGAGCTATTGTATAGTTGTTTGATTTGATATGTCTACTGATAGAAGTGTCCAATGTCCATCATGCGGAATGGGAAAAAATATGAAACGTGGGAGGTTGTACTTTAGATGATCGATAAGTCATGTTAGTTCCCCTGATCTTTATGATAAAAAATGTTCTTGACAATGTCGTGGTAAGCCTTGTATAAATTATGTAGCTTGTCATCTAAAAGCAACTGACATGTTATCATAAAATTAACTATCATATTACCTCCTACCATTAGTATCTCACAGAGGTCTGGCTAGAGGACTTGGACACTATCCCATTCAAATATTGTGACAATCTTGTCTTCCTATGGCTACAACTCCTTCATGATGAATGACAGATCTTCTAGAGATAGTCCATAGCAAGCATTCATGTCAAAATTTTCGAATGTTGGTTGTATCATATTTGTGGGTCTCGGTTCTATTGTTGTTTCTGGTGTATCACGACATGTCATCTCTTTGTCAACCTCTTTTTTTATCCCCCTTGATTGGACATGATAGGGGCTTCTACTTCTTCCACTTGTTCCGCGTCCTCCTAATCTTCTGGTATACAAGTGTCCTACTGAGGAGAAGTGGCTACTATTCCTAGTAGGGGACCCATGCTTTTTGTACCCAATGTGTTAGATAGAGAAGGTGGATAGTTGATCTCTATAGAGAAGGGTGGAGGTATATTGGAAGCCATGGATTACCCCCCCCCCAATTTCTTTCAAGGGTGGGATGGGATGGGTAGACATTTTTGGTTGAGGAGGAGACTATGGTTGTAACAGAGGAGGAGGAATCACTGGACTATTTGTACTTTCATCTAGATGTGAGGTTATATCTTATTTTTCCAAGTTTCTCAATTTCTCCCTCCATGGAGTCTTTTTGGGGAGAGGTACAAGAGTGTACATCCTATAGAGGATGTCTTACATGTGTGCATCAAAGAAGAATCTCTTGTAATGGATGACTTCCAAGGCATATTTACCTCATAGAGCATGGAAATCTTCAATTGCAATCCTCTCTAGAGGGACTCCCCTACTTATTTCTTCAACCATCCCCAACGCAATGAATGAATTGTTCCCTAAGTTTAAAAATTCATGGGGTACATTGTAGTCGATGTAAATTTTCCTCCAGTTTGGACGATATCATCCACTTACACCTTGAATCGTACATTTAAGTCATGTTGAGATTTTATGTATCATTGATAAATGTATATTTATCTTTTTTTATTTAATCTTTTAGATATTTTTTAGGGTTGTTTTGTTATTTATTTTCTTAGTTTTGTAATTAATTGTATTAGTTTAGATTTTCTCCCTTTATTTGGAGTTTTAATTGTGTTTGGCTGTTTTTTGTAGGAAAATGGTCTAATCACTTTAATGATCAAATTTTCCTTGAGAAGATATTTTGCACAAATTCCTGCAGTGTCTGACTTCAGTATATACCTTTCACCAAAATTGGTATAACTCCCACATTCAAATGAAGAATTTAATGTGCAAGTATGCGTTGGAAAGAAAATTCAATTATCTATAGGAAAAATATATTTTCGGACTGCTCCCAAATTTATGACTAGCCTAAAAATACGCTCAAAATTACTGTTGCGGAAAATTACTGCAAAAGAATACAAAGCAATCAACCGTTTATTTTCTTCTATTGACCAGATCTAGAAAAGTTTTCAGCCGCTGGCCAAGAGTCTTCTAGAAATTCTTGTATGTAGGGTTTCTACCCCTCCTTCCCCTATAAAAGGAGGGGGGACTCCACTAAGAAGGCATCTCAGATTTTGTAGTCGTTCCTTGTAGTTGAACTTTGTCATTTCCATTCATTAGTGTAATCTTTTATTTATGTAATAAAGTTTATTCTTTTCTCTCTGGTTTATAGATCTCGTTTCTTCTTCTTATTCTTTTCTTTGGAGCGGGGAACTAAGAGAGCAAGCTATTTCATTATCACCAGCTAAGATCTCCTAGGAGATTCTGTCACTTCTGGTCTATGTCTTTCTATTCCTTCCTTGTTTTCTCCATCCCTTAGTATGACCAGTGAGTAGTTTTCTTACCGAGATGAGGGAGCAACTCTTTAGCCATGTAATGACTAGATTGAAGATTTATATGATTTTTTAGATAAACGGATTTTGATTTGGATCTCGACGATTTTAACAAAGTGACCTCTCATTTTCATCGCTTGTTAATCTTGGCAGATGCAACCGTAGAATCCAAGATTTAGAATAACCAAATTGATTTCATGGGAATTTGGATGAGACCTCAAAAAAGTTCCCATTAAGATGATTGAACTAGGATCCCTGAATGCCAGGACCAATGGATTCATGGAGAGTTCATCTTTTGTGAATCATTTATAAATGTTTCACATACCTTCTTTTATCTTTCTTATCATTTCTTTGATCTTGTTTTGCATCGACTAGGGTGGTAAAATCCCTTAGCTTCGGTATTTCCTTCTTTGATTGTTAATCTTTGATTCAGTAACTTTATCTTTTTGTTTTAGTTTTAACAAACTCTTGAAACAGATTTTACATTCTCATTCTCCTAATCAGATTTGAAACTCAACCATCTTCATCGTTGTCTCTATGGATCGACCCTTCTATACTAGCCTTTATCAGAAAGTAGAAAAGGATAAACTCTAGGATAGTTTTCCTAGTAAATGGTGTGTTAAACGACGTGCATCAATTTGGCACCGTTGTCGGGGAAAGAAAATATGAACACCCTGCCAACCTCCCCCAATCCACATCCGTCTTCAACACTTCCCTTGCTATCGAAGGAAGATCTATGGATATTATTGCAGAGAATATGAGGTGAAAGAAAATATGAACACCCCACTGATCTTCCATGACCGAACTATCATCGGGTACACTATGAAGCTTCGCAAATAAAGGTCTCAACCCTCATACACATCCCCTTCAGTTGGACATTTTTTGAGCTACCTGGGCCACTTGGAAATCCTCACTCTTCTCTTCCCTCCATCTCAGGTTTTGATTTTTCTCAGGACGAGAAAAAATCTAAGTCCGGGTGGAGGTGGGTGGTATGTTTCTATTCCACCCATTATCTTTTTTATTCTTGCATTATTTCTACCTTTTTTTTGTTTTGCATATAGTTACTTTGTTCATGGCCATTATCTAGTCGGCCATGTTTTTATTTCTTTTGTTGCAAAATGGCCTTTATCTAGTCAACCAATATGAATAGATGTTTATCATTGTATCCCTTTGAATTTAGTAAATCTTTTGCAAAAATTATTACAAATTGCCATGTCTGAAACCACCAAGTCACCTAGGATCCCAAAATAGCATCACTCCTTGGAAAAGTTGTCAAGCCGTATGGAATCAATCAAAACCAAACACAAATTTTCTCTATTTTTAAATTGTTGATTAACTTGATATAAATCTTGCATAATGTGATTGACATGAATGTTCTTTCTGATGTAATGACACTTTCCAAAAAAAGGAGAAAATAAATGTGTAAAGTTATAAGCACAAGGACACCTTTTGTTTCCCCCTTATTTTCTTTCTAAAAAAGAAGCAAAGAATCACCACCAGACAAAAATCAAGTCCGGGGTGGCATACTTCTCATAAAAAAAATCCATACCCCACAAAGGGGCGTACCATCAACAGATGCCAAAAGTACACATGAAAAAAAAATTGTGACCAATGTAGACACAACTCCACAAATCTAAATCCCAAGTCGAATAGAGGAGAGATTAAAAAAATCATCACTTCCTTCTTTGTTTTCACACCCCCTAATTTCATCTTGTTCTTGTGCAACAACTCACATAAAAAAATACATTAATAAAAATGAGAGTGTCAAAGCAAAAGCAAGATGAAGAATGTTTTTTCTATAAAATCTTGATTTAGAACCAAGATATGATATTTGTTTTTAATAGGGAATATAGAATTTTGTGTTTTGTGGTTTTAGGAGATTGGGTTGCTTGGCCAAATTTGTAGGTAAGGAATAAAGTAATGTTACAAGGGTGAGGATATACATGTTATTAGTATAAATTGGAATAATTTGTGATTTTATTTGTTTGAGGACAAACAAAGATTCTAGTCCAGGGTATTTTGATAAATGTATATTTATCTTTTTTTATTTAATCTTTTAGATATTTTTTAGGATTGTTTTGTTATTTATTTTCTTAGTTTTGTAATTAATTGTATTAGTTTAGATTTTCTCCCTTTATTTGGAGTTTTAATTGTGTTTGGTTGTTTTTTTTAGGAAAATGGTCTAATCACTTTAATGATCAAATTTTCCTTGAGAAGATATTTTGCACAAATTCCCGCAGTGTCTGACTTCAGTATATACCTTTCACCAAAATTGGTATAAATCCCACATTACAAGGCAAAATTTAATGTGCAAGTACGCGTTGGAAAGAGAATTCAATTATCTACACGAAAAACATATTTTCGGACTGCTCCCGAATTTATGACTGACCCACAAATACGCTCGAAATTGCTGTTGCGGAAAATTACTGCAAAAAGAATGCAAAGCAATCAACTGTTTTTTTTCTTCTATTGACCAGATCCAGAAACGTTTTCAGCCACCGGCTAAGAGTCTTCTAGAAATTCTTGTATGTATGGTTTCTACCCCTCCTTCCCCTATAAAAGGAGGGGGGACTCCACTAAGAAAGACATCTCATATTTGTAGTCGTTTCTTGTAGTTGAACTTTGTCGTTTCCATTCATTAGTGTAATCTTTCATTTCTGTAATAAAGTTTATTCTTTTCTCTCTGATTTATAGATCTTGTTTCTTCTTCTTATTCTTTTCTTTGGAGCGGGGAACTAAGAGAGCAAGCTATTTCATTGTCACCAGCTAAGATCTCCTAGGAGATTCTGTCACTTCTGGTCTATGGCTTTATACCTTCCTTCCTTATTTTCTCCATCCCTTAGTATGACTAGCAAGTAGTTTTCTTACCGGGTTGAGGGGAGCAACCCTTTAGCCATGTAATGACTAGATTGAAGATTTATATGATTTTTTAGATAAATGGATTTTGATTTGGATCTCGACGATTTTAACGAAGTGATCTCTCATTTTCATCGCTTGTTAATCTTGGCGGATGCGACCGTGGAACCCAAGATTTAGAACAACCAAATCGATTTTATGGGAATTTAGATGAGACCTCAAAAAAGTCCCCATTAGAATGATTGAACTAGGATCCCTGAATGCCAGGACCAATTGATTCACGAGGAGTTCATCTTTTGTGAATTATTTATAAATGTTTCACATACCTTCTTTTATCTTTCTTATCATTTCTTTGATCTTGTTTTGCATCGACTAGGGTGGTAAAATCCCTTAGCTTCGATATTTCCTTCTTTGATTGTTAATCTTTGTTTCAGTAACTTTATCTTTTTGTTTTAGTTTTAACAAAATCTTGAAATGGATTTTACATTCTCATTCTCGTAATCAGATTTGAAACTCAGCCATCTTCATCGCCGTCTCTGTGGATCAGCCCTTCTATACTAGCCTTTATCGGAAAGTAGAAAAGGATAAATTCTAGGATAATTTTCCTAGTGATTGGTGTGTTAAACGACATGCATCAATCGTCTTATGATCTATCTTCTCAAAGACCATCCTTCCACATAGCAAGTCTTTTGCACAAAAGTTGTAAGTTACTACCCGCCTTGTGGAAAGATATGCCACGGTGAGAAGCCAATAGTTGAAGGCCTTAAATGGTAAAGTGATGTACAACAACTTCTTTGTCTTTTGTAGTGTATCTTGTAGCTCTTCAGTTGAGAGTGATTTGATGTTTTCCTTATACTGTTTGGCTTCTAGTGTAGATGTGGCATTGAAACTTGTTCCTATTTTGTCTTTATACATGTATTCTTCAATAATATTTCCACACAAGACCTTGAAGAATACTCTACTAATGTTCGCCTTATGCCGAAAGACTGAACGCATGTCTTCCCTTGTCATATTGAATCTTTTGTTGTAGTAGACGATGTCTTCTATGGGTTAATTATCATATAGAATGTCTTCTTGTACATGAATGTCTCATAGAAACATTCCTTGTACCGACTTCATATACATGTCCTTCATCTTGCATAACAGAAGTGACGGTGTTGTCAAGCTTGGACTGGTTGTCACTGGTGGCTAGGGAAACACAAGGTTGTCTATTTTTTGCGGTGCATAATTGAACATTGATGCATGCTTCCCTCATCTCATTCAGCCACTTGCTCCTTGATTTCTTCTGAAAAGAGGTTTATATGTTTATATGTACACCTCCTTTAATAGATTCATCTAATAGTAGTTCATTGAAGAAGTCCTCATTATTTGTTGGAGGTGGTGGAGCTCTGTAGTTGAATAGAGGGTCTAGATTATTCATTACATCTTCGATCATTTTTGGTGCCTCCTCCTCTCCTTCCAATGACTTCAGTATGACCACATTCTCATCTATTGTTTCAACATCCATGGCGAGAATAGTTTGTTCTGGAACTTCTTGGGCACCATGGTTTTCTATTTTTAGGGGTCCCCATTCCTCACTGTTGTTGGTGGAGTACCCAGAAGAGGTTGGGGAGTTGTGGAGTTCTTCCTGCCTAGAGGGAACTTCTCGGTTCTTTATTGACTCCTCCTAACTTTCTTAGGAGGATACTTATGTAGTGTCTTATTCCTATGTAGGTGTTGCAGCCTTGCGAGGTTGCATTTTTGCAAGCACCATGTCTTCCTTCAACTGTATGTTGGCATCATCTATGGTTGAAGGTGGCTTGCTTATTATTTAGTCATTGTTTCTTTGTTGTTGCTCTTTGCTAGAGGGTGACGTCGGCAATGCCTCCTTTCAGTTTTTCACCTCAACGAGTAGCATGTCATTTTCTTTTTATAACTTGTCATGCTCCTATTAGAGCCTTGTGATTTGATGGGGCTACCTCTATGTTAGACACTTCCCGTTCTAACATGTCAGAAGCAACTATGATGTTGGGAGAGTGGTTCTCTCCCCTTCATTTTTTTGTGTCTTTGTTGACCCATTACTGGCATGAGTTTCAGCTATGACTTTGATTTCAGCTGCTTTGGAAGCGGTATGGCAAGATGACACACTGACATTTATAGAGGGTTCTACAGTATCCACCTTCCGGTGTTTTGGTTCTTCAGGCATCTCCGGTATAAGATTTCTGCTTATATGTATAGATTCAGACATGATGTCATCATTTATATTTTCTAGAGTTTCATCTTACTCTTGTTGTGATACCTCTGCCATGGATATTGTAGGTGTCACTCATGGGGGTTATGGTTGTTCCATCTCTAGATTTATTGCCTATGTTGTGTGGGGATTCACTTTCTCTTGGGCTTCAATGCCAATTTCTTCAACAGTCATAAGATAACTCTTTTCTTTCCTGACTTTCCAGTTGTGTCTTCTAGATTCTTTAGCTGAGGCTCAACTGATGTTTGTTCGCTTAGTTGGGGAAAGGGTAATGCCCCTTTTGTCATTTTTAGGATCTCGTCCTCCCTGAATAGCAATTTGTCATAGTCATAATTTCTCACTTCATTGAGGGGAAGGAAATCGTTGCTTCTGTAGAATTTGTAAAAGTACTTATTAACCTATCTTCTTAAATGCTGGAAATCGTCAAGTACTTGGCATCTATCAGACTATTTCCAGAAATTTTGTTGAAAACTTTATAATTTGTTGGGAGTAGTCTAGAGGATGGGAGATGTAGGTAATTAAGCCGCCCATGCAGAAGTCTCGTGACCCCTCTGGGATCATTGTAGTTGTCAGTCTGTCTATCAGAATTTTCCCAATGTTGATTTCTATTATGCTCTACAGGATGTGGAGGTCCATTCTGGTCACGTTGCCAGTGTTAGTTATGAAAAAAAGGGTATTAAAGAAGAGTTTGTGCAGTCTATGCATCATTCATGATGCATCTTTGCAGCTTTTGCATGTACTAAACTGAACTTGTACTCTCTCAATAGTTTCTCCCATATTTTATCTATGTTGAACCCCGAACCTCTCTATCTCCTCTGGCTTTATCGATATTCATGGCTTGTTCATCGGAGCCATTGAATATAGTGTTCATACATATTTCAGTGATGATGTAGTCGTCTTTAAGATCCAGGCTGCTAACTTAAAAGGTCCCCCACACTCATTGTCTTCGTCATTAGTAACTATCTACTTCTTTAGGGACGACATGAACTCTGGTGTGATTTTTTCATATGAGAGGTGATTGTTGAAGCAGATTTATAGAGCCATGCGTTCTCTAGGTGATCCCTCAACCTTTCATATATCCCTCATTTGTTTAGGGTGTCCTTATTTCCGAGCCTTGTGGCCTTGAGGTTCTTGTTGTTTCACATATCCTCCCAGGTGTCCAGATGTTCCTCATCTCTAGGTAAAAAGAAGTTGGCAGGCTGGTCCTTGTAGATGAGTTTGGTAGCCTGTGGATTCACCCTAGGGGAAAGTTCATCTATGGTTGCAGGTTCTGGTTGTTCTAGAGTCAGACCTCTTGTACTGGCAAGTTATGATATCATGGCCAATTTTCTTGACATGTCCATAGGATGAGGACCGTCTGCCCTCCTCTTCTTTGGGTTTTGTATTTCTTTGGAGGGTGCATACTCGGAGGTCTCTATTCCTATTGATGCATTAGAACTGGAGGAATCATCATTGTTGTATGATTCTTCATTATTGAAAGACTCCTTGGAGTTGTTCTCTCCTTGATACTGCTCTTTGTCTTATGTACTAGCTGGGGTTAATTCCCTATGGGGATTAATGTACTCCATGCCTTTATCTTCCTAGTTGAGTGCTACCCTGATTATTATTGCTTCTCTCACTCTTTATTTCAGTCCCTATTGGTAGTGAGCAGTCTGACTAGGTTACCTTCCATTTTAAAATTTGGTTCTGATGTAGGTATTGGTATACCTCTTATAAAATTAGGCCAATAGTTTAAAATAAATAAAGTACAGAAACTACACAAGGTTGAAAATCGATGGTCCCAACACTCCATGGTTTCAGACAAACAACTAACGGTTTTAATGAAGTAGCTCAAAAAGATTCTTGAGGTAGAAAGTCCATGGTTTTAAAAGGCAGGAAAAGAACTAATGGTTCTTCAAGGTATAGAGCTTTGCAAATTGATAGTAAAGAGGTTGGCAAAAAAATGATGGTCAAACTAAGTGTGGTAGGGTTAAGGAAATTGATGTTATAATGTAAGAAAAGATTCAATGGTTTTGTGCTAGGTAGCCACTGATTGTTCACAAAGGCAAATGACACCGAGTGTGTAGGGGATTGTAAAGCGGTGGTTTAGAAATTGAAAGGAGATAGGTATTAGAGATTGGATAGTTCTAAGCGGTGAAAGGATGGAATTCCGAAGAACCAATGGCTACACCAAGGGGAAGGATATAACTTCAAAGAGGTTGGAGTCAATGGCGCTCTTAGTACCTAGCAACGGAAGTCGAGAAGACATGCGGAAGAAAAAATTTGCAGTGGTGTCGGATTAAAGGCACCAACTTAGAATAAATCATAAATAGTTTGTCGGTGAGAAGAAAATGAAATGAGAATGGATGATTACTGGTCCTTGTTGTTGACATCATTGGTTGTCGTCCTACCACTTTCGGATGGCCATATGATCTCGTGCTCCCTGGTTCTTAATCATATTATGCTTCTTCAGCTCTTGAGCTTCGTCGAAGTTTCGGCTCGGCTAACTTCAATTGGTGGCAGGTAGGAGATGACACATGCATTTCGGTGAAGATTAACTTAATTTTTGGTTAGGATTAGGTTAACTACCTATGGAGGTAGATGTCTAGGGTTTAATCTCTTAGCTCCACTTTTACTCTCGTACGGTTGGTAAAAGTGAGGGAGTCAGGCTCTCCTCCCTTTATAACTCATTTTAAGTGGTGGTGGTCCCCAATGTAACCATTGGATCTCCCACTGCACCTTCTGATGGTAATCTTTTGTGTAACAATTTATGGTTCCTCCATCATAAGGATCTGATGGTTCCCTAGTTATTAATCATTCTATGGCTTCACCAAGTCTAAACCATTGGTTCTAAGGATCTGATCGTTAGATAGACCCAAATCCAATGGTTCCATTGATTGTTAAGTCTTTTAAGGCAAGCATTTGATGGTGGCACTGAAGGTACCTTAGGCAATTTGATATGTCATTTGAGTCCACATCTGATGGTCTTACTAGTATTTTCCTTAACCTTTCAATGCAATTACTAGCTTCTTTTATCCAATGGCTAGGCAATGTAGATCAAAACTATTGGTTCTTATCCTAAACATATGATGGATATGCAGACATGAACATCTGATATTTTAATTGATCTTCTCAAGTGTCCATGGAAATCATCCAATGCTGATTGCATCTTTACATCCAATCATGAGGCAGATTGGTATGAGTTGATGGGTGATTTATATGGTTCCAAGAGATTCTAAGAATCAATGGTTCTGAGATCTGATGGCCTGGCGGGATTGAACTTTAGTGCCCTCTTTAAAGAACCAATGCTCCCTGTAGTGGAAGTAAAAAATAAATTTCTAACTTTATTCTATGCACACTAGAGATTAGCCAGCAAAGCAAATTTCTAATACTATGGGCATGTTTGGTAAGCTGGATGTAGCGGGATTTCCCTGAATGCTGCATTTACTAAATGCAGAATTAGCATTTTCCTGGTTCCGACAAATCCAACCAATTTAAATTTTATGTTTGGTGTCTTGGATATAACCGAGCTATGGCCTTAATACTATACAAATAGTATCATCTGCAAGCTTCGCTCCTTTTAGGAATTGGAAGTTAGCCTGTGGCTTCTGATCTGGTTTGATTAGCTATAGATCATGGAGAGGTTATGTTGGCACGCAGGCCATGGCAACACTCCAATAATGTTGGTCGCCCTCACCACAATGGAAGTCGAGGGGTGGAAGCAGGGCAAATGTTGTTGTCCGGAAGATGGGTCTGTGAGGAGATGAGTTTGCAAGTCACCAGGAGGAGATGGGCATCATGGAATTCAAAGCTGCCGTAAGGTTTTTCTGCAATAGGCACCTTTTCATGACAATGAACCTCCCCATGGTCGGGCGGCGCCGCGTCAACCTGCTGTTGTGAGGTATCGCAGTCGTGGGACAGCAGGAGGTCAAGATCGGAGAAGGGGGAGGGGGAGGGGGAGGGGGAGGACCAGAAAAAGGGTCGACGCGGATAGCATGATTGGATTTGGATGGGAAGGTAGCGCCGAAAGGTCTCAATACTCTCAGTCGTCAGCAGGTGTGGCGGTATGAAGGTTAGCCGGAGGCATGAACTGGATGACGGCGTCCGCCCTTTTTGAAAAGGATAATGAAATCCAATAGTTTATGTATGACGAAAACTCCAGGATTTTTGGTTTTTCTCCAATCCTACTAACCAAACAAAAATTATTTGCAACTGGATTCATTATTAAATCCAATACGGTGAGATCCATGTAAACAAATGTGCCCTATGGTAAAAACTAAAATAGAAATTAGCAAAATTTAGTTACTATAAAATAAAGCAAACTAGATTTTAAGGAAAAATAAAGGAAATCCTTGGGTTTCCTCCCAAGAAGTGCTAATTTATAGTCTTTAACTAGACTATCTTTGGTTAGTTTTCTCATTCCTCTTCTGGTGGTGCAGGTGATGGTTCCTCTAATTGAACTTCTGCTCTCCCAGTAAAATCTTCACCTTCATAGAATCATTTCACCATATGTCCATTCATAGAAAAGGTTCTTGTCTTGTCACTAGATAGCTCCATCATTCTTGAGGGGTATATTTTTGTCACAATAATTGGTCTTAACCACCTTGACTTTAGTTTTCCTAGGAAGAGTCGGGCTTTTGAGTTGAAAAGAAGAACTTTGTCTCTCTCTAACACATCCTTTATCTCTAAGTGGGCATCATGCCAAACCTTAGTCCTTTGTTTATAGATCCTTGCATTTTTATAAGCATGGATCCTAGCTCCTCTAGCTCTTACAACTGTAAAAACCTCTTTTTGCTTGCCAATCATGGGTCCATATTTATAAATTTGATCGCCCACAAAGCCTTGTGCTCTAATTCAACTGGAAAATGGCAGGCTTTACCATATATCGATCTATAGGGGGTGGTCCCTACAAGGGTTTTGCAAGCAGTTATGTATGCCCATAAGGCATCATCTAGCTTCATGGGCCAATCCTTCTTTGTCCTCCCTATTGTCTTTTCTAATATTTTTTTAATTTACCTATTAAAAACCTCTACTTGATGGAGGTCTGAGGATGGTAAGGGGTGGCAATATTTTTCCTTACTCCATAGTTATTTAACAATGCCATGAGTTGACTTTCAGTTAAATGGGATTCTCCATCACTAATTATGTTGTGCATGACTCCAAATCTAGGGAAGGTAGTCTTTTCAAATAGCCTCATCATAGGTTTTGCATCACAAGACGAGGTATTTGTTGCTTCTACCCATTTTTACTTGTAGTCTATAGCGATTAGAATGTATGAATTCCCTTTTGAGGATAGGAAAGGTCCTATACAAGAAATTCCCCAAACGTCAAAGATCTCCACCTCGATCCAGTTAAACAAGGGCATTTCATTCCTCCAGGATATGTTTCCAGTGTTTAGATACTCCTTGTAGGTCTTAACAAATGTATGTGCATCCTTAAATATATATGTCCAATAGAAACCATATTGTAGAACTTTGGTTGTGGTCTTGTCTCCACTAAATGATCATTGTAAGGTGAAGAGTGACATTCTCAAAAAAGCTGAGGTATTTTTTCTTCTGGGATACATCAGCGATATAAGTTATCAGCACATCTCTTATATAGAAGAGGATCATCCAGTAATAATTTTTCAAATAAGAAAAGAGTTTTTTCTTTTGATTATAGGTGATGTTAGGAGGTAGCTACTGACATGCTAAGTAATTGCAAATGTCTACAAACCAGGGTAAAGCAAGTTCAATGGATCTTGCCATCATCAAGGCCTCATAAACATAGCATCATGGTTTGTGTATACTTTCACTGTCAATCCCATCAAATAGGACCTGAATTTGTCAAAAGTGAATACTATTGCTAGGATCTCTTTCTCCGTGGTAGCATGATTAACTTGGGCATCATCTAGCATTTTTCTAGCATAATAAATTGCATGGTGTTTCTTATCTTTTCTTTGCCCAAGTATTACTCCAATAGCATAATCACTTGTGTCACACATTATCTCGAAGGCAAAGTCCCAATTTAGCTTCAAGGCATCCATATATAAAATCAAACACAACTTCTTTGACGAGCAAATTGGATAAAGGTGTTGCGATCTTAGAGAAGTCCTCGATGAATCTTCTATAATAACATGTGTGGCCCAGAAAACTTCTCACCCCAGTTATAGATTTAGGAGGTGGAATCTTAGATATGGCTTCTACCTTGCTTAGATCAACTTCAATCTATTTTTTGAAAACCTTGTATCCAAGAACATAAATTGACATTTCTCCCAGTTCAGCACCAACTATTTTTCTTCACATCTTTTCAGGATTTGGGATAAGCTCCTAAGAAATTGCCATCGGTTCCATAGACAAAGAAATTTTCCATGAATATTTCCATGATATCTTCTAGAAAGTTAGCAAATACCAAGATCATGCACCTTTGAAATGTTGCAGGTGTGTTGCATAGCCTGAACAACATCCTTGGAAAGGTGTATGTACCATAGATGAAGGTAAATGTGGTTTCCTCTTGGTCATCTGGGTGGATAGGGACTTCATAAAATCTCAAGTATTCATCTAAGAAGAAGAAATATGAATGATGGCCTAACTGTTTTTAGGGCTTGATCTATGAAAGACAATGGAAAATGACCTTTCTTGGTGGCAGCATTGAGCTTCCTATAGTCTATATACATCTTCCATCATGCTACAATTTGTGTTGCTACTTTATCCCCCTTTTCACCCTTCACCATTGTCATGCCTCCCTTTTTTGGGGACTACGTGTATTAGACATACCCAATTGTTGTCTCTTATCGGGTATATAATACATGTATCTCGAAGTTTTATCACCTCTTTCGTGACCACCTCCCTTAGGTTCTAGTTTAACTTTCTTTGAGGTTGGGCCAGATGTTTGGCATTTTGTTCCAGGTTTATTCTATGCATACAAGCGGTTGGGCTTAGACCTTTGATGTCTTCAATAGAGTATGCTATCTCCTTCTTTCTTATCTTGATCTCATTCAATAACTTCTCTTGTTGTCACCTACCAAGGCAAAATTTATGACCATTGTATTCATTTCCTTAGTGCCTAGGAATTCATATCAAAGTTCTTTTAAAAAAAAACATTAGCTCCGGCTAAGGCTTAGTTGCTTCCTTCTCTTTCGAAGTTTGCTCAAGAGAGGCATACTTCATTGTCTCAACACTTGGATGTTCTTCATCACTAAATTCCTCTTCATGTTGATCCAGATTATCAAGAATCTCAACAGCCTCTGATCTTCAACAACTGGGTCAGGATTGTTTAAAAGATCTCATGAGCAGATAAAACATAGCATTTTGCTCTTCAACTTCTTTGCAAAACTAGTTATTATTGTCCATAAAATAAACAGACTCAAAGAGATATGGCCCTCTCATGGAGTCCTGAACATGAAAATCAATGTGATCATTTCCTACTCCAATGGTGATGATTCCAGCTTCGACATCTATCAAAGCCCTCCCAATGTAGAGAAATGGTCTTTCTAGTATTATGGGGCATTTTGGGTCTTCCACGGGATCAATCATGACTATATCACATGGTAAGAAGAATCCTCCCACTCGGATAGGGACATCTTCTATAGTTCTTATGGTTTTGTAAAAGAGTGGTAAACTAATTGAATTCACATTCCTATCTTCCCCAGCCTTTGAGCTAGCATGAGAGCATTAGGCTAATGCTTGCTCTGAGGCCTGCTAGGCCTTGTCTTCATTATCTCTCACATTGAATGGGATAGTAAATGCTCATGGATCCATTTGCTTTGCAGGCATCTTTGCTTGTACAAAAGCACAGGATATGTTTGCTAATCTCACTATTTGAACATGGTTTCCTCTCCTTATTATGATTAGATCTTTTGAGAACTTTGCATACGTTGGCATTTTCTCAATGGCATCTATAAATGGAATATCCATTTGTAGTTTTTTCTCACCTTCCATAAAAATATGTACCTTCTTTTCAAGTGAGCCTTGATCATCTTGTATGGGAAGGGAACTCTCGATGGAAAAGGATCTCTATCTACAACAACTAATCATCTAGTTCACATTTCCTTTCTTTCACTATTTTCTTCCCCTTATCCTTCTCTTTTGCTTTAACCTTTTTAGTAGAAACTTCTTCTACAGGTTCTTTTTCTATTATAACATGTTCGAGCTGGTATTTAGTAGTAGGATTGCTTTCCTGGATGGTTTTTCTTATTTGTTCTTCTACAACCTTCCTTGATTGGGGAGTTGCCATTTTACACTTCCAATATTTGAGGGTATTTTTCCTTGTGGGTTCTTTATCATCTCTGACAGCTACACTGGTTGTTGATCAATTAGTTGTTGGTGGATATGCATGTTGTCCATCTGAGCTCTCACACCCCTTAGATGGGTCTGCATTGTGTTCAGTACACTAGTGCTTGTTATAGCGCTCTAGGTTAGTTGTTCATTCACCGAGGCTTGCCTTATTGTGAATTCAAAAAGTTCATACATCATATTTGGTTGATTGGTATTTTTATTTTGACCTTGGTCTTGGCTTGTCTTGCTTGAGTTTTATTTTGGTTTTGGCCCTGGCCTTGGTATTTGTTCCTATTTTGTTGGAATTTGTGTGCGGGTGAACATAGATGGTCCTCCACCTCTTCAGAAACCTAGTGGTCTTTTAGGTGGGCTGTTTAGTTGATGAGAATTTTCAACGGAATCCTAGTTTTCATAAGAGAATCTAGGATGATATGGCCTCTTGAAATCAACATAAGAGACATTTTTAATTCCTTCTTCATCACTTTCCTCTTCTGGTTGGGTATAGATACAACTGTTTAATCCATGTCCCCCTTCCCCACAGGTAATATATTTCATTACTTTTTTAGCTTTGTTCTTACACTTGCTTCCAGAATCCTTCACTTGATTGACATCTAAAGAAATCTTCTAAATTTGAGTAGTTATGGTCTCTAAAGTTTTAGATTTTGCAGTAGTACCTTTAGATGATACCTTCTTTGTCGGATCTCTATCATAATCTTGATCGGCCTACAAGGTTGCCATGTTATCAATGATCTTCATGGTCTTCTTTGGGTCTTTACCAAGGAAGTTACTTCTTGCATCAGCATTCAGTGAAGTCCTTGTAGTTTAAGTAAGCTAGTTGTAGAAGTTAATGACAAGAAATTCCTTATCATAGTTCCACTGAGGGTAGTCTATTTGATACTCTTTGAATCTTTCCTAGGCTTCATGAAAGTTCTCACCTGGCTTATCTACAAATCCAATGATCTTTTACATATTATTTAGAGTTTTCTCAACTGGATATAAATTGGTAACAAAAGCATCAACCAAGGGTGCCCATCCATTGATGGTTTGTTAGGTAGAGCAAGATATCACGACAGAGCTTTGTCTGTAGAGAAAAGTTGAATCCCTTGTAGTAGAATACCTCTTGTGGAACCCTATTCATCTTGATGGTGTCACAAATATTTTAAAGGCATCTAGGTGATGGTAAGGGTTCTCTTCTCGAGAATTCCCTGAAAGGTTTTGTTCTGGATCATGGTTATGACTACTGGCTTTGAGTTCAAAGTTTGGAGCAGTGAACCTAGGAATGATGAGTGGGCATCCAGATTCGTTGGCCCTGGTAGAGGCCAATTCATGAAGGGAAGGGCCTCCGTCATCATCTTTATTGGCATTGTTGTGATTACTCCTATTTCTTCTATTCCTATCATGATGTCCTTCATCATGTCACTCTTCTTCATGCTTTTCTTCATGTTCTTCCTCATCACGTACTTCTTCGTGATATTTATTACGGTGCTCTCTGTCATCACATTCTTCTTCACATTCATCTTTACATTCTTCTTCGGGTTCCTCCTGTGATTAGATTTACGATCATTATGAAGGTCTTCAATGCTAATGTTGCAATGGATTGCCCTATGTGGAGCCAAAACGTCTATAGTTGGTGGTGGTAACGGTCTGTTTCACTTCAGGCTACCTAGAATAGTTTGCACAATCGAGTTAGAAACTGGATGGGTGATACAAAATATTTGAGGTAGTCAGAGTTTATCAGACTTTAAAGTGTGCATTCAAGTCTGTTACTAGACTTGAGGCACAATTATATGCTAAGTAGACTTGGATTCTCAACAGTACTGGTTGCCTTGTCCCCGAAAATGGCACCAAAAAGTTGGTTGGCCTAAATCACACACACAAAATGAGAGAATCTAGAGTAATTAGACTTTTAAATTTATATCCTAACACTCAGGCCCCCACAACTATAATATGGGGTCCTATGTAGTAAATTAGCGTTGATCCACAGGGACAAGGTTGGTATGTGTTAAGAATGGAGAGCCTTGGCTTACTTACACCAACCAAAGAGTGAGATAAAGTTTTGTGTTTCTTACAGAACAATGGTATTCCAA
Source organism: Alisma plantago-aquatica (assembly GCA_963693085.1). NCBI lineage: Eukaryota > Viridiplantae > Streptophyta > Magnoliopsida > Alismatales > Alismataceae > Alisma > Alisma plantago-aquatica. The sequence goes on along the minus strand of OY856411.1, from coordinate 720,891,126 downwards.
CAAACAACCAAGAAAGTAAATTAAGGAAAACAGAAGTGATTGCTAAAATAAAAGAGCAAGAAAGAAAAAAAGTAAGATATCAAGTATGGCTAGGAAAGTTGGATTTGGTTCCGCCATCTAAGATCTCTCACCAGGATGCAATACTCACACCCATTGTATACCCTTAGCAAGTTAACAAGCAACCATCATAAATGTTTATTCCCTCCTCTCTTGGGCTTAGGATAGATCTAGATTATAAGGTTGTCTCTCTCAAGATGGAAAACAAACAATCACAATAAAACCAATTGAGCATTAGCTTAATAATTCCAACATTCTCTTGCATTCATATAGTTCCATAACACTTAGATATGGTTAATACTACTCTTTCGAGGTACTAACAATAAAATAACAGAAGATGGTAGCTAACCATACAATTGAATCATTAAGACCAAGACTATGGAGATAAACATTGGTCAGAGCATATATATAATGGATATCAGTATTTACATGTTGGGAGAGCCTTACTGGATACTCCCAACCTAAGCTAAATGCTTATCCACTTATGGTGGTGAGTAGCATTATAGATTTATAAGCATAACGAGAGATAGAGATGGATGATGAAATGGAATGAAGGGGATCGGAGTGGATAGATTCAGAGAAGTGGATACACCAATGATGACCATAGATGGCAAGGTTGATGAACATACCCTCCAATCTGAAGGTGACATGATAGTTTGAAAGTTGTGATTTTCGTCCCCCTTTGTAGGTTAAGAGGTCGAAGCAAGTCATACGCGAGCATTAGGGAAGGCCTTCGGACTTTTTTCCTCTAATCTTTCACAAACTAATGGTGAAGGAGCTTGTTGATGGTGTGGTGTGGTTCCGGTAGTGCTTTCAAGTTTTCTATGGGTGGGGGCCCTTTTTGGTACCCCAGGGGTGCTATTTGTTGCTTTGGTCAGGTGTTCTTTACTTGCGATGCAAGCCTGGGTGCATGCCTTGGGGTACAGGCCTAACAACCTTTATAGACCGTTCAGTACAACCATTAGTTCCAAGATGTGCAGATGAGCCATCGGTTGCCACTCCCCTCTAGTGGCCATCGATTGATGGGTTCATTTAGACCATCGATTCTTAGGAATCGATGACTAATGGTTGGAGTGATAGCCTCTGATGGACCATCAGTTTATACGATCTGTGGTTGAGCTATGGAAGGCAGGTTGAGTGGGTCCTAGGATATCCATGGTTCTTGACATTTGATGGCCATAGTAAAGGGTTGCCTGACTAGCCATCAGATGTTGAGAACTGACGGTAAGTCTGACTTGTCCATCGATCTTTTATTGGGGACCATATGTTTGGGAATCAATGGTTGATATGGTTATGGATCCCTAGCTTAGTTGTGTCCTCGATCATCAGCGGAAACATCCTACTTCATGGTAAATCCCATCATTTGATAAGTCACTTGCATGGGAACTAGTAGTTATCTTCAAACCAGGGCATAAGAGAAATACATATGTAAAATGGGGGAAATTAGGGTAACTTCGCAAAAATAGAGGAGATCAGAAGTAGAATTAGGCATGAATATATCCACAAAATTGGATGTTATCAGTGACTCATTGATATCTTTCTCCATCTTTGTCCTACCAGTGTGATTGTTTCTTCATGTCTAAGGAAAGGTTGAGGACAAAGATTCACATTAGACCATTTTCTATAATGATAGTGCTCCTATCTCCATAATCAAGTTACATGGATATAAGTAAATACTTTGGATGAATTCTATTCAAACCATCTTGGGATCTAGAAACAATGTTAAATTCATAGAAACCCCTATTGAGGATATTTCTGCATGGAAACATGGCCATATCTAAATCAAAAGTGAATGTGGAACATCATGGAACCTTCTATTACCTCCAAGTATATGTTCTACAAAACTACAAAGGAACTATGGGACACTACTTGTCATTGCTACACTCAAGAAAAGAAAACCTTAAGTCTTGGGATAAGTTGTTTGTTGTAAATTCAGGTGTAGGATCCTTGATGAATATTTTGACTCCATTGTTATCCTATCAAAACAACTTGATTATTTTTAGCCCATCTATTATGAAGATCAAATTAAAGAGTAGGCCAATCTTGTCATGCACAAATTTTTCAATGGCCTTCATCCAATATATGCTTCATTTCACAACATTATCTTGGTAGGCAATAATTTTCCCACTATGGAAGATGTCTTCACTTGTCTCTAATGTGATTTTTGGCGCTTATCTTCCACTCCACCAGCATCACAACTAGAAATTGCATCTATTTCTTGTGGACATGGATGTGGATGTCCCTCTAGGCCAAAATGTACATTCTGCAACAAGTTGAGACACTAGGAGAAGAATTGCTACTAGAAGCGCAATCATCCCTACAAGAACAGTTGTTGTGATGGTGATGCCTATGTTGTCCAAGGATCAGACAGTCCATCTGTCACCATCTCTTCAACTGAGTATGAGCAACTTCTGTAGGCCTCCCTACATGCTCCTCCACATTCAGAGGACTTAGGATTCTAGGTTAGACCCCATATCCTAAAATCTCTCTTATACCACATGATTAGGATTTGAGGTGATTAGAATAGCAAACATGAAACAGGTATGGACTTTTTATTTCTTTTTTCTTTAAAATATAGATAAAAATTCAACCATTTCATAAACAAAACACAAGAATTTTTCTGATTTATCACTTGGTAGCTCATCACATTGAGATACATGTAGCATATATTTACATTTGGTTTACAAGGAAAGAATTATATTACTTATTCACTCATCTAATGCAACGCTTTCCTTTTCTTACAATAAGACCTAGATTGTATAGGGAAGCAGACTCTCTAGTTCTACCTTTAATCATTGCTAACATCCTTCTACAGTAGAACATTTCTGAATATGTAACTCTCTCCATCATTGTGGGCTCTGATCTCCAAACCATAACATAAACACGATTAAAACTTAGCGGAAGCGAATCGGTAATCAGCGGAAGACAAAAATCACGGAAAATTAAAACTTTTCGTGACAAGAGCTTGAATCCATAAAAGCTTCTTTCATAAAGAGAGATAAACTGTTTACATCTCAGGATAATTACTTCTCGAGTAATTATATATGTCAAGATACAAAATCTCAAGATCACTATACAAAAGACTCCAAGACCTGAGAGTACAGAGGACACATAGGACTGACTCTAATTACACCACATGGCAGGACAAATCTCCACCTGAGATTACTGCTGCCTCTGGTGCTGCTGCTGCTGAGACTGGTCACCTGTAGGCTGGTTCCTTCGTCTCCGACGTCCACCTAGAAAGTTGAAGCCTACGGGGTGAGACAATTATACATAATTGTCCCAGCGAGAGTTATAACTCTTCTCCAGAAGCTTTATTATAATATCAAAGATTATTTTAAACAGTAAAGCCTTCAAAGCATTCTATAACAGTTGCAGGTATAACAAGATCTCTACAATTTAGGAGATATGGAGAATATCAACATTATTGCAATGTAACATCAATCAACTAACTTGGAGTCATCTCTAACAAGTTATACTACATGGTTGATTATATTTTACAAACAACATTATGCCCTGTGGAGATGAAGCTTACCACTCATACTCCAACTGATCGCTGAGAAGCCGCATCAGTATCATACATAGGTCATTAAGAGAGTCGGATTCTCATGACCTTCACCTTCCTCAGTCAGTAAGAGGATCACTTGTAGGACATCTCGTGTCTCTACTACTATAGCTCACCAGGGTAAACTGGTCCTTCGCTATTCTAGAGTCACAGTGGTGTTCTGTACTCTCTTCATCATCAGGAGGTTCCATATTTACCTACCACTGATACGGATATCTGTACTTTCTTCGTCATCAGGAGGTTTCATGTTTACCTACCACTGATACGGTATGGAACTGTAGTGAAGGATGGATGGATTCCACATCTACATCACTTTCCTACACTAGGATGTAAGGTTCTACACATCCATGTACCCCACATACTCAAAAGTATGTGCTCCAGGAGTTCCCTAAGGAAAACCTGTTTCACCATCACTTAATTTCTGACAATGATGGATCTATGATCAGGGCTCTACATTATACTTGATTAGTTAGGTACATTCAGTATTCTTTAACAGCATACATTGTTCTTCAAACAATAACAGTAGCATAGCAGCTATAAAAGAAGAATACTAAATGTAACAGGCCTAACTCATATCAATCATCATTTCTCATTATCCTCATCACAAGTCATCTCTAAGGCATGACTTTGATGGTATTCATGGCTCTCACAGCCCATTATCAGCATAGGATGCCACTGGCAAGGCATCAGATTACTTTACTTATTCATAAGGCTAACAACATGCCTTTAATGAATATAACACCAACATCCATACCTGGATATGATTACCTTCATATCAGAACCTGCATGGTTAATACATCTAATAAAGGTAATGCAACAATAAGGAATGTACTTCCTACTCTTGTCATAAGAGTTAAATCTTTAATTTAAATCAAATAGAGTTTATTGCTCAAAAGCATGCCATTACCTTTGAATTAGGGTTTACTATTCACATTACATGTCATCACCCTTGAATTAGGGTTTACTATTCACATCAAGGTGAATTAAACTCATAACATCATCATGTATGAGTAACATCTTCATTGATGCTCTTAGATTAGTTAAAGGTTCATCATTTATCATAATTAGGGTTTCTATGATCTCACACAGGTGGATCATACCCTAATTATGCTCATTTCTGTGTATTGGGGATGCTTCAATTGAATTTCCACTTAAAAAGGGTACTTTCTCTCTCTAGAAGTACTTTCTCTCTCTAGAAGTACTTTCTCTCTCTAGAAGTACTTTCTCTCTCTAGAAGTACTTTCTCTCTCATCATAAGGTTAGGTGATTTCAACATCACTCTAAAACAGGTTGGGTTGAGTCATCATAGGCTAACATAGCCAAAAACATCACCATTATGTGATTAGAGTTACTTTCTCTCTCTAGGGTACTTTCTCTCTCTAGAGTACTCTCTCTTTCATCATACTAATGGTTGATGATAACATTAGACTAAATCAAGTTGGATAGAGTCATTATGACTAAAAACATCATTCTCATGTAATTAGAGTTTGAATTGAGCAAGGTATAACTCAATTGACCCTTCAGGGGTATTTTGGTAATTCACCCCATTGATCATCATCATGGTCAAAAACCTTAGTCAAATAACCCCTTACTATCCTAGATCATCATTAGGATTTTATTTGGGCAACATTGGACCATTTATATTATGAATTGATTGAAAGAAGTCAACTTGGAATCACATTGATTGATTTCAATCATTACTCATCAGTTGGGTTGAGATTGGTTGAAAGTGTTGACTGTTTGCCCACTTTGACCCTCCAAGACCGCGAGCCTCTTTATAACTCCAAGACCGCGAGCCCCCTTGGGCTTCAAGACCGTGAGCCTCTTCAAGTGGTTCAAGACCGCGAGCCCTATCATTGGTTCAATTGATGTTGAGACCGCGAAGATCAAGTTGGAGTTGAGACCGCGAAGAGACGTTGACCGTTTAGCTAGTTTGACCTCAGGACCGCGAGGCCCTTCGCAGTCTTGAGACCGCGAGCCTCCTCTCGGTCTTGAGATTGTGAGCCCCCTCACGGTCTTGAGACCACGAGCCCTCTCACAGTCTTGAGACCGCGAGGCTCACATGGTCTCAGCCGCTTGGTCCATCATCAAAATCAATCAAACAAATCGATGATGTCAACCGATGTTGAAGCCCTCAAAAGGTCAAATCTATGTTGACCACTTATGGATTGAGTCAATTAAGATTATGCTTGATCACTTGGTCATTCAATTGACCCATAATGGTTGACCAATTAGGGTTGAAGTCGATTCAATTAGGGTCTATCAATGTTCACCCATCAACACTCAACAATGTGACTCAACACAAGGTTGAACCTTTCAATTGAGCTCCAATTGGGCCCAAACTTGGCCCAAACGGTCTTGAGGTCATGTGGGTGGACCCCACATGGTCTTGAGACCGTTTTCCCAAGATTTCATTAAAATCGAAGGTGATTTGATAGAGATTGAACCATGATTGGGTTACTAAATCAGTATTTTAATCAATTGATAACTTATTTGCAATTGGGTCCTTCATTGGTCAAAATACTTAACCCTAGACCTTCAAACGGTCTTGGGTGATTGTCCTCTCGGTCTTGAGACCGTTTGGATGAGTTCCAAACGGTCTTGAGACCGTTTGCCCATCCAATTTTGGATTCTAGTGCAAATTCATCAAGGACTGGCCCATTGAGTTGATGATCATGTCAATATTTAATTGCGATGTAATTTGGTGTAATTGTACCTTCAATTGGTCAACTATCCTTGACCCCAGACCTCCAAACGGTCTTGGTTGATTGACCTCACGGTCTTGAGACCGTTTGGGGGACCCCTAAACGGTCTTGAGACCGTTTAGGTCAATCAACCCTAAAAACCCTAATTAGGTCACCATAAGTTCAGTACTGATTTTACCTAGGGTTAGCCCTAGTATTCACCTTCAACTCTTAGCCCGTTTGTAATTAGACCATCAAACTTGGTGAGTTGTTAATTAACATAATTGTGAACAGTAATATCATACGGTCAACGCTTATTCAACGACCTTACACGGTCTTGAGACCGTTTGCCCAAAAAGGCAATTTCAGACCGTTTGAAAATCAGGAATAAATGCAAATAACGTTGTTACTTAAAAAGGTCATATCTCCCGATTCCCTTGTAGTTATCCTCCCAAATTTTGAGGGTAATTAGCCTATATAATTAGGAACAAATTTCTTATACGGTCCACGCTCGGTCAACGGGGCCAAACGGTCTTGGAGACCGTTTGCCCTGTCGCGGTCTCGAGACCGTTTGCTCACCTCGCGGTCTTGAGTTCGAGAGAGCAAACTTTTGAGACCGTTTAAGAAAGTGAAAAGTGGTGGGTTTTTCTTGGAAATCACGCCTTCATCTCCTAGCTCAAGAACAGTACAGATATCCCACGGGTTTGCTTGCAAAATAGCAGGGAAAAGTAGGGAACACTAAGATCTATCATCAAAACGCATATAAAGATGCACATAGTAAAGCATGGGTTTAGAGTTATAAAACCCGCCTAAAGCTAGCTTCTTGAGCTCCAAGCTTTCAAGATCCAAGTTATAATGGCGTCCTTGAGTTCCCATAGGTTGGACAAGGTGAAACCTCCAAGGAAGGATGAAAAGAGACGGCTAGAAAGGTAGGGTTTCAAGAGTTAGCCATGAAGATGACCTTGAATTCGAGTTTTAACCATGGAATTAGGCAAGAAGAGGGGTTTAAACCTACCTTGCACCCCTTAGTCGTCCTCCTTAGCTCCAAGGCAGTCCTTGGTCGTCTTTGGTGAAATGAAACAGTAAGGGAACGAAGGGTGAGTTCCCTTGCAACTAAGGGAAGGAGAGCTTATATACATGGGGTAGGATTTTCAACATTAGTTCATAAGTTGTCCATAATTCCAATTAGGTCCCTCCTTCTTTACTTGATCGTCCCTTCCTCTTTATTCTAAGGACAAACCTTCTCTTAAGGTCTTAGGAAAAGAAGGTAAAGGAGAGCAGCTAATAATGAGGTACATACATAAAGAAATATTACACATATACCCTGATTATTCAATCACAAGGCATGTCTCATAACTTGATAATTCAATTGAGGTGACTTCCTCATCATTTCTTCTCTTAATGATGGCAAGAGTCTAAAAAGATACATTAGATGACATATTTCACAATTTGTATCCCTTAATTTGGGTAAATTGCATTTTACCCCAATTTAAGGTTTCAAGCACTGGGATTGCTTCCACAGCTGCACCTTGGTGCCCTAGCTTGGGAAATCCCTCAAACTTTACCAAAACGATTCTCATGATGTCTCATCATTAGAGGAACATCTCAACATGTGCAAATTGCAAACTAACCCTTTTAACTGGGTAAATTGCACATAGGTCCCTGTATATCAAAACAATGCTACAACTTTAAATAAAAAGGAGCAAATACTGAATATATACTTTTCTGAGAAACTTAATTACATGCTCAGAGTTAATCACAAAGATTTATTCACATATTTAGGCAAAACACCTAGGGTTAACTCATAACCCAGGTCAAGGATGTTACAAATTATCCACCCCTTACAAGGATTTCGTCCCCAAAATCGATAAAACATATTAAGAGAAAAGGGTAGGACACTTCCTTCTCATCTCATCCTCTAACTCCCAAGTGGCTTCTTCAACACCACGATGGTTCCAGAGGACTTTCACAAGACTTATATCTTTCTTCTTTAACTTTTTAATTCGTTTATCAAGGATTGACACTGGTCCCTCCTCATAGGATACGTCATCATTCAATTCTATCTCCATAGGTTGTAGAACTGACTCGGTGTCTGGGTGACATTTCTTCAACATAGAAATGTGGAACACAGGATGTAACCTCTGTAATTCTGGGGGAAGCTCTAGTTCTTATGCTACCTTTCCAATCCGTTCAATGATTGGATAAGGTTTCATATATCTAGGAGCTAACTTCCCTTTCCTTCCAAAACGAAGGACCCCTTTCCAAGGTGAGACCTTAAGATACACTTTGTCTCCAACCTGGAACTCTAAGGGTCTACGACGTTTGTCAGCATAAGATTTCTGCCTATCCTGAGCAGTCTTAATCTTATGTTGTATAACTTTAATCTTTTCTGTGGTTTGTTGTACCAGGTCAGGACCTAACAACTGGTGCTCACCAGTTTCAAACCAACACAGGGGTGATCTACAACGTCTACCATATAAGGCTTCATAAGGTGCCATATCAATACTATGCTGATAGCTATTGTTATAGGCAAACTCTATCAAGCTTAGGTGTAGATCCCAACTTACGGTGAACTAAAGAACACATGCTCGCAACAGGTCTTCTAAGGTTTGTATGGTCCTTTCCGATTGTCCATCGGTCTGCGGATGAAAAGCCATACTAAACCTTAGCTTAGTGCCCAAGGCTTTGTGCAACTGTTCCCAAAAACAACTGGTAAACTGAGGACCTCTATCAGAAACTATTGTGACAGGAACTCTGTGCAAACGCACTATCTCTTGAACATACAACTCTGATAACCTTTCAGCAGAATAGGTTGTTTTGACAGGTAAGAAATGTGTTGTCTTAGTCAACCTATCAACAATTACCCAAATGGAATCATGTCCTTTACTTGTCCTGGGTAGGCCAACAACAAAGTCCATGGTCACATGGTCCCACTTCCACTGTGATATGGGTAAAGGTTGCATTGTTCTTGTAGGCTTCTGGTGTTCAGCTTTAACTTGCTGACACACAGGACACCTGAGAACAAACTCTGCAACGTCCTTCTTCATCCCAGACCACCAATACAGATCTTTCAAATTCCGATACATCTTGGTGCTTCCTGGATGCATAGCATACATGGAAGAATGGGCTTCTTCCAGGACTAACTTTCTCAAGTTGTCCACATCTGGTACTATCATTCTTCCATTATAACAAGCTACTTGATCTTTTGAGTCATGAAAACCATCTAGCTTCTCATTTCCATACTCAGATCTTATATGTTGAACTGCAGCATCACCTAGCTGTGCCTCTTTAATCTGCTCCCTTAGAGTAGGTTTAATATGCATCTCAGCTAACAAACCGGTTAACAATGACACCTTCAACTGTACATTGTCTTGCCTTAAAGAGATAAGCATATCTCTTCTAGAGCATACTAAAGAGTTTAGTTGTGCTCTATTCATGGTTGATGTTGCTGATTTCCTACTCAAGGCATCTGCAACAACATTGGCCTTGCCTGGATGGTAATCAATTGTACAGTCATAGTCCTTCATTAACTCCATCCAACGACGTTGCCTCATGTTGAGCTCATGCTGAGAGAAGATATACTTAAGGTTTTTATGGTCTGTGAAAATCTGGAATGTCTCTCCGTAGAGATAATGTCTCCAGATCTTCAAAGCATGAACCACAGCAGCTAACTCTAGATTGTGTGTTGGATAATTCTCCTCGTGTTTCTTAAGCTGTCGGGAAGCAAAAGAAATCACTTGTTTATCCTGCATCAACACACATCCAAGCCCATTCTTGGAAGCATCACAGAAAACTACATATCCTTTTCCTTGTTCAGGTAGCACTAGCACAGGTGCACTTGTCAACCTCTCCTTCAGTAACTGGAAAGATTGTTGACACTTATCACTCCAAGAAAAAGGAACATCTTTCCGGGTTAACTTGGTCAAAGGTAAAGCTATAGAACTAAAGTTCTTAATGAACCTTCGATAATAGCCAACTAACCCCAAGAAACTTCGAATCTCCGTCGGTGTATTTGGTTGTTCCCATTGTAGAATAGATTCTACCTTTGTAGGGTCAACACGAATTCCCGAGGCGGATATTACATGTCCAAGAAAAGATACCTCCGGCAGCCAGAACTCACACTTGCTAAACTTAGCGTACAGCTTATGTTTTCTTAGCAAGGTCAAAGCTTGGCGAAGATGCTACTCATGCTGCTGGGCATCCTTACTATAAATCAGTATGTCATCTATGAAGACGACAACACACTGATCAAGGAAAGGTCGAAAAACTCTATTCATGAGTTCCATAAATGCAGCTGGTGCATTGGTTAGTCCAAACGACATAACCGTGAACTCATAGTGACCATATCTTATCCTAAAGGCAGACTTGGATATGTCACTATCCTTAATACGGAGTTGGTGATATCCAGACCTCAAGTCTATTTTTGAAAAGAATGTTGCACCACGCAACTGGTCAAAGAGATCATCAATCCTCGGCAGAGGATACTTATTCTTTATTGTTACTTTATTGAGTTGTCTATAGTCGATGCACAACCGCATTGACCCATCTTTCTTTTTAACAAACAAGACCGGAGCACCCCAAGGTGAAGTACTCGGTCGGATAAAACCTCTCTCAAGTAGCTCTTGAAGCTGTTTCTTGAGTTCTGCCATCTCGGCAGGCGCCATCCTATACGGAGTTTGAGTTATGGGTTTCGTATCTGGGATCAGATTAATTTCAAAATCAATCTCCCGAGGTGGTGGTATACCAGGAAGTTCTTCAGGAAACACATCCCCGAATTCCCCGACTATGGGAACCTTAGCAGGATTGGTCCTTTCCTTGGTAACATCTACCACATGGGCTAAGAATGCATAACATCCTTGCCTCAACAGCTTATCAGCAACCATAGCTGACACAAGACAGGTGGGCAAAATCTTTCTTTCACCTTGAAAGATCCATGTGTTGCTTTCATCAGCAAACACAGCCAACTTGGACTCACAATCCAAGACAACTCTATACCTTTCTAAGGTATCCATCCCGAGGATTATATCAAATCCCTGCATATCAAGTGGTATAAGATCCACTTGAATGCGATGGTCAGAAAAGAAAAGGATGCAGGGAGAACATACCTCCTGCAAAACGGCAGACCCACTCAACGGAGTCTCTAACAACAAACTATCTGCTCTATGGCTAACAGTCACATTGCAGTTACGAATCACTTCACGAGTGATGAAAGAGTGTGTAGCACCCGGATCAATCAGAACGGATACAACACATGATATAGACATATCAGAATATAAAAGTTTCATCTGACCTGCCACTACCCGTGGATTGACCACTGCCTCAGGTGGGTTCATAGCATAGAACCTCGCAGTCGCCTGGTGTTGAGGTGGTGCTGATGATCCAGCTTGAGACGCTTGTCCACGTCCTCGAGCTGCTCCTTGATGTTGTCTATTCTGAGATCCCTGTTGATTCTATCTCGGGGTTTGTTGTGTCACACCGACAGGCCTAGAACGGAAATCCTTCATCAAGTGTCCCACCTTACCACAGTTGTAGCAACTCTTCTCCTGTTGCTGTGGTCTGGGTGGTCCAGTAACTGACACTGATGCAGAACTGTGCGTCCCTTGAAGCGGTTGACTCCGCCCTCTACCTCTGCTTGGTGTCCATTGAGTTTGAAAACTCGATCTGGGTGGTGGAGGGTTAGGTGCAGAGAATCTAGGTTTCTTAGAATCCCTAGATGAAGAACCCTGGAACTGAGGATATCTTTTATGGGTTTGTCTTTTCTCAATTACAGATCTCTCTATCCTTCGGACTGACTCAACGAAGGTAGAGAATCTCTCTCTGTTTTCTAAGGCAGACACAGGGGTTGACATATCAGAATTCAAACCCTTCTCGAATCTTCTGATTCTTTCCTCATCCGTAGCAGCCATGTGCGGACAGAACCGCAACAACTCCATAAACTTAGCTTCATACTCACTAATGTTCATCATACCCTGCCTTAGTTTCTCAAACTGAGAGATCTTCTCATCTAGGAAGGTCTTTGGAAAATATCTATTGGTAAATTCCCGACGAAACTCTTCCCATGAGAACTCTACTCCAGGTCTCTTCTGCTCTTCCATGTTCCACCAGTGACCAGCACTGCCTTTGAGAAGATAGACAGCATGTCTAACCTTCTCAGCTTCCAGAATCATAAGAATCCTGAAAGCCTTCTCCAACTCTGTCAACCATAAGTCAGCATCTGTAGGGTCGGCAGTTCCGAAGTACTCGGTAGCTCCGACACGACGAAGTCGTTCGAATGTCTTACTGATACCTTGTGCTTCAGGCTGGGCAGGTGCCCTAGGTGCAGGAATGGGCATTCTATCGGTTATATGTGTCATGGCAGTCATGAACTGCCCGAACATCGTCTGTACAGATGGATCACTCATGTCAGCTGGGTCGAACTGGGGTGGTTCTCTTGGCGACTCAGGTGCAGGTTGTTCTATTCTCGGAACTCTTGCACCGCCTCGAGGTGCACTAGCACTACTCTCTACCACGTGCTCATCATGATGTTCTGACATTCTTATGTATCTTCTTCTCCTGAGGAGCAGAAGATTCTATTAGATGAGGAAGGAGTACTAAAGGTAGACTCGACATCCTAAGTCCTATGCCTCTGTAGACTCAACTGAACCTGGAGCTCTGATACCACTAGTTGTGGGCTCTGATCTCCAAACCATAACATAAACACGATTAAAACTTAGCGGAAGCGAATCGGTAATCAGCGGAAGACAAAAATCACGGAAAATTAAAACTTTTCGTGACAAGAGCTTGAATCCATAAAAGCTTCTTTCATAAAGAGAGATAAACTGTTTACATCTCAGGATAATTACTTCTCGAGTAATTATATATGTCAAGATACAAAATCTCAAGATCACTATACAAAAGACTCCAAGACCTGAGAGTACAGAGGACACATAGGACTGACTCTAATTACACCACATGGCAGGACAAATCTCCACCTGAGATTACTGCTGCCCCTGGTGCTGCTGCTGCTGAGACTGGTCACCTGTAGGCTGGTTCCTTCGTCTCCGACGTCCACCTAGAAAGTTGAAACCTACGGGGTGAGACAATTATACATAATTGTCCCAGCGAGAGTTATAACTCTTCGCCAGAAGCTTTATTATAATATCAAAGATTATTTTAAACAGTAAAGCCTTCAAAGCATTCTATAACAGTTGCAGGTATAACAAGATCTCTACAATTTAGGAGATATGGAGAATATCAACATTATTGCAATGTAACATCAATCAACTAACTTGGAGTCATATCTAACAAGTTATACTACATGGTTTATTATATTTTACAAACAACATTATGCCCTGTGGAGATGAAGCTTACCACTCATACTCCAACTGATCGCTAAGAAGCCGCATCAGTATCATACATAGGTCATTAAGAGAGCTGGATTCTCATGACCTTCACCTTCCTCAGTCAGTAAGAGGATCACTTGTAGGACATCTCGTGTCTCTACTACTATAGCTCACCAGGGTAAACTGGTCCTTCGCTATTCTAGAGTCACAGTGGCGTTCTGTACTCTCTTCGTCATCAGGAGGTTCCATATTTACCTACCACTGATACGGATATCTGTGCTTTCTTCGTCATCAGGAGGTTTCATGTTTACCTACCACAGATACGGTATGGAACTGTAGTGAAGGATGGATGGATTCCACATCTACATCACTTTCCTACACTAGGATGTAAGGTTCTACACATCCATGTACCCCACATACTCAAAAGTATGTGCTCCAGGAGTTCCCTAAGGAAAACCTGTTTCACCATCACTTAATTTCTGACAATGATGGATCTATGATCAGGGCTCTACATTATACTTGATTAGTTAGGTACATTCAGTATTCTTTAACAGCATACATTGTTCTTCAAACAATAACAGTAGCATAGCAGCTATAAAAGAAGAATACTAAATGTAACAGGCCTAACTCATATCAATCATCATTTCTCATTATCCTCATCACAAGTCATCTCTAAGGAATGACTTTGATGGTATTCATGGCTCTCACAGCCCATTATCAGCATAGGATGCCACTGGCAAGGCATCAGATTACTTTACTTATTCATAAGGCTAACAACATGCCTTTAATGAATATAACACCAACATCCATACCTGGATATGATTACCTTCATATCAGAACCTGCATGGTTAATACATCTAATAAAGGTAATGCAACAATAAGGAATGTACTTCCTACTCTTGTCATAAGAGTTAAATCTTTAATTTAAATCAAATAGAGTTTATTGCTCAAAAGCATGCCATTACCTTTGAATTAGGGTTTACTATTCACATTACATGTCATCACCCTTGAATTAGGGTTTACTATTCACATCAAGGTGAATTAAACTCATAACATCATCATGTATGAGTAACATCTTCATTGATGCTCTTAGATTAGTTAAAGGTTCATCATTTATCATAATTAGGGTTTCTATGATCTCACACAGGTGGATCATACCCTAATTATGCTCATTTCTGTGTATTGGGGATGCTTCAATTGAATTTCCACTTAAAAAGGGTACTTTCTCTCTCTAGAAGTACTTTCTCTCTCTAGAAGTACTTTCTCTCTCTTTAAGTACTTTCTCTCTCATCATAAGGTTAGGTGATGTCAACATCACTCTAAAACAGGTTGGGTTGAGTCATCATAGGCTAACATAGCCAAAAACATCACCATTATGTGATTAGAGTTACTTTCTCTCTCTAGGGTACTTTCTCTCTCTAGAGTACTCTCTCTTTCATCATACTAATGGTTGATGATAACATTAGACTAAATCAAGTTGGATAGAGTCATTATGACTAAAAACATCATTCTCATGTAATTAGAGTTTGAATTGAGCAAGGTATAACTCAATTGACCCTTCAGGGGTATTTTGGTAATTCACCCCATTGATCATCATCATGGTCAAAAACCTTAGTCAAATAACCCCTTACTATCCTAGATCATCATTAGGATTTGATTTGGGCAACATTGGACCATTTATATTATGAATTGATTGAAAGAAGTCAACTTGGAATCACATTGATTGATTTCAATCATTACTCATCAGTTGGGTTGAGATTGGTTGAAAGTGTTGACCGTTTGCCCACTTTGACCCTCCAAGACTGCGAGCCTCTTTATAACTCCAAGACCGTGAGCCCCCTTGGGCTTCAAGACCGCGAGCCTCTTCAAGTGGTTCAAGACCGCGAGCCCTATCATTGGTTCAATTGATGTTGAGACCGCGAAGATCAAGTTGGAGTTGAGACCGCGAAGAGACGTTGACCGTTTAGCTAGTTTGACCTCAGGACCGTGAGGCCCTTCGCGGTCTTGAGACCGCGAGCCTCCTATCAGTCTTGAGATCATGAGCCCCCTCACGGTCTTGAGACCGCGAGCCCTCTCACGGTCTTGAGACCGCGAGGCTCACATGGTCTCAGCCGCTTGGTCCATCATCAAAATCAATCAAAGCAATCGATGATGTCAATCGATGTTGAAGCCCTCAAAAGGTCAAATCTATGTTGACCACTTATGTATTGAGTCAATTAAGATTATGCTTGATCACTTGGTCATTCAATTGACCCATAATGGTTGACCAATTAGGGTTGAAGTCGATTCAATTAGGGTCTATCAATGTTCACCCATCAACACTCAACAATGTGACTCAACACAAGGTTGAACCTTTCAATTGAGCTCCAATTGGGCCCAAACTTGGCCAAAACGGTCTTGAGGTCATGTGGGTGGACCCCACATGGTCTTGAGACCGTTTGCCCAAGATTTCATTAAACTCTAAGGTGATTTGATAGAGATTGAACCATGATTGGGTTACTAAATCAGTATTTTCATCAATTGATAACTTATTTGCAATTGGGTCCTTAATTGGTCAAAATACTTAACCCTAGACCTTCAAACGGTCTTGGGTGATTGTCCTCTCGGTCTTGAGACCGTTTGGATGAGTTCCAAACGGTCTTGAGACCGTTTGCCCATCCAATTTTGGATTCTAGTGCAAATTCATCAAGGACTGACCCATTGAGTTGATGATCATGTCAATATTTAATTGCGATGTAATTTGGTGTAATTGTACCTTCAATTGGTCAACTATCCTTGACCCCAGACCTCCAAATGGTCTTGGTTGATTGCCCTCGCGGTCTTGAGACCGTTTGGGGGACCCCTAAACGGTCTTGAGACCGTTTAGGTCAATCAACCCTAAAAACCCTAATTAGGTCACCATAAGTTCAGTACTGATTTTACCTAGGGTTAGCCCTAGTATTCACCCTTCAACTCTTAGCCCGTTTGGAATTAGACCATCAAACTTGGTGAGTTGTTAATTAACATAATTTTGAACAGTAATCTCATACGGTCAACGCTTAGTCAACGACCTTACACGGTCTTGAGACCGTTTGCCCAAAAAGGCAATTTCAGACCGTTTGAAAATCAGGAATAAATTCAAATAAAGTTGTTACTTAAAAAGGTCATATCTCCCGATTCCCTTGGAGTTATCCTCCCAAATTTTGAGGGTAATTATCCTATATAATTAGGAACAAATTTCTTATACGTTCCACGCTCGGTCAACGGGGCCAAACGGTCTTGGAGACCGTTTGCCCTGTCACGGTCTCGAGACCGTTTGCTCACCTCGCGGTCTTGAGTCCGAGAGAGCAAACTTTTGAGACCGTTTAAGAAAGTGAAAAGCGGTGGGTTTTTCTTGGAAATCACGCCTTCATCTCCTAGCTCAAGAAAAGTACAGATATCCCACGGGTTTGCTTGCAAAATAGCAGGGAAAATTAGGGAACACTAAGAGCTATCATCAAAACGCATATAAAGATGCACATAGTAAAGCATGGGTTTAGAGTTATAAAACCCGCCTAAAGCTAGCTTCTTGAGCTCCAAGCTTTCAAGCTCCAAGCTCTAATGGCGTCCTTGAGTTCCCACAGGTTGGCCAAGGTGAAACCTCCAAGGAAGGATGAAAAGAGACGGCTAGAAAGGTAGGGTTTCAAGAGTTAGCCATGAAGATGACCTTGAATTCGAGTTTTAACCATGGAATTAGGCAAGAAGAGGGGTTTAAACCTACCTTGCACCCCTTAGTCGTCCTCCTTAGCTCCAAGTCAGTCCTTGGTCGTCTTTGGTGAAATGAAACAGTAAGGGAACGAAGGGTGAGTTCCCTTGCAACTAAGGGAAGGAGAGCTTATATACATGGGGTAGGATTTTCAACATTAGTTCATAAGTTGTCCATAATTCCAATTAGGTCCCTCCTTCCTTACTTGATCGTCCCTTCCTCTTTATTCTAATTACAAACCTTCTCTTAAGGTCTTAGGAAAATAAGGTAAAGGAGAGCAGCTAATAATGAGGTACATACATAAAGAAATATTACACATATACCCTGATTATTCAATCACAAGGCATGTCTCATAACTTGATAATTCAATTGAGGTGACTTCCTCATCATTTCTTATCTTAATGATGGCAAGAGTCTAAAAAGATACATTAGATGACATATTTCACAATTTGTATCCCTTAATTTGGGTAAATTGCATTTTACCCCCAATTTAAGGTTTCAAGCACTGGGATTGCTTCCACAGCTGCACCTTGGTGCCCTAGCTTGGGAAATCCCTCAAACTTTACCAAAAAGATTCTCATGATGTCTCATCATTAGAGGAACATATCAACATGTGCAAATTGCAAACTAACCCTTTTAACTGGGTAAATTGCACATAGGTCCCTGTATATCAAAACAATGCTACAACTTTAAATAAAAAGGAGCAAATACTGAATATATACTTTTCTGAGAAACTTAATTACATGCTCAGAGTTAATCACAAAGATTTATTCACATATTTAGGCAAAACACCTAGGGTTAACTCATAACCCAGGTCAGGGATGTTACAATCATTAGTAGGGTTACCTTAGAATTTGTTCATTATAGTATGAGCTATTAGCCCAGTGAACAGAAATTCACCAAGTAGACAAGATAATACATATATCCTTTATTAAGTGCAAAGTAAGCAAAGAAAAGTAAGTCATTAGATACTGAATCAAATGAGAAATAATGTAAAATTCATCAATGTACTAAACAATGAGAATAACTGAACTGTACATTCTATAAATATGTAAAACTGAATGAAAAATTCATGAATCTAACTTCTTAATCTTTTAATAAATTTATTAATGCCATTGACCCACATAAGATGTACCACAACATGTGTAAGTATCATAGAAAGATACAATCTCAATTTACAAGGCTTATAGTTGACCCAAGATTCTAACTCTGCTAACTAGCAACCCGTTCTACAACGGTCCTCACCACATTTGGCCTTGGTGGCTATATCATCTAGATAGATAAATTTGAGTCCTCCTCTGAACTTGAGTATCTCATGTGGAGAGTCAAAGCACTCTACTTAATATGCCAACATTAATTGTTCTGCAAGGGCTGACTCACTTATTAGTAACTGAATTGAAAACCACCACGATCTCCCCTTATTGTTGGGTACTTATATGTTGCTCTGTTGTAACTTGATACCACTGGGATCTCCCATTATTGTTGGGTACCATTGTGTATCGTCAGAATCTCCAATTAATGTTCGACTACCAAGCTATAATTCAAAAGGTCATGCACACTGGGGTTAGCCCCTCATGCCCCTTTAGCACGCTTTGGCTTCCTCTCATGGACGCTTCCAATGGGTAAACCATTTCCTCCATTGTGACACAGACCTCCATCTAGCTATCTAATGATTATTTAGTTTCATTTTTAAGTGAGGCATTGAAATTTTCTTAGTTTAAGCACGTAGGTAAATCATCCTAATTTTCTGTTATAAATTCTATATAGCAACAATGCCATTAAAATCATGCTACACAAACATAAATACTTCTTATACTATGAAAGGGCATTCTAAACTACAACCTTTCAATACTATTGTTCACTTGGGATGAGTAATTTGATCTTAGCTAAACAATCTGAGTTTATACAATACTAATAATCTTTCATGTTGTATGCCACTTATTTTCATCTATTAGATATTTGCATAACTAAAGTGCTAGCTTTCAATACCATATTTCACTTGTAGTGGGTATTGTATTTCATTTACACTTAATAACTTGATCATATATGAATACATTGGCATGATTCAATTTATAAAAACACCCTATGTCTAGCATATTTATTACTACTTTTTATCTAACTTATCTATAATGAACTATTGATATATAGAATTGTATACGAGTTGAACTGGCTCAATCAAAGATCCAATGAATAATACTAGAAAGAAATATGCAATTTATCATCTCATATGCATATCTGAGAGGAAATTAACTATATAGAAGCACTTCATAGCATGTGTTTCATTACTAAGGATTTAGGGCAAACCATGATACATCAGTGCCTCTATGTTTCACTGTGTTTAGATCTTATAAAATTCATATACATGTATTTTAGAATTGAAATCAATCAACTCCCATAAATTGTCTACCTATAACTATCATCCATATGTTATAAAACTAAATTGGGGCTTAATGGACAAGGAATAGTTAAACAATAAACAAGCCAATATATGTTCTTCACATTTTGGCTTAAGTTTTGTGAAAATTATAGATGAAAGATGAATTTCCATTCACAAATACTCAATCTAGCTTATCGATCTTCATTTTTGAGCTTGATAGATTCATATTATAGTTTGTTGAGCTTTGGTTCAAACTCCAGACCTCAAAAACCTACTTTGTACATCCTGACAGTAGGCTGTTGGACCCTAAGAAACCTACAAGAGGTAGAAGTTGAAGAAGGAATGTCAAGAAACCTCTTTGGTTGGTGAACCAAAAATATCTGAGCAAGGAAACATGAAGAGAAGAAGAATCTATGAATATAAACTACTTACCAAGTCAAATCTAATAGGAACCCATCAGTTTCCACCACTAACCATGTTCTTCTTTGTTGTCACCCTACAAAAATGCCTTTATGATTACCCTTTTTGCTACTATAGTGTTTTAGGAGAGAAGAGGATATAAAGATAAAGCTAGAAAGTCTAGTTTTATCAAATTCTAATGAGTATATATAGAGATGGATCCATTTACATGATTGTCAGATCTGGGTGGATCCATAGAGAGACCATAAAAAGGGAAGACTTTATTGAGAGACATACCTTTAGTTGGAACTTCCTTAATTATCCTATTTGATGGGAAAATCATTAGTATACATGTCTAATAGTTTACATAACCATTATACTGCAAAGCCTTTGGCTGGCAGACTATTAGTAGGTTCAACCATGGTCTACACAACCATCGGTTGGTAGAACGATCAGTTGGTGCATATGATATATGGTCCATGTTTCTACTTGATCGTTGGGTAACTCCTTCCAGCCAAATCTTCACTCGATTCCTAATAGAGAAACCATCCATTACAAGGATCCTTGTTGAACCATTGGTAGATGTTTACCTTGCTAAGATATCAATTGTTGCTTTGTTTGTTGAACTGCTATTTATAAAACCTTTGGTCTATATAACCTATTGAGAAACATCAATTTGCAAATTGATGATCTCCTGAGAAACTCAAGGGACTGCCAATCTTTGAACCATTGGGCACTCATCCTCAAAATCGTCAATTGACAACCAATGTTTGTTCTACAAGAATCTTCAAAATTTCATAAATCCCTCATATAAACTCTTATTTGATTCATTTTTTGGCATTGGATTCATATTAAAATCCTCTATAATTCCATAGCCAAAAGCACAACAAGATCTCATATTATGATTTTCTTTCTAATTATTTTCTTTAAATATCTTTAAAACTTGTTCTTCATAAAACTTGTGAGTTATTTCCGCCTCAATTAGGTTTCAAACTACATTAGATCAACACATGTCAATGGTTATCAAGACACAATTCAAAGATGGGTCAAAATATAATCAACCAACTAATAACCCAACACATTGTTAAAGGTATAATTAACCTCATGCGTCAATCCTCTCTTTACCAAGAAAATAAGGTGTGGTTTGTTACAACCTCTCCCCTTTAAGGAGTTATGTCCTCGAATATTATAAGTATATATGAATGGTGTAATAAGTTTAGATTTTTGTATATTAACTCGTATACCTTTCCTTCTTTGAGATTCACATCAACATCAGTCTCTATTTACCTTTTAAAGTAACAAACATGGTGTAGTAAACCATCTCAAACAATCCAAGGATGTTTATTTCTCATACTAAGTTACTAAAAATTAGTCTCTTTTTATAATAAGTACACCTCTTGAGGTTTCACCCTCAGTTGGTGTTCTGATATTTTTATAAATCGTCTTATACAATATTCTTTACTATACTTTTGAATACATCAGAACTTAACAAAAGATCACATATTTTACTTGTTTTAAATTACTAGGTTTTAAATCTTGAATCCCAATAAACTAAAATCATGAGTTATCACTATTGAACTATTATGAACTAATAACTGATAAAGAACACAAGTACCACTAATTATTCCCTTTGGGTACTTTACACCCATGTACATGGCTGAAGTTACTTCTGTTGGTATGTATGCCCAGAGAGCCAATCATATGATGATTGTGATGGCATATAACATAAAGGATTTGATTAATAATTATAAAGGCAAGCTTCCAATTCATTCCATTTCACTCAATTATGAGATAGTGAGGAAACATAATGAATGTCTAAAGAATGACAATACTCAATGATGTATGTCTTCAAGCACGTGAATTGAATAATGAGGTCATAAGGATGCTAAGTGTTTGTACCTTCTTATTATGTCCTATGTCGGATGTTACTATGGAAGGCAGATAAACAACAGTAATACATATACTAGAGTGTGTGTTGGTTAATGACAGAATTGCATTATTTATTATATGTGATATTAAACCAGGCACATAGATACTTTCTAGAGAACAATGTATTGGACATACCCACCTTGAGAGTGACACATGGAAACCATACTTGGGGTCATAGTCATATCTCTAGTGAAGGTGGTGATTGTGGTTCTTAGACTTGAGTCACTACACTCATCACATGTCATTCGGTATACTTTGACATCATCAAACATAACCCTAAATAAGGATTTCCATAATAGTGATGATTGGGTAGTTGTGACATGTGGGGATTGGATGTGAGTGATGTAGATGGTATTTGTCCCTCCTACTAGAGTTTGATATATTGGCAACTTGATAAGAGAGACTAAGAAATGCATTCGCATACAAATGTGAATCAATATATGATATTGGAGTCACATATATCAGACAGCATGCTCTAGGTTCAAGGAACATGGATTGAACATTGAGGATGACAATTCCATGTCTCGATAAAGGAATTATACAATCATTTAACACCATATTGTAGGTTTAAGTTGTTGTCCAACTTTCCATTCACTTGGGTAGCACTGATGTGCGACTAGGAACCACTCTTTGCTTGTGATGTCATAAACTAGTTATGGACATTCACTTCCAATGTTGTATGGGACCTATAGGGTCACACTCATAGTAATTCACCTAAAAGAGGAGTTTAATCATGAATGATAATTGAATTGATTACCAAAGTGTTTGGGTATTCAATTCAAGAAACAAATCAGCTGATTGAACTCCAACCGACCGGTTCATGTGTTAATTGGTCGGTTCAAGTGTTGAACCAGCCGGTTGGAGTGTCAAGTCAGTTAGAAATTGAATTGGTTGAATTCTGTCAGAATTGGAGAGTGAACAGACAGGTTCACTTAGTGAACTGATTAGCTTGACTTACTAGTCGATCGGTTGAGGTGGTGAGGTTACCGACTCATGACCGATTCATAGGGTGAGATACCTAGTTCATGAAGAAATTTGATTGCATCAAGGATTAGTGTTGACGTCATGTTGTGCATTAATTGGATTCAAATTGCCAATTCATATGCAATTGGGAAATGTGGTGAAATGACTGGTTCGTAGTGTAAACCGATCAGCTCGCGTGTGAATCGACCAGTGTAGTTGTGAACTAACCGGTTTGGCACTTGTAGATTGCAAAAAGTCATGATCTTCCAGTCCCTTCAACTCCCACATAAATTGGGAACCTTGACCCTAAACCCTCCTATAAATAGAGGGGTACTGAGGGCATCTGAGAACACAACTCAATTGCCTCTAACAATTATTGTCCTCTCTGGTTGTGGTAACCATAGAGTCCGATCAAGTCCTACCCACTAAAGGAAGGGATGGCAAGGGAGAAACAATTGTGGGAGTGCAAGTTAGTGACTAGTACACCAACATGAGGGATAACTCCTTCATGTCTGTTCTAGTAGAACGACATGAGTTCTAGGTGGTCTGTGTGGACTACTATATTGGAGAGGAGGTTGTTGTCTGCTGTTAGGAGGACAAAGTCAGCCTACGGTCTATGGTGGAGTTGTTGTAGATGTCGTTCGAGTTTTTTATCCATGGTGGAGACCCAGAGTCTCTGTAGATGAGTCCTAGTGCAACTAGGAGTGCACGACTACTAAAATGAGTTATAGTCACTGGACTTGCTCCAGGACAAGGTATGAACTCGTTAAACCATCCTTCCTATTACATAGTTGTTGATGTGATCTTGCTATTCATGGGGAATACAACAATAAATTTTTGTCTCTCATGCCTATTATGTGCCCGTATTTCTTAACAACTTTAGCATCTTGTTATACCCTTAACATTTATACTTCTAGGAATTTTACGATAGTAAAATATTTCAAAAGTTTCTGTGTGCCTCCTTTCACATCATTACCTGTCTATCCTTACTCATCCTCACTCTTTTGGATCTAAGATTGGAAGTCAAATATGTTTGAAAGGATAACCATCTGGTTTAGTGTGTTGGAACATTAAGGAGGCACTTTTCTTACTATATGAGATAGCAATTACTTCTCTATCTAAAATTTCCTTGTTAGAAGAAGGGTAGTCTATTTTTGGTGGATTCAGGGGATTGAATTCCATTGCATCAATATGAGGATAATGTATCTTTCCATTCTTTGACTTAACTGACATACTGAGATGAGAAGGGAACCAAAAAAAAGTCCACTCATCACCTTATTCTATTTTTAGGAGCTCGATAACTCTTTTCTAGAGACGCTCATAGGAAGATCTCACTCTCGAACCCTGCTCAACATTGATCCAGAAGGTAGATAAATCAAAGGTAAGCTCAATCTAATCTCTGCTTTGATATGGGACTCTAACATGCCAATCAAGTGGGAAGACTAGACGCTCACCTATCAATTCCATAATATAATATCAATAGGTAAACAAAATAGTTTTTACTATTGGAGCTAGCCATGAGTAGAATAACAATAACAAAGAAACTAAGGGTGATAGGGGTGAAAGATGATTCATATATGGTAATACTAGTAGTGACAACATGACTTATAGGCATCCTATCAAGCACTTGTGTGAAGTTGGATAGGGAAAAATGCAAAGCTTATCTGAACAAGCTCAATGTCATACATAGGTTCTAGAGTTTTCAAGAGTACACTGATACCAAGAATCAGCAAATAAATAGAAAGACATGTTGTTCTCATCTAGGTATAGAGGTTTCATTCATCCTTAGAATTGTCAGAATCTTGACTCCATGTACTGTAACTTCTCATATGATCCCTTTTTTGTTATAAACTTTCCCTAATCAGGGCGACATGCATATTACTTGTATTTATTTTATACCCTACCAATATCTACATTTACTTTTTCATTCAACCAAACTTTTGAATGTCCTCTCAATTACTCATTGGTTTACTTTCAATGTAAGTTTATCTTTCCTTTATTCTCAAGCAAGAAATACTCATGAAAAGGAGAATATGGATGTGAAACTAATATTCTATCCTTCCAAACATCCTCTTACTGCCTTCCTCTCATCAAAGCCTAATTGATCCGTTTTTCTTTATCATAGACTTTGAGTTGTTTAATATTTCTCACTCTTACCATCCATGTATCTTGTATATAGAATATTCTAATCCTTGTATTTTTCATTACTAAATTTCCCTTAAATTCTCACTTATAACCATGATTATACATTCCATAATCATGTTTCTCAATGTTGCTTAGTTGTTTTCATAATTTGATATCTAAATTAATATTCTCCTTATAAATTCATAACTAAGCTCAGAGCATAATAAATCTTTTACCCTAGTCATGTAACTTGTATAAGGGTCAAACTTTTCTCTTCACATTCTATTCTTACATTACTCCAAATAGTCACAACCATGTAGCTTACTCATTTATTTAACACTACCTATACCTTTTATAATCACTTACATTCACAAGAAACCCATTAGAGTACATTAAAGCTAAATAAATAATTACTCATATAATGGCATAAGTTTCAAACAAGAGAAAAACAATTATTTATAAAGGTGCATATCTTCATATCTCTCTTTTTTTGGTCGATCTTCATCTCTCTCTCTTATCATAGAATTTTCTTTTTAACTAGATTCAGTCTTCCCCTATCCATCTTTATTACTTCTTGATTTCTATGGTGATCTCATCTTTCACGTGTTCAATCAATAATGCTTCTGGCAATATTATTTTGTTTACCCTTCATTATTCTTAAACTCTTTTCCTCTTGTCCTTTATTTGATTCAAAATATTGAATAGAATATATTAATTAACAATACAACTATTTCTGTTATCTTTTTATTTCTCCATCATGTCTTTAAATTTCTATTTTAGGTTTTATCTTGAAGTTTCTTGAATTAACCCAGTTATAATTCTGTTTAGACCTTGATGTAATAAGAGCTCTTATTACCCCTTTTGTATATTCTTCATTATTTAATTTTCTCTATACTAATATGTGTCTCAAATTATATACTTTATTCCTCAAATTATAGTTTCTTGTTTATGTTATAACTTAACACATAGTTATCACTTCCAATTGAATTATGGTTATTACATCCATTCTCTTAGATATCAATATCTTAATATATGTACATTCCTATTACATTCCATGTTTATTTTATCCATGGTACACTCTTATTAAATTGCTTATGGGAGTCATTATATCACACTAGCATATCCTACCATCTGGACCAAACCAAACCTAATGTACTGAAGCCAAGAGCTACTTGGGGTTAAGCAACTTAGACCTACTCTATTATAAGAAAAACAAACAAAGTCAGATGTAAATTCTAAATGTACAACAATCTTAACTAAAAGGGATACTTCTGATAATTGAAAATTCTAGGGTTCACATATATAAGAGCATTTATATTCATTTCAAACCAAATCAATAGTGTAAAACAAAAGTCATATCATATTCTATGTCATGATCTTGGTCTTTTCTTACTTTCTAGTCTTATAACCCTAATACTTATAGGGTTTCTCTCTATTCCATACTCCCTCTACATTCCTAACCACAACATATATAGAAGTATAGATAGAGTAGATTGATACTGGTAAACCTAAGCATTTAGATATCGTGCCAGTGTATCTAAATGCTCAAACTTCATAGAGTTATAATCACATCACCTCCTAACTACCACACTTATGACTCTAATTATCTAACTTAATGGTCCATGGAGACTCAACCTAGTTTTTGATACCAAAGATGTCAGACCCCATATCCCATAGCCTATTTTAGACCACAAGATTAGGGTACAAGATGATTAGGCTAGATAATACGAAACATGCTTGAACTTTTTCTTTCTTTTTGTTTAACACACAGATAAAAATTCTACCATTTGAGAAACCATTTCATAAACAAACCATTATATTTTTTTCTTATTTATCACTTGGTAGCTCTTCACATTGATATACATGTAGCATATATTTACACCTTGTTTACAAGCAAAGAGATTATTTTACTAATTCACTTGTCTACTACAACTCTTTCTTTTTCTCACAATAGGACCTAGAGTGGACAAGGATCGAGACTCTCTAATTTTACCTTTAATAACTGCTGAAATCCTTTTACGATAGAACCTTTCTGAATATGTAACTATCTCCATCGTCAACGGGGTTACCTAATAATTTGTTTAGTAGAGTATGGCTAATGACTCAGTGAATAGAAATTCACAAAGTAGACAAGATAATATAGAAATCCTTCATTCAACAAAACTACAAAGTAATCAGAGAAAAGCAAGCTATCAAACATTGTATTAAATAAAAAATAATATAAATTTATCAACATACTAGATATAGAGAATAATTGAACGATACATTTCTGAACTATGAATAACTGAACAACAAATTCATGAATCCGACTTCTTAAGCTTTTAATCAATTTAATAATGTGCTAGACCCACTTAGGGTGTATCACAACATGTGGAAGTATCAGTGAAAGCTATGATCTCATCATAAAAGACTTCGAGTTGAAGCGGATTCTAGGTATGCTAAATACCCAGTCTACAACAGGCCTCGTCAGGTCTACCCTCAGAGGCTATATCAGTTGGTCTATAAACTAGACTCCTCCTCTGAACCTAGGTACTCAGGATGAGGGTCAAAGCACTCTGGCTTCATACGTGTACATCAATGGTTCCATAAGGGTTGGGTCACTAAGTAATTATTGAACTGAGTACCATCGGGATCTCTGATTATTATAAGGTACTTATCTATAAGTGTACTGAAACATGGTACCACAAAGATCTTTGACTATTTTTGGGTACCATTGAGTATCACTGAAATATCCAGTTAAAGTTTGATACCCCTACTATAACTAAGAGGTCGTCCACAGTGGGTTTAACCCCTTGTGCCCCATCGACACGCTTCAGATTCCTCTCCTAAACATTGTCAGTGGATAAGTTGTTTCCTACATTGTGGTTTAGACTTCCCTAAGTCATATGCAATGTTTAAAGAAATAACTTCCTAGTGATTCCTTAGTTTCGCTTTTCAATGAGCTACTAAACTTTTCTTAGATTAAGCATGTAACTAAATCATCCCCATTTCCTTTTCTAAATTTTGGATAACAACAATACTATTGAATATCATGCTAAACAAAAATTAGTACTTCTGATACTAAAAAAGGGAATGTAAATAAGTTCTAATCTTTCAATATTATAGTTTAGTTGACTGAACAATCAGAGATTATTTAAACAATTTGAGTTTAAACAATATTAATAGTCTTTAATATTGATTGTCACTTATTTTGATCTATCTAATATGTAGAAACTAAATGTATAGCCTTCAATAATATATTTCACGTGTACTAAGTATTGTATTTCACTTACACTTAGTAACTTGAGCATATATGGATACAGATGCACCATTTGTGCTATAACAATACCCTATATCTAAACTTACTTATTACTACTTATTTTTTTCTAACTTATCTATATTGAACTACTAATATGCAGAAATGTATATAACTTGAATAGGCTTAATCAAACATCAAATGAATACTACTAGAAGGAATACACATTTTATCATCTCATATTCATATTTGAATGGAAATCAAACTGCTTAGAAGCGCTTCTTAGCATGTGTTTCATTAATGAGAATTTTAAGCAAATAGAATACATTGGGCCTCCAAGTTTCATTGTGTTTGGATCTTATATATATATATATATATATATATATATATATATGTATATATATACATATATATAGTCTAAAAGAATTGTGTACCTGAATACATATAGCTTACATGTACCTATCTTCATTCATCAACTCCGACAGATTTTCTACGTATATCAATCATTCATATCTTAGAAATCTGAATTAGGGAACAATATACAAGTCAATACATGTTCTTCACGTTCTAGCTTTTAAGTTCTATAAAAAGCATGGTTAAAAGATGAATTTCCACTCACCTATGCTCAATCTATCATATTTATCCTTGGATTTGATCTATACTTTTATTCAAGATCAAGACCTCAAAAACCAACTCTAAATAGCCTGACAATAGGTAGTCGAGCCCTAAAGAAACTTGATGGATGTTAAATTTGAAGAAGGAAGGCCAAGAAACCATTTAGTTGGTGAACTAGAGATTTCCAAGTAAGGGAAGATGGAGAGGAGAAGAATCTAAAGATATAAACTACTTAATAAGTTAAATCTAAGAGGAAACCATCAGTTTCCACCGCTAACCCTATTCTTCTTCATTATTGCCCAAAAACATCACCTCTGCAATCACCCACCCTTTTTGCCTCTGTAGGGTTTTAGAAGAGAACATGATCTAAATATGAAGCCAACATGTCTAAATTCATCAAATTGCATCAATTATATATAGAGATCAATCAATTTTCATAATTGGTAGACCTAGCAGAGCTGCAAAGAGACCATAAGAAGGCGGTCCTTTAAAAGGCAAACCTTCAATTGGAACTCCATTTATTATCATATCTAAAAAGAAAACCATTAGTTTACATGGACAATGGTTACACATCTGTCAGACTGTAAAACCTATAGTTTACATTTGTCAGTGAAACCTTTGGCTGATGGATCGTCGGTAGTCATGACCATGGTATGTGCAATCGTCGGTTGGTGCCTTTGGTAGATTATCCATTGGTCTACTGAATCATTAGGTAACTCCTTTCAGTTAAATCTTTGGTTGATTCCTACTATATAAACCATTGGTTAATATGTTCCTTGCTAAACCATCGATAGGTATCCACCTTGCTAAGTCATCAGTAGGTGCTTCACCACGGAACCATCAGTTAAAAACCTTCAATCTACAGGACCTTTGGATAAAACATCAATTTGTGAATAAATGGTTCTCTTCAGAAAACTTAAAGGACCATTGACTTTTGAATCGTCAACCACTCATCCTCAAAATCGTCGATTGAGTGTCGAAGTAAAATCGTCAATTGACAACCGATGGTTGTTCTACAAGCATCTTCGAAACATCATAACTCCCACATATAAACTCCAATTTAACTCTTTTTTTGCAATAGATTCATAATTGAATTATCTATAATTACTCTATCAAAATCATAAAATGATCTCATGTGATAATTTTCCTTTAATTTATTTTCTTTATTCATCTCTAAAACTTTCTCTTCATAACACTTGTGATTTATTTCCTCTTATATTAGGTTTCAAACTTCATAATATCAACACATGGGCCATTGCTTATCAAGAAACAATTATAAGATTAATTTAAACATAATATACTAACTAATAATTTAAATCAATGTATAATTAACTCCAATATTATCATTAATCCTCTCATTACCAGGAACACAAGATGGTGGGTTGTAACACCTCTCCCCCTTAAAGAGTTTCATCCTCAAAACTTATAAGTATAAAAGAATGGTCAAATAAGTTTACTTTTCCATATACTAACAC
This sequence comes from Alisma plantago-aquatica, assembly GCA_963693085.1. Taxonomy (NCBI): domain Eukaryota; kingdom Viridiplantae; phylum Streptophyta; class Magnoliopsida; order Alismatales; family Alismataceae; genus Alisma; species Alisma plantago-aquatica. The sequence goes on along the minus strand of OY856411.1, from coordinate 720,860,657 downwards.
ATATATCTTTCTTTCTCTAAAATTCAAATCAATGTCATTCTCTATTTACCTTCCAAAGTAAGAAACATGGTGTATAAAACCATATCGAACACAACAAGAACGTTTATGTCTAATCTAAGTTATTGAAAATTTCTCTTTATACTAAGTACATTTCTTGAGGTTCCTCCCTCGATTGGTGTTCTAATCTTTTATTAATCATCTTATACAATATGCATTACTATACTTCTCAATGCATCTGAACTTGACAAAAGATAACATATTTTATTTTCTTTTACATTACTAGGTTTTAAATCTTGAAGCCTCATAAACTGAAAACATGAGTTGTCATAACTAAAATATTTTGGACTACTAATTGATCAAGATCACAAGAGCAACTAATTATTCCTTGTATTGGGTATATTACACCCATGTACATGGATGAAGTTGCTTCTACATCCTTGTTATACCCTTTACATTTGTACTTGTAGGAATTTTACCATATGAAAATATTTCACAAGTTTCTATATGTCACCTTTCACATCATTATCTATTTATCCTTACTCATCCTTGCTCTTTTAGCTGTAAAATTGGAAGCTACATAAGTTGAAAGGATGACCATATGGATCAGTGTGTTGGAACATTTACGAGTCATTTTCCTTACTATATAAGATAACTATTACTTCTCTAACTAAAATTTCCTTATTAGAAGAAGGTAGTAGATTTCTAGTGAGTTTATGGGATTGAGTTTCACTTCATCAATAGGAGGAAAATGTATCTTTCAAGTCTTTGGCTTAATCTGACATATTGAGATGAGAATGGATACACCACAAAAAGTCAACCTATCACCTTCTTCCATTTGTAGGAGCTTTAGAACTCTTTTCTAAAGATGGTAATAGAAGAATCTCCCTCTTAAACTTTTCTTCACATTGATCCAGAAGGTATATAAATCAAAAGTAACCTTAATTTGATTTGTTCTTTGATATGTGACTCTAACATGCCAATAAGGTGGGAGGACCAGATGCTCAACTATCAGTTCCTTACTATGATATCAATAGGTTAACATGTAGTTTTTACTATTGGATCTAGCCATGAGTATGAGAACAATAACAAAGAAAATAAGTGTGATATTGATGAATGATAATTTAGATATGATAATACATCTAGAACCAGCATGTTATACACAGGAATCGTGTCCAATGCTTGTGAAGTTGGATAGGGATGAATGCAAAGCTAATCCAAACAAGGATGGCAACTCTCTCAATGTTATCTATAAGTTCTAGAGTTTTCAAGAGTACATTAATACCAATCATCAACACATAAGGAGTAAGACATGTTGACCTTTTCTAGTTATAGGGGTTTTATTCATCCTCAGAATTGTACTTAATCTTAACTCCATGTACTGTAACGTCTCATATGACCCCTTTTTGTCATACACTTTCCCTAATTAGGGCGAAAATCATCTTACTTATGCTTACATTATACCCTACCTATCTCTCCATTTACTTTTGCATTCAACTAGACTTTCAAATGTCCTCTTACTTTCTCATTGATTCACTTTCACTATGAATTTATTTTTTATTTTTTCTCAAGCAAGAACTACTCAAAAAAAGGATAATGTGATTGTGATACTAATATTTTGTCATTCCAAACATTCTATTACTGCCTTCTTCTCATCCAAGCCTAATTGATGTGTTTCTCTTTACCTCAAACCTTGAATGGCCCAATATTTCTCACTCTTCATTTTTTTAAACAATGGGATTATCTCTGGACTTACCATCCATGTATCCTCTTTATGGAATATTCTAATATTTTATTTAGTGGTACTAACTTTTCCCTTAAATTCCCATTTATAACCATGATTATACATTCCATAATTATGTTTCTCGATGTCTCTTAGCTATTTTTTTAATTTGATCTATGAATTAACATTCTCCTTAATGGATTCATAGCCAAGCTCGATACATAACATACACTTTACCCAAGTCATGCACTTGTATAAGGTCAAACTTTTCTCTTCACACTAAATTCTTACGTTTCTCCAAACATTCATAACCATATATCTTACTCATTTATTTATAAATGTCTATATCTTTCCTAAACTTACATTTGTAAGGAATCCATTAAAGTACATTGAAGTAGAACCAATAATTACTCTAATGGCATAAATCTCAAATAAGAGCAAAAAAATTATTTATAAATGCAAACATCTTCATTTCTCTCTCTTATAACAAAATTTTCTTTTGACTAGATTCACTCTTCCCATATCCATATTTGTTACTTCTTGATTCCTATTGTGATCTCAAATGTTATATGTTCAAACAATATTCTTACATTTAAATTCTTCTGGCAATACTCTTTTTTACACCCTTCAATACTCTTCTACTCTTTTCCTCTTGGCCTTTCTGTGATTCAAGATTTTGAATAGAATGTGTCAATCAACCATACAACCAAATTCTCTTATCTTGTTCTTTCTTCATTAGTTCTTTATATTTATATTTCAGGTCTTACTCATGAAGTTTTTTTTGAATTAATATAGTTATCATTCTTTTTAGACCTTGAATACCAAGGGTTTTATCATCCCTATTATGATCTTATTGAATTTGCTCCATACTAATATGTGCTCTCAAATTATATCCTTTACTCCTCAAATTAGTGTTTCTTGTTTTACAATCAAAGTTAACACATCTTTATTAATTCCAAATATTTTTTGTGGTTACATCCATTCTCTTAGATCTTAATTTCTTAGTGTATGCAGATTCCTATTACATTCCATGTTTACTATATCCATAGTTCATTCTTATTAATTTTTTAATAGGAGTCATTATATCTCAGTAACGCATCCTGCCAGCTGAACGACAATCTTGAAGCCAAGAGATACTCGGGGATAAGAAACTTCTATTTATGTCAAACATATGAAAAGGATATTCACTAAGATGAACTTACATGAGAATAAATTTAGTCCTAATTTATTACCAAAAAACAAGACCTGGTGTAAATTCTGGATGTACAACAATCTTGACAAACAATTACTTCTAATAATTAAAAATTCTATGATTCACATAGATAAGCACATTTCTACTCATTTCAAATCAAATTAGCAATAAAATAGAAGTCAAATCATACTATATTTTTATGATCTTATTCTTTTCTTACTTTTCAGCCTTCTAACCCTAATACTTATAGGGTCTCTCTCTAGCCCATACTCCCTCTACATACCTAGACAGGGCATACAAGTAAGTGTAGATAGCATAGCTTGATACTAATCAACCTAAGTATTCAGCTACCAGGCCACAATATCTAAATGCTCATACTTACTAGAGTTATAATCACATCACCTACAAATTTCCACACTTATAAATCTAACTATCTAACTTAATGATCCATGACGACTCAACCTAGGCTCTAATACCAAATCCATTAGACCCCATATCCCATAATCTATCTAAGACCACATTAGGGCCTGAGGTGTTTAGATTGACTAACACGAAGCAAACCTAAACTTTTTTCTTTCTTTTTCATAACATGTAGACAAAGATCATATCATTTGAACAACCATTGCATAAAGAAACCATAAGAACTTTTCTTATTCATCACTTGGTAGGTCATCACATTTAAATACATGATAAGGACTGAGACTATAATTCTATCTTTGATCCTGCTAACATCCTTCTATGGAAGAGCCTTTTGGAATCAGTAACTATCTCCATCATCAAAATAGTGTTACCTAAAAATTGTTGATTATAGTATGAGCTACTTGATCAGTGAATACAAATTCACCAAGTAGATAAGACAATACAATTATCTCTTATTAGGCGTATTGCAAAGTAACCCGAGAAAAATAAGCTATTATATATTGAATTAGATGAGTAATAATGTTTTATCAACATATGAAATGTTGAGAATAACCGAATGACACATTTCTGATTCTGTATAACTAAACAACAAACTCATGAATCTTACTTCTTTTAATCTTTTAATGACTTCATTAATGCCCTAGACATGATGAGGTAAAACACAACATGTGGAATTATCGTAGTAAGCTACGATATCACCATACAAGACTTAGAGTTGACCCAGGATTCTAAGTCTACTAACTAGCTACCAGGTCTACAACGAGCCTCGCCACATATGGGCTCAGGGGATATATTAGTTGTTCTTATAAACTGGACTCCTCTAAACATGTCCAGTAAAGTAGAGATTCAAAGTGTTGTGGCTTAATTTGCCTACATTCATGGTTCCATAAGGGAGGAATCACTGAGTAGTAATTAAACTGAGTACCACCGAGATATTCCATTATTGTTGGGTATTCATTTGTTATTATACTAAAAAATGGTACCACTGTGATCTCTGGTTATTGTTGGGTACCACTGGGTATCACCAGAATCTCTGATTAGTGTTAGATACCCCTGTTATAATTCAAAAAATCATCCACACTGGGTGTAACCCCTTTTGCTCCACTGGGACACTCGGGCTTCCTCTCCTGGATGGTGTCAGTGGGTAATTGTTTCCTCCATTGCCACAGACCACCACAAGGAAACTACAATGTCCAAGGCATCTAACTATCTAATTATTTAGTTTCACTTTCAATGAGCTACCGAACTTTTCTTAGATTAAGCTTGTAATAAAATCATCACATTTTCTTTTCTAAATTCTATATAGCAACAATGATATTGGATATATTTCTAAACATAAATGAGTACTTCTAATGGTCTGAAAGGGATTTTGACTGAAGTCTTGACTTTCAATACTATTTTTCACTTGAAATGAATAATCTAAGCTTATCTGCGCAATCTGAGTTCAAACAATACTAATAACCTTTCATACGGAATAGTTTTTATATTGATCTACCTAATATGTATATAACTAAAGTGCTAGCATTTAGTACTATATATCACTTGTATTGAGTATTGTGATTCATTTCCACCTAGTAACGTGAGCTTGTTGTTGACTCAACGTCTAAATTAACTAATCTCCTATTTTGATGATGACTAAAGAATTCCATTTATTTGTGCTTAATGCTTTTACTTGATTGATTTCAGATTAGATAGACACATTCCAAATGACAAATATCGCAAATCCTAATTTGGAAAAATCAAGCCATACAAGCACAAAGATCAAGTTTGAATAATATATAGTTTTCTCCTTATATCTTTGGTATAAATCACTTATAACGATCGTATGACTTGTAATTAAGCTCATAAACATAGTAGAACTAATTATGATGAACTATATTGCACTTTATATGCCTTGGAAAAGTCCAAGACAAGAGGTCTTGTCAAATTGAGTTTGCCATGAGGTAGCTCAAATGTCAACCCTTGACATTGGCTTTGACAAGAACCTATGTCAGTCAAGTTTCTTATTGGGAGATAACTTAGCCAATCAAAGAAGTTGGCTAGCCAGGGAGTCTTGTCATCTGAGTTGTCCTTGGACCTGACTCGACTAATAGCCACTTTTTTGTGCAAAAGGTAGCCGTTGGAGAGAGTACCAGAGAGAAATCTATCTTTTCAACTCTCCCAAAATGGATAGAATTCATCCTAAATTGTTCTAGAGGCTAGGAGGTGTGCTCAAATATAAATAGGATCCCTTGGGTTACATCTCATGATTATATAAGCACTACGAAGGTTCCTATTCTATAGTTGAGAGATATTAGCCTCCAAAGAGCATCCATCCACTCTCATGAGCTTAATCACTTGCTACATCCATTAAAGCGAGTAGGAGATTTTGAAGAGAGCTAGTCCTACATGTCTCTATTTCTATTTCTACCATGAAGATGGGGATTCTCTCTCTTAGATAATATAGGAGAAAAAGAAGAAGAAGGGAAGGAGTTCCTAGGTGAAAAACTTTTCCTTGATGAAGGTGAAGTCAAATGAGGAAGATCCAAGTCAAGTGTAGGCCAGACCTTGAAGGTCAAAAGACACATTGAAAGAGTGGGAAAGTCCTTGGAGAAGGCCAAAGACCTATTTCAAGAAAAGGTAAGTCCTTGGTAAGGAGGAAGACTCTTGTTCCTAGATAGGTAAGTCCTTTGTAATGGTTATTGGGTCCTTGATCCAAAAAAGAATTATAATTTAGCCCTTGACCTATAAAGGAGTGGTCCTACATTGTAACTCTTATAACAGAATATAAAGAGTGAGACATGGTTGAGAATCCTAGACATTGATCCCTCTATATAGTGGATGTACATCTCCTAGTTTGAAGGTTGGAACCACTATACATAACTTGTGTTATTTGGTGCTTGTTGAATTTCTCTCTCCATTTCTATGCATGTTTAGTTGAAGTAAAATTTCATACTTGAAATGTTATCTTGGGAAATATCTTGAAGGTTTAATAAATTTTGTCAAAGTGTTTTTAGCTCTATTCACCCCCGCTCTACAGCCCATTATAGATCCAACAATTAGTACCACAACAATGTCATCTCCAAGCAAATACTTCCATAAGTAGGAGAAGATGGGTGATAATCAAGGAGAGAAATACTACTTCAACATTTCAATATTTGATGGGAGCAACTTCCTCTATTAGAAGAGAAGAATGCAATTTTCAAATTTAAGGATCAAGTCTTGAGCTATGGAGAATGGTGGACCTTCCATACAAGAATCTGCATACAAAGCTAGAGGAATGGTATGATTCTACCTTGAAGAAAGCAACCTTGAATGCCAAAGTTATCAACATCCTTTATACCGCCCTTTCCTTAATTGAGTTCAACCAGATTTCTTCTTGTGAAACAATTTATGATATATGGGTAAATTTATGTGTCACTTAAGAGAGGACGAAGCAAGTGAAGGAAAGTAGAGTCTATATGCTCAATGAAATTTGTGAAGGCTTCACAATAGGGAAGGAGGAGAGTTTGGATGATATGTTCTCAAGGCTCAACACCATTGTAAATGGTCTTTTTCCTAGGTCATGTCATGGATCAAGAAAAGGTGAACTCAAAAATTCTTTGTACTCTTCCTCTTCATTGGGAAACAAAAGTGGCTACCATAGAAGAAACAAAGTCCCTCTCCAACATTCCTACTGAAGAACTCATAGGAAACATTCAATCCCATGAAGTTAGACTCAACCAACAGGAGAAAGAGGACCTTCAAGAAAAGAATCAAAATAAGAAGGAGAAGGTGTTTTCTTTCATTGACTCGTCAAATCACAAATCCTCTCATATTGAAGACAATGTTATGTACTATAAAGGCAAACTCTATAAAGGCAAGTCTTCTTTCTACACCTGGTGCTTCAAATGTGGAAAGAAGAGTCACTTCAAGGATGATTGCCCACAAGGCAACGAGCCATCATCATATGAAAAGGGAAGAGAAGTATAATAAGAAGAAGAAATGGTATAAAATCTCTAGTGACTCCTCCAACTCAAGCTCAAGCGAAGATTCTAGTGAAAGTTCTAGCTCACACTCAATTGGAAATGGAGAATTACACTTTGCTCTCATGACAAGTTTGAATTAAGATATAAATGAGGTAAATATAAAATTTAGATAAAGAATACTCTACTTTCATTATTTTTGATATGTGTGCATCTCTTAAGTCTACTAAGCATAAAAGAAAAGGCTAGCTAATATTATTGATAGCTTGCCTGAAGAAAAATATGAACTTGAACATGTTATTATTTACTTATAAGATGAAGTTAACAATCTCTAAAAGTTCTATCTAGAACTTGAATTGATATTCAATTGAGTTAAAATAGAAAAAAATGCTTATCTTAGACAAGTAGATTCTCTTAAACTTGAAAATACTAGCTTGCTTGATAATATTAGATTTTTAGAATCTCAATATTTTATTCCTAGTTCTAATGAAGTGCATGCTAAAATAGTGAAATCTCTCATTCTTAACTTAATGTTCTTAGAACTGAAAATGAGGACAAAGACTTTTTTTGCAAGGAATAGAATCTAAAAATAGAGTTTATCTTTATAAAATAACAATGACTGAAAAAGAAAACACTTCCTTGATTGCTAAAATAAATGTTTTTATTCTAGATCCATTAGCAGAGATAATCATGTTTATGTGATTCATATTAAAACAGATTCTCATATGGCTAAATCTCTTTTCTTAGATATCGATCTTTTGCATGATAGAGATGATATTAATCAACTGTCTTCTACTGTTACCTCTCTTATGGATGGTAATCATAGTTTGAGATCTTATTTGCAAAGATTCTTAGATGAAAAGAAGGATCTTAATCAAATCTGAGACCATACTACTAAGCAAATGGGTAGAGATGGTATTGGACTTGATAGTAGTCAAAGGGACAACAAAGGCAAAGGACATGCAACATACAATGCACGTTCCTCCAGTGCCAAGTCTAAGGGAAATTTTAATAATTTCAATGTGGTTGGTGATTGTTATACATAGTGCCCCTTTAGGAAAGCACCCAAAAACAATAGGATTTGGGTTGCTGAGATAACTTCTCTGGACCCAAAAATATGATTGGAGACCATTTCATCTTTCTTCTTGTAGGTCACATGCAAATGGATAAACATGAGCTATTGATTTTCAAATTAGTTTCTCAATCCATATAAAAGAAGATAGGTGAGATGTGTATGGGATGGCAACAAGCAGAAAATAAATGGTAAGAACAGAGGTAATGGTATTCTTGCTCATATCCAATCATTGCTAGATTTTTCCAAGTTTGTATGTACTTTACATATGATTTTGAGCTCAAATTAGTATTTTACAATGCCAATCATTATCTTGATAAAAAACTACCCATGATACTTCAGTATTGCATTACAAACTTGCTTAAATATGTTTGGATATCGTTTGTATTTTTATCATGTATCTAGATATGTTTCTATGAAAAAAGTGTGCTTTTAGACAAAAAATGTTGTCATCCGAGTTTGTCTTGAGGAAACTTGGCTGACAAGATTGCAATGGTTTGTCAATAGTTTATGTTGGTTGATTTTGTCCTAAGGGAACTAGACCGACAAGCATCTTGGATTTTGTTAGTAGTTGTTGTCACTCAAGTTTTTCTCTAACCCAACACATCTGACATCACTATACATTGAATATAAAAACGGATTCTTGAATGTGAATTTCCCTTTTTTTTCTCAACCAATAATGTTATGATATAGGCACTCCCCTTGGTACTTTTATTTTATGCATACAATCTTGCTTACAATTCTATCTTTTTTATTGCTTTAAATTGGTATCATTATATCTTGCAATTATTTGACTTGAGTTGTTATGCATGTTTTGATGAGGATCTAATTTGGGTTATCTTGATTGTGACTTTAATTGCTTTCATCATTCTTTAACTTGCTACATCTATCTAGTTGTGTTTCTTATTTTTATGCAACCTTTAGTTTCTTAGTGGTAATCATCTTTTGTAATGATGCATATTTTATGAGCAATATCCATTCATTCTTGTTGAATTACATATACGCTTGTATGGATATATCTCTACAACTACTCATATCTTGATTTTAACTTGTGAATCTCTTACTCTGATCTAGATCCTACTAGTAGTCCTAAACTGTGATATAATCTACTAGTAGTCCATGTACATGTAGTTCCATTTTTGTTCATAAATTGCTATCCAACTATATGCTAGGCTTGTATCTTGTTTCATTCATACTCAATCTTGTTACTTGATTTGCAAATCGACGATCTTGAGTTACTTTCTTGCATAGCATTTCCTTGATTATTTTTATAATTAGATCAAGGGTTGTTCAAATGCATGTCTTAATTATCTTTACATACATTGTTGGACAAACCCTTTGTTTTTTCTCTTATATTCTCCCTTTTTCAAACAATTCGTGTTTAAGATCTTCAAATCCCCACATTTTGATATGACAAATGGGGAAAAGGCATCTCTTTATAAAGAGGAAAAGACAGATATGTAGAACACATATGAGGGGAAGACAAAGTGTCTATAAATGTTATGAAAAATAACCATGAAGGAGAAATAGCATCAACTAAGGGGGAGTATGTGAACTCTACTAGCATCAACTGAGGGGGATCAAATGAACTCATTATTATTATAACCCTTAGATTTCTCCAAATATATGTTTTTACTTAAATGTTTTCAATACATTTATCGAATGGTTTGTCATCTTCAAAAAGGGGGATGATGTTGACTCAAGTTCAAAAAATGACTAATTCCTTGTTTTGATGATGACTAAACCATCCTATTTATTTGTGTCTAATGCTTTCACTTGAGTGATTTCAGATTAGATAGACACACTCTAGATGACTAATCTTGCAAGTACTAATTTGGAGAAATCAAGTCATACAACCACAAAGATCAAGTTTGAATATTTTTTCTCCTTAGATCTTTGATGTAAATTATTTGTATTTATGTGACTTCTGATTTATCTAATAAGTGTAACAAAAATAATTATGATGAATTATATTGCAATTTAGAGTCCTTGATAAAGTCCAAGATAGGAGGTCCTGTCAGTCGAGTTTGTCCTAAGGTAACTAGGCCAACAACTCTTGACTTTAGCCTTGATGGGAACCTTTATCGATTGAGTTTCTTATCAGAAGATAACTCGTCCGACTAGAGCCACCGACTAGATTGGGAATCTTGTCATACAAGTTGTCCTTGGACCTAAATCAAATGACAACCTTTTTGAATGAGTTGCCCTGGGACCTAACTTAGCCAACAACCAGTTCTGTCATGCAAAAAGTATCCATTAGAGAGAGTCCCAAAGTGAAATATATTCATTAGACACTTCCCAAAGTATCTAGAATTCATCCTAAATATTTCTAATGGATAATAGGAATCCTCAACTATAAATAGGACCCCTTGGGATTTATCTCATGGTTAGCCAAGCACTATGAAGGTCCTTATTCTATAGTTGAGAGAGATTGGCCTCCAAAGAGACTCCATCCATGCTCATGAGCTTAACCACTGGCTACATTCATTAGAGTGAGTAGGATGTTTGTAAGAGAGATAGTACTACACGTATATCTTGTGAGTCTCTAAATCTCTCTTTATACCATGATGATGAAGATTCTCTCTCTTGGATAACAGAGATGAAGAATAAGGGAAGGAGTGCCATTCTGAAAAGCTTCATCCTGGTGAAAATGAAGTCAAAGAAGGAAGATCCAAGTCAAGAGTAGGTGAGACCTTGAAGGTCAAAGACTCCTTGCAAGAGTGGGTAAGTCCTTACAGAAGGACAAAGACTCATTACATGAGTAGGATGGTCCTTGTTAAGGTGGAAGACTCTTGGTCATTGATAGGTAAGTCCTTTGTAATGGTTATTGGCTCCTTGATCTGAAAAGGAATGCTAGATTATCCCTTGACTTAGAAAAGATTGGTCTTGTAACTCCTATAATGGAATATAAGGAGTGAGACATGGTTGAAAGTGCTAGATATTGACCTCTAATAGTGGATGTGCATCTCCTAGTTTGGAGGTTGGAGCCACTATAAATAACTTGTGTTATTTGGTGCTTGTTAATCTCTATCTCCCTTGCCATGCATGTTTAGTTGCAATCAAATTTCATACTTGCAATATTATCTTGGGAAATATCTTTAAGGCCTAATGAATTTTTTTAAGTATTTTATCTCTATTTACCCCCCCCTCTAGAGCCTGTAAAAGATCCAACACATGTATGAATACACTGGCATGATTTGTGCTATAAGAATACCCTATATCTAGCATACTTATTACTACTTATTCTATTCTAACTTATATATCATGAACTATTGATATCCAGAATTGTATATAACTCGAACTAGTTGAATCAAACATCAAATGCATAAGACTAGAAGGAAATATGTTCTTTATGATCTCAGACTCATATTTGAAAAGAAATCAAACTATATAGAAGCACTTTCTAGCATGTGTTTTGTTACTGAGGATTTAGGGCAAAGAGAATACATCAGGCCTCTTAGTTTCATTGTGTTTGGATCTAACACAATTCATGTTCATGTATTTTACAACTGAAATCAATAAAATTGCACATATTTTTTATATATAACAATCATTCATATGTTAGAAATCTGAATTAGGGCTTACTGGACTAAGAATAATATAATATTAACAAACCAATACATGTTCTTCACGTTTTGGCTTAACTTCTATGAAAATCATGGCTAAAAGAAGAATTTCCACTCACCTACACTCTATCTAGATTATTTATCTTAGAATTTGAGCTCAATAGATATGAATTTCAGTCTACTGAGCTTCAATTCGAGCTCATGGCCTCAACATCCAACTCTGAACAGTCTAATAATAGGTAGTCAGACCCTAGAAAACCTACTAGAGTTAGAAATCAAGAAAACAAGGTCAAGAAACTCTTTGGTTGGTTAAAAAAAGATTACTAAGCTAGGGAACATGAAGAGAAGAATAAAACTACATATATGAACTACTTACCAAGTCGAATCTAAGAAGAAACCATCAGTTTCTGCTACCAACCCAATTGTTCCTCATTGATGCCTAAGAAATTACTTTTGTGATTATTCTTTTCTCTATTCTAGGGGTTTCAGGAGAGAAAATGATCTAAACATGAAACTAACAAGTCTATTTATAAATCAAATTCTATCAAATACATATACAAATCAATCCATCTTGATGATTGGAAAATCTGAGCAGTGCCACATAGAGACCATCAAAAGGCAAAACTTCATTGGCACTCAGTCCATTATTGTATTTGATAAGAAAACCATTATTTTTCATGGACATGCAACATATGACTACTATGATACACCTCTTCTCCTCCAGTGAAACTCGTATTGCTTCCTCATCTGTCACTCTAGAAGACGGGCAGAAATGTGGGAGCGTTAATATCTCATATACTTTTAAACTCAATTTTTTTCATTATATTCCTCATAAATATCCATCGCTAAATTATTTGATACATTTACTTGAAACAAAACCCATGATAATCATTGCTAAGGGAAAATTGGATCATGGTAAGAGTTGATGACCTATACTACTATGGTGACAATGTTCCTTCTTCTACCCTTCTTGTGAGCTCACCTCTTTAACTTCACTAATGCTACAATATTCCTTCATTTGACAAGTTGAAGCACTTGGAACCTTCTTTATCGAATTAAAAAATCTCCCATGTGTCTCATGTGAGTTTGGGAAGCATCATAGGAGTTCTATTCCTAGAAAAACTAGTCTATGTTCTCTAAAGTTATATTTTGATGTCATTCATAGTGATATTTATGGTCCTTTTCTAATCACTAGTTTTAATGGATTCCTTTATTTCATTACCTTTGTTGATGATTTCTCGTATGGATTGGTTATACTTGTTGAAATCACTATGATGACAAGATTAGTTGTTCTCATAATTTTCATAAAATGATCTTAACACAATATAATAAATTCATTAATATTCTAGATCGACAATGATTAGCGCATGTTTTGACTCAACTATCTTCATTTTGTTATGGAACTAGAACCATTTGTAAATGTTCATGTGCTCACACCCCATGACAAAATGGGATTGCAAAACATAAAAGTCATCATTTTCTTGACATCTCTGTGCTCTTATGTTTCAAGAAAAGTTACCTAGGTCATATTGATCTGAGATTGTTCTCAGTGGTCTATTACCTTATCAGTTGATATTCATCATCTATCTATAAAAACAAGACCCCTTGTTCAATCATTTTCCCACATAGACAACTTTTTACCTTCCTTTGTGTGTTTTCAGGTGTATTAATTTTATGCACAACTTTTTTTGGATACACGTTCATTACATAGAGAAACACACATCCACCTTGTCTTTGTCAACCAATTTCTTAAACATGTTTGTGTAGTCCATAAGAGTGTAGGTTGATCCCAGGGATTTAAGGCACCATAACTTAAATCTAAAAGAAGATAAACTCCATCTTTGCACTAACAAAATAGTTTTTCTTGGCTACTCTAACTTTTAGAAAGGTTATCATTATTATAGTCCAAACAACCATTGTATGTATGTCTATGATGATGCTACATTTCATGAATCACATATGTTCTTTGAATATGTGTCACCATCCTCTCCACCTCAACTTCAGTCTTAAACTAGTTTTTTTAGCTTTATGTTTTTGATTTAGTGTATCATGAACCCATCACCCAACTTCTTGTCATTCCTCCTCCATCTACACATGACCCGACACCATTATTCACATCTAAGGATCTATCATGCCTCATGGCTCTTTGAAAAAGTATATGCTCTTGCACTCTTTTCCATACTATATCGCATACATGTTTTTTTTTGGTCGGCCTATCTCATGCATGTTGCCTATCCAATCTTTCACATAGTTCTAAATCTAATACCCAACAACATGACTCTATCCATTCCAAAAAATTATCATGAGACCCTTCAATACCTGGTTGGAAATCTTTAATGCTCGAGGAAATGACAACATTCAATGAGAATAGGACTTGGAATCTTCTCCCTCCTCCTCCTAACAAAAATATTGTTGGTTGTATATGGGTCCTTTTGATAAAATTTAATTCAGATGGATTGGTGGAATGGATATGTAAAAGAGTGAAATCACCCCTTTACTAAAAAATTGAAAAATAAAACATCCATCCCAAACATACTCAAAAGGTATGTTGAAACGGGTGTAAAAATGTTCAAATCTATCTTTATATTATGGTATGCAAAAACCAAAGAGTATTGCAGTGAAATATAATTTCATGACTATAATCAATTTTATAAAATATTACAAGTTCCCATCATATCTCCCATATAGGGTTTACAATGACAAAAGGATCTACATAGAGGGAAGTCTAAACTACTTCAAGTCTTGCCTCCAAAGCAACATCTCCAAGATCTAGGTCCATGGCAAAAGATAAGTTCTCTTTGATCTTGTTCAACTCCTTGATCTAACCCTGGGTGGTTGGGAAAGCACCCAACAAAAGAAAGAAACAAGGTATGTGTCAATAATATGAACAAGAAACAAAGATAAGAACATAAACAAAACATAAGGGTATAGGTTCATCATAAGATGAGAAGGCCAAGAGAATGAGGCATATAATAAAAGATTCTTGCCAAAGCCAATAAATAATAATGAGCTTACATGAATGATTAATATTAGACTAAATTAACTAAGTAGGGTTGAGGCACCTACCAGACCTCAACTTATAAATGAGGGGAGAGTAATCACATAAAATATTTATATTAGGAAGAAATAACACATTCCCTAGGGGGAGAGTATATACATTCCCCATGGCAAAATAACACATGCCTTAACTATGGGTGGTTGTACATATGTGCCACTACTATAGCTAATAGTCAAATAAACCATCATGCTAAAAAATAGTAAAGTGAAAAGATAAATCATCATATAATTGCAACATGGCAGTAGGATTCCAAGACCCACAAAATGAATAATAAAACTGATTTTGAGGCAAATATAGCAAAGGAAACAATAATAGGAGAATTAGGGTTCAATCAATACCTCATTAAGGAAATTAGGGTATGGATCACAATTTTCCCAACTTAAGGTGTAAGGATAGCACACACCTTTCTTAATGAATTCAATTACACTTTCACCACTTTAATTGAGTCCAAGGTCTACTTTTCCTATTTTCAACGTATAACCATGTATTAGGGTTTATTATCTACACTAATGTAAAGAAAAACCTAGTTTTAGATTTTTCAAACAAAACTCAGATTTAGACTCTAAAAATGTCACCATTTGTCTTATTAGGTTCTCCTGATTAAGAAAACATATAATTTTGTCTATTTTGGAGTTATGATGATTAAAGTGTATTTTTGGTGATTTTTATGTATTAAATTGCTTTTTAGAAAACACCTTCAAATAAAACTCAAAATCAAGACTCAAAAACGTTTTTATTATAAAGATTACATTTGTATGATTCCAAAACATATTTTTACTTAATTTTTGGACAATCGGAGCAAAAGATATGTTTTTTACACAATTGACCAATCAGGAAATGCCACATAAGCAAAATAGGTGAGAGAAAGGGAGAGAGAGATTGGGACCTGCTGTGTGACTTGGCCAATTTAGGGGCAGCCAAGTTGCACAGTCAAAGGCCAGGTTGACTCACATTAAGGCAAAGAAATATAGAACAAAAAGACCAAGATGCCCCTAAGTGTAAAATCAGAGAAAGAAGGGGGACAAGGGTAGAAAGGAAAAACAACAAAGGAGAATCATCTCCTTGACAGGGTGGTGGCCATGGCCGTGAGGAGCAGCATAGGAAAGCTCGGTAGAATTGGGGAAAACTAAACAATTCTTCGTTTCATCGATTCAAAGGTATGGAGGCAAAGAACATGGCTTCCCAAACTTACCAGCGACCATGATTGGAAAACAGCGCCGCCGCGTGCCCATGAGAGGCATCGCAAGCTTCGAACAAGTTCAGGACAACAACAATCATTTGGTGGAGTGTCAGGAGCAATTGAGCGGAGAATGGAGTCGCAATGAGACCAAGGAAGCTCGGAACATGGGTATTTATAGGTGAGGATGCATGGAAAGGGGAATAGGAAGGTGGTTGTGATGGCTTGTTGGCCACAAATTGGGGGTTTTTTGTATTCTCAACCAAATGATGTAAGTAAGGCATCATTGTCCAAACTCGTAGCACCAAAAATCTTGAGGAACGATAGATTATGGAGGGAGAAATCAATGTTTTAAAATCATCAAACCAAGGAGCATGTTTCCAGTTTAGGTGGAAGCTAGAAGACGCACTGCGGTCGTTAGATCACCGATCCAACGGCTGAGATCACTGCGTCTGAGATTAATTAGGCGTGACAAATTAAAATTATAATCCCAATCAAATTCAAATAAAGTGTGAATGCAATTATTTATCATTTTCTCTCTCCTCTTTTGAGGGTACAAAGGAGGCCCAAATTATATGAAATTTGACACCCAACCTATTTTTGATATGAGGAATCCGAATATGATATTAGATTTGCCTTTTGGGAGCTTTTAATGTGTTAAATAACTCAAAACTTATTTTCTCTTTTCTCCTTCATTAATGGTTATTAGATTCTTCAAATTTGATGAAACTTCACCCAAAAGTCACATTAAGTTCCTTGGATACGAATCTTCTATCAATTTTATATGTTGGAGTTATTTGTTCATTTATTTAATATTTTGAAGGTTCTATACACTTTCTCTCTCCTGATTTCACATGTATATTAAAGATTATCTAACTTAATGAAAATTCACCCAAAGGCTTATTTTAATGTGTAGATTACAAATCAAAGATTATTTAAAATTTTAGAGTTATTTATTATTTTATTTGATATTTTGAGGAAAACTCACTTTTTCTTTTTAAAATAAAAGAGATGTTATTATTATTGTCCCAAAATTATGAAACTTGGCCTCCAAGCCAAACCAAACTCAAGGAAAACGAATCTCAACTTATCTTTGACAAATAGTCTTCTTTTGATGAGTTTTAGCCCATTATCCAATATTACCAATATTTTCCATATTAATTAATTCAATATCACATCGACATATTTAAAGCAATGTTATTCATTCCTTTTTCTCTTCCTTTATCCATAAGGCCAAGGAATGATCTAGAATAAATTTTTTATCATTATCTCACGTATGTGGTAAATTTGCATGTTAGACCCTTATTAAAAATATTTATTGAGGTATGTGTGTATAAACCCATATCTTGGAAATAATAATGAACAAATGTTCACCAAACCACTATTATTTCCACAAATTCAAAATAAAGTCCAAATAGGATAGAAAGAAAGGAAAAGCTTAGAAAGAGGGTCAAAAAGATAATACGTCCAACATTTGGTATGTTACAACACTCCACCTCTTAAAGAGAATTTCTTCCCTAAAATCACAAGTAAAGAGGAAAGGGTGAGTGTGCAACATCTCAATACTAACTTCAGGTTGTTCCTCCAACCATGAAACTTCCACCAAAGCTTTTACTAGCAACTTCTGATAGGTCAGGTTCTCTAGGATCACTTAGGTTTCCACTATTAAGCTTTCTTTTATGAGATTTAATCATTATTAATATTTTTGGCTTATTAGCATTATATTTATTATGATATTACATTATCATTATTATTCTTTTAATTGTGTCATGTTATATTCACTTAGTTTCCAAAAGAGTTATATTTCATTATTATGTAAGAAACCGTATATATTTCTTATTCATGTTATTAGAAATTTTAAGCACAATTAGGGTCTACTGAATTATGTCAATATCCATTATTATATGTGACCATTATCTTTAATAATTTGGATTTAATCTCCATTACCACCATATTGAATTACATCAGATTGTTTTGCATGAAATAAGACATTTTATCCAATTTAATCTCCATTACCACCATATTGAATTACATCAGATTATTTTGCATGAAATAAGACATTTAATCTCCATTATACAATTAGGGTCTACTGAATTATGTCAATATCCATTATTATATGTGACCATTATCTTTAATAATTTGGATTTAATCTCCATTACCACCATATTGAATTACATCAGATTGTTTTGCATGAAATAAGACATTTTATCCAATTTGATGTTAAGTCTACAGTTAATCCAATTAATGTCACATTAATTACATTTATCTATATTAAACATATATACATTATCACATTACCGTTCTTGTTCATATTAATTTAACCATTAATCATTTTCTCATATTTATTCACTTGTTATTGTTGATTATGCACATTTGTGTGAATCTAATTACTTCTTATCCATATTGAATTCATTATATGATTTTAGTGAACAAGATGAAAATAATATATATTAATGATTTGATTCACATACCAAGTCAGGATTAGGTGGTTAATTAGGTTTGTATTAGATAACAAGATGATATGTATTTCATATTGACAGTTTAATTAATCTATGATTAGGTGATATTTATGTGTATCAAAGTATATTGTTTAATATGACACCTAATGTATCATGAAAGGCATGAAGGATGTATACTAAGGTTATATGATTACAACTTAGGGTTTAGGTTCACAAGATCATTATTCTTCACATATATATCTTCTTATCATGTATTACATCCAAGATTAGGTTACAACATCTTACTCATCATAACATTAGAGTTTATTGGTTCATGACATGATTATCATCATATGTATCCACAATTGGGATTAATACGTGAGTTATTCATATTATCTACATTAAATCTTTATTAGGGTTCAAATATATGAATTATTCATTAGATGACCATTATAAGTTCATTAGTATATAAACAAGCATGTTAAGTTATAACTACAACTTGTTTGGTCAAAACTAAGGATCCAAGCACACTAACCTCCTATTCACAGAGTTAGGGTTTCTAAAGTCACATAGTTAGATCTTTGTATGGCACAAGGCTCCAAGCTCCATAAAAGGGATTTATTCCTCAAAATCTAACTACTCAAACATCAACAGCCAACTACTCTCCACCCCTTAAAAGGTTCGACCTACCAAGCCAAACTAAACTATAGGTAAAAGGGTGAGTTTAACTAAACCATGTAAAAGATCCATCACTCTTCCACTGCGCACTATTATGGCTTACTAAACGCCAAACTTCATAGTCTAGGTTGTAGGGTTAGGCTGACCAAACATGTGGTCCTAAGGGACATAAGGGAACTATATTTGGTATTCATACTAAAAACAAGTCACAACACCGGAAAAGACTAGGTCACCACATAAGCTTCCCAAATAAATACAACAAAGATGAATAAGGTTATTGTTGTCTAAAAGCATACTATTTTGGACAATCTGTATCAAACTCAAGCTAGACAGGTATCATGCAGATCTGGAAGTCTTGTAAACCAAGCTAGTGGCGCGGAGGAAAATATTGTCAGCCCCCAAACCTTGATCCTTTCTAAACACCTTTGCTTTCAATTTCATGTACTAGTAGCTACCTAAAGTCAAACCTAAACAACCTCAAGATACTATGGTTACTTACATCTTTTAATTGTAAATATTTTAGGGGTTTTAATCAACATGATTAGAAAGGTGAAAGTCATAGGATCCTACATCAACCTTTCATCATCTTAGGGGTTGCATAAATCAATTCAAAGGCAAACATGTCACTTAAAGGGGAACTATGCAAGATAAGGGTTCTAAATAGGGAGATAAAATTGAAATTCTCAGATTTCAGCTACCATGGGCTCTGATACCATGTTGTAAAAGAATGAAATCATCCCTTTACTAAAAATTTAAAAAATAAAACATCCATCACTACAACAAAAATACCCATTAGTGGATTTTATTCTAGTGGCTTTTCTAAAAAAATGCCAATATCTATGTAATGCAGTGGCATTTGTAATTTAAATGCCTCTAAACCATGTATTATGGAGTTTATAGAAAAGACTTACCAATTAAGGCATTTTTATAATTAATTAGTGGCATTTCAAAATTGCCAAATCAAATGAGCGGGCCACAATTAGTAAAAAAATTATGTTCCCGCGTGGCTTCCCCCGACATGCAAAACGGTTCCTCTTCTCTACGTGTTAGGGCAGAGACATTTACTCCTGACATTTGCTCTGCTCGTAGAACCTGCGAAGTCGACCTAGCTAGCCTTTTCGCCCTAATCTTCCAGACCGTGGACGCTACCTGCTGGAATGCTCTCTGCTCTTCTCCAAGGTGTCGACGACGTTACCAAGGGTTGGAAGGGACATCGAGGAAGAGATCAGTCTCCCAACTTGTCAGTGAGGACTGCAGCGGTTTGCCACCCTGCTGCTTTGGTGCGTGACTTGCCGGCGAGGACTGCGGCGGTTAAGTGGCGGAGGCATGATTTTGCACAAGGTGAGGCACCACACAAACTAATAGCACGTCAATAGAGTCAATAGACCATCAATTGTAAGTAGTGGCAGAGCCACTTGTGGGCCGCATGAGGCACCTGCCTCACCCACATTTTAGAAATTTAACGATAGTCTCAAATTAGTTCTGGCGTGGTAACATTAAAAAGTAACATACTGGGTCGTCATTCCATGTCAATTTTATTGGGAGGCTGCAGAAATAGCAAGGTCGTGCCTTCATCCGTGGCTCTGTGCCCTACGTCCCTGGACTCCTGGTATAAATTTTGGGTGATTGACGACGACCTTCAGCATATACGACACCGTCTGTAGTGACAACTTTGTGCTTCAGGTCATTAAGCAAATCGCATACAGAGCATGCTACAAATAGGTTTGATTCTCGTATTCGCACATTTGAATCTTTCACCCTATTAGAACTAATTTCCTTCTCCCAATTGTCCAATGCACATTAACCAAATCTGTTTTGACTTGTTTACACTATACTAAGTGGTGTTTCTTATTTAGGTTCTCTTTTTTCGTAGATATTGCTAGACGATAGTCGAATCCCCATCATTTTTGTGGGATTTTTTATTGTGTTGATATGGAGGAAGCCTTGCCATGCAAGGATAACGTGGTGGCAAGTTACTCATTCATGGAAAGTCTATTAATGTAAACTGTTATTGCAAAGCTAATCTTTTGTCGGTGTTTTTGCAAAAGATTTTCCCTTCCCTGCAAATTAGTTCACCAAGGTCTATGAACTTAAGACCTCCTATCTAATAAACCACTCTAAGAATTACATTCTAATCTAAAAAGGAATACACTACAGTGTCATCTTCTTACACATATAGGTGTCAACAAAATCGTTAGGCTTAGATTATATGTAGTTGCCAAATAGAATATGTACAATAGGGTGTATGCTTCTCTATGTTCACACGATACAATTAAATTATGTTGTCTGTTAACCTGGTAAGCCAATTATATCCAGTTCTATATACTATCGTTATATAATATCATTATATATACTTACAATTGTTAGTACTAATATTTTGTAGTCTATGTTCACCCACAACAGTCACTATGGCCTGGGCGTCTACCCCCCCCCCCCCCGCTCCTTTTCCATGAAGCAGAAAAGTTGGACATCACCCTAGACGAGCGTACACTTACACAACTCATCATTCCCAGACATTGGCGTCATCTAGACGGAAGACGCTACACGGTTGGTCAAATGACCTTAAAGTTTGGGAACTCGACAAATGTAATCAAGGTTCAGTATGATGGTGACGGAAATCTGGTATCCACAACCAGTTGGCGTGGGTGGATTGGGAGAATGAGAATTGGTTGTACAGACCAAGTTTTGCTTTGTCCGATTGGTGACAATACCATACAGGCTTATATACATAACTACAACAATAGTTTGCCTTCTCACCTGAGATGGTATATGCACGAGCAGGTTGTACCGTATCTGAGGAGTCATCATTCGATGAATTCGGAATGCCTGAGGTGCAATCCTTACATGTTGGTACCGCCTTGTACCCCATGACCAACAGTTCAGATTCGTCTACCAGCGACTCCATCCTCGACACAGCATCATCAAGAAAACAGACATGTCACAGTCATAACGACCGTCACAATTGTTGATGAATTTTTTTAACTTTTAAATTAGGAAATAATAAAAAAATGTAATTTGTGTTGTATTACTTAATGAACATTAGTTATCAATCAAGTACTGTGAATTTAAGGTACCCAATGTGATCTTGATGATGGCTTGCAAATGTTTTTCTCTGGTGTGGTTTTGAGTGATGTTTTTCTTTGAGTAAATACCTTTTATGTTGTTCGATTTTGTTTTAAGTGTCTTCATTTTTGTGTGACTTGATATACTTAGGATGAGAGAACAGTTAAGTGATAGCTTCCATAATAAGACAACTACAAGGAATTATCTAAACAACATCATTGACTCTTGTACGGGGACTCATTTACCTAGCATTACTCCACAAGGTTGCTGGAAAGCTTTGAACCTGTCATCCAGTAATCGCTCCAAAAAAAAATTAGCTTCCCTTCCACCTAATGTTCAAAATAATAGACCAAGGAAATTCAATAACACTGTTGCTAGCTCTGCTGTTACAAGAACACCTTGTGATGGACAAGGTAATCATATCATCGCATTTATAGTGCTACATTTAATGATATATAATTTCTATAAATGTTGTATGCTTTATGAATGAATGCTCATGTCAAAGAAATCGACAACGGGTGCCTAATGGCAATACTTCGATGTCCAATCATTCAAGAAGAGTAGACAGTAGAGTTGCCAATAGTAAAAATAGCTATGCATTTCATGATCACATGGAGCAAAAAGGCCTATCTGATCACCATGATGAGTTGTTAAATGCTACAACAACACCTTCTGATGGGCTAGGTAATCGGTTAATTCATTGCATATATAGTGCTGCCTTTAGTGATATATAATTTCCATTTATATTGTATCTGTTATGAATGAATGCTCAGGTCAAAAACATCGACCACGGGTGCCTAATGGCAATGCTTCAGTGTCCAATCATTCTAGAAGAGTAGACAGTAGAGCTGCCAATAGCCAAAACAGCCATCCATTTCATGACCACATGGAGCAAAATGACCTCTCTGATCACCATCAAGAGACATTGAATGCTACAACAGCACCTTCTGATGGTCTAGGTAATTGGTTAATTCATATCATTGCATTCATAGTGTTGCATCTAAAGATATATAATTTCCATTTATGTTGTATCCTTTATGAATGAATGCTCAGGTCAAAGACATCGACCCCTGGTGCCTACTGTCAAGACATAGTCGTTGAATGCTACGCCAACACCTACTGATGTGCTAGGTATTCGGTTTATTCATATCATTGCATTTATAGTGTTGCATCTAATGATATATAAATGAATGCTTAGGTCAAAGACATCACACACGTGGCCAAACACAATGTTTGCAAGTCTGGAAAAGAAAGGTCGGTGATCAAATTCCCATTGAGATAAATCAATTTGGACAACCAGTGGGTAAAAACCAATGTCACTTATCAAGTTTTTTTACAACCATTGCAAGAGATCCCAATCTTTGTCCATTAAACTATGAGGACTGGAGACAATTTCCAGCAAATAAAAAAGAATCCATATGGAATTTTGTTAAGGTATAATATTAAAATTTATTTTTAAATGGTTAAATGAAGCTTCTAATTGATATCCTTATTGTCGGTAGATTAAATTCATGATGGACATAGAATTAAAGGAGTGGACAATGAAGAGGCTAGGAAAGAAATGGAAGGACCACAAGTGGGAGTTATAGAAACTATACTTCGTAGAAGATAGTCCATATGAACAACAACTTGAACAAGTTGTTCCCCGTGTGGAAATGTCTCAATGGAAATTTCTTATGGATTACTGGAGGAGCAATAAAGGAAAGTTATTTTTTTGTATCTATTAATTGATATTTAATTTACCTCACAGATAATTACTATGGATAATACTACAATTTTTTTTTACAGAGGAAGTGTATAACTAACAAGACAAGAAGAAAATTTCAAAAGGTTAGCCACACAACAGGAACCAAGTCATTTGCTTGTCTGAAACATGATGTAAGTTAGACTATATTGTGATCCAATTGGACAATTTGGAGACATCCGTTTAAATGATGTTAGCAATAACCTTGTTTGAATGATACAGTTGGAGAAGGAAACAGGCGGGGAAGTTGATTCCATTGAGTTTTTTGAGAAAACTCATCGTAAAAAAGATGGGAGCATAGTTGATATTGAATCTGCCAAAATTTTGGTACAAGGATTCCTATCCTATAGTATTATGTTATATTTACTACATGGAAACATTTATATGTTTGGTATAAAATTCATCTCCTATGTTCTATTGTGTGTAGGAAAAATTTTCTGAGGTAGGTGACGAGCTGCGAAGAAACCAACCTGATGTTACTTCAGCTGAAATTTATAGGCAGGTTATGGGAGAAGAGAGACCAGGATATGTTCGTAGTTATGGACTTGGACCATCACCTTCTGATATCTGGGGCAAGAACTATAAATCCTGAGAAGCTGATGAAGTGCAAAGGAAGCATTTCCAGGATCAGATTGAACAACAACTGATGGAATTTGAAGTTAAAATTCAATAATAAAATGCAAAAATAGAGCAGATACTAGCCTTGTCTAGAGCAGGAAATAGTCAATCAGCACAACATGTATGCACTGGCCAGGTATGAATACATTTTATACAAGATGTGTGGTATCAATTATTTTCCATGTTGAATTTTGATGGCCTTATGACAAAGATAAAATAATTGTGCAGATCAGAATGAGACATTCAACAATTTATAAGGGACAAGTATGTTTGTATTTGTGTAAATTGCACATCATTCTACATTTCTATAATTTTTTTATTTAAATTGTATTTTTTATAGGAAGTGTATGTGATGAGTATCGCAGATGCAGATGATAAAGTTGCAATCGGTTGAGTATCTGAGGTTGACCCCTTGCAAATAGTGGGAGGTGCAATTTTAGGCCCATCATGTGTTGGTGTTTATGTAGAGGTTGTGGTGATGGCCAACGAACCTCTAGTCAGACCTTCTGAGCAATATCAATATATGGATGAAGTTATTGGCAATGTCATAGCATGGCTGAAATCACATTTACTGCCAAAGTGAGCATATAGTATTGCTTATAATATGACATAATTGAAAACAAAACTAGTATCTAAAGTTGTTTCCATTTGTTGTAGGTCATGAAGTGTAAAGATAGATAATTGCATTCTTGGATATTGTGTAGAGAGATGAAAGCTATGTTGTGTTTCTTTGGTCCACTTTTTTATTAGTACATAACGATCCAGATATTGTTGTTTCATGTCCATTGTCACAGACAATGTTGCCAAATGACAATCCTATTTTGCTTTTAGCTATGAGCAGTGTCTTACCTTCTTGTGTGTGACATTTACATAACATATTTTGTTTTGACCTGCTGAATGTGAATGTCTTTTTTTGCTTCCTAAGTCAATAGTTCTCTGTAAATTTTTCTTTCATAACTTAATCACATGTTGCATGATAGCTTACTAAGTCAATATTTCTCTGAATAATTGTGTATTTTGTGCCTTCCACAACAAACAACATGTCACTGCATAAAAGGCCAGTTTTTGGAGATCAAAGGCCATTCTCGAGAGCTAAGGTTGTCATCTCATCTCTTGTGAAAGGCTTCTTCTCAGCTCTTGTGAATGGCCTTTAATCTCCAAGAATAGAGCTACTGTTAGGACTCAAAAATGGGATTCCTCGCCCTGGAACTGGTCTTATAGGAAATCCAACAAAATGGTACATCCTTACATGTTCTTGATGTATTGCAGCCTAGCCAAAGTAGTATCTAAAAGTAGTATCTAAGGTAGTATTGCATCCTAGCCAAAGTGGTTTTTAGCTATGAGCAGTGTTTTTGGAATCTTGTGTGTGAGATTTACACAACATATTTTGTTTTGGTGATTCTCCTCAAGATGGTTTGTGGTTGAGCTTCTATGATTGCTCAATATTTAGGCTATTAAGATGTCTGAAATGTAACTGAGATATTTTAGTCACATGCTTCTATGCGTCCTCTTGTGAAAGGCTTCTTCTCAGCTCTTGTGATTGACCTTTAATCTCCAAGAACAGAGCTGTTGTTAAGACTCAAAGATGGGATTCCTCACCCTAGAATTGGTCTTACATGCAATCCAACAAAATGGTGCATGCTTACATGTTCTTAATTTATTGCAGCGTAACCCAAATTGGTTTCCAGTTTTACATTGGGTTGTTTTAAGGATTCCTGGATAAGGTATATTTCACTACTTCACTTTGCTTTTTTTCAGTTGAAGAGGATAGTGAATCTGTTCTGGAAACTCTTCTTGCTTATCAGGGGATAATGAATCTATTTCTGGTGGCCATGTTAGTATAGATTTGAAGACCTGAAGCCTCCTGTTGATCTACATAGTCAACTTGCATGTTTTGATGTTAGTTGTTTATTACATGTGGTGGTTGCCATGACTGGTGATGGTGTCAATGATGCATCTGCTCTGAAAATGGCAGACATTGGTATTGCCATGGGAATTGTTGGAACTGAGGTAAGTATATTCACTATATGTCAATTTGTATATCTATCTTCTTGTCTTTTAGTAATTATTATCGATAATGATTGTTTCTTCTCTTTTTATGTGTCAGTCCAGGTTACCAAGGAGGCTTTAGACATGGTTCTTGCTGATGATAACTTCAGTACAATAGTTATTGCATTTGGCGAAGGGAGATCTATCTATAACAACATGAAGGCCTTCACCAGGTTCTGCTCTTATTAATCATTATATGTTTTCTTACCTTACTAAAAATCTTTCAACTTATTATGTATAGACTATAGTTTTATGAGAACCCTGGATGACATTGAGTTTGATAACCATCTTTTGCTTTTTACATAATTGTCAAGATTGTCAGCTTTGCACCCTTTAAATCACATGCTTAGTTGTGTGCTTAGCTGAATGTCTACAGCTTTGCTACATGGCAAACTCTATTCAGATGACATAATGTGAATGGTACAGTTGAAATTATCACCATTGTCGAACTTATTAGGAAAGGTGAGAAGGTTGGTTCTTCTGAGGCTTTCCTTCTTGCTAAGCTCGACATCAGGCCCTTCTCATATGGACTGGTTGTGTTGTCAGTTTATGACAGTGGATCTGTATTCAGCCATGAGGTCCTTCACCTTACTGAAGATGACCTTATTGATAAATTTGGCAATGGTGCTATCTTCCCTGATACTATCTTAACAACATGCTAGTGTTGTAAGTGTTTTTTTCTTACATTTGCATGCAAGTGCTCAACATTTCGCTCACTTCATTGCAGGATCCTAGCAAGTTTGCAGTTGCTGCTACCCCTGCTGCTGCTTCAGGCTATGCAGCTGCACCTGCTGCTTCTACTGCCAAGGTGGAAGAGAAGAAGGAAGAACCTATTGAGGAATATGATGACCATATGGTCGTAATGCTATCACTGCAGCTGAGAAGAAGGATGAACCTTCATTGTAGTGTAGTTGGTCTACTCCTGTAGAAGCTCACAACTACTTGGAATGCTAGAATGGAGTTGTATGTTTTTGTAAGAAAATGAGTTTGTATTCCTTTGGGGGGTCTCCAAGTGCAAAATGAGTTGTTATACAGTTAGTGTTCATGTCTACAATATGTACCATATATAGTCATATGTGATGTTGTTGTATTCAATACAAGGGGCAAGGTAAAATGTCCTCCCCATGTAATTATCATTTGATTATAAATAAAAAAGTTCAATACTTTTGGAATGTGTTCGGCTTCAATTGGCATTCAATTAGAAAACTTGATCATGAACTACAAATTGATTGACCAAAATCCATAAAACATTAGTAATGCAGAACTAGTATGTCATTAGTGGCTTTTTTCATAAGCCACTACATTCAATCAAAACCATTTTATACGACAACATTATACAAAATAGTGGCATTTGTATAAGAGTCAAATGATGGATAATGGTTTTTCTATAAATGCCAAATGATGGTTTAGTGGCCTTTATGTGGCATTTATTCGAAGCCACTAAAGACAAACCTTTAGTGGCTTTTACTACTTAAGCCACTATCTTCCTAGTGGCATTGGCGCTAGAGGCATTTTTTTAAATGTCAACAAATGCCGCTAAACCTGTTTACTGGCTTTTTAGTGGCATTTCTGAAAGGCCACTAATGAGTATGTTTGTTGTAGTGCATCCCAAACATACTCAAAAGGTATGTTGAAATGGGTGTAACAATTTTCAAATCTATCTTTATATTATGGTATACAAAAACCAAAGAGTATTGCAGTGGAATATAATGTTATGACTATAATAAATTTTATAAAAGATTACAAAATTCCATCATATCTCCCGTATAGGGTTTACAACAAAAAAAGGATCTAGATAGAGGGAAGTCTAAACTACTTCAAATCTTGCCTCTAAAGAAACATCTCCAAGAGCTATGTCCATGCCAAAATATAAGTTCTCATTGATCTTGTTCAACTCCTTGATCTAACCCTGGGTGGTTGGGAAAGTACCCAACAAAAGAAAGAAACAAGGTATGTGTCAATAATAAGAACAAGAAACAAAGATAAGAACATCAATGAAACATAAGGGTATAGTTCATCATAAGATGAGAAAGCCAAGAGAATGAGGAATATAACAAAAGATTCTTGCCAAAGCCAATAAATAATAATGAACTTACATGAATGATTAATTTAGACTAAATTAACTAAGTAGGGTTGAGGCACCTACCAGACCTCAACTTATAGATGAGAGGAGAGTAATCACATTCCCAGTCACCTATAAAATATTTATATTGGGGAGAAATAACACATTTCCCAAGGGAGAGTAAACGCATTCCCCATAGTGAAATAACACATGCCCTAAACTATGGGTGGTTGTACATAAGTACCACTACTATGCTAATAGTCAAATAAACCATCATGCTCAAAAAATAGTAAAGTGGCAAGATAAATCATCATATAATTGCAACATGTTACTGGGGTTCCAAGATCCAAGAAATAAATAACAAAACTAATTTTGAGGCAAATATAGTGAAGGAAACAATAATAGGAGAATTAGGGTTCAATCAATGCCTAAGGAAATTAGGGCTTGGATCACAATTTTCCCAACTTAAGGTGTAGGGATAGCACATACCTTTCTAAATGAATTCAACTACTCACTTTCACCACTTTAATTGAGTCCAAGATCCACTTTTCCTTTTTTCAATGTATAACCATGTATTATGGTTTATTATGTACATTATTGTAAAGAAAACCCTAGTTTTAGACTTTTCGAACAAAACTCTAATTTAGTTTCTAAAAATATCACCATAGATCTTATTAGGTTCTCCTGATTAAGAAAACATATAATTTTGTCTATTTTGGAGTTATGATGATTAAAGTGTATTTTTGGTGATTTTTATGCATTAAATTCCTTTTTAGAAAACACCTTCCAAT
The DNA here is from genome assembly GCA_963693085.1 of Alisma plantago-aquatica. Classification (NCBI taxonomy): domain Eukaryota; kingdom Viridiplantae; phylum Streptophyta; class Magnoliopsida; order Alismatales; family Alismataceae; genus Alisma; species Alisma plantago-aquatica. Next base: position 720,831,065 of record OY856411.1, on the reverse strand, counting down.
AAAACTCAAAACAAAGACTCGAAAATATTTTTATTAGAAAGATTACATTTTTTTAATTTCAAAACATATTTTTACTTAGTTTTTGGACAACTAGAGCAAAAAGATACGATTTTTTATAAAATTGGCCAATCAGGAAATGCCACATAAGCAAAAGAGGCGAGAGAGAGGGAGAGAGAGACCAGGACCCGCCGCGTGACTTATCCCAATCAGGGGCAGCCAAGTTGTGCAGTCAAAGGCCGGGTTGACTCACATTAAGGAAAAAAACAACAGAGTAAAAAGACCAGGATGCCCCTAAGCGTAAAATCAAGAAAGAAGGGGGACAAGGGTAGAAATGAAAAACTATAAAGGAGAATCATCTCCTTGACACGTCAGTGGCCATGACCATGAGGAGCAGTATATAAAAGATCGGTAGAATTGGAGAAAACTAAAAAAGTCATTGTTTTGTCGATTCGAAGGTATGGAGGCAAAGAACATGGCTTCCCGAACTTACCAACAACCATGATTGGAAAACAACACCGTCGTGTGCCCATGAGAGGCGCCACAAGCTTCAAACAAGTTCGAGAAAACAACAATCCTTTGGTGGAGTCTCGGGAGCAATTGAGCGGAGAGGGGAGTTGCAATGAGACCAAGGAAGCTTAGAGAATGGGTATTTATAGGTGAGGATGCATGGAACGGGGAATAGGAAGGTGGCCGTGGTGGCTTGTTGCCCACAAATTGGGGGTTTCCCATATTCTTGACTAAATGATGCAAGTAAGACATCATTGTGTGTGGACTCTCCTCCCAAACTCATAGCACCAAAAATATCGAGGAGCGGTCGATTATAGAGGGAGAAATCAGTGTTTCAAAATCATCAAACCAAGGAGCATGTTTCCTATTTGGGCGGAATCTAGAAGACGCACAACGACTGTTGGATTGCTGATCCAACGGCTGAGATCGCCATGTTCGAGATTAATGAGGCATGACAAATTAAATTATAATCCCAATCAAATTCAAATAAAGTGTGAATGCAATTATTTCTCATTTTCTCTCTCCTCTTTTGAGGGTTCAAAGGAGCCCTAAATTAAATGAAATTTGACAACCAACCTATTTTTGATATGAGGAATCTGAATATACAATTACATTTGCCTTTTAGGAATTTTATTATGTTAAATAACTCAAAACTTATTTTCTCTTTCCTCCTTCATTAATGGTTATTAGATTCTCCAAATTTGATGAAACTTCACCCACAAGTCACATTAAGTTCCTTGGATACGAATTTGCCATCAATTTTACATGTTGGAGTTATTTGTTCATTTATTTAATATTTTGAAGGTTCTACACACTTTCTCTCTCCTAATTTCACATGTATATTAAAGATTATCTAAATTACATGAAAATTCACCCAAAGGATTATTTTAATGTGTAGATTATGAATCTAAGATTATTTTCTACTTTTGGAGTTATTTAATATTTTATTTATATTTTGAGGAAAAGTCACTTTTTCTTTTCAAAATATAAGAGATATTACTATTATTGTCCCAAAATTATGAAACTTGACCTCCAAGCCAAACCAAACTCAAGGAAAACGAATATCAACTTATATTTAACCAATTAGTCTTCCTTTTATGATTTTTAGCCCATTATCCAATATTACCAATATTTTCCATATTAATTTATTCAATATCACATTGACATATTTAAAGCAATATTATTCATTCCTTTTTCTCTTCCTTGCTCCATAAGGATAAGGAATGATCTAGAATGAATTATTTATCATTATCTCACATATGTGGTAAATTTTCATATTAGACCCTTATTAAAAATATTTACTGAGGTATCTGTGCATAAACCCATATGTTGGAAATAATAATGAACAAATATTCACCAAACCACTATTATTTCTACAAATTCAGCATAAAGGCTAAATAGGATAGAAAAGAAAGGAAAATCTTAGAAAGAGGGTCAAAAATATAATATGTCTAAGATTCAGTATGTTACAGGATCAAAGCTCGGGTTGTTGCCAAAGGATCCACTCACACTTATGGTGTGGATTTATTTGAAACTTCCTCACCAATTAATCACTCACATTGTTTATGTCTATATTATATCTACTCATAAGGAGTATCCTTTGTTCCATTTGTCATAAAAAATACATATCTCATGGTGATTTAGAGGAAGAAATATATATGCAACAACCTCTAGGTTTTGGTAATTAAAGTGGGGGGCTTCACGAAGAGTCTTCATCTTTAACACTCTTTTGTATGGCCTCAACTAATCACCATTGGATAGATTTACAAAACTCAACGGAGTTGTTGCTAGCCCAATTTTTACCAAATCATCTAGTAATCACAACCTTTTCTTTTGTTCTTCTCAAGCTATAACCATCATTCTCAATATTTATGTTGATGATATTATTATCACTGGTAGTAATGCCCATGGTATTTCTACATTGAAACATGCAATATGACAACATCTTCATACCAATGATCTTGGATCACTTTTCTACTTCTTAGGAATAGTTGTGCTTTGTTCTTGTCAATGCACTTATCACGGCAAAAGTATGTCCTCAAACTCTTAAAGGATTTTTCTATGATAAATTATGAACCTTCCTATGGACTATCACAACGAAGTTCTATTTGAGGGGGAGTCCTTATCCGATCATGAAAAAATACAGATGCACGGTTGAAGAAGTCATCTATATTACAAATACCCAAACATACATTGCCTTTTATTAGTATTGTTAGTCAACACATGGCTAAACATCTTGTATGCCATTGGAGTTTGGTAACATATTCTACGATCTGAAGAGTGCACCTGGTAGAGATTTCCTCTATAAGAAACTATAATCTTCATATATATCTTTGACTTGCTATACTAATGTTGATTTGTCTAGAGATGTGAATGATAGGATATCCATTTCTGGTTTTTGTGTTCTATTGGGTGATCATCATGTCTGTTGGCAGAGTAAGAAGTAATATGTTTTGGCTCATTCCATCATTGAGGTAGAGTATTGTGCCATTGCACATGATTGTTGTGAAATTTAATGGGTGACTTCTATTCTTTAAGCTATAGCTTTTCCTCTCTCATTTCTAGCAATTCTCAAATGTGACAATCAGGCTTCTATTCATATAGCTAATATTCAAATTTTTATTAAACATAACAAACATATTGAGGTTGACTACTACTTTATGAGAGACCTAATCCGTGACAAGAAGATCATTACACCATATTTAATACTGGATAATAGATCATTGATATTGTAATATACTAAAACTTGGACATATCTCTTTTTAGCCCTTTTCCATGCTTTTCCTTTCCTTTCTATCCTTTTTAGCCTTGATGTTTAAATTGTGAAATTTATAGTAGTTTGGTAAACAATTGTTCTATAATTATACCAATGGAAGGGTTTATGCACAAATTCCTCAATGAAATATTATTTAAGGATCTAAAATGCAAAATCACCACTTAAATGAACAATGGTAAATAAATTTGTGCTAGAAGTGTAAGGCCCCGAACCTTGCTTAATGTGTTGAACAAGCTTAATTACTATAATTAAGTTCTTTAAACCAATCCCGTGAGGTGTTTTGAAATAATTAAATAAGCTTAAGTTTCAAATTTGGTTCAATTTGGATGTTGTTTGTGCAAGTTATGCAATTTTAAGAACATTCTGGACTTTTATGCAATTTACCCAATTGGTAAGTTTTCTTTGCAAATTATCATGTGCATTATATTCCTTAGATATCCCCTTACCATTCTAGATATTTTGAACCATGGGGCACCTAGTTGCACTTTGGTTTGAAGGTGTTTCTCTCTAAGAGCATTTTAGAGATTACCCTCTTTATAAATGAGCTTATCTTTAAACGTTATCAACCAATGGGGTTATTTATTTGATTGGAGGACGGTGGAGATAGCCTAGAATTCTCCATGGGCTTTTAGGACCGACATTTGATATACAAGAAGTCTCTATGAGCTGTCCTCTTGCATGTCCATGAAGTCCTAGGCTAAGGACACATGGAAAGTCTCATAGACACCTCACACTTGCCCCCTTCTTTATAAATCCATATCTACCCCTTCCCACCTCCCAATCCAAGAAGCAATCCTCCTTATCTTTCCTCCAACTTTTCGTATCATTCCTACTCTATTTAGCAACAAAGGTATTGTCCCTAGGTAAAAGAGAGTGCTTAACTTGGTGAAGAAGACTCCTAGGGTTCCAAATTTGCTCTATTTTGGGTTTCTAAATCTCCTTCTTGGTGATTTTGACCAAAAATAGTAAGTTTCCTTCTTTCCTTCCATATTTTCATGTTGTTAGTCTTTCTCCCACCTTATTACAGGTTGGAACCATGGCTTTTCATGGTGAAACCCCACCTATAGCCCTTAAACACCTCATCTCCATGTTCTTTTGCTAGGGTTTTTCACCTCTAAAGTGGAGAAGGTACTTCTTACTCGAGATAGGAGCTTTGTTGGAGAAACCATCTTCTCTATCTCGGGAATCTTTCTGATTGAACTTGCCCACCTTCCTTAGAGGTGAGTTTTTTTAACCCCCTTCTCATATATTGCTTACTACATGCTTAAATTTCATGCTTCTTATGTTTAAAATCGATGATCTCCATCTCTATTTACCATGTTCTTATAGGGTTTTGGTTTCTTGCTATTTTACCTTCTCTAGAAGCTCTAGTTTTGTTACCTATGCAACTCCAAACATGATCTTGGGTCAAATGGTGTTTTCTCCCTCTACCTCTCTCTTCAATTATCTCAATCGGTTTGATGATGTGGTAATTTCCTATTGGCCAGTATTGAAAAAATCATATCTTCTAATCTGCTTATCCAAATTTGACAAATAAATATCTTTTGGAATTCAAAAATATACCTATCTAATAAAAATATTTCCAAGGTCTGATTTCGTGGTTTGATGAAGGATGGTTTTTGTAAAATGAATTTAATGCATAAAATCCATAAAGAGTACATCTTAATCATCATAACTCCAAAGTTAACATAAAAATATGTCTTCTTGATCAGGAGAACCTAATAAGTTCATTGGTGATATTTTTAGAATCTAAATTCGTGTTTTTCTAAAAAAAAATTAGGGTTTCTATACATTAATGTGCATTATGTACTTTAATACATGTTAACACATTGAAAATAGGAAAAGTTGAACTTGGACTCAATTAAAGTGGTGAAAGTTAGTAATCGATATCAGTAAGAGAGGTATGTGCAATCCCTATTTATGTATGTGCATTCTTACACCCTAAGTTGAGATAGTTACAAACCAAACCCTATATTCCCTAATGAGGCACTATGTGAACCTTATCTCCTCTATTCATGATTCTTTTGTTAAATTGCCTTAAAATCAGTAATGATGTTCTTTTTCTTGGGCCTTGTACCCCACTTCCATGTTTTAAATATAAGATGCTTTTACTTGCCATGATTTCTTTTCTATCATGTTGTTTTATGGACTTTTTAGCTATAGTAGTGGTACTTATGTACAACCACCCATAGATAGGACATGTATTAATTCGCCTTGGGGAATGTCTTATTCTCCTCCATAAAAATATGTGTAGGTGACTGGGAATGTATTAATTCTCCCCTCACCTATAGGTTGAGGTCTGGTAGGTGCTTCAACCCTACTTAGTTAAGGTAGTCATAATTATCATGCATGGAACTTTTTATTATATTTTGTTATGGCAAGCATCTATTTTAATTATGCATCATACTCTTGTTCTCTTCATCTTATGATGAAGTCTTAGCCTTTACTTTCATGGTATTTCCTTATCTTTTGTTCTTGTTCATTATTTGGCACATACCTTGTTTTTCTCTCTCTTACTAGGTGATTTCCGAACCACCCAGCTATAGATCGAGGTATTGAACATGATCCAGGAGAGCATATCTTCCAACATGGACTTAGCTCTTAGAGATGTTGCTTGGAGATATATTTGAAGTAGTTTAGACTTCCCTCTACTTAGATCCTTATGTTTTATCATAAATGTAAACCCTTATGGGAGATTACGACGTACTTTAATAATCTTTTGTGAAAATTGAATATAGTCATTTGTTCAATTCCACTTCTACACTTTGATTGTTTTGAATACCATTTATTGAAGTTTGAAAATTTTGCACCTATTCTAGCATACCTTTGAGTGTATTTGGAAGGGATGTTTTATTCTTCAAATTTTTTTACTAGGGAGTGGATCCCCCCTCTCGGGTCCCACTCCTTATAGAATGGTATCAGAGCCCATGGTAGTCAAAATCTGACTATTTCAATTTTGTCTCCCTAATTAGAACCCATGCTTCATATAGTTCCTCTTTAAGTGACATGTTTTCCATATAATTGATCTATGCTACACTCGAGACGATGAAAGATTGATTTAGCATCATTAGAGTTTCACACTAGAAACATGTTTAGTTAACCATAATGTGATGAGCATATTAGGTAGCTATTAGGCGCATAAGTTGAAAGAAAAGGTGTATAGAAAGGATCAGGGATTCGAGGGCTGACACGATTTTCCTCCGCACCACTATCTTAGTTTACGAGGACTCCCGTATCCATATGATACCTGCTTGGTCTGAGTTGATATTGATTGTCTATAATAGCATGCCTATAGATAGTAGTAACCTTAGGCACCTAAGTTGGATACTCCTGAGAACCTAATATGTTGACCTTGTCTTTTAGGTATAATGAATTGTTTGAGTATGGATACCCAATATAGTTATCTTATGTCCCCTAGAACCACAAGTTTGGATAGATTATCCCAAAGAACCTAGACTTTGAAGTTGGTGTTTAGTAATCAATCAAAGTGCACAGTGGAAGCGTGATGGATCTTGTACATGACTTAGTTAAACTCATCATTTTACCTCTAGATTAGTTTGTCTTGGTAGGTCAAACCTTTTAAGGGGTGGAGAGTAGTTGTTTTGATGATGTTTGGGTAGTTAGATTTCAAGGACGAAATCCTTTTTGAGGGTATGGAGTCATGTAACATACCGAAATCTAGCTACATTGACCCTAGAAGCCCTAACTCCATGATTAGGAGGATGTTTTGCTTGGATCCTTAGTATTGACCAAACAAGTTATAGTTGTAATCCCACATGCTTGTTGGTATCTTAAAGAACATATAATGGTAATCTAATGAATAATTCATAAGTTTGAACCCTAATAATACATAATGCACACAATATGAGTAACTCACATATTAATACTAATAGCGGGTACACATGATGCTAACCATGTCTTGGACCATTAAACCCAAATGATATGATGAGCAAGATAAATGTAACCTAATATTAGACTTAATGCATACTAAGAATGTATAGGTGATGAATAATGACCTAAACCCTAAGTTGTACTCATATAACGTTAACCTATACATCCTTAATGACATTCTTGATACATTAGTGACATTAGGTGTCATAATCAGATAACATACTTTAATACACATAAATGATATATAATCACCTAATCATATATTAATCAAGTCATCAATATGAAATACATATCACCTTGTTCTCTAATAACACCTAATTAATCACCTAATCATGACTTGGTAGGTGAATCAAATCATTAACAGATAGTATGTTCCACTATGTTCACTAAAATACATAAAATGACTTCAATATGGATAGGAAGTAATTAGATTCACATAAATGTGAGAAAATGTGCATTATCAATAATAAGAAGTGAATAAATATGAGAAAATGATTAATGATGACATTAATGTGAAAAAAAGTAATATGGCATTATTTGGATTAATTGTAGACTTAATAACAAATTGGATAAAATGTCTTATTTCATGCAAAATAATCTGTTATGATTCAATATGTTGATAACATAGGCTAAACCCAAATTATTAAGGATAATAATCAAGTATATTGAGATAAATCAATAAACCCTAATGTGCTAAAACTCTAAATGAGATAAATAAGAAATTTATAGGAATTTGTGTATAATAATAAAAAATAACTCTTTTAAATATAACATGACACAACTAAAAGAATAATAAGGATGATATAATATCATAATGAATGTAATATTAATAGGCCTAAAATGTTAACTATGTTATATCTAATAAAAAGAAATCTTAATAGTGGAACCCTTAGTGATCCATGAGAACTTGATCTATGCAGAGTTTCTTGAGAAGATTCTGAACTCCTAAGTTAAGAAGTTGAAAAACAAGGAGTTTGAGTTAGTGAAAGTTTTGGTGGAAGCTTTATGGAAACAACCTGGGAGTTTAGTTTTGGGATGGTTCTTACTTACCTTACTCTTTTTTTATGAGATTTCAAGGACGAAATCTTCTTTAAGGGGTAGAGTGTTGTAACATATTGAAACTTGGACATATTCTCTTTTTGGCCCTTTTCCAGGCTTTTCCTTTCCTTTCTATCCTTTTTGTCTGTGATGTTTAAATTGTGAAATTTATAATGGTTTGGTGAACAATTGTTCTATAATTATATCAATGGAAGGGTTTATGCACAAATACCTCAGTGAAATCTTATTTAAGGATCTAAAATGCAAAATCACCACTTAAATGGACAATGGTAAATAAATTTGTGCTAGAAGTGTAAGGCCCTGAACCTTGCTTAATGTGTTGAACAAGCTTCATTACAATAATTCAGTACTCTAAACTGTAATATAACCTTGTGACGTGTTTTTAAATCATTAGATAAGCTTAAGTTTCAAATTTGGTTCAATTTGGATGTTGTTTGTGCAAGTTATGCAATTTTAGGAACATTATGGACTTTTATACAATTTAACCAATTGGTAGGTTTTCTTTATAAATTATCATGTGAATTATATTCCTTAGATATTCCCTTATCATTATCAATATTTTGAACCATGGGGAACCTAGTTGCACTTTGGTTTGAAGGTGTTTCTCTCCAAGGACATTTTTTTTGTAACCCAGGAGACTCGTAAGGCTTGCGCCGAGCTTAACCTGGGGAGCTCAACCCCATCCCGTAAGGAGCGTAGCCCATTAAGTCATGCAGAGGCCAGCTACGCTACAGGAGAAACAATTCCGAATAGCACCACTAGGGGGATTCGAACCCAGGACCCTTCATGAGGGGCCCCGTGCTGTGACCACCTAAACTACTTCTCGCTGGCTCTCCAAGGGCATTTTAGAGATTACCATCTTTATAAATGAGCTTATCTTTAAAATCTATCAACCAATGGGGTTATTTCTTTGATTGGAGGGCGGTGGGGATGACCTAGAAGTCTCCATGGGCTTTTAGTACTAACATTTGATATATAAGAAGTCTTTATGAACTGTCCTCTTGTATGTCCATGAAGCCCTAGGCTAAGGACACATGGAAAGTCCCATAGACACCTCATGCTTGCCTCCTTCTTTATAAAGCCATATCTACCCCTTCCCACCTCCCAATCCAAGAAGCAATCCTCTCCTATCTTTCCTCCAGCTTATAAAAATCATTCCTACTCTGTTTGGCAACGAAGGTGCTATCCCAAGGTAAAAGATAGTGCTTACCTTGGTGAAGAAGGCTCTTAGGGTTCCAAATTTGCTCTATTTAGGGTTTCTAAAGCTCCTTCTTGGTTATTTTGACAAAAATAATAAGTTTCCTCCTTTCATTCCCTATTTTCATGTTGTTAGTCTTTCTCCCACCTTCTTATAGTTTGGAACCATGGCCTTCCATGGTGAAACCCCACCTAGAGCCCTTAAATACCTCATCTCCATGCTCTTTTGCTAGGGTTTTTCACCTCTAAAGTGGAGAAGGTACTTCTTGCTCGAGATAGGATCTTTGTTGGAGAAATCAGCCTCTCTAGCTCAGGAATCTTTCTGGTTGAACTAGTCCACCTTCCCTAGAGGTGAGTTTTGTTAACCCCCTTCTCATATATTGCTTACTACATGATTAAAACTCATGCTTCTATGTTTAAAATCGATGATCTCCATATCTATTTACCATGTTCTTCTAGGGTATTGGTTCCTTGCTATTTTGCCTTCTCTAGAAGCTCTAGTTTGGTTACCTATGCAACTCCAAACCTGATCTTGGGTCAAATGGTGTTTTCTTCCTCTCCCTCTCTCTTCAATTATCTCGATCAATTTGATGATGTGGCAATTTCCTATTGGTCAGTATTGAAAAATGCATATCTTCTAATCCGCTTATCCAAATTTGACAAATAAATATGTTTTGGAATTAGAAAACCAATAGATATCTAATAAAAATATTTTTAAGGTCTGATTTTGTGGTTTGAGGAAGGATGATTTTTGTAAAATGAATTTAATGCATAAAATCCATAAAGAGTACATCTTAATCATCATAACTCCAAAAATAACATAAAAATATGTTTTCTTGATCAGGAGAACCTAATAAGTTCATTGGTGGTATTTTTAGAATCTAAATCTGAGTTTTTTCAAAAAAAAATTCTAAAATTAGGGTTTCTATACATTAATGTGCATTATGTACTCTAATACATGTTAACACATTGAAAATAGGCAAAGTGGAACTTGGACTCAATTAAAGTGGTGAAAGTTAGTAATTGATATCAGTAAGAGAGGTATGTGAAATCCCTATTTATGTATGTGAATTCTTACACCCTAAGTTGGGATATTTGCAAACCAAACCCTATATTCCCTAATGAGGCACTATGTGAACCCTATCTCCTCTATTCATGATTCTTTTGTTAAATTGCCTCAAAATTAGTAATGATGTTCTTTTTCTTGGGTCTTGTACCCCACTTCCATGTTTCAAATATAAGATGCTTTTAATTTCCATGATTTCTTTTCTAGCATGTCGATTTTATGGACTATTTAGGTATAGTAGTATTACTTATGTACAAACACCCATAGATAGGGCATGTATTAATTTGCCTTGGGGAATGTAACATCCCTGACCTGGGTTATGCCTTAACCCTAGAAGTTTTACTTAAGCAAGATAATTAAACCCTTAATTTTATTTGGTGAAAAGGAATTAAGGCTCAAGAGGAGCTTATGTTTCAATTTTGGTCCTGTTTGAATAATGTTGAAGCAATGTTTGCTTATTTTGGACTAATGTGCAAATTACCCAAGTTAAGGGGTTAAGTTGCAAATGTTACATAATAATATGTTCCTAATATGTTGAAGCATCATAGGAATGAATATGATGCATAGGAATGGCTTATGAAAGCCTGAGTACCAAGAAAGAGCTGATAAAACAATGTCTGTGCATTAAAACCTAGTTTTGGTGTAAAGTGCAATTTACCCAAAACCTAGGGTTCAATATGAAAATTACCACTTCAATAAGGTCCCTAATGTTTCTTGACATCATTTATAGCAAAGAAAATGAGAGGGGCGCCTCATTTGAATTAAGTTGGAGGAGAGAGAATCTTGATATTAAAATAATCAAGATTTAAGCCTAATTGAAACCCTAATTCATATAAATGCAAAAATAAATAAAATAATTGAAGGGACTTCAACAAAAATTAATATGGTTGGATTCAGATGTGTGTGTAAATCCTTTATATTTGAAAGGATCACGAAATATCCCAAGGAGGTGAAAATTCCACTCACCATTATTATAAGAAAAAGAATTTCCACTCAAATATGGATATTCTTATTATAAGGGTTAAGGTGCTTAATTTATTTTCCCTTAATTCTTGGATAATGGAAGGGATATTGGTTGGGTATAGAGATGCCTTTGTATGAACGAAACCAAGGAGGAAGTGGTGGCAACAATTTTGGAATTAAATGATTTTTAATAAGGCATTTTCTCTCTCATTGAATTTTTTTATAAAAAGACCCTTCCCATGCCAAATGAAAGGATTTTCCATTTCCACTTCTTCTCCTTGCTTGGAAACCGACCAAGGGAGATAGGGAGGATCAGGAGGACGACCCCCAACCTGTTTTTAAGGTTTTTGACCCCTTTTCACCTTGATTCTATGGTGGAAATCGAAAACAAATCATTGATTTCTTCTTATTTCGATCTCCTCTTCAACCCTAGCCAATCTTTTCAACCAAAAGCTTGAGGACGAGCCTAGGGGGAGTTGCAAAATCTTCATCCACCATTTTTTCCGTGATCTTGGAGCTTTGGAGCTCTATTGGAGGTGGGTTTTATAACTTGAACCCTTAATATTGTTATTTCAATCAATTCCTTATCAATTAATGATCCTTTTCATATTTCTGAAATTTGTTTTGGTTGATTGATGCAACCACCATGAAAATCACATAAGGTTTCATGAGTTTAGATCTTGATGATTATGACATCATCATAAGCATACACCGCACCAAATATCAAAGGCAAACGGTTTACATATAGTTGCTCAAACGGTTTCCCAAACTGTTTGGGAGCAAACGGTTTCAAAACCGTTTAAGGGCAAACAGTTTCAAAACCGTTTGAGGGCGTTGACCAAGGTTGACCATTTGGAAAATTGTTGATAATTTTGATGGTTAATGACCTACTAAATGTAATTGATTAGTTTCAATTGGTTCATTAGTTGAAGGACCATCAATCACCAAACCCTAATCGGGTTAAGTGCTGATGTTGGAATTGATTGATTTGGAACTTTGGGTTGATTAGCCCAAACGGTTTCAAAACCATTTGGGGATCACCCAAACAGTCTCAAGACCGTTTTAGGGTCACCCAAGACCTTTTGGAGGTCTAGGGTTGAGTATGATTGGGTATTTGAAGATCCAAAGATACCAAACTAATTTGCAATGAAATGTTGATTTAATGATCAATCTAATGACTCAAACCCTAATTGCATGTCATGGATTTTGATGATATGATGAGAAAACAGTCTCAAAACTGTTTGGAGGTCATCCAAACGACCTCAAGACCGTTTGAGGTCAGGTCATGTCCAATTTGGATGGTGACCCAATGATTTCAAGGCAATTAGTTTCATAATGATTAACATTGAAGTTCATTGGTTCAATCCCTAATCCAATTGATTCAAAACCCTAATTGATGTTTAATTGAGGGTTAAATCAGTTGAAGGGTGACCTATTAAGCTCAATTGAAGTAAGGTGTTAGGTTCAATTGATGAGTAATTCCATAGATTCTTTTGATGAGGGAGTTAACCTTGGAAACCCTAAACCGATTGGAATGGTTGAGACCATCTTTGGTCCATTCGATTTTGAGGAGGTTTGGACCAAACGGTCTCAAGACCATTTGAGTCCAAACGGTCTCAAGACCGTTTGGGACCAAACGGTCTCAAGATCGTTTGGGACCAAACGATCCCAAACCATTTGAGGCCCAATCGATCTCATGAGTGCTTTAGCAAATGGTTTCAAGTACTTGCTTTGGAAAACGGTTTCAAGCACCACCTTTACCAAACAGTTTCATTAGTATGTTCAAGACCGTTTGAAGGTCTAAACGGTTTTAAACCGTTTGGAGGTATTATAAGCAAGACCGTTTGAGGTCTAAGTGACCAAGATTGTTTGGAAGATAACTAACCAAATTGTATGAACACTTAAAGTATTTAAAGGTCAATTGTTTAAGTGAACAGTTACATGATGTAATCAAAGGGTGATTATAATAATGGTACCCTTAATGAGATAGGGTGATTAGTACCATTCGAATAATTAATCACTAATGGTCATGATGGTGATGACATAATCCATGGTATCAATTCTTATTTTAAGTTGAGTGACTTAGTCTAATCAAATTTGAAGTAAGCATCATCTTATAGAAGATGAGAGAGAGGGGGACTTCCTACATGAATGATAACCATATAATGGCTAAGTCTTAACACTTTCAATATGAATGAATGTGTAATTAGGGTATGATCCTTGATAGGGAGATCATGAAACCCTAATAATGAAGGTTAATGAATCATAACCCTAATCGAAGGCAATGATAAGTGAAATTCTAATCCATGATGATGGTATGATCTTAATTTAGGGAAATGATATGAGAAATCCTAATTGAGGGTGATTCCATGTGAAACCCTAATTGAGGGTGAATCCATGAGAAATCCTAATTGAGGTTGATGTTACGAGAATCCTTAATTGAGACTAATGTTATGAGAAACCTTAATCTAGGGTAATGTCATGTGAAACCTTAATTAAGAATAATATTATGGAAACCCTGAAGAATGATGTGAAGTGAGACTTAAACCCAGGATGATGCCATATGATAATATGTGCAACCATAGTAATGGTATAATGGCCAATACAATAAAGTAGGATGTGGTTATTACAATCAAGTAAGATTAGGATGTTATAACCATGAAGGGTAAAGTTGATGAACTATATAAATGACAGTGTTGATACCCTAATGAATAAAGATTTAAAGGATAAGATGATGTCTAGATTATTATATATCTAATTTCATGCATGTGTAACAACCCTATATACTTTACAATGATGAGAACATGAAACTCTTAGGAATGATGTATGTTATACTAAATAGTGATATGGATAACATCCTAAGTGTTGAATTACCTAAAGTGGTGGATAATGGTTTATCCTATATTCAACAATGCCTAACCATTGGATAAGTCCATATCCTTAAAGATAGCTGGATAATTCCAAGGTGTAACCTATGTACTGTATGATGAAAGTGACAAGTTAGTGGATAAAGTATTAAGAGGGAAATACCTTAATACAAGGTTAGTTGATTAACTTAAGTAAGATGGAAATGAAAAGAAAGTGATACATCAAGACATGATATATATCACATTCAACATTTCAGGGTAGGCATTCCTTGATGAACCTCTAATCCACTATTCTTGGATAAGAAACACATGAAGTGTGTGTTATGCAAATTGTTACAATAAAGATGTAATGAACTCAATGTACTGTGATAAATGTTGATTAATATACTTTGAGAATGGGGTTAAGCCAAATCAATGAGTATGATGTAATCATACCATGATAAGGATGAGAAATGAACTCATGCCTTAATTTGTTGATCATTAATGATATATGATGAGAATAGTGATCATAATCATATACTTATGATATCTTTGAATGCTCCTAGAGGTGTGAAGTAATATATTAGAGCTGAACTAATAATGTGAGCATGAAACCCTAAGCTATGAGAGATGGGAAAACCCTAACCCTAAATTGGGTAATGGGACATGAGAAACCCCAAAGTGATGTGAATAGTAAGCCCTAACCCTATTAAGGGAATAGTGGTGTTACTATTATATTACATGAGATAAGATGATTTTGTTTCCTAGTGATAGGTGACAAGATGTTGAATGGCCTTGTGAGCCATAGGATTAGGTGTTGCCTAATGAAATGTAACAAGATGCTTTATGGGATTTATGAGCCATGAGAACAATTGTAGCATAGTAAAAGGTACCAAGATGATTAATGATGGGTCAAAGGAATTTATATTCCATAATCCATGTAATCAGGATTGGTTAGAGTCCAATACCTGGCAGAGGTGTAATACCTATAATCAGGGTTGGTTAAAGTCCAATGCCTGGCTGTGAAATCAGGAGTGGTTAAAGTCCACTTCCTAGTGGTGTAATCAGGATTGGTTAGAGTCCAATACTTGGCAGAGGCATGAAGCCTGTAATCAGGAGTGGTTAGAGTCCACTACATGGCGGTGTAATCAGGGTTGGTTAAAGCCAATACCTGGCGGTGTAATCAGGGTTGGTTAAAGTCCAATGCCTGGTAGTGTAATCAGGTTTGGAGAAGTCCAATACCTGGTAGAGGTGAAATGCATGTAATAAGGATTGGTTAAAGTCCAATGCCTGGCTGTGAAATCAGGATTGGTAGTGTCCTATGCCTGGCGGTGTAATCAGGTTTGGAAGAATCCAATACTTGGCAGAGGCTCAATGCTTGTGATGATGACACATGATTGGTAGTAGTCCAATGCATGTATTAATAACACAGGATTGGTAATAACCCAATGTCTATATTGATGATATATAAGTATATGGTAAATATATCTCCTTATTTGTTTAACAGGTTGGCTAAGGCCAAAAGAGTGAGGCAAGAGTGTTTCATGAGTGACATAACAAGATAATGAGTGTCATAAGAAAAGTTTGATATGATGGTATAATATGATGGATAAATGATATACATGTCATTCCTATTCCTTATTAAAAGAATAGATGATATATTGCTCTATCATAAATAGTTGCAATGCTTTTAAAGATGAGAATGCTTTAAACTGTTTATCCTCTGCCCAGTTTCATATCTTTAAACTGCAATAACAATGTTTTGGCGGAGAGTTATATCTCCCGATGGGGCAATTTACAATTGTCTCACCCCTGTGGGATCCAACATTTTTAGGTGGACGCGAACAAAGAAGCAGATACTCTTTTGCAGGAAAAGGAAAGTAACAACCTGGACAACAGTGAGATCTCAGGTGGAGACCCTGACTGTCAAGTCATATAGTTAGAAAGTCCTATGTGTCGTCTCTGTACTCTCAGGTCCTCAGAGTTTATAGTTAGTGTTTTAATGAATCGATATGAGATTTTGGCTTGATGCCTCGAGGTTTTATGTTGTCTGTATATAATGTTCTAGGGCAGCTGATGTTGTAATCCTCGAGAAGAGATGATACAAGTTATGTACTTATGAATCAGGATGTAAATGTTATACAATGGCTCTTGATGAAAGAAATTTCTTATGTTTGGATCTCTTTGTAAAAAGTTTTAATTTTTAGTGATTTTCAGTAATCCACTGCAAATGATTCGCTTCCGCTTAGTTAATCTTGTGTTTTGTAAGTTGGATGCCACAGGGAATGTCTTATTCTCCCCCATAAAAATATATGTAGGTGGCTAGGAATGTATTAATTCTCCCCTCACATATAGGTTGAGATCCGGTAGGTGCGTCAACCCTACTTAGTTAAGGTAGTTATAATTATCATGCATATAACCTTTTATTATATTTTGTTATGGCAAGAATCTATTTTGATTATGCCTCATACTCTTGTTCTCTTCATCTTATGATGAAATCTGAGACTTTACTTTCATGGAATTTCCTTATCTTTTGTTTTTGTTCATTATTTGACACATACCTTGTTTTTCTCTCTCTTGCTGGGTGATTTCCCAACCACCCATGTTTAGATCGAGGCGTTGAACATGATCAAGGAGAACATATCTTCCAACATGGACCTAACTCTTGGAGATGTTGCTTGGAGATAGATTTGAAGTAGTTTAGACTTCCCTCTACTTAGATCCTTATATTTATCATACATGTAAACCCTTATGGGAGATTACGACGTATTTTTGTAATCTTTTGTGAAAATTGAATATAGTCATTTGTTTAATTCCGTTGCTACACTTTGGTTGTTTTGAATACCATTTATTAAAGTTTGAAAATTTTACACCTATTCTAGCATACCTTTGAGTGTGTTTGGAAGGGATGTTTTATTCTTCAATTTTTTTAGTAGGGAGTGGATCCCCCCTCTTGGGTCCCACTCCTTACATATATCTTTACCAAGCCTTTCCACCTTCATCCTTCTCCTATATGTGTGGAAAGTTGGAAATACATGATGTGTACTCTCCAACTTGACAGGGAGTGTTGGTGGCATTTTATATCATTTATTATCTAGTAATAGCTAATTGGGCTTCCTCTACTTAAGACCATTAGCATCAATTTATATTATGTTATTATATGTCTCAAGTACATCATACCTTGAGACAAGGCTATATGTATGATTCTTTGTAACTCAATTTCTTTCACAATGCAGATCCATCACACCATTTACCTTGGGAAACTTCATCACATTCATCCATAAATGAACTCTTTACCAACTTTGTTGATTTATAGACTAGAGTTTTCATGCCCCACCAGTAGCCTACTGTCTGCATGTTCATCCCCTACACATCCTAGGCCTCCCCTTCAATGCCTGCCGCTGGCATGACAAATTCATCCACCATGACCTTGTCAATCAAAGTCACCACTCTCTCTGTGCACCCTTTCCATGACCTTCTTATCCAACAAATCGCTTTTATGGGTATAATTTAGTCTTACATTTGTATATTAACTATGTGTATTTTGTGTACTTTAATTTTATAATTATGTGCATAAAAAATAAGGAAAAATTTAGGCGAAATGGGAAAATAATTTATTTACAACACAACAACAGTCTATATTCATAAATCTATGTTATTTAGTGTCATACATGTATACTATCATGGTATTTTTTATATTTTTCTTTATATAATTGTGTACTTAAAAAATTATACAAAAATTGAACAATTATGAGGTTGCAGCTAAATTACAACACAAGAACGGTTCACAACAACCTAATTCTTCTGTGTGCTTTAGTAATATACTTGTGTACTATCCATATATACTTTGTGTATTAATCTTTGTATAATCCAGGCTATCAATTTATATGTATTTTCATGGGTAAAAGTGGGTGTCTCATGAATATTGTGCAACAATCCACCATATATGTATTTCATGCGCAATGACTCAATAATAATAATAAACATTGATTTTATTAATTATTGCAAAACTTGTTGTACGCGAATGTATATTTATATAGTATTCTTATTATAAATGCATGGTTTCAATTATGTGTAGCTTGTATAATATTTGGTGTACACATTGAAATCATTTTAGATAGGCGTGTGGTTTACAATTAATGTGTATGTTTGGAATGAAACATGCACATTACAGAACCTTCATGTCACAAAAAAAACCCGGGAGTAATTTTTAAATGTACCTTAACTCCACATATGTAAGCAACGACATGTTTTGGTGCACATCTACATTGTGTATTTATACTTATACTTTTTAATATTTTATTTGTATATATGCGCTATGGTGGTTCTTAAATGAATCACAATATAATATATGAAGTTATCCCCAACATGGGCTGGATTATCATCAATATGATGGGCACGCCGAGTTCCACACTCTGTTTAAATAATGTATCCTCGGATTACTTTCATGTGGTGACGATGAAGATTGAAGAACCACTCCATCCTTTCTTTTCTTTCTTTGAAAGGCTATCGGGAGTGCGCGAAAGGTAGTAAGGAGCCTTGTATATCCGCGATATTTTACGCCACAGAGAACCAGGGAACGACGAACAGGGTACCGGCCTTGACCTTAGTCCCCAACACCCTCATCTAGTCAACCCTTATGATCTGAGCCCTCTCCCAGTTCCCACTACTGCTGATCACGTACGTGACCTGGAACGCCGAATGCACGAGAACGGAGAACTCCGACAAGCCACATGGCCCCGGCGTCAAGCTTCACCATGTCAACGCCAAACCCGCACTCACCAGCAAGCGGCAGGTTCGCACTCCACACCACCGTGATGCCAACCCGCCCGCCGTTCTTGATGCCAACTTGGAGCGGAGCCTCCTCACTGTTGATTACGGGATCCTCGCGATCCTTCTTGGCCTCGTCGTACGGCAGATGCCAGGCACGGGCCATGAACTCCGTGGTGAACCCACCTAGTACGGCCGCGACGATCGGTGTTAGCTCGTTGCCGTTTACAGGGTTGCTTCGCTATCTGTTGGTGGTGACCCTCATCGGTGCCTTGGCATGGGCCTACCAGGCGATTCAGCCTCCAGCTCCCTTGGTCTGTGGTTCCACCGGAGGTCCGCCGGTAACCGCCCCAAGGGTCCAGCTGAAGGATGGCAGGCACATCGCCTACAAGGAGCACGGCGTCCCCAGAGATGTCGCCAAGTACAAGATGGTCTTCATCCACGGCTTCGACTCCTGCATGCACGACGCCATTCCCATGTCCGAGGTGGGTTGTTTGACTTGAGCTAGTTCAGTCTCACTAAATGGGTCAAATTTGGTGCCAACCAAGACCCACTGCTCTGGCTGTGCTATTCTTAATCTTCCTTGTGCGATCTTCATTGCAGGGCCTGGCTGAGGAACTGGGAATCTATTTGGTGTCATTTGACCGACCAGGGTACGGGGAGAGCGATCCCAATCCCAAACGAAACGAGAGCAGCGTGGCTCTGGATGTGGAGGAGCTGGCTGATCTTCTGGGTTTGGGCTCCAAGTTCTACGTTATTGGGTTTTCCATGGGCGGCCAGGCCGTCTGGCCCGTCCTCAAACACATACCTCACAGGTAAACACCGCTATACAGCTTGATGTTGAGTTTTCTATTCGCTTAACCCCGTATCAGTGTTTATACAGATGGCAGTCACTCTGCTTAGTTGCTCCATTGTTGTACATTAACACATACTAATGGGTACACGGAGTACTAATGGCACTAACCTAGTAGTCGGTAGGAAAAGGTACTTTGCAGTCCACCAAATTTCACAGTTCACTCCAAAGGCTTTCCATCAGATCAATTTAATAATGAAGCAGGAAGTCGTGGCAATATTATAAACCAGATATGGCCAGCCAAATCTTTTACCTTTTATGAACATTCACTCAGTTTATGCGACAGCCTTGGAATGAAGAAGTTCAGGTATCTATTGGACCACCACAGGGGGCTTGTTAGCCTGGAGTGTAATATACACTATCTATTACGAATTTCTAAAGCAGATCCTCACACACATATGGCTCCTGCCATGATACCTGGATCAATCTATATTCTAATTTATAATTCTGTCAATGAGAGTCTGAGATTAATTTCTTGAATGCCTTGTATTACTAGAAAGAGGTAAAGATGTGGCTTCCATGACATATGCTGGTTCTGTAAACAGTTTCACCTATCAATTCATCGAAAATAAAACCTGGGATCAAATTACAGTCTAAAAAAATATTGATTACCTCATAATACCAAGTTAGGCTTACAGCTTGTATCATTTGGAGCTATGTCTCTACGAGTCATCAGGTTATCAATAACGTCATTAATGGCAGTGATAGACTCTTTTTTCATAAACTAGTTGCCTACTGATACCAAGGTCCAGGTTATAAATTGAAAAAAAGGAATTAAGTATAAGGACTGATGCCCCTAGAAGAAACGTAAAATTAGCTAGCATTGAGTTGAAGTAAGATTAATTGTGCTAGATCACTTTCATGGAAACCATTGGCCAGTCATGTCTTCTACTAATTATTAACATTCACATAGTTTCTGAGTTTCATGCAAAATATCAGTGAATATAATAGTTCACTAATAGAAGGATTGGCATAGCTAACGAAGTCATGGCATTAGATGTTGCTTATAATTGATGTTATCGTGCCATTTGCTACCTTAAGTTAGTATATTAGGAAGCATTTCATTTTCACCCCTTTTGTCTCCTATGGCCTTCATAAATTCTTACTAGATTTTTCCCACGTTCTATTGACTTGATATAGTTGCAGGATGTCTCTTATCTTCATTTATTGCGAGTGACAGTAGGCATGCATTTAATGTTCTGTTAATATTATTTCAGAAAATAAAGCTAGCTAGCAGTTTCCGTTTCTCTTTGCGCGCATTTTTTTTAATGTCTTAATCGGCTACTTTCTGTTTACTATGATGCTATGTGTTTGTGGATAAGTCATGTATTCAGTTGTTTGAAGTTCCCACAACAGGGTTTTAAATTTCTCAATCATATAACAAAGAAGAAAAAGATGATATAGACAATTTGAATTCTCGAATTATTCAATTCTTAGAGAATTTCATTATTCCACATTTTAGCAATCAATTGATGTAGCAGAACTTATTGTCCACAATTTTGTTGGGTAGTTGCCTACCTTTTTGAAATTAAACGCTTTTGTTCACCATGATGGGGAGTATGGACAAGTATAAAATCTTTGAGAAATACAAGGCTGAAGTTTTCATCCAATGGTCTAATCAGTTGGAGGCTATTGTAATATTTATTCTGAATGCTTCATTTTGGTCTAGAAAAAACAAAAAAGATGCTACCTATGTATCACATCTGTCAGTGTGAATAAGCTTCTGATCAACTTTTGAATGGAAGTTCAAAGCTGGTAATTATTATGGTCAGAAAGTATTATTGGTCTATTTAGTGAAAGGTTAATTTCTGTATCGGCTTTAGTGTGTCGGCCCACATAGTCTTACTTGAGTCCCAAGTCTGTAATGTTTCCCCCCTTTCTCCTATATATAGGACAGGGGTGTACCGTCTAATATGAGCCAAGAAAGTTTCTGTCACACTTATTAACATGGTATCAGATCACTTAACCTAATCCTACATAGAAAAAGAGAGAGAGCCTCTTCCTACAGGCGGCCTATGTCTCTTCTTTGCTCGGCCACCCTCCGGCCCATAGTCACAATATACTTCGACTTTTTGAAAAAGTCACGTTTAAAGCGCGATTTTTTCCCTAGACTTATGAAATTCCCGAATAAATCCCAATTCTCGAATATTATGTATTAATCCCATATTTTTCGCGAATCAATCACGTTTAATTTTTTTCCCCATTTTATATGTTCTTTTCCCGTACTATACTATTTAAGACTCAACTTAGTTTGAGTGTATACATGTGCCTGTGTATGTACATGTATATATGTGTGTGTATGTAATAGATGTATATGTATATGTAAGTAATAGTTATACATAAATGTATGCAATATATATGTACATATATATCTGCCAAACATGTATATACATACATCTGTATGCAATATATGTATATATCCTCCGATTTTTTCCCGACTTTTTCCCGAATAGTTGACCGTGCTTTTACCGTACTTTGACCGCTTTTTACCCGATTTTCCCGCATAATTGCCGAATTCCAAACTTTGCAACTCAACCGAACGTATCCCGAATACCAAATTTGTGACTATGCTCCCGCCCACCATCTTCCAACCTCCATGGCCGTTTATCTTCTTCTTCTGTAAAGAACATCATTTACAATCTTCTCCACACTCTCGCGATTCATAGTCAAAGGCAGCCACCTAGTCTCTCTTGTGGTCGTCACTCTCGAGTGACGCCTTTGCTTCCCCGAGGTTGTCTTTCCAAGCGTCCCTGTCATCCTAGAAGCCTCCACCACCTCCTGGGGCATCTTCCCATGACGTCTTTCTCTGAACGACACTAATTCACATCTAGCTCGATTTGTGCTTTACTAAGGGGTTGTTGCTTGTCACAAGTGGCACTCTTAACTCCTGTCATTCCCCGATGCATCTTCCCGGGGTTGTTTTCTCCTTGAAAATACCAATTTCCGTCTAGATCGTGCGTCAACAACGACAGACATGACGTGTTGTCCGACTGACATGATGCGTCTCAGTCCAGATATTGTCCTCGGTGCTGTGGGGTTTTGTTCGGACCGAAACTTATACGCCGTGTCAGATTTCTACATGGCATGTTGACGAAAGTCTGTGACATCTTACATGGCGTGTCACATCTCCACACGGCGTGTTAGTGGAAGATTGTTTCTCGTCTTTGACATCTTACACTGTGTGTCGAACCTCTACATGGTGTGTTGTTGGGACCCTGTCATCTTCAACCAAAAGATTTACACGTCGTGTCCAAAGAAGTCTTTCTCTACTAACACGACGTGTCCCATCACAGACACGACATGTTCCATTATAGTTCAAGTCTTGACTCCTCCAAACCTTTTCATGCAGGCTTTCTCTCCTTCATACCTTATACTACTCCCAATATATGTTCTATACGTAATGCTATTTGGATCCTTAATCAGATCCATATATATCTTCTCTACATACTACACCTCTCGCTTTGAATTTTCTTCTCCCGCCCTCCCAACCCCCATGTGTGCGTCTCTTTCCATGTGGGGGGGTCATGTGTCCCTTTTGCCCACCAACTACTCATTCTCTTCGTAGTTGGCGTGCGTGGGGGTATAGAGTAGAGGGATAGTATGAGAGAGAGTATGATGAGAGTATGAAGAGAGCATGAAAGAGAGAATATGAGGGAAGAGAGATGATATATAATATTCTAGGCTACAATGATCTTCATAGAGATGTATATTCTTCAACATATCTGCTCTTCCGATGTCTTTGTGATACTTCATTCCCACTAAGAATCACGTTTTATCTTCCGTTGTCTTTGTGGCACTTCATTCCCACTAAGTATCACTTTACATGTGGGTTGGCGATCTGCGATAATTCTAGTTGGCCACCGCTTTCAGACGATGTTGAAGGATCTCAATCGCAATATTGACATCAAGTTTTTCACATTTGTACTGCATTATGTACGTTAGGACAGAGCTTGTTGCACTTATTCCAGCCTCTTGTTCCCTCTGGTGTTAATGATGTTTTAGTTGATCATTCTCACTGCATTCTCATGAGACAGATGGTTGCTTCTTCCCATCAGAGATCTCAGAAGCTCGTCAATTTCTAGCCTGCAAATTCTATATATGCAAGGTTGATGATTCATCCAGATTTTGTGTTCACCGAGCTACTTTAGTTATGTCGTCTCTGAGTTGCATCTTTGTTTCTAAGTGTTGAGATGGCACTTCTTCTAATCTAGTTGAGTTTCTTCTGCATTGTCTACAAGGATGGCAGGCACATTGCCTACAAGGAGCACAATGTCCCCAAAGATGTCGCCAAGTACAAGATTGTCTTCATCCACGACTTCGACTCCTGCATGCAAGGCGCCATTCCCATTTCTGAGGTGGGGTTGTTTGACTTGACCTAGTTTCACTCTTACTAGGTGGACCAACCAAGACCCTTCTACATCTGGCTGTTTTGTTTCCAATCTTCCTTGTGCGATCTCCATTACAGGGCCAACCGAGACCTACTGCATACCAACCCACTCGTTGTTTTCAATTTTGCTTGTGCGATCTCATTACAAGGCCTGGCAGAGGAACTGTGAATCTATTTGGTATCATTTTACCGACCTGGATACGGGGAGAGCGATCCCAATCCCAAACGAAACGAGAGTACCATGGCTCTGGATGTGGAAGAGTTGACTGATCTTCTGGGTTTGGGCTCCAAGTTCAATGTTATTGGGTTTTCCATGGGCGGCTAGGCCGTCTGGCACGTCCTCGAACACATACCTCACAGGTAACACCGCTAGACTAATTGTCTAATTGCTGTTCAGTTTTTTTTTTTCATTGGCACCTTCTCCAATTGGAAGGTCGATATGTGTGGACCCACTAGATGGTCCAGGCATGTGGCAGTCACTCTGCTGAGTTGCTCCATTGTTGTAAATTAACACATAATAGCGGGTAACACAGAGTAGTGATGTTGTTATGACATTCACCTAGTAGTTGGTAGCAAAAGGTACTTCTTACTCCAAATTTCACACTACACTCAAAAGGTTTTTCCATCAAGACAATTTACCAATGCAACAGGAAGTAGTGGCAACATTATGAATATTCACACAGTTTATGTAATAGCCTTGGAATGGAGATACTTCAGGTATCTATTGGGTCACCACAGGGGCTTTTTAGCCAGGAGTGTAGATTGTGGATAAACTGTGAAATGATCTGGGAACTTCTCTAGTATGCCCTATCTATTCGGAATTTCTAATGGGATAAAGCAGCTCCTCGAACACTTATGGCCCTTGCCATGGTACCTGGATCAATCTATATTCTAATTTATATTTCTGTCATGGAGAGTCTGAAATCGAGTTCTTGAATGCCTTGTATTAAAAGAAAGAGGTAAGGATGTGCAGGCATAACATATGCTGGTTCTGTAAACAGATTCACATATCAATTGATCAGAAATAAACATGGGATCAATTACAAAGTCTAATTATTTTTACTACCTCATAATACCAAGTTAGGCTTACAACTTGTAATATCTGAAGCTATGTGATGCAATCCTTGAAAGGGGTTTTGCATAGGAAGCAAGCCCAGATTCAAGACAATCCTGATTAGAGCTTATTGGGCTAAAGTTGGACTTTTATTTAGTTCTTTATCTACTTAGGAATTTTGTGTTATAATTAAATTCCGAAGCTTTATTAGGAGTTCAATTCCTTGTTTTATTTACTTGCATTAGGATTTTAGTATTCTATTTTATTGACTTGCACGTCAAGTCGTAGAGTCTTATATAAGCCAGCCTCGGGGCCTTTGTCCAAGCAGTTGATTATGAATTAGAATTTGATTTGCTTGTTACAAATTTATCTCTCTCTTTGTTCTTCTCTGTAGCATGGCTACATCACTATGTCTCTACGCGTCATCAGGCTATCAATAATGTCATGAAGGACAGTGACAAAATCTTTTTTCATAAACTAGATGCCTACTGATACTAAGATCGAGGTAATAAATTGAAAAAAATGGAATCAAGTACAAAGACTGATGTCGCTGAAGAAAAGTAAAATTAGGTAGCGTTGAGTTGAAGTAAGATTCATTGTGCTAGATCACTTTCATGGAAACCATTGGCCAGTCATGTCTTCTACTAATTGTTAACATTCACACAGTTTCTAAATTTCATTAAAAATATTAGTGAATATAATAGAAGGATCGGCATAACTAACCAAGTCATGGTGGCAAATGTTCCTTATAATTGATAGTATCATGCCATTTGCTACCTTAAGTTACTATATTGGGAAGCATTTCATTTTCACCCCCTTTGTCTCCTATGGCCTTCATAAATTCGTACTAGAATTTTCCCACGTTCTATTGACTTGATAGGATAGCAGGATGTCTCTTATCTTCATTTTCCGTGAGTGACAAAAAGCATGCATTTAATGTTCTGTTGATATAATTTCAGAAAAAAATAGCTAGCTAGTAGTTTCCGTTCTTTGTGGACATGAATTTTTTTGATGTCTTAATGGGCTACTTTCTGTTTACTATGATGCGATGTGTTTGTGGATAAATCATATATCCATTTGTTTGAGTTCCCACAGCAGGAATTTTAATTTCTCAATCATTTAAGTTATTTAACTAATACAAAAAGGTGATTTAGACAATTTGAATTCTCAAATTATTCAATTCTTAGAGAATTTCCTCATTCAACATTTTAGCAATCGATTGATGTAGCACCACTTATTGTCCACAATTTTGTTGGGTAGTTGCCTACATTTTCAAAATTATACACTTTTGTTCACCATGATGAGGAGTATGGACAAGTATTTTTTGAGAAATACACGACCAAAGTTTTCATCCAATGGTCTGATCAATTAGAGGCTATTTGTAATATTTATTTCGAATGCTTCATTGTGGTCTAGAAAAATAAAAAAAAGATGCAACCAATGTATAACATTTGTCAGTGTGAAGAAACTTCTGATCAACTTTTGAATGGAAGTTCAAAGTTGGTGATTATTATTGTTAGAAAGTATTATTGGCCTATTTAGTGAATAGGTTAATTTGTATATGGGATTAAGTGTCTCAGCCCCATATAGCTCTACTTGAGTCCTAAGTCTGTAATGTTTCCCCCCTTTTTCCTATATATATGATAGGGGTGTGCTTTCTAATATGAATCAAGAAAGTCTCCCTCACACTTACAAACATGGTATCAGATCACTTAACCTAACCCTAGAGAGAAAAAGAGAGAAAGCATCCGCCTACGGGCGACATCCGTCTCTTCTTGGCTTGGCCATCGCCCTACCAGCCATCTTCTGGCCTCCATGATCGTTTCTCTCTTCTTTCATAAAGAATTTCATCTACAGTTGTCTCTACACTCCTTCGAAGAGAGAAAAAGAGAGAAAGCATCCGCCTACGGACGACATCCGTCTCTTCTTGGCTTGGCCATCGCCCTGCCAGCCATCTTCTGGCCTCCATGATCGTTTCTCTCTTCTTTCATAAAGAATTTCATCTATAGTTGTCTCTACACTCCTTCGATTCATAGTCAAAAGAAGCCACCTAGTCTCCCTCGTGGTCGTCACCCTTGAGACACGTCGTCGCTTCCCCGAGGTTGTCTTCCCAAGCGCGTCCTGTCGCTATTGTCATCCTAAAAGCCTCCACCACCTGTCGGGGTGTCTTCCCACACTAATTTTCATCCAGCTCGATTCGTGGTCTACCAAGGGGTTGTTGCCGTGTTAGATATACATCATTCATTGTCATAAGTGATAGTGCTAATTATCATCATCCCCCGGTGCGTCTTCCAGGGGTCGTTTTCTCCTTGACGACACAAATTCCCGTCCAGATCGTGCATGCGGCGTCAGACACATCGTGTTGTCCGACCGACACGACGTGTCGCAGTCTATGTATCAGCCTGGGTGGCACAAGGTTTTGTTCAGACTGAAAGTTACATGCCGTGTCAGATTTCTACATGGCGTGTTGACAGAAGTCTGTTTCACATATTCGACATCTTACACGACATGTCACATCTCCACACAACATCTCAGTAGAATAATGTTTCTCGTATTCGACATCTCCACACAACGTGTTGTTGGGTCCATGTCATCTTCAACCAAAAGAGTTACATGTCGTGTTAGAATTCCACACAGTGTGTCCAAAGAAGTTTGTCTCTAATCACATGGTGTGTCCCATCACAGACATGACATGTTCCATTACATTCAAGTCTTTACGTCATCCAAACCTTTTCATGTGGACTTTCTCTCCGTCAAACCTTATACTACTCCCGATATATGTTCTATACCTAATGCTAATCAGATCCTTAATCGGATCCAGATATATCTTCTCTACATACTACACCTCTCACTTTAAGTTTTCTTTTTCCGCCCTCCCATTCCTCATGTGTGCGTCTCTTTCCATGTGAGTGGGGGGGTTCATGTGTCACTTTTCAACACTGACTACTCATTTCTTCGTAGTTAGCGTGCCGGGGGGTATGGAGGAGAGGTATAGTATGCGAGAGAGAGTATGGGAAGAGCATGAGAGACAGAATATGAGGGGAGAGGCATGATATATAACATTCCAGGCTATTATGATCTTCATGGAGCTTCATATTCTTCATCACATCTACTCTTCTGATGTCTTTGTGGCGCTTCGTTCCCACTAAGCATCACGCTCTCTCTCTCGATGTCTTTGTGGCGCTTCATTCCCACTAAGCATCACTTTACATGTGGATTGACTATCTCCATTAATTCCAATTGGCCACCACTTTTAGACGATGTTCGAGGATCTCAATTGCAACATTGACATCAAGCTTTTTCTGTTCATACCACATTATGTACGTATGGACAGATCTTGTAGCGCTCATTCCAACCTCTTGTTCCCTCTAGTGTTAATGATCTTTCAGTTGATCATTCTCATTATTTTCTCATGAGATAGATGGTTGCTTCTTCTCATCAACCTTCTTAAAAGCTAGTCAGTTTCTAGTTTGCAAATTATGTATCTGCAAGGTTGATGATTCATCCAGATATATCGTCACCGAGCTACTTTAGTTATGTCTTCTCTGAGTTACATCTTTATTTCTATGTGTTGAGATGGCACTTCTGCTGATCTACTTGAGTTTCTCCTTGATGGTGCCCTTCATTCCTATCAAGCCCCTAAGATTCACACACCAGATTTATGGAACTAGTATGACAATCATCAACACCTCAAATTTGTCTTCGTGCCACGTTATGCACGTCTATGGTCTTCTGTGCTTTAATTCAGTTGGATACTCCTCTCATACGATTTGAAGAAACCTTTATTGCCTCCATGTTCGTGCCACGTTATGTATGTGAGCTGTGTTGATTGCGCTTATATCACTCACACATACCTCTCCAGTGAAGATGGCGTAGTCATGATGCTTTTGATCTTCTGTTCTAGATTGATGGTGGCGAGTTTTTTTTTGTAGCGTTTGGGATCCATTTGTCAGATGTTCTTCATTCAATAGGCACTTCAAAAGACCTTCTCCAAAGCTCGAGTATTTTCAGCCTGCAAAACACAACTCAAAAGAGGTGTCATCATATGTTTTTTATTGGGGAGTGTTGTTTAAGGGGGAGTGACAATTTTTGTATGGGGAGTATTTTTTTATTTCTTATGTGACTTATCGTCTGATCGGGTCCTGTAAGTCCAAGTTAGGACATGTATTTTACCCATGTTCTAGCTTGAGGGGGAGTGTTAGAAAGTATTCTTGGACTACTTAGTTAATAGGTTAATTTGTATATGGGCTTAAGTGTCTCAGCCCATATAGCTTTACGTGAGTCCCAAGTCTGTAATGTTTCCCCCTTTCTCCTATATATAGGATAGGGGTGTGCCTAATATGAATCAAGAAAGTTTCCCTCACACTTTTCAACAATTACCACAATAATTTTTCAAAAAGTTATGAAACATAAACTTTGCTCTGTCATATATTTAGGGTGACCCACATTTTATGTTTTCCACTTACTTTTTCATCCTTAATCAAATCCTCATTCCAACCTTTTTTAGGAGGGTGGGACTTGCTATAAACTCCATTTGTCCTTATCTACCACATTCTCTACTTTATATATCTAATGGTGATATAGATGTATTACACATCAACATCCTTCTTTTCATAAATAAAAGGGTTGGTTTCATATATATCTAGTTGCTAGACAATTATCTCATAGTTCTTTCCTATTTATAGACTTGAACAAAATGAAAGGTTATAAACAACTTCGAATTATATGTCAGAAAGTAATTTTTGTCTTTTAATATTCTAAGTTGTTCTAAAACAATATTTCATTGCATCTCAATGAGATTATGCCACTAAATAGAGTTGAACGGAAATGAAGGATGCATGCACCCAACCTTGGCATAAGTCGATATTGAGGCATAGATTACTATATAGTATGTCAAAAATTATCTACCAACACATACATAAATCTGTACGTATACATGACCACACGGGAGTGGTGTAATAGTCTTCTGGACCTTAGCCACGTGTACGAGGTCCTAGGTCAAACTCTTTTGAGAAGATTTTTTTTATTGAGAAAGATCTAGGAGCATCTTTGGGATTTTTTCTTGCTAATTTGTGTTGATATGATTCTATCAGGGAGTCAGTCTGATGGTATTTAGAAAGCAAAATTGTAATCTCTACAGACACTTTGTTACCAAGGATCTTTGCCATCTCTGATACTTATAGGGATTGGAAGTTGCTCACGTCCCTTCTGCTATTATCTTATCCCGGAGGAAGTATGTTCCAAACCTCCATATTGACACTAGTGCCTTGGTGTCAAACCAAAAAAATACAACTCTTGATTTAATGTTTCTCTAGGATGACGACTCATTCATTGTTTCTGACAATAAGAGATACGATATAATAGTTGGTAAACCTAAATATCTAATTGCAACTCATCCTGATATTATTGTTGTTGTTGGTTGGGTTAGCAAGTGTTAGAATGATAAGCATTCTTGATATAAAGTTGGAGCAAGGGCCAACGAAAATGAGCTGCCAGAGAAATAAAAAGATGAACAGAGGATATTTTAGCAACATGGGAAAAATCTCAAGCTAGGCCTGGCCATATACTTGAGTGTATCCCTTGGCTACTAAATGAGCCTTCAAACGATCAACAACACCAGTAGGTCCAACTTTGACGGAGTAAACCCATCAACACCCAACAACAACTGTTACGACCCCACCTCCCGATAACCCCCTATTAAGGGAGACTGAGAGATCGAAGCCGCACCCATACCTTCCGGATCAAAGGTTCGGCAATTAACCAAGAATAATTATTAAATTTTAACATACTAAACTGAAAAGCTGTAAGAAAATAAATTTGTGCATACCTTTTTGAAAACTTGGATCTCTAAACGTCTATCCACTTAAGGATTCTACTCTAACTAATCCTCCTTGTATTTTACTTCATGTATTACACAGTATGACGATTTACTGTTTGTCCTTTTGGCTTGTACCTAAAACGCCGACAAACAAAACGTCGGTCAGCCGAAGCTGGTATGTGTGGGAAACAATAAACATGCAACTATGATAACAATGTAATCATTCAATTAATCATTTAACAACCAAGATTACGTTTTAGATATAACTCCGTGATCCAAGGGTACCCTATCCTCTGTGTTGTCCCCATTAAACCCCTCATGATCCACCTATAAGTGAACCAGTTTCTAGGGTTGAGTCACATGGCACTACTCGTAAGTAGACCACTCCTTAACTCGGGGTATGCTAAAGAGTCTCATGGCACTACACGTAGGTAGCCCAGTTTCTAACTCACGGTAACCTAGACCTTGCTCTAGGATTACCCCTTTTTTAGCCTTTTCAAAGTAACAGAGGTGGACCCAGATCTAGCCAGTTATATATGCACATTTATAGTGATAATCATAGTCACTTTATAGTTGCATGAAATAAATAAACATCCAACAGTTTAGTTGCATTCAATGCGATTAAACATCCGGGAATCCATCGGGAAACTAAAGCGGTTATTCATAATCGTAACCACATACCTGATTTGGTGAGTCATGCAGATTATTCAACATATACTTCATGTGTATACAATTAAGTCAATCAACAGATCCAAGCAAGTAATTCAATCATCACATAGTTCCTGAAATAAATATGTACTTTATTTATTACACACTTTATCAAAAACTACTTTATTGACTTGGATTCTCTTTCTAGGGTTTCTAATCCGCATTAAGGTTTCATTAATATTCATTAGGGTTTCTTAGATCAATTTCTCAAACTTTATCCATTTTAGGTCAACAAACCCTAAAATACTCTTTTCCATTTATATGAACCTTAATTGCTCAACTATTCATTTTAATAGTCTTTTATACCCAAATTGACTTAGGATCATCATATCCCTATTTATTCATGGATTTGAACCATTAAAACAATTAAAAGACATATTCATCTAAATTAGGGTTTTCAAGCTCATTAGTGCATAATTATGCACGAAACCCTAAATTAATCCAATTATATAAAAAGATCATCTTTTAGATCCTATTTTCACTCTTATTAACAAAAGGTTAATATTAGCTTGAATTATCCACATTAAATCCATCTATCATCAAATCTAAGGGTCTTCCCTTAATTAAAACACTAAAGATGATAACTTTATGTACTTTTCCAATTTCAAGCATATAAACTCTAAATTAGACTAATCATGTGCAAAGTTCTTCCTTTTTGAACATAATGTACTTTTTTACATTTAACAGATTAATATCAACTCTAAAGATCCATTAAACCCTATTAAACACTTTATTCATTTCAAAATAGGGTTTCTTAATCTTTAATTCATTAAAGATGATAATTTACACTATATTTCGAACTATGATCAGATTCAGGCTATAAAACTATTTTTATTGGATTCCTTGTGTTCTTCTGATCAAAATTCATATATAAACTTTTGTCATCCGAGCTACGAATCTTTAACTACGATTTTTGCAATAAAACTTTACCTGGGCCAATCAGGAGACGTCACGTCACTCCTTGCCATACAACGCGGCTCGTTTGGAATTATAACCAAATTACGAGACTACCCTTGACTTAAAGATCTGTTCTTTGGCACGCCGAGGGGTAGCATGGTCAAACACCGTCCGTGCCTTCTTCTTCCTTGATCCGTAGCAGCAACGCCGCCCTAGCTGCGATCTGCAGCTGTGCGCCGGCCTTTCTCCTGCTCCTCGGACCTCGATCTCCATCAGCAACCGTCGCACTGACCCCGCCATGCCCCCACACACCTAATAGGGCTCCTGGTACGTGGCTGGTCGGCCACCAACGCGCCCAGCAGGTCCGCCGCCATGGCTGACCTGCAGACGTCCTACGGCGCTGTGCAGATGCTAGGCCTAAGGGACGACGGTCGGGCTCCTTTCCCAAGGACTTGGGATCATCGTGCCCCCATCCAGCTCCTGACTAAGGCTCCACATCGTTCTGGGTTGCACTCACTCCCATGGTTAGGGTTTTGCTTGCAAGAAACAAGAAGAAGGAGAAGGAAAACGTGTGAGATCTCTTTGGAACCCGAACCAGAAGACCAACCCCTTATATAGGGGAGGATTATGAAGTCCTAAGGCGTGCCTCATGGGGACCCAAGTCCCAAACTTGAAAGGAAACACTCTTTCCTTGGTTGTGAAGCAACCATCTCTCTCTCTCATAAATTTTTTCTAATATCCTTTATTATTTGGATATTTTAGGAATTCGAAAATCCTTGCCATTATCCTCTTTATTTCTTGCTTTTCAATCCTTAGGCACAAAATTCTATTTCCTTTAATTAAAATTACTTTCTTTTTAACAATACCTCATAATTCATTAATAAGGTATCACATTATCCTTTTATTTTGCAAATTTGGTATTTTCTCTTTCTTTCCTCTTTATTGGGACTCCCAAGACATTCCATTATTTCGAATTTCTTTTTATTGGATACTTATTATCCTTCTAGATGCATCTTTATGCATTATTTCACATTATCTTGTTTATTTATTATTAGAATATTTCCTTTTTGAGGATTTCTCTTTATTTTTGTTTTATTTTCCTCATTGACATTCCTTTTATCATTAGGAATCCTTGGAACACGAAATTCCACAATGGATCACCTAATTATACCTTTTCCCACTTATTTCCAACATTTTAACATTATTTTCAATTTCTTTCTTAATAAAGAAATACATAATTAATCTTTTCTTTTTCTTATTGCTTTTCTTTGCAACTTTAGACTCCTTGGAACCCAAGGAATCCAAGAGGCACAAAATCCCTCTTTGGATTTGCCTTCTAGAGGTTTCTACATATTTCTTTTCTTTAGAATTCAATTATCCATTTACTAATTGACTTTCCTTGTTATTTCCTTGTTATTGGGCCCAATAGCCAATAAAGCCCACAACACAAACATCAAGGCTATTGTAAACAAAATCCATGTATTCAAAACAAATTATACCATTCTTTGTTCAATTATCCTTAATATGAGAAATTGCATTTCTCACCAATTGAACCCAAAAATTGGAGTTGTAACATCCTTCCCCTCTTATAGGAATTTTGTCCTCAAAATTCAAACAGGCAAACAAACAATCAATTTTGGATAAGACTTTCCATGTCCATCATTGACCCCTATGTGGCTTTGCCGTACTCATGGCGTTTCCAAAGAACCTTTATCATCACATATGCTTTTCTCTGAGTTCTTTCATCCCGACGTCTATAAACTGCACAGGTGACTCAGGCCATGTCAGCCTCCCTTGGGGCTCACTAGGTTCATTGCTTAGCACATGGTCGGGTACCTCACATAGTGCTCTAAACTGGACACATGGAACTCATCACACATTACTTTATCCTGAGGGGTATGGTCAAACTTAACCTTCTCCACCAAACCATGTCAAAAGAACCCATGCATCGGGGACTCAGCTCTCTTAGTTATAACTTAGAGGGGTCGGATTTTCATGTCACATTTTCTCCCACAGTAACTTGTATGTCAGTCTACTTTGCATCTGCTCACGACTCTCATCGTCTCTAGGCTCCTTTCAGCCCTTGCACAATCAAAGTGACTTTATCTACACGCACTGTGGTCCCTTTTCTAACCATCATGTGGTCCTTTTCTAACCATCATGTGGTCCTTTCACCAACATCACCTTACTGAAGTGGTAACCGACACAACCTCCCTTACAGAGCTTCTTATAAAACCCGATACTGGCTATGGTGGTCATTGTCACATCTTTCATAGGACAAAAACTGTCTCTAGATATCACCCTGAACGATCACACATGCCCTCATCAGACTCTTTAGTCTGGATCATACTAACCATAGTTAGGGGTGATAAACTATATTAACATCGAGTTCTTCATGTACCTACTTCCATCTATTGGAAGGAAACCCTTAGGTCAAACTCAAGAACCTTTGAACTCGCTTCATGGTGTAGTTGAACCATCTCTCTCATGGGTAGTTCAACTAGATCTGTCCCTTAACAGAACTCTTTCTTTCTCATGTCATCTAGGTAAGGCGACCTACCATAACCCATATTACATCTCGACCTTCCTTGGCCCAAGGAAGACCTATCACAACATCCATAGTGTTGAGCTCCCGTTCCCTCTCAGGGACTCTTTTGTCCTCTATATCGATACACTGGGTTACTGGGGTTCGTCCTTTACCTCCTGGCTTGCATGGCCATAAACCACATGCAACTTCATCTTAAGCATTCAAAG
Organism: Alisma plantago-aquatica; assembly: GCA_963693085.1. Classification (NCBI taxonomy): domain Eukaryota; kingdom Viridiplantae; phylum Streptophyta; class Magnoliopsida; order Alismatales; family Alismataceae; genus Alisma; species Alisma plantago-aquatica. Next base: position 720,795,519 of record OY856411.1, on the reverse strand, counting down.
TGCTATTGCCTTTTTCCACGGTGTATGGTGATCTTCAATCATGATTTCCTGTATGTCCTGATCCCTCAAGATCGATTCCTCTGAAACCCTAAACCACTGTAGTCGGGGTTTCATCACCTTCTTTTCCAAAGAAGTGCACTTGAGGTTCTACCACCAGCCAACCATTAACTGTTTCAACATATCTTGTTACATCTGAGTGTTATCCAAACACCTCTCCTTTTCAAACTTAGGGTTAGCTAAACAACCTCTTCTAGCTTCTAGTCAAACAAGTCTTAACCAGAACATTCATTACCACCTCACATCCTTAGGTATTAGGTAACATTGAAGACATACACTTCCATGTATTTCACTTATCATCTCACCTCAAACTCTATGTCTATCTTCATTAAGAACACTCCTCTGATTTCATCATCATGGTGATCAAACTCAACCCGGTATAACTTGTAAGTTCCACATAGCTCATGATAAAAACATCCTCATAAGGTGACTACCTCATTCCTCTTAGTGTTTGCAAACCATTCATGTATCATTCACTTTACCAGGGTAGGTTATCTTCTCTATCCTCATACCTTGTGGCAACGTTCCAACCTACATCATCTCTTATCCTTGGTGTATGGCATGCGTAATGTCCTATCTCTCACCCCCATAACAAGAGGAAATAAGCATTTGGCTGCAGTCCAAATACAGAGTTCTTCCTGTTCCAAGAGTAGAGATGGTACATCCCACCTTGCCAGTACATCTTTAAATCTAAGTTGCAACGTGCTGCATATGTCTCTACATCACAGACATCATGATATCAAACTAGTCTTGAACCTACTAAGGTTTATATCCTTGGTCATCTCCTCTAGGTCTATAGGGTACCGACTCTTTTTGGGGTCATCCCTCTTCCCTCATGCATCAAGAGAGTGCCCTACTCATCTGCCCTTTGGGTCCCATGAGTTCATGAAGGTGATCAATCTCCTAACCCACGACCCTCAGACAATGATAGCTGTTACCTCCCGACCCTATGGTCATGTGCAACTGGGGAATTAGACAACTCCTACTTTCATCGGTCTTATCCCTACCTGACCCTAGGATAGACTTAGGATTCTCCATTATAGTACATGTTCTCTTAGAACCAAGTCTCCATCATCTCTCTTACTGCATTCATGGGCTGGCTTTCATCCTTTCATAGGGATCATGGCAACCTGCCTACCTTGGTCAAGCCCCATACCGGTTACCTCCATGGTAACACATTCATATGCAATTAGAGATGGATATCTATGGGTCTACAGGTTCATTCTCATACCATGTACTTTTCACTTAACTTCTCAAGATCCTGTGAGACCTCTTCAGGTTACCTAAAATCAACAAAACTGATATACACCCTACCAAAGGGGTCCCTCTCCCAGGATGGGAGGAAAACTATCTCTTGACCACAAGGTCACAAAAGCTCTTAGGTCCAGGGTTTACATCCACATGAGCTTACTTAACCCTAGCAAGCTATTAAGGCACAAGAAGATCTCCTACTGTACCATGCTAGGTCATCTGGGTTCTCATTCTTCAACATTAGATCAAGGTCATACCTTCCCGTGTCATCCACTTAGCTGTGAGGGGTTCATCAAACATACCTTAAACTTAAGGGGCTTCCCTTTTCCTCTATACATGAGGAGTATCATGCTCTCTTCTATAGGAACTCAACTCTCATCATGAGCATCAAGTATACCACTTCCCCTCTTAGGCCTAGGAACCCTAGGTTCACTTTTAGGTGTCCAACTGCATGCTCTATCTCTGAACCAAGCATGCAAAAGGCATGACATGCACTCCTTGTCATCCTTCAACTCGAGCAACACTTAGAGTTGGATCCTCCTTAAGGACAACCAACAAGGTACAAGGCCTCGAAACCTGTTCACTAAACCTCTCTAGGTCTAAGGAACTCTTCTTCCCACCTCAGAAGGTAAACACCTATACTGTAGGCACATAGGCACCAGATGCTTCATCTTCACTCTCTAGGGTTTGGTCCCTCTAAAGGCAACTAAGATATCATCAACTTTCAGGGATCGATCATGAGGCAACCACTATCATCCATTGTTCAGGGTTTTAGGCTTCCAACCTTCTTGCTGGGTTTCCTGCTTCCTCTAGGGCTAACCCCACATCCAACCTCACCATTAGAGGTCCTTTCTTCATGAAGGATCATCCTCAAAAGCATGCTCTACGTGGGTGAAGCCTGAGTTCAAACTTATGGTTGTTCAAGATCATCCATAACCCTTTATGCTCCATCATAATTCCTTATCCAGGGTTTCATCCTACTGTCAGCACTATGACGTGCCCTAGGTGCCAGCTATGCCCTACTTGCACAAGCCCATAGGGTTTCTATGGTCCTTCACTAACATCATCATCTAAGGAGCTATCCTTTACCCTAACATGCACGACCCTTCCCAGGGTTGGGTTGCCAAAGGTGCTAGGTCACCCATGGATCCTATGGCATCCCAAAGGCATGTCCTTTCAAACACCTAGTCCAACTCATCTCTCTCTAACCTTCACTTAGGGTTAGGGTTAGCATCATCCTCCGAGGATGTGCCAGGTCTCTACTTGAAATGGAGATCTTTATCTCCAAGACTAACTTATCCTCCTGTCACGAAGGTCTAGCCTCAGGACTCTTCTGAGGACATGATAACTTATGTCATACGACCTAAGCATGTATCTATTATTTATTTTGCGCTTAATCTATTAAGCTTATGTCTATGACATCTTATTTACATGCCTTTCTTTAATTTAGTGGAGGATTCCTTAAACCTTATTAACCTTACCCATACCTCAAGAGGGTGAGGAGAAGAAAGAAAACCCTAATCCTTTATGTCCTTATCAGAATTTTGTGATGAGAAGGGATGAATAAGATGAGAAGTCCTAAAAGTATCTTATTTCGATTCATACCCTAAGACTTTGGCCAGGCAGTCACACGGATCCGGGAGTCCTCGTATTCCGACAAGCGGTGCGGAGGAAAATATTGCCAGCCCCCGGTCGTGATCCTTTTCTAGACACCTCCATCTTTCGGATAATCCTCTAATAACTCCCTTGGGTTCTATGGAGTTTGTAAAATTTAATAATTATTAATGGTTAACTGGGGAACCTACGCTCTGATACCAAATGTTACGACCCCACCTCCCGATAACCCCCAATTAAGGGAGACCGAGAGGTCGAAGCCGCACCCATACCTTCCGGATCAAAGGTTCGGCAATTAACCAAGAATAATTATTAAATTTTAACATACTAAACTGAAAAGCTGTAAGAAAATAAATTTTTGCATACCTTTTTGAAAACTTGGATTTCTAAACGTCTATCCACTTAAGGATTCTACTCTAACTAATCCTCCTTGTATTTTACTTCATGTATTACACAGTATGACGATTTACTGTTTGTCCTTTTGGCTTGTACCTAAAACGCTGACAAACAAAACGTCGGTCAGCCGAAGCTGGTATGTGGGGGAAACAATAAACATGCAACTATGATAACAATGTAATCATTCAATTAATCATTTAACAACCAAGATTACGTTTTAGATATAACTCTGTGATCCAAGGGTACCCTATCCTCTGTGTTGTCCCCGTTAAACCCCTCATGATCCACCTATAAGTGAACCAGTTTTTAGGGTTGAGTCACATGGCACTACTCGCAAGTAGACCACTCCTTAACTCGGGGTATGCTAAAGAGTCTCATGGCACTACACGTAGGTAGCCCAGTTTCTAACTCACGGTAACCTAGACCTTGCTCTAGGATTACCCCCTTTTTAGCCTTTTCAAAGTAACAGAGGTGGACCCGGATCTAGCCAGTTATATATGCACATTTATAGTGATAATCATAGTCACTTTATAGTTGCATGAAATAAATAAACATCCAACAATTTAGTTGCATTCAATGCGATTAAACATCCGGGAATCCATCGGGAAACTAAAGCGGTTATTCATAATCGTAACCACATACCTGATTTGGTGAGTCATGCAGATTATTCAACATATACTTCATGTGTATACAATTAAGTCAATCAATAGATCCAAGCAAGTAATTCAATCATCACATAGTTCCTGAAATAAATATGTACTCTATTTATTACACACTTTATCAAAAACTACTTTATTGACTTGGATTCTCTTTCTAGGGTTTCTAATCCGCATTAAGGTTTCATTAATATTCATTAGGGTTTCTTAGATCAATTTCTCAAACTTTATCCATTTTAGGTCAACAAACCCTAAAATACTCTTTTCCATTTATATGAACCTTAATTGCTCAACTATTCATTTTAATAGTCTTTTATACCCAAATTGACTTAGGATCATCATATCCCTATTTATTCATGGATTTGAACCATTAAAACAATTAAAAGACATATTCATCTAAATTAAGGTTTTCAAGCTCATTAGTGCATAATTATGCACGAAACCCTAAATTAATCCAATTATATAAAAAGATCATCTTTTAGATCCTATTTTCACTTTTATTAACAACATGTTAATATTAGCTTGAATTATCCACATTAAATCCATCTATCATCAAATCTAAGGGTCTTCCCTTAATTAAAACACTAAAAATGATAACTTTATGTACTTTTCCAATTTCAAGCATATAAACTCTAAATTAGACTAATCATGTGCAAAGTTCTTCCTTTTTGAACATAATGTACTTTTTTACATTTAACAGATTAATATCAACTCTAAAGATCCATTAAACCCTATTAAACACTTTATTCATTTCAAAATAGGGTTTCTTAATCTTTAATTCATTAAAGATGATAATTTACACTATATTTCGAACTATGATCAAATTCAGGCTATAAAACTATTTTTATTGGATTCCTTGTGTTCTTCTGATCAAAATTCATATATAAACTTTTGTCATCCGAGCTACGAATCTTTAACTACGATTTTTGCAATAAAACTTTACCTGGGCCAATCAGGAGACGCCACGTCACTCCTTGCCATACAACGTGGCTCGTTTGGAATTATAACCAAATTACGAGACTACCCTTGACTTAAAGATCTGTTCTTTGGCACGCCGAGGGGTAGCATGGTCAAACGCCGTCTGTGCCTTCTTCCTCGATCCGTAGCAGCAGCGCCGCCCTAGCTGTGATCTGCAGCTGTGCGCCGACCTTTCTCCTGCTCCTCGGACCTCGATCTCCATCAGCAACCGTCGCACTGACCCCGCCATGCCCCCACACACCTAATAGGGCTCCTGGTACGTGGCTGGTCAGCCACCAACGCGCCCAGCAGGTCCGCCGCCATGGCTGACCTGCAGACGTCCTACGGCGCTGTGCAGATGCTAGGCCTAAGGGACGACGGTCGGGCTCCTTTCCCAAGGACTTGGGATCATCGTGCCCCCATCCAGCTCCTGACTAAGGCTCCACATCGTTCTGGGTTGCACTCACTCCCATGGTTAGGGTTTTGCTTGCAAGAAACAAGAAGAAGGAGAAGGAAAACGTGTGAGATCTCTTTGGAACCCGAACTAGAAGACCAACCCCTTATATAGGGGAGGATTATGAAGTCCTAAGGCGTGCCTCATGGGGACCCAAGTCCCAAACTTGAAAGGAAACACTCTTTCCTTGGTTGTGAAGCAACCATCTCTCTCTCTCATAAATCTTTTCTAATATCCTTTATTATTTGGATATTTTAGGAATTCGAAAATCCTTGCCATTATCCTCTTTATTTCTTGCTTTTCAATCCTTAGGCACGAAATTCTATTTCCTTTAATTAAAATTACTTTCTTTTTAACAATACCTCATAATTCATTAATAAGGTATCACATTATCCTTTTATTTTGCAAATTTGGTATTTTCTCTTTCTTTCCTCTTTATTGGGACTCCCAAGACATTCCATTATTTCGAATTTCTTTTTATTGGATACTTATTATCCTTCTAGATGCATCTTTATGCATTATTTCACATTATCTTGTTTATTTATTATTAGAATATTTCCTTTTTGAGGATTTCTCTTTATTTTTGTTTTATTTTCCTCATTGACATTCCTTTTATCATTAGGAATCCTTGGAACACGAAATTCCACAATGGATCACCTAATTATACCTTTTCCCACTTATTTCCAACATTTTAACATTATTTTCAATTTCTTTCTTAATAAAGAAATACATAATTAATCTTTTCTTTTTCTTATTGCTTTTCTTTGCAACTTTAGACTCCTTGGAACCCAAGGAATCCAAGAGGCACGAAATCCCTCTTTGGATTTGGCTTCTAGAGGTTTCTACATATTTCTTTTCTTCAGAATTCAATTATCCATTTACTAATTGAATTTCCTTGTTATTTCCTTGTTATTGGGCCCAATAGCCAATTAAGCCCACAACACAAACATCAAGGTTATTGTAAACAAAATCCATGTATTCAAAACAAATTATACCATTCTTTGTTCAATTATCCTTAATATGAGAAATTGCATTTCTCACCAATTGAACCCAAAAATTGGGGTTGTAACAACAACCTTGTCTGTTGGAGTAGGAACCAAACTCCAGGTGTGATTCTAACGAAGAGCATTCATCTCATCTTCCATAGGACGTAGGGCTATAAATGGGTACGGGTGACCCGCGGACCCGCAAATCTAGATCCTTAAAAAACCCGTCACGGGTCTAATTTTTTATACCCGCATACCCTTGGACCCGTATACCCTTGAACCCGCATATAAGCAGGTCCAATAATGGGTATGCTTGGACCCAGACCCGCTAGACCTGTGTACCCGCTATACATAAGTAACTACTTAAATAATATGTTATACATATCATACTTTACTAGTCTAACTAATATAATTCTTGAGATTATATCCTACTCTAACCACAATTAGATTGAGACTAGTCATATAATTAATAATTAACTATTGTAGTTACAATAATGAACATCATATGTAAACTTAAAATCAAAATATCTACTAATTCACATTACTTTCTACATAAGTTAAACGTTATGATGATGACTACAAATATGTAAACAATTAACTCATTAATGTATAAAATATAGCATTATCTAATATAACTATTGCATGTTAATTTACAATATAATAACAATATCTTGTTTTATTAAAATATATAGAACATAGTTATTTTTCTTACATAAACAATATGATGTTTTATTGAACCGCTTAACCGCATACCCGCACCGCATACCCACATTATTGCAGGTACGGGTATGGTGCAGGTCTAGGTTTTGTATTATGCGGGTCTAGAACTGGAACCAGACCTGCTAAATTAGATGGGTATGGGTATGGGTATGGTCGTACCCGCACCGTACCCACACCGTTTACACCCCTAATAGCACAACGCCATCCCGGGTGATTCATGACAACATATATAGAACTAGAAATGGAAATATCGGTTATGGATGATATGAAGGCTTTATTTGAGGGAGATAAACAGTTATATGATACAAAGTTAGAAATAGGATGAAGAGTGCATGACCGTTTTCCTTTCCTAATAGCAATTGGTAGATCAAGGGAACTATCACTATTAGCTGGAGCTCCGGACTGAGTGATGATTGGAGGAGGGTTGACACTTGCGCTGTCTGATCCCTGATTTGGAATGGTGTCCTTCACACGATGTGTGTAAACACGAGTGATGGGGGGGTTTCTCTCCTTGTGACACATGTGGAGATGACTCTCCATAGGAGGTTCAGGTGACGAGATATCAGTGACAACCGGATGTGGGAGAGCTTCTTCAAGATCCCTCACTGACTGGGGATCTCCAATGTATGGAGTGTCTTCAAAGAATGTGACATCAGCTGAAACAAAAAAGCGGTGATCAATTGGATCATAACATCGATATCCCTTTTGAGTCTTAGAATAACCGAGGAAGACACACTTGGAAGCCTTTGGATTAAGTTTGTCATAAACCGTCCTAGCATTATGAACAAAACAGACACATCCAAAAACTTTAGGAGGAACAATATAAATGGGTTGGCCAAGGACATAAAAGTTGAAAGTGAATGCATCTTTTTAAGGTGGGCGATGGCATGCGATTGATGAGATATGTGGCAGTGAGGACAACATCGTCTCGGAATTCCTTGGGAACACTTTTACGCAAAAAGAATAGTACGAGCATTTTCGACGATGTGACGGTTTTTCCTCTTGGTTACCCCATTTTATTGACGTGTGTAAGTACAAGATGACTGGCAAGGTTGAAAAATGCGTGAGGCGTAATGAGGCGTTTTTGTCTCAGTGAGGCGAGGCGTAAGCCTCAAAATATGTATGAGGCGGTAACAAAAATAAATTTATACATGTAATTACATATATATGTGTGTGTGTGTTATGTGTATGCATGTGTATAACAGAAATAGGTATATACAAACATAACCAAATGAAATAGAAATTAATTGTGAAACTTAATAGTGATAATATAGACGGAGCCGACGGCTAGGGTTGCTCTGGCGATTTCTGAGTGACCAAGAAGACCGGCGCTATGAGTCGGTAGCCGCCCTTGGCTGCTGCTACCTTTCCGGTCCCCACCGCCCTGCCCATCATCCACCACCACAGAGACATCACGGTGATAGCAAAGAAGATATCTTCCCCAACGGCCTGAGTCTAGCGAGAAAATAGCTTCATGGAATTGGGTACAGAGAGGATACTTTGGAGCATTGGTTGTTGGTCTTGGGCATTCATGATCACATTGCGTTGTAGATTGATTTAATTATCCCCTTCGTAGTTTTTTGGCTGCTCGCAACGGGAGATGATATAGTCTCTTGTTCTACCTAATAACCAAGGGTTCTTTGGATTTGTTGAAGAATACAGGTTATGGAAGATCTTGAAGAAGGAGAAATTCCCGACGTCAGTGCATATTCTATTCCCGGTCGTTGTCAACAGAGATCCATGTGCACCAGGGAGAATTCCGTTAAAGGGACTCTTTACTGTCCTTTTCGGAATTTTCACTGTTGCCCAGATGGTAGAGAGGGAAGCAGAGGCTTCACACGTATGATCTCGCATCTTAAGAGGGCACACCTCTACAGTGAGGAGCGCAGTTCTACTTTGCGTGAAGCTATTCTTAACGACTATGATCTTTTTCTGGTCGTAGACGAGACTTTGAGGGTCCTTGATCAGTGGTTGTGCGGAAAGTGTATGAAGATACAAGCCACGAGTCGCGCCTGCCATCATGATGACGATATTGTCTGGGTCACTAATGACATGGGAGAGGTTGATAGTCGCATTATAGGCATCTTAAAGCCTCTTCCTAAAAGCTTTGAGATCTCTACTGCCAGGGAGGGTTATGTCCTGGATACTGGGCTTCTTGATCGGGTATTTAGAGCCCCAATCACTACAGTGAAGAGCATTCCTCATAATTGTCGACTTGCTTTCTCTCAAGCGTTGAAGACTTCTCTTTACAAAGTGATTGCTGAGCCAGGTTCTATAGCTGCTTGGGTGAGACTGTTGCTTCTCCCGCGTTGTACTTTGCAGGTGTTTCGCCCTCAGACAATAGAAAGTCACTACAACAACACTCCATTCTTAGTTGACTTTCTATGTGGGGAGAAGCGGACGGTATCTCCAAGTTAGTTGATAAGGTTTTGAACCTTCCTGCACATGAGGTTTTGGACCATGATGGCGGTAACTCTGAGGAAGATATCAAAATAAACACCAACATCAGGCAGTGTCTCCGCAAAGTAGCTGATGGTCATTTTACAGCTGCAGTTAAAGTGTTGTCTTCATCAGGTGTGGCTCCTTACAATGAAGATACCATTAAGGTGTTGGAGGCAAAACACCCGTACAAGCCACCTCCTTCCATGCCAGTTTTTTCTTTTTCTGAAGCAGCTATGGTAGCGGAAGTCGATACTATTCTCGGGTGTATCAAGTCTTTTCCCAAAGGAACTTCATGTGGTAGAGACGGGTTGAGAGCCCAACATATCTTTGATGCAATGTGTGGGGAGGGGTCTGTTGTGGTCACTGACCTCTTACATGCCATCACCCGTGTTGTCAATTTATGGTTGGGGGGAAGATGTCCCGTGTGTTTGACAGAGTTTATAGCTTTTGCGCCACTTACGCCGCTTCTTAAGAAAGACAACGGGATACGACCTATTGCGGTTGGAACTATTTGAAGGCGTCTAGTGTCCAAAGTTGCTATGACATGAGTGAGTAAAGTTATGGCCAAATATCTCAATGACTTTCAGTTTGGAGTTGGTGTATCTGGTGGGGCAGAAGCTATCTTGCACAGTGTTAACAGGGTGTTGAATGCGCGACACAACGATGGTTCCCTTTCCATGCTTATAGTGGATTTTTCTAATGCATTCAACCTGGTTGATAGGTCTTCCTTACTCCGTGAGGTGAGATTAAGGTGTCCATCCATTTTCTTGTGGGTGGAGTTCTTGTATGGTCAGGCAGCTAGGTTATACCTTGGGGACAGACATATTTGGTCATCTACAGGAGTGCAACAAGGTGATCCTTTGGGCCCTCTACTCTTCTCTCTTGTACTGCATCCGTTTATCTATCATATCAGAGACAACTGCAAACTTCTTCTTCATGCATGGTATCTTGATGATGGAACAGTCATTGGAGACACTAAGGAGGTGGCGAAGGTTCTGGATATCATTCAGCGGTGTGGACCAGATCTAGGTTTGATTTTAAATATCTGTAAAACAAAGATTTTTTGGCCTACATGTGATGGTAGAAAGCTTCAAAATGAGTTTTTCCCGAAAGATATTGGGAGACCTTTAGTTGGAGTGAAGCTGCTTGGAGGAGCTGTTAGCAAAGACAACAATTTTATTGGAGGTTTGGCCATAGAGAGGGCTTCAAAGGCTATTGAGTTGATGCATCTTCTTCCCCAGTTAGGTGATCCTCAGAATGAGCTCCTCAAACTTCGTTCGTGTATGGGAATTGCAAAGCTTCTATTTGGCTTGAGGACTTGTCAACCTACGTACATAGAAGAGGCAGCATCATGTTTTGATAGAGAGTTGCGAGCATCTATTAAAGACATTGCAGTCTGTGGAGGTCCCTTTTTTGGGGACTTCCAAAGGAGGTTGGCTTCATTGTCGATCCGTCTTGGTGGCTTGGGACTTAGTTCAGCTGTTGAAGCTTCTTCGTATGCTTTTGTGGCATCTAGGGCCCAATCTTGGGTGCTTCAGGATCACATCTTGCGAGGTAGTGGGATTCACGGTATGGACACTGACTTTGATTTCACCCTAGATCATCTTCGTGTCATGATTCCTTCCTTTGATCTCAGTTGTTTTTCTAAAAAAGACACCGTCCCCCCAAAGGCACAAAATGCTTTGGCGAGTGCTCTTTTTAGTAAAATAATTGAGGATATGGAAGTTAAGTTTGCTATGACCATTCGACAAAAGACAGTTTTTGAGTGTCTACAAGCTGATCATGCTCAAGATTTTCTTCTTACTATTTCTATTGATGGACTTGGTCTGCACATGTCCCCAGTGGAGTATCGTAGTATCCTCAAATATCGTCTCATGATTCCCTTGTTTCCGGTCGACGAGATATGTCCAGTTTGTCGTAAGGCGTGTTTGGACTCTTTTGGGGAGCATGCAGTTCATTGCAGGGAACTTCCAAGTTTTAAGTACAAACATGATCTTGTTAGAGATGTTCTCTTTGATGTTCTCAGACATGCAGGTGTTGCTGCTAAGAAAGAGGCACTGGTGAACTTCCTAACTGATCCACAAGAGGGGAGGTCGACACTTAGACCTGCTGATGTTTTGGTTTTTGGATGGATAGGAGGAAAACATGCATGTGTGGATCTGACAGGAGTTTCTCCGTTAGTGGGATTGAGAAGTGGGACTTTTACAGCAGGACATGCTGTTCTTAAAGCTGCTTCAGCCAAAGTAGCCAAGCATGAGAAAGCATGTATTGAGAATCAACACGCCTTTATCCCGTTTGCTTTTGATACTTTTGGATTCTTAGCACCAGAAGATGTGGAGCTTCTGAAGAGGGTCTAAAAAGTTATGAATAGTAATGTAATGTCTCCTAAGTGTATGGATGTAGTGTTTCAAAGGATTGGCTTTGCCATCCAGAAAGGACTAGCGGCGCAGCTTGTTGCCCGCTTGTCTCCTGTTTCGATGTAATTCAGATTTGGTTTTAAGATTCTTTATTAGCCCTTTAAAAATATAGACTAAGGACCCACCACAATACCAAAATAAATATGTAAAAAATAACGAGTTATCAATTCTTTATACTATTAGAATAAAAGATGTCGATGGCAGAAAAACTAAAGGAGATAGAATTTCGAATTAGTAGGAACAAGAAACCAAAGTTAGTTAACAATGATACAAAATTCAACAAGATACTGAATAAGAAGGAAGCAAACAATGATAAATTTGACAAAGAAGATTGAAAATTGTAACTTAGAGATTGATGATTAAATGTTCATTAATAAGAAATAACAATTAACTATAAGATCTAAAAGATTTTTTTAAAGAAAGTGTTTGTAATAATCTTAAAAGTACACAATTTGATGGTTAACATAAGGCTTTATCATCTAGAATTGAGGCGTGCGCCTCAACTAAGCCTCAGAGCCTCAGTCTAGCACACCGAGGCGTAAGCCTTGAGGCGCATTTGGGATAGCCTCACCAAGAGGCGTAAGCCTCGAGAGCCTCAAGGCGGGTTTTTTATTACCATGATGACTGGTGTATAACTCCTTTGGAAGATAAGAATTGAGTAACAGTATTACTAAAAATTCTTTGGCATTATCCATCTGAAAAATACAAATACAATGAGAGAATTGGGTTTCAATCTCATAAAAAAGTTCTTTATTACTGATAAAATCTCAGATAATTCTTTCATCAAATACAACCAATTGACTCTAGAGAAATTCTTGATGAAAGTGACAAAATATTTTTGACTAAGTTTTGACGGAACCCGACATGGGCCCCAAACATCAGAATGATTAATTTCAAAACTTGACATAGCAGTCATCTGATCCCTAGATTTAAAGGTGGATTGATGATGCTTTCCTAACTGACATGACTGACACTGGAGTGTGCTAAGTATAGATAGCTGAGGGTGGAGAACCCAAAGTTTGTCCAAGGACATGTGTCCAAGCCGCCTATGTATATGGAGAGGAGAAGCTGCCACACACGCCTTGGATGAAAAACCAAGATAGTAGAGACCTGCTAGTTCATACCCGCCACCAATCACCTCTGCGTCCGGAGGTCCTGTATCACACAATGATCAGGGGTAAATGTAACTGAGGCTTAAAGAGAACAAATTAACTTGCTAATGGAAAGTAAATTGAAAGGAAACTCAGGAGCAAATAATGTGGATTGCAAGGTGAATGCAGGTATAAGTTTGATAATCCAATACCATGTACTGGAACTTTGGATCCATTAGCAATGGTGATAGGTGGCTGAGGTGTTTTGCTGGTGGATAGATTGTATATAAGATGGATTTTACCTGTAATGTGGTCTGTTGTGCCTGAATCAAGAACACAAGAACACAAACCTGCATTAGAAGATTGAGATATGCATGTAGTAGGTCCACCAGGGTGTTGCGCAAAGGAAGCCATTGAAGAAACTGAGGACAAGGCTTGTTGAGAAGCTCTGTATTGACATAACTGATTGTACTCCTCATCTGCCACCTAAATGTGATAGTTGGTGTCCCCTGAAGCGTCGTCAATGGATGCCACATTTGCAGATGTGGTTTTGGGAGGATACTCATGAAGTTCATAGCTAGCTTCTTTATAACACCCCATCTTGCCACAATGAGAGCATTCTGGGCATCCACGTCCTCTAGTAAACCTGTCTCCACGACCTCTTCATCCCTCTCGGCCTCGTCCACAAGTAGCAGGGCCAGTGTTGATGTGGCCCTTCATGGTAGAGACCATGACAAATGTTATCGAGGTAGAATGTGGAGCTTGTTCAATGAAGGCACGGGAGACACGCTAATATGCTTCTGCCAATTTGGGAAGCTCAAACTCAGCAAGAATTCGGCTGCGTACTCCTTTGTAATCATGTCGAAGACTAGCTAAGACTTTGATGACAGCCATTTAAGCATTAATTCTAACAGCAAATACCTATACAAACCACAAACATGTCACTGGAATGTGTTTTCTTTATTCTGTGGTATCTTAAAAGTTGTCCTGCCAAAGGGCTATGCTAACATAAGAACAGTCATTGTGATATGGAAACACTATTTTAGATTATGCTAGCATCCCGATTGATAGAAAATCCACATCTTGGATTTTGACATTTGGTACAATTGTAGATGGGAACCTAACAATGCCTTTGTTGCTTGTTCTAGTCCTGAGACTGAATAAAATGCTATGGTTCGTTCTGCTTGCAATATGATGTGGGTCAAAATTTCCTTTTGGAATCCGGTCTATCTCCTTCCCTACATATGCCTATGTATTGTGACAACACAACAACCATCTTCATTGTAAATAATCCAGTCTTTTGTGAGCAGATAAAGCTCACTGAAGTCCATTGCCATATTGTGCAAGAAGCTATATGGGCCAAGGCGATCTACACTCCCTTTACTAGATCCTGAAAAATAAAATTTTGATATGTTCACTAAGTCATTGGGAGAAAAGGTCTTCTCTAGTATAGTGGACAAGTTGTCAGTGATCAAAATCTATGCCCCACTTAAGGGGGAGTTGAACTTCTTCTGTGGGCTTGCGTGTTGGGCTTTAGTGTTTAATTAAGTGTCTTAAGTCCTGCTATGGTAATATAGGAGTTCCACCTGTCTAAACTCCTATAGTCCTATGTATGAGTTGTAAGCACATGTAAATTATCTCTTTGTGAATACATTACTATTTTACAAGAGCACATTGCATCTCCTTGCCAGTTTTATGTTGATAGTTTGTGTAGTGTCTGTACAACAACTAACAGTGACAAGATCGGACTCCACAGATTCTACTAGGCAATCTACCAAACAAGCATTCAGGTACCAAACTTATCATCCGCCTCACAGACTACCTATCCTGGTTTTGCCATGTAGCAAAAAAAACCTTGCAGCAGGTGTCCTTTGGAAAAATGTGGTGTGCCACCTGTCCACACAACATTATAATCCACAAAGGAAAATATTTTTCTGCCGTCACGAAGTTTACCATTGAATGTTTGTTTAAATCCAAAATGATGGGTGGCCTTTCTATTATCCTTAGTGTTGAGGCAGAATTGTCATCCACATGATCAAGCAATTAAAGTTGCTACTACCCTTCACAATGCTCCCTGTTAACTTCCCTGGTCTTCTTATGGATTAAATGATGCGATCTAGTGTTGTTGACACTTCTGGACGATTATTCTTGCCTTCAAAGCAATGTTTATTTTTTCTTCTGGATCTGTTAAGATAGGTATAGTGTTGTACCAATGGAAGATATAAAGGCCAACAATATAGGAATACAATATTTTCTGTGATGAGAATCTCAAGAAAACTGATATTGGTGCACTTAACTAAAGTTCATGTTCCTTTTTTGCAGGTTAGCTGGGGCAACACTCATAGCCCCTGTGGTGAACTACTGGTGGCCTGGTTTTCCTAGCAATTTATCAAGGGAAGCTTATATCTGGCAGATGCTTCCGGATCAATTTGCAGTTGGAGTTGCACATTATCTCCCTTGGCTCACTTATTGGTGGAATACACAAAATTGGTTTCCCTCTTCTTCTGTTGCTGCTGAAAGTCCAAAAACATATTCCCACACAGACAAGGAATTGCATTATTTGCACTTGGCTAGAGAAGCTACCCAGGTTTGGAAATCTTAAATATTAATTGTTGAGGCTTCTCATTCATATCTTCTGTCCAAGGGTACAATCTGATTACAATGTTAGACCAGCTACTGTGTGAAATCCTTACTAGCCTATAAATTCAGGGGAATTCCTGTATCAATTACAAGTTGTAAATATATTTAATTTTATGTTATTTATTTTGTGCTATTTAGTATCTTGTCTTTTATCCCATATTGGTGAACTCTGTATTGGCTGACCCTTCCAATCCTATATAAGGAGGGGGTCTATGTTTGTTTTTATCATCTCAAATATAGAATCATGTTCTATTCACATGGTATTAGAGAGGTTTGATCCCCTCCTGAGTCTATCCTAACCCTAATGCTTCTTGTCCCCCTCTCTTAGTCGCCACTATCTCCTTCCTTCACCAACCGCCGCCCTTGCCTCTCTCCTTCCCTTCTCAACCTCTGCTAGCCCCTTCCCCTCCCTCTGTTACCCATGACCCTACTCCACCTTCCCTACCCCACACCGCCGCTGATCCACCCATCCGCCCCCTTGTCCTCCCCCTCATCCACTGACACATCATACCCCCACGCCGGCGCTGATCCACCCAGCTTTACCCTGCCACCATCTTCCCTCCTTTACCTTGCTGCCCTCCACCCTCAACCCTCCATCCCGCTGCCGACTTCTCCATCCCACCGCCATCTTCTCCATCCCCGACCCTACTGCTGCACCCGCAACCTCCACCCCGCCTCTGCTCTTTTCTCATCACCCTGCCGACCATCAAACTTCATCCGACAGCCTTCCATCACCCTACTGCCCATCCACCTCCCACAACCATCCAACCCGCTAATCTCCCCGCCACTGCAACCTTCATCCCCCAACAACCTTCCACTTGACAGCCTTCCATCACCATTGAACTCTTCTGAAATCATCATCGATCCAACCGCCAAGGCTGTTCCGGGTCTGGAACACCTCTCACTCGGTTCAACTTTCAGTTTTGGGAGGGTCCGTCTACCTTTATCACATGTCAATCTATTTTTTTAGAAAAAAAATTGGCCATTCTATTCATCCCGTGGCTTGGGGTAGAACCTGGAACCTCTCACTCACAAACTAAGTTTCTAACCATCTGGGTGTCCTCTCTTGGACACATGTCAGTCTAATTGCTGGTGTAGTGTTGGTTCCTTAGTTCTTTTTTAATACCCATGTATTGGGTTTCTGAGCACTACTGTTGTTATTTGGGGTGATGCATCACACCCCTCTCTGAACTACTGCTCTACCACATCTTTCTAGTAACTTTTTTGAACTAAGCACAAACAGATTTCATCATGGCCTCTAATGATAACTTAAGAACACTTTGTGTCACCACAATGAAATTGGATGGTTTTAGTCGACATGTTTGGAGTTGTACTTCAAGGCCCGAGGTCGGTACTCTCACCTTATTACTAACACACCTGCTACTCTTACCCTGATTACTGATGAGAACACTAAGCAGTCCTATGACTTGTGGGTCAGTGATGACTCCAGAGTGATGATCTGGATGGCCAACTGTGCAAAACCTATAATAAGTCAATCTATTCTAAGACTTCAAACTGCTAAGGCCATGTGGGTCCAATTATCTCATGTTTATTCCCATCAAGAAAACCTTATAGGTATTTGAAATCTTTAAAAATCTGGTTAAAAAGAATTCTCTAACGATACATCAGTTGAAGATTACTATAGCCAATGTTGTGCATATTGGGATGAGTTTGAGGTTTACCATTCCCCTGACATCTGACATTACTAAGATCCAAAGCTAGTGAAATGAAGCACAACTTGTCCAGTTCCTTGTTGGACTGCCTGCTTCCTTTACAGGTGTTGTGGACCAGATCTTGTCCAACGATCCTCTAACTAAACTGTGTGATGTTCTAAAAAGGGTCGAATGCCTCACGTCTCTTCTTCACCAGCTAGTTCCTTTGAGGAATCAGATCTTGCAATCCATTCTGGTGAATCTGGCCGTGGCAGAGGTCGTGGCCGTGGTTGTTTTGGGCCCTCAAGACCTGGACGTGGCCAACTGCACTCTGGACCGGGATGTGATCCAGGAGTCTCTCTTGTATAGATCTCCCTCTTGAATCAAGGCACTATAACTTCTACGGGCAAAATAATCGCAATGCAGATCGTTGCTCGACAAACCATGGCTCTCCCAATACATGAGCTTACCATGCCTCTACTGACTACAACGAGGAAGAACCTGGTCAAACCTCCACTGCTTCTGTAGATTGAGTCCGAGCTGAATTTTGAAGATCTATACAAGAGAGACTCCTGGATCACACTAAAGCTACACGCCTGGATGGTGATTATGCTTTTCTAGCTTCCTCGACCCCTTATGGTAAAAAATGGGTCGTCAACTCTGGTGCTTCTACTCATATTCATGGAAATTCTAAACTTTTTCCTGATATGACTGCTACATCTAGTATTCCCCCTATGACTGTAGACGAAAGCACTCAAGCCCCAGTACATGGGGTTGGTAATATTAGAACATCAAACATTTTTTTGCTCAGATCTGCCTTATATGTTCCCCAGTTTCCTCTAATCTACTTTCTGTTAGTAAAATAGTCAAACAACTTCAGTTATCTATTATGTTTGAACATGGTGGATGTGCCTTTCAGGATCTCCCCACGAGGATGAGGATTGGTTTGGGCAACGAGGGAGCAGACGACTTATACTATCTGTTTCAGGACTTTAATGGCACTATCGACTGGGACATCCGTCCCTTTTTAAACTCAAGCACTTAATGCCCTCTGTATTTGAGACTCAGTTTAAATGTGAAGCATGCCAATTAGGAAAACAAACTAGATGTGTTTTTCCTAGAAAAATGACGTTCTCCTCGAATTTTGTTTTTATATTGTGCATGTTGATATATAGGGGCCGTGTTCAGTAACAAGTGTGACATGATTCCTTTACTTTATGAATCCTATCTTGTACCAGATTGCTTTTATATTGTTACAGATGTAGATAGAGTGATGCAAACCACATTAAAAATAACAATTCATATCATTCAACTCGGCCAGAAAATACCCCGGGACATAGGTTTTTATAAATAACGAGCTGAAGACATGCTACGCATGTGCAAGGAATGAGGTTTCGACGAAATCGTCGAAATTTTGCCAAAAAATTCGATTTTGACGCCTTTTGCTACGAAATCTTGCAACCATACCGCTATGTCAAAATCATCGAAATTTTTTGCCCAAAATTTGAAATTTTCCCAGGGAATAGGAAAGTATCATTTCCTCCCACATGAAGGACCCCCCCACCTATCCCCATATCAAATTTTATTGCATAAAACGATGCATTTAGGTGTAAAGATCATCCCTGTGAAAATTCTTGGCTTAATTCGTTGATTTTGGCGTCAAAATGGGCACTATTGCATTTATCGAATTTTTGTCGAAAGTTTAATAAATTTCGGTTTCCATGCCGTCGAAACGACATCGAAATCGGATACCTCATTCCTTGCGCATGTGTTATACTATTGAATCAATATAATACGTGATCATATAATAATTATGGCATAATGAGTTGGACGACATCTATTCTTGTTTGCTACAATAGATTTGTTGGATAAACTTTTCGTGTGAGTTTGAATTATCATTTTTTTGTGTATGTTGATAACGAATATGTAGTTAGTATTCAAAATAAGATACATACTATCCTCTAAAAGAGGGATCAATTTGTAATTTAAAAAAATAATGAAGAAAATTATATTCAACCCCCTCAAGGGACTTTCTCATATAGTGTAGATTAGTCTCCTTACACAATATAAAATTTTAAAAAGAAAAGACAAAAGTGTAATGTACACACATAGGGATCGATTCATAAATCCAAAAAATAATGGCAGAAGTCACGTGCTATGCATGTGTTATAAGTTGAATCAATATAATATGTGACCATATAATAATTATTGCATAATGAGTTGGTCGACATCTATTCTTATTCGCTACAATAGATTTGTTAGATACGTTTTTCGTGTGAGTTTGAATTATCATTTTTGTGTATGTTGATGACTAATATGTAGTTATATTCAAAATAAGATACATACTACCCGCTAAAAGAGGGACCGGTTTGTAATTCCTATAAATAATGACGAAGATTGCATTAGCCCCCTCTAGGGACTTTCTCATATAGTGTAGATGTGTCTCCTTCTACATTATAAAATTTTGAAAGGAAAAGAAAAAAGTGTAGTGTACACACGTAGGGACCAGTTTGTAATTCCAAAAAATAATGAAAAATTGCATTTAGCCCCCTCTGTTGGCTTTCTTATATAGTATAGATGTGTCATCTTATACAATATATAATTTTATAAAGAAAAGATAAAAGTGTAGTGTACATGTAACGACCCCGCTTCCCTGTAACCCCCAATTAAGGAAGACCAAGAAGTCAGAGCCGCTATTCCAAAACAAGATCAATGGTTTAACAAATAATAAAAAATAATTAATAAACTCTACCACAACTAAGCTTGAAACAGGATAAAATTTTTCTTTTCTCATACCTTGCAAAATATAAGATTTGAGGGACTTTACCTAGATGAGAACTATCTATCTACAATCCTTTAATTCTTTATTAAGCTTTATTCCAACAATGTCACTTTAAAAGAATATCCACTTTCTGATAAACTTAAAACGCCGACAAACAAAACGGCGGTCAGTATAATGAATTATACTGGTATGTGGGAGAACCAATAATCTTGTATGTAATAGTAACAACATATTGCAATCAAATTATGATTTAGCAAAATAAACTTTACGTTTTAAACATAACTACTCAATCCCTACATATCCTTGCCTCTGTGCTATCCCTGCAGTGGATAAGGATACTACCTCTCTCATATGGTAGTTCTCAACTAAACCCCATGATCCTACCTTACAGGTAGATCACTACATAGGGTTGTGTAGTCGTATGGTCCTACCCAATGGTAGACCAACATATCGACTCATGATAACCTGATGATCCTACCCCATGGGTAGACCATGTACTAGGTCATCCACCTCATCATCATCAAAGCTACAAAAGAGGACTAGGATCTGAGCTAGTCATGCACATATACTCATGGTGATAGTCATAGTCACTTTATAGTTGCATGAAATAAAAGTCAACCAAGCAATTATTTCCAAGCAACTGATAAAACCTTAGAAATCGCCGTGAAACTAGAGCGATTTAACCATTAAGCGTAACCACATACCTGATTTGAAGATCTCAAAGAAGCAATATATCCAAATCCAGCTAGATGTCTAATCAAACAAGCCAATCAATCAATCAAGCAAACATTGATCCTGAAATCATGTATAATGTCTAATTGTCACAAACATATCCCAAACAACCCCTTATTGACTTGGGACACCTTTCCAAGGTTTCTAAGTCTCATTAGGATTCATTAGGGCTTCTTAGATCAATTTCTCAAACTTTATCCTTTTTAGGTCAACAAACCCTAAAATAGCTTTTCTACTCATAAAACCCTAATTACTCGAATTATCCACGTTAATGATCTTTTATACTCAAATTGGCTTTGTAACAACATATCTCTGTCTTATTAGATTTGCATAATTAAAACCATTAAAAGTCATAATTATCAAAATTAGGGTTTCTAAGCCCATTAATGTATATTCATATACATGGAACACTAAATTAAGCCAACTATGCATAAATATCATTTTTTTGATCTAATTCTTCCTTTTATTAACAACAGGTTAATATTGGCTTAAAGTATCCAAATAACTTTACCAATTCTCATTAATATCAAAATTAGGGTTTTCCATTTATAAATGCATTAAAGGAAGCAACTTCAAGCACTTTTTGAATTACAAGCAGAATTAGGCTTCAATTGTATTTTTAAAATATTCCTTATTTTTTCTGATAAATTTTCATGTATAACATGCTATCATTGGACCATCCTACTAATTACTATGATTTTCGTTAGAAAAACTTACTTGGACCAATAAGAAACTGACACGTCATCAACCGGGCTCCTTTTTATCCTTGGGTCCACAGACCAGTGGATGCTCGCCACCTAGCGCCACGCTGGGGCGCGACTTGCTCCCTCGTGGACACGGCAAAACCCCTTTTTGCCCTTCATCGTCATCACCAAGGTCAGGGGCACGGAGGTCTTTTCCTCCATTGCATCTTCAACCTCGGGAGCTCCTGCTTTGCGAAGCAGCGCCCAGCCGCGGTCAACCTTGTGGTTGACCTTGGGCTCTGGAGCATCTGAAAGGCATGCGGCAGCGCACACACCTCTGCTAGCCTCCTCCGAAGCCATTTGTGGCTTCAATTGCCCCAAAGGCAGACTAAGACGAGCGGACAACTCCTCTGACCTGCCGGCGAGGTCCTCGCGACAACATGGCGGAAAACGCGATATCTAGCGGAATTGAGGGTGCCAACACGCTCGCGGCACTCGGCCGGAGCCACCAGTACAAACAACGACCTCGGAGGGGGTTCAAGGCCCAGTATTTATAGGTCCCCTTATGGCTGCCGAGAAGTCCTGGATTGGGCAAAACGCCTAGAGGCAACGAAACCCAGGGAAACTAGGGGTAGATCAACTCGGATTGATCCCCCGAATTCTTTGGAAAGGTTTCCTGATCCAGCTGTGCCTTGGATCGCAAGAATCTCGATCGGCTATCCCTCTGCCTACTGTTCTTTGGTTCCCCCCTTTCCAAAACGAGGTAGGAGACGATCTCAAGATCGTCCGATCACCATCCAACGGCTGTCATTGGGCGTGACACTTGCCTGGGTCGGGCCCAAGGTTTCCTAGTTTGATTTCAAATGTGACAAATCGCATTAAAATACTAGTTATCCCTTCACTTAGGGAAACTTATCAATTGCATAACTCTCTCTTTCATCCAATCGTTCCCAAATTTTAAAGGAAAGTTCATAATGACTTAAACTTCATGTGTGCAAAGTTTGGGACCCAAATACGAAAGCATGAGAGACTTTTCTTCATATGCAATTTATCACTTATTAAGGCATATTTTATGCATATTTTCTCTCTCCTATTCTTTTATATTCCTTATTTGGATTCCTTTTACCCATAGAAACCTTGTGGATTCGAAATCTCATCCATGATGAGTCAATCATACCTTTTTCCACATATTTCTCATATTTTCATCATTATCTCAAATTTCCTTCTTAATAAAGCATTACTTGATTTCTTCTTTTTCTTCTAATCATATTGGACTCATTAACATATTATGATCCACGAAATCCCATTCACAAAGGAAATATTGAAAAGAAATCCATTCAATACACATAAATCATACAATTCCCATAATCATACATTTATTGAGAAAATTGCATTTCCAACCATATGAACCAAAAAATTGGGTTTGTAACATCCTTCCCCTCTTATAGGAATTTTGCCCTCAAAATTCCATCAAACATACAAACAATCAAGATAAGACTTTCCCATGTCCATCATAGGCTCCCATGTAGCTTCATCCTCTCCATGGTGCTTCCAAAGAACCTTTATCCAATGTTTTGAAATGCGTTATGCAGTATGCGTTCGGTCAGGGTACCACAGAGTATAAGCGGAATTCGGGAGCATAAGCGGGGCATATGCGTTTTTGGATTTTTTTTTTAATAAATTATATATTTTATACATATATTTAATAAAAAAATATAATCATAATCATAAATTTCATACTATCTAGTTTTGTAGCCTAATAGCTCAAAATGTACCAATGGATCATTACATCATGGAAGAAGAAACACATTTTCCAATCATCAATAAGAAAAATCAATCAACAAAAGCCTAAGTTTATATAATGTACTAGAATATACAAGTAACAAAATACACTAACACATGCAGTTCGTAGGTATTTGAATGAACACTATAAGAAAAACCACAGTAACACAACACATGGTACTTCAAAGTAGAAATAGAAAAAGAACATCAAAAACAAAATCAAAACATCAAAATGATATGAAGAAATCACGTCACTAATAAATAGAGAAGAAAAAGTCGTAGGGAATATAAATTACTCCCTAGGCAGCACACAAATTTGATACTTTGTAAAAGAAATATCATATCCAATTAATATCTGCAATAGGTTCCCCTTTATACAAGACAAAATTAGAATTGTTGCAAGTGCCACATTTTCTAATCTTAGAACAAAATATAAGAGAAAAAAAAGAGCAAAGGAAAGAGCATAATGAAACATTAACAATTGTAAAATGTAATAAAGTATTTTGCACCACTCATTCAAAATAGAATTATTTCCGAGGTAGCAAAATTTCAATATCTGATCTTAAACCAACTATATAGAAGTTGTCATTTAATTTGGTTGATTTTATTTGAGATTTTTTTTTACTTAAGTCACCAAATGAAATGCGGGGCCTAAACGGCCGCATATGCGGACCATGCCCAAAAATAGCACTGCATAGCTATATGCGGCCGCATAAGCGGCCTCATGCGGGGCATATGAGAACACTGCCTTTATCATCTTATATTCTTACAATAGAGTTCTTTTACCTTGGTATCTAGAATCCTCACTGGTGACTCAGGATATGTCAGCCTCCCTCAGGAGCTCAATAGGTTCATTGCTCAGCACATGGCTCGGGTACATCCAGTGAATTAAAAAACGGCCAGGTGGGCCGCTTAAGCGCCCATGACCTCCAGCCGCTTAATTTTGCCATTAATCGCCCGCTTAATCATTTTAAACAAAATCGCCCGCTTTTTGCCCGCCTCACCTGCTTTTTCCCGCTTTTTTCCCACTTTTTGCCCGCTTTTGTTTAAAAATCCTAATGTAAGCATCTAACATTAATTAATTACATAGCCAAGTAGTGTTGACTATAATATACAAAACTTGTATACATTAAATGTTCTATGATATAGCTAGTCCTAATTTAGAATGCATACTTTGTGTGTAAGCTGTAATAATTGGGTACTGTTGTAATGCATCTAAGTAAATATCCTATTGCTCTATTATACTAGTAATGCATGATTAGTTTTACTGATTTCCTTGCTGCTTTCAGTGATTAATGATTGGTACTGCTGGTTAGTATTACTTTAGTGATTACTTTAATTCAATAATTCATAGTTTGTTATATACAATTACTGATCTGCTTGCTGATTTTAGTGATTAGAGATGCTGATTAATAGTAAGTATTGATGAATACTTAGTTACTTACTGATTTGCTGATTAGATATGTATAGAAGTTCCTTATAAATATATTTTTTATATACACATACATGTAATTTTGTATAAAAATATATAAAATTTAGACACCCGCTTTTTCAAAAATCGCCCGCTTAATCGCCCGCCTACCGCTTAATCGGTTACAGGGTGCCGTCCGCACGCCTCCCGCTTCCCGCTTTCTAATACATTGAGTACATCACATAGTGCTCTAGATCAGACACATGGATCACATCATACATCATATTATCCTGAGGGGTAAGGCTAGACATAAGCAACTCCACCAATCCATCTCAAATGGACCCATGTATCGGGGACTCAACTTTCTTAGATATAGCTCAGAGGTTACAGGTTTTCATTACACATATTCACTCACAGTGAACTGCATGTCAGTCTGCTTCGCACCAGCACACAACTGCTGTCGCTCCTGGGCTTTCTCAACCTTTTCTCGATCAAAACGACTTCATCTGCATACACTGTGGTTTCTTTCTGACCTTCACAAGGTCCTCTCACCGACATCATCCAAGTGAAGCGGTGACCGACACAACCTCCTTTACAGAGCTTCATGCATCCTAATACTGGCTATTGGTGGCTATCATGTCAAACAAACTCTTCTAGGGGAAGGAACTGCTCCCATGAATCACCTTGAACGAGCACACACATGTGGGAGGTAAGGGCACTGTCCTGTTTCTTGAGGATTTTGATGAAGGGTTTCAATGCGAAAATGAAGGAATTAAGTAATGTAATTTTGCAAGAATGAGCTATATACATGCATGTACTAATTTGTGTTACAATATCAAATATTGGATATGTAGGGCATCCCCACACATTTTACTTGGGTTGATAGTTTGTTGTTGATATGGACTCAATAGTCAATCATTTCATTGGTTCCAAGAACACTAGTGTAATGTTTCCAAGCTAAATCATTATTTGTTGGTTGGTTGGCTTCCTAGCACCTTCATTGTCTAATAAACCACCACTAGGATACATGTCGTCTACATTGTAGAAACTAAAAAAGCATGCATTACGTAAGTATTTAATAATTTGAATAGCAAATATTAGGGAAATGCAATGAAATTATGATATACTATAAGTATATACTATGTGTAAGTACTAAATGGTGAAATAACTCCAATCCCCCTTTACTCTTCAAAAAACAACAATAACAACAAGGATTGCAATTATCGAAATTTTCATCGAAATTTGGCGAAATTCATCGAAATCATTGAAATTTGGCGAAACTCATCGAAATCGACACAGTCGCACGTTTTGGTACCAGATCCCATCGAAATCGAAATTTTTGGGCGAAATTTTACCAATTTCGCCGAAACCTCATTCCTTGGTAGGAGGTAGATGGCCAAGTGAGGAGTTGTGGGCCAGGGTGTCGTGGGTTATGTGGAAACAATGACGGGAGGGTATCAGGGCATGAGATGAAAGTCAGGGGGTCACACAGGATGACCTTTTGCAGAAGGAGTGTATGGAGGAGGGATGTGTTAGGTAGGTTGGTACGAAGTGGTTCAGCGACATACATGGAATGAATATGGGATATGCAGCTGGGGGTGTTATGACAGCAAACAGACCAGGCGGGGGTAGTGGCAGGTTTAAGGGATGAGGAAGAGATGATGCACGTGTAGAAGCAGAGGCAAACAGACAGACCAGACGGCAGCGGCAGGACTAAGGGGCAAGCGACGACGTAGCGATGTGAGATTTCTGTTGCTCCTGTTTAAAGGACAAGTGAACATACCGCTTTAATACCATGTCAAGGAATATCTCTATTATTTGATGATAAAAATAGATACAATAACTCTCTTTATATAGGATTAGAGAGTGAGGTTAAGTACAGAGATAACCAATGTGGGACTAATAGTAAAAAGGAAAATAACAGATAATATAAATTACAAAGCACATCATAAAACATAAAATATCATAACAAGGATTTTGCTAGAGGAAGGAGTTCACATAGAAAGATCCCATGGCTCAGAACATAAATGACTTAATGTATTGCTTAATGGCCAGTTACTTGCCCAATCAATGTTATTAAAATCCGGTTGGACCTTCCAGTCGGACCTTGAACCGGCACCCCTACCGGTTTGGTTATTGTATAAACCCGCTAATACCGGTCCAACCAGTTAGATGGCCGGTCCAACCTGTCAGACCTGACCGGTCCACCGGTTAACCGGCTGCACCAGTTTGATTAACCAAAACTTCTATCTCTGTCAATGAACGGGTGACTATTATTTCCTCCAAACCTCTCAACACGTAACCCATTCTTGGGCATAGACAAACAAAAACTCACACCCCTGGTTTTTCCAACCCCAACTCTCATGAGAGCTTCCGCACTACCTAATGTAAAGGGGTTTGATTATGTTTAGGATCATATTGTATTAATGAACTTTAGATTTTGAAGTATCATTTTGTATGAATCATTAGTATGTTATGATGTTTGAGATTATGACTTTATTGTGGGTTCTAAAAAATGTACTTATACCTTCATCATAGTTGGACTGTTTTATATTTTTCCTATATTTTCTATAATTTTAGCATATTAGTGTTATTTTTTATACATTATTGATGTTACCGGTTGAACCACAGGTCAAACTGGTTAACCGGGAACCAGTAGCCTCACCGGTTTGATGACCGGTCCAGTCCTGATAACATTGTGCCCAATGTAGTAATGAAGCTTTATATCTGTCTGGAAATTCACTGAATCTGGAAGTTTTGTAAACAAGAGCATTTGCTAGAAACTCTACGCTGGAGGAATTTCATATGTTGTAGCCTTTTATTTTTGCTATCGCTTTAAGTGTATTAAATGAGAATATGTGTACATATCCCATGTGAAAGGAGCACAGGCCGTCGACAACAAATTGATCAAGCAGGGTTGAGTTTTGGTTGTGGAAATAAAATCTGATATTTTTTTACATCGTTTTCATGACAAATTTGCAACTTACATGAGCACATTGAGGAAAGCTTGTAACAGTGTTACTGGTCAACCTTAACTTCTTTATGAAAATATCATGGTCGTAAGTTTGAATTGGAGAAAAGTTAAAAGATCGATTCTTTGTTCATGACACACAGTTAGCAAGTCAAAATGTAGGAAGAATGCTGCAACCACATACAACAAACTGTATACGTGTCTAAGTGACCGAGTCCTTCTAATCTATGTGCTTTGGTTGGAAGGAGTCAAGGGGGGAAGGATAAAGAGAATTAGTTTAGAGGACATAATATGATATGGTAAAAGATTTAAATGAAAAACATGTGTAAAGGTAGCGAAATAAATTGGTATTTTGTTCCTCATATAAAAAGGAGAAACAAAGACGTAGATGTCACTTTAGAATTTTCTTCAATCCGTTCATTTATGACTATAATATTTCCCTGATTTCCCTCCCACCTTGGATCTCACCACCCCACGGCACGCCCAGTAAAATGTCAGCCACTGTTGCAACACGGCCGACGCCAAGAGTCGAACCCGGGACCTTTCATTGAGGTGTTATTGAGCCGCACCATTTGAGCTACCGACCGCCCCCTCTTAATCAAACTGTCATTTTAAGAAATCTTTTCCAACTTCCTCGTGATATCCTATGTTTCAAACAAAGTATTAGATGATTGACGTAGAATTTGCATTTTAATCTAATTTCAGTGCTTTGATCAGATGACAATAGAATTAACATATTTTTTGTTCTCTCCAAAATACAGGGCTACGTAAGGCAGCAAGGGGAATTTGAGTCTCTTCATCGTGACATGAATATAGGTTTTGGTAGTTGGTCTTTTGATCCCATGGATATTAACAATCCTTTTGCGAACGGTGAAGGATCGATTCATTTATGGCATGGAGATGAAGATGCCATGGTGCCAGTTCTTCTGCAGCGATACATCGCCAAAAGGTTGCCCTGGATTCAGTATCACGAGCTTGAGGGCATCGGTCACATGTTCCCCTGGGCAGAGGGAATGGCGGATACTATCATCAAAACTCTTATACTGGGGTAGAAGAAAACAGTCCTAATACGCCTAATGTGCAGTTACTTTTAAGGTAGACTCATACATTACTTCCTCTCCACCTTAAAAGCAGGTAATTGAAACTCTTTCAAGTATAATATATGCTTTTTGCCACTGATCGTGTGGAAGAATGGCTCGCGTTGCAGAAATTTCTGTGATCCTGACATAGCTAAGATATTATTTATATTGTAGGACTGAAGAGTGTCTGGCTTGGTGAATTCAATGAAAATATGTATGAAGGCTGAGAAACAATAGCAAACTGGACTATGAAACCAATCTGAATTGATCCAAATTGTTGGTTTGCTTGGCAAAGATTGATTTATATTGTTTAGTTTGGTTTGCAGAATGTTTTAGTTAGTTAGCTTCACGCACTGAGCTAAATTGATAACCACACAATATAATGACAGAACATCATATATCATTACATATATCTGTGCACTGTATCATGTTATAATTAACTAGGAAACTGACTCATGACGTTAGATACGACACTTGCGTTTGTAGTTTATATGTGGTTTCTGTTTTTACGAATGAAATAATATACCTTTTATACATGATGAACGATTCTTTTTGGAATAAATATATCTTTTACACATTCTTGAAGATAACTCTTGTTTTTGTGGTAAGAGGTTTGCATGCCGCATAATAACGAACCTGTTTGGTCTGATTCAAGACTAATATGTTTGCCGATTTATCAGCAAACCAAATTCTTGTCTACCCGGACTACCCCCAAATTGACATGCGGATGAAAATGGAGAGATAAAATGGGAGAGGGTGGGGGTGGAGGTGGTAAAAGAAAGCGGCAGGTTCAATTCTTATGTTCGCGAGGGGAGGAACACACTTGAATACTAGCTCACCTAGTAAAGCTTGTCACTTGTTGCACGCAGGTCGTGGATTTGACGCGCTGAACAATTGAAAAAGGAGTAAAAGAGAACCCTGCATCTTTTTTCACGTTTGTTATATAGTTTGTACCGTCCTCATTAACATAAAAGAGATATAAAAACAGGTAGAAACACGCAGGTGCACTTTTTAGGCTCATTTGAGGATGGAATAAGGTCGTTCTTTTAATAAAATGACAACAAAAAATATAATCTGAAAGGAATATCCCTAGTATACGGTGAACAGTTATTCCTAAAAACTAATACTAGGTCAAATGATAAATTTGTACTCTTGGTCAAAATTTATATAGTTTGATTCCTACTTTTCTACCCAAACAACCTTTTCAACTTAACACAAACAACCTTTTCAACTTAACACTGTTGAAGTGCCAAATTCCAAAGGATCCTTGCAAATATCCAAACGAAGGGTTACACTACAGTCTTGTTTGGTGAACACATAACAACTAGTTTAGTTGGTAAAACATAACACTAGTTGCAGTGCATGTCACAAGTTCGGGCCGTTAGGGTGCCAAAGTAGGGGTTTAAAAGCAATCACGACACCTTCTATGCCAATGTAATCAAAACTGGATCTATTCCCAAAAATACATGAAAACACCTTGAATTTTTGATGGACGAAGAGTGAGCACTTGGTCCTCTCCCTCTCATGCAGGTCACTACTCTATCGTTCTCCCTTGATGTGCATAACTCATTTGGTAGGTGTGTTCTCGGTCTAGTTTGTTTAAGTTCTATTGTGTACAACTTCCAACAATGCCACCCTTTATGCTAGAACTCTTTTTATTTGCATTTTTTCTGAACAGTTTGCTCTCACTTTGCAAAATTCCACTTGTCTAATTTTTTGATGGAAGTCCACATGGAAGCATAATAATAATAATAATTTCTTTGTCTACAATAGTGTTATATAAGTTTCTTCCTCTTTGTCTTTTCGAAACACCAATCCTAATCACCGATATATAATAAAGAAGGCTAATTAGAAGTGCCCTCTGTTGAAGAAGATGTCTTCTTAAAATCAATAGTGTTGTGTTTCACGCTTCAAGTATTGCATACATGCATTATGACTTCAATTTAATAACTAAATCTTTACCTTAAAAAAGATACGAGTCACACTATTGGTAATAATGACATATGAGTACACAATTTCATCTCCCATTTCTTGGTAGCTTCTTCATTTGCCCCATCCCTACCACTCCTCTCAATCATCCTTACTATGGTGTCATGAGTAACTTTGTAGCTCTTCATTCCACCTTTTCAATCTCTCCATGTCCATTCTAAAAAATTCATTCAACATCAAACTATTGGTTATTAAAGTTTATGGGTTTTGTAATGGTTCCTCCTATGAGATGACATCCTGAACATCCAAGATGAGCACTTTGAGTTCAAGATGTGTCGAGAATAAGCACATTTGTTGCATCTCCATATGTACTTTAAACCTACTTTCCCAGGAGTTGGATGCCATTATGAAGGCCCTAGACACTAGTGTATGCATTTGAACTCCCTACAACTAAAAGTGCTAGATAATTGCCTCTTTGTTACATCATCCTATGTCATATATGTCCAATTCATTAGGTATGAGAATCCCTATGTCCTTCATATTTAAAGGCCTCCCCTACAAGTACTAAAGCCTAAAAAGGGGGAGATTCCCTAGATGTATAATGATGCTAAGTGGAGCGCCATCATGTTGACTGGATGAAACATATATGGTATTGATAATCAATATTGGAAAACTTATGAGAAAATTGATATTTTTGGTTGTCTATTATGGTTGTTGTTATTCGAGTAAAATCTAACCTGCAAAAATGTTTGCTATTGAATTCCCTAATGGTTTACATGCATTTTCAAATCCTCTCATTCTCATCCTCAACTTTTTCTAAAGAGGGAAAAATACTCATTCTTTTCTTCATCATCATGATTATTGTGACAAATCGTCACACAAAAGTGAGATTACTCAAAACAAAGCACATAAGTATTAGCTAACATCCATATTATCAAAAAATAGATAAACTAAAACCGATCACAGATTACCCTCTCAACCGGAAACATATTACATATAGGTCCAAAAATTGTGCCACCTATATCACATATCATAGCACAAAGGTATTACATCACTATACAGTGGCGATCTAGCCACAAACCTATTATAGAAGATAACATGATCACATATACAAGACATACATATGCAACCATGGCATACTGCCAAAAACCTCATATCGATGTACAAACATCTACAAACACCCTTCTAGGACCTGAGAATACACAGACGACACTATTAAAAAACACTAGCAGCATATCCAACCTTCTGCTTTCACTGATCTCCTTGCTGCTTTTCCTCAACCGCACAATCTCTACCATGTCACTGACGACCACCTAAAAGATGTGAAAACTCACGGGGTGAGACGAACGTCCCAGCAAGAGATAAAACTATCTGTAAAAAACTATTCATAGCACAACAAGGATAACATAGCAGATTCAACTAAATGAATAAATAAAAATTTATAACACATATTAGGAAGATAAAGCACCTACAACTGATCAGTAGAACATCTTATACTTTTAGAAGGAATATGAAGAATATGTATATAAAAGATAATAACTAAGCAATATAAGAAACAATGAAAAGGGTAACATCCAATGTGAGTCGTATTTAACCATAAGAAGATTTACTACACGGTTGTGTTACGTCTTTTATTAAGCACTGGCGAATTTGAGTCGTGCCACCCAAATCTCAACTGACCACTGCGAAGTGCTATTCAGTTCGGTCTAAGATCTAGGAAGACTCGGAATTATGAGATCTTCTTCCCCACTCGATTAGTATGAGTGAACACCGTAGTGACATATCAGTCAAACTATAACCAACGACATAGAGTCAAGCTGAAAACACCTAGTCCTCCCTTGGTACATGTCACAAAACTAGAGAACAGGTTGTACATGCCCCTTCTATTTGAGGCATCACTGCAGTTGTTCCCACTGCCTCCTTTCAGATTACATATATGAATATCCAAGGTATGATCACATCCATCCTGCATGACATGTAATTATGGATGCAATGATATACCCTCAACTTGCGCCCCCACATACTCAACAGTATGCGCTCCGAGTTTCCCTTAGGAATTACCCATTTCACCATCCAACAAGTCTTGACGTTGAAGATGGATCTATAGCACAAGGCACTACATGATTAGTGTTTCACTTGATTAGTTATGCCAATTGGGTAAATCAAGGTTGTATCGAATGAGTGGACATACAAACCCTAATTCATTCTAGCAAGCATAACTGTAAAACAACTTCAAAAGATATAAAACATATAAGGTATAAACTTGTCACATCAACACATGATATTATCATACTACCATATAAAAGAGCATCACCATTATCACATCATCATGGGATAATCATCCCTTATTACATCATCAGATGATATCACCTCACATTAGTCACAAAGCCATCACTAAGGTCATCAGACCATTCACACTGTTCTTGTTCTTGCATAGAACATCATTAGTTCACCATGCCTTATCAAGGCTCATAATCATCACCATGTGTCATATAAGAGATACCATAGCAATCACAACCTATGATGTTCATTCAACATGTAACACTAGGGTTATACAAGTAAGAGAGAGAAAATACCTCATTACATGCTAATCACACAAGCAAGTAAGCATTATCACCATGTACTCAAAGACTAGGGTTAGGGTACTTCATAGTTAACCAATTAGAGTTTCACAACAACAATTAAACATTCAACCCTAAGGATCACCACTTCCCACATTCTTGAAAGCTGTATGATCAAGAATTGCCATCATAACCAAACGATCGTGTAAACCAGCAAAGTGTAGCGACCTAACAAAGTGTGGCACCTCTAGCGATCACTAGGAATTGGGTGCCCTAGAGACCACTATGGTTAGGTCATCCATAGAGACAACAACAACATCCTTCAACATGACAACCAATTCACACCATAAACAAACATAGCATCCACTACACACAACAAACGTAGTGACCATCACATGCATCAAAGCATAGCGACCATCAAGAGGGAACTCCATGTGTAGTGACCACAACAACAACTACATGCATAGCGACCACAACACCTCACTTTGACCATCATAACACATCAATCATAGTGGTCATGAAAACTGTGGCAACACATTCCACTATCACACAGACATCGAGGTGTTACGTGAAAACATGCGGAAAACACCATAACCACAGATTATCAAAACACGGGTTAATTAAAACTGATTTCGGAAAGAGGATAAACTGATGAACTAATACATTCCAGTCCTCATCCTGCAAGAAAACATGTTATATAAACATTTACAAGTCTTGATACATGTCCACAGCTTAGAAGATCAGCTGTCAAACTACCACAAGAGTTCATCACCTGTTATATATACATAACGGCCCACATCTGGCCAGCAGAAGGATATACAAACCATCAACAGCTATACATCGTGAAACAACGTCAAAACACCTCCAAGGACCTGAGAGTATAGGTATGACTCTAAGACTCTACTACAAAATGACCAACACAGCAGCATGACCATCTCTTGCCTTCTACTGCTCGCCTTGCTGCTCGGCCGCAACTCCGCGACCACCACCACGTCTAGCTCGAACACCTGAAAACCACCGGGGTGAGACAATTGAACATTGTCCTAGCGAGAAACATAACTCCCCGCCAAAACTATAAAACCAAGAGGATAAAGCAACAACAGAAGATAAATAGTAAAACGTAGAATAATAACAATCTATATAGCAAGGCTATTCGTACCATCGAGCCTACCAGGCTGTATGGAAGGCATATCACCAATTATCTATTTATGGAACATGATTGACAAGATAAGATTTATAAGATCTTATCACATAACATGATGAACGTATAAGCAACTGCATGTATAACAAGATCAACTGCACAAGCAAGGCCTCAACCAATGTGTCTGTGTTTTACCTTAAGCAATAAATACTATTCGGCTGGATTGCGTATTATTATGCCCTGAGGAAGTGAGCCGTACCGCTCAAGTCCAACCTTTGGTTGCGAAACCCAAAGTCGGTGCCATACAAGGTCAATGGGAGAGCCGGACTCCACGACCTCCCACCTCGTAGTCAGTGTATGAGTACAACACAAGCAGGACCGCAGTCTCGTGCTTAAGTGGCCTCAGCCACAGGGTCAGCTCCCGCAGGCTACCCTCTGCCTAGACCGCCTTGGTACAAGTCTCGGTGCTAGTAAAACTGAGCCACGGGCCTGTTCACCGTGCTCTGAGCCATGAACGCATTCATGCCCCCATATCACATATCCTGAGCCATGGGCCTGTTCACCATGATCTATACATATCCTGAGTCTGCAAACGCAACTGCACTCGAATCCTCACTATTTTAGGCTAGGAGAAACCTCGCATATCCAACAATATGCGCTCCAGGTTAACCCGTAGGAGAACCCGTTTCACCATCACCAACTCCTGACGATGATGGATCTATGGCCAGGGAAACTACATGATATATTCCACTGTGATTAGTTAGTATATTTTAAGTGGATTGCAAGATTCAGCCAAGGTTGTATAACATGCAAACTAAAACAAGAATAGGCAATATGAAACTCAATATCATACTTGTACTATCATCAACACTATCCTGATCCATCACAAGATCCAACATTACATGTTACCACTTGGCCTCTTGGTAATCCTCTAGATCCATCACAAGGATCATCACATTGCCATGGGATCTCAATCCCTCATCACATAGTGTCACTGCCTCTCAAGACTTACATCATCATCATGGATAGAAATTCTAGCACTTTAGCCAAACTCAGGTCCTCAGACCAAAACACATCATGCATTTCATTATCAAGATTAACCATCAAAGCAGTGTTACTCAACCATATACACCTCATAGCCCCTTACATGGCTATGCATATGTACCTGCATGGTTAGTATGCAGAATCATCATGGATTATCAGAAGATTAACATAGGGCAACATTGATGCTTATATGCTTTTATCAATCATGCCTCAACTTGTA
Organism: Alisma plantago-aquatica; assembly: GCA_963693085.1. NCBI lineage: Eukaryota > Viridiplantae > Streptophyta > Magnoliopsida > Alismatales > Alismataceae > Alisma > Alisma plantago-aquatica. The sequence goes on along the minus strand of OY856411.1, from coordinate 720,759,851 downwards.
ACCATAGGCATAGGTCATATCATCATGCAAAGCATCTTATATGTTTATCATTTCCTTAGCATTATACAAGTGATTCAAGATGATTATAAGAGATGTAATATCATGTCAAGTTACATAGATGTGAGCTATCATCTTAGTTATCAGCAAGCATATCAAGGGTTACTATTGTCAACCAAACGTGACATCAAGGAACAAGAGCTAGCACATAGATTTTCCACACTAGACAAGACCCTCACTAGAGGTGGTATCAGGCAGGGTATTCTCCCCTATCACCCAACTCTCAACTTCAAATAGCCAAGCAGACCAACACTTAACGGCCATGCACTAGGGTGTCGGGCAACCAAGGCACAACGGCCATCATCATAGCGTGCAACTCAGCTAGAGAGATACATCATGTAACATGAAACGCCCTGTTGGGCATCCATGTGCAACGACGTAACGTGCATCAGTGTACCGTGCACCAGGTATCGGTCAACACACACACAACAAAGCATAACGCATAAGGGATGCAACTCAGCTTGTCGTTCAACCATCCCAGTCTAGATCTATCGGCCAACACCAGGCTAGGACTGAGGTATGACGGCCGACACAAGACCAGATCACAACGCCCAACGTCTAAGGTGTAACGGTACTAAACAACCACCTGAACTAAGTGTATCGGACAGGGCATCCAGCATGGTGTGACGCCCGACACCACAACACAGAACTAGCTAACAAACTCCACACCTCAAAGCATAACAACACCAAGCCATCTCATAGCTTAAGTGTGTCGGGCAGGGAACTCATCCTAGTGTGACGCCCGACACAACAAGGAAAGAACCAGAGGTGTAACGCCCGACACAGCCACATCATGTCGACTAAGGTTAGACCAAGGAAAGGATAACAACCCCAATCCCATAACGGGAAAGATGCAACCCACAAGGTTATCTTCAACCTCAAGCACAAGGGCACCACAACCCTAGTGGATCAAGAAGATGCTCACCTCTCAAATTAAATGAGAGAGGGGTCTTGCACACTTCTTATCACCAATCGGGCAACACAAGGATCAAACCTAACCAAGGTCCACAACCACTACATGGCTCACCTTTCAAGTCCATGGTGAGAGGAGGGTGTTGCTCAAGCAACTAGAACACAAGCTCACCTCTCAACTTAATCGAGAGAGGGGTATTGCCCATATTACTATCACTCAAGCTCACTCCTCTAGACCTAGGAGAGAAAGGAGTGTTGCTCACCAAGAAATCCTAAAACAAGGTTCGGCCAACAAGAAGAGACTTAAGCAAGAACTAAACTAGCAACATGCATAGCCGATATGATCATAAGAAACATAAAATAACATAGAAGAGGTAGTATAGTTAGGGTTAGGAGTTATGTAACCCGCCTTAAGCAAGATCCAAGCTCCACCACAAGAAGAAGAGCAAGACACTCTAGGGTTCGGCCCACTAGAGGAAGAAGGAGACTCCAAGGCAAGGATCGACCACCAAGCTTGCAAAAAGGAAGAGGGGATATCGTGCACCAAGGGGAAGGAAGACTAAGGAACTAAAGGGATCCTTAGCAAGAGAAAGGAAGCACATATATAGAAGAGGGTGGAGGAGAAACCAAGGTAGGATAAGGCAAGGTGTTGCCCACCTAGGGACACTTGTCCATGAGCAATGCCACCACTCTAGCATGTCTTAAACATATGTCCAAGGCCATTTCCACATGCAAGCATTAAGCACCAAGTGTCCACTAGTGGTGACACAAACGAGGTCAAAGAGAGTCAAAGAGGACCATGGGTGACACATCCCCACTACATGGCCGACACAACCCTGGGCGACACACCACCAGGGCGACACACAAGCATGCTCTTGCCCGACACAAAGCTTTCCTGGCCGACACAAGGGCACTCTAGCCCGACACAAGGCCTATAGAAGCAAAGAAAAAGCATCACAAAGCCCAACAAGCTCAACCAAGCCCAAAGGAACTCAAGCAACAAGCCCAACCCTTCCTATCAACACTAGAGGAAGCAAGGAGAGGGAGGAACACCTCACAAGGTGACAAACTTGCCCACAAACCCTAAACTTGGGTATATTGCAAGTAGCACCTCTAGCTCTCCACAAAGCACAAACAACCCTTATCACCACCAAAGGTGATTAGCAAGCAACTAAGCATCAGGGTTAAGCAAAGAAAATAGGATAAACCCTAAACGGAGGTCAGGGTCCTTACAAACTAACCCTCTACAAAGGGATTTCGTCCCCAAAATCCGAAGAGAAAAGTGAGGGATACTTCCTCCTCATCTCTTCCTCAAGCTCCTACATGGCTTCCTCAACGCCACGATGATGCCAAAGAACCTTCATAAGAACCAGGTCCTTCCTCTTCAACTTCTTAACTCTTCTGTCAAGGATCATCACAGGACCTTCCTCGTAGGTCACATCTTCATCAAGCTCAACTTCGACTGGCTGTATCACTGTTCCTATATCCGGATGACTTTTCTTCAGCATACTGACATGGAACACTTGATGTAACATGTGCAACTCTGGCGGCAGCTCTGTCTCATAAGCTACCTTGCCAACTCGTGCTATGACCGGGTATGGCCCCATATATCTGGGTGCTAGCTTACCCTTCCGGCCAAACCTTAGCACACCTTTCTAGGGCGAGACTTTAAGATACACTTTGTCTCCTGCCTGGAATTCCAAAAGTCGTCAGCAATCGTCTGCATATGACTTTTGCATGTCTTGTGCCACTTTCAACTATTGTTGTATCATTATGATCTTCTCTGTTGTCTGTTGAACTAACGCAGGACCCAAAAGCTGATATTCACCAGACTCATACCAACATAACAGAGATCTACACTTCCTGCCATGTAAGGCCTCATAAGGAGCCATGTCAATGCTCCGTTGATAACTATTGTTGTAGGCAAACTCTATCAAACTGAGATGTACGTCCCAACTGTCTAGGAACTGCAAAACACAAGCTTGAAGGAGATCCTCCAAAGTCTGAATAGTTCTCTCAGACTGTCCATCTGTCTGTGGGTGGAAGGCGGGACTGAACCTTAACTGTGTTCCCAATGCTGTGTGCAATTGTTCCCAGAAAACGACTCGTAAACTGCAGACCTCTGTCAGAAACTATCGTTACTGGCACACCGTGCAACCGCACTATCTCATCCACATATACTTGAACAAGCTTCTTAGTTGCATATGTTGTCTTTACCGGTATGAAATGGGTAGACTTCGTCAATCTGTCCACTATTACCCAAATGGAATCATGATTCCTAGTTGTCCTGGGCAGACCAACTACGAAATCCATAGTTATGTGATCCCATTTCCACTGCGGTATCGGCAGGGGTTGTAATGTACCTGCCGGCTTCTGATGCTCAGCCTTAACTTGCTGACATATCGAACATCTAGCCACAAACTCCGCTACATCCTTCTTCAAACTGGGCCACCAATACAAGTCCTTTAGACTACGATACATCTTGGTGACCCCTGGATGCATAGCATACATCGACATGTGTGCTTCTTTGAGCACTAGAATCCTCAGATCATCAGTATCGGGGATCACCATCCTATTACGATAGCAAACTAGTCCATCCTCGGACTCATGGAATCCATCACGCTTTTTGCTGTCAAACTCTGATTTGATCATCTGAACTGTATCATCGGTCTGTTGTGCATCTTTGATCTGTTGTCTCAGCATAGGCTTGACTTGCATGTGTGCTAAAAGTCCAGCTAACAAGGAAACTTTCATATGTACATTCATCTGCCGCAAGGAAACAAACATATCACGTCTATGGCATACCAGGGAACTCAACTGTGCCTTCTTTGTAGAAAGAGAAGAAGACTTTCGACTAAGTGCATCAGCTACCACATTCACCTTACCAGGATGATACTCGATGGTGTAGTCATAATCATTGATTAACTCCATCCATCGATGTTGTCGCATGTTTAACTCGTTATGCGAGAAGATGTACTTCAGATTCTTATGACCCGTAAAGATCTAACACACCTCCCCGTAAAGATAGTGTCTCCAAATCTTTAACGCATGAACCACTGCTTCCAACTCCAAATCATGAGTCAGATAGTTCTCCTCATGTTTCTTAAGCTGTCGCGAAGCAAAAGAAACCACATGCTCTTCCTGCATCAGCACACAACCTAAACTTTTCTTGGAAGCATCGCAGAAAACAACATAGCCCTTCCTAGGCTCTGGCAGCACTAACACTGGCGCACTAGTGAGCTTCTCCTTCAAACTTTGGAAAGCTTGCTGACAACGGTCAGTCCAGACAAAAGGTACATCCTTTCTAGTCAACTTCGTTATTGGCAACACAATCACACTGAAGTCCTTGATAAACCTCCTGTAGTATCCTGCCAAAACCAGGAAACTACGAACTTCTGTCGGCGTCTTCGGCTGCTTCCACTCTGCAACGGACTCCACCTTCCTCGGGTCCACTTTGACTCCTTTTGTAGATATCACATGACCCAATAAAGTCACTTCTTCCAGCCCGAACTCACACTTACTGAACTTGGCGTACAACTGATGTTGGCGAAGAAGAGTCAATGCTAGTTGAAGATGTTGCTCATGCTCTTGCCTGTCCCGACTATAGATCAAGATGTCATCTATAAAGACTACAACAAACTGATCTAAGAATGGACAGAACACTGTGTTCATCAAATCCATGAAAGCAGCAGGCGCATTGGTTAGCCTAAATAGCATAACCACAAACTCAAAGTGACCATACCTCGTCCTAAAAGTTGACTTTGGTATGTCATACGCCTTAATTCTCAACTGATGATATCCGAACCGTAGATCGATCTTTGAAAACACTGTAGCACCACACAACTGATCGAACAGATCATCTATCCTCGGCAATGGGTACTTGTTCTTGATCGTGACTTTGTTCAGATGTCGGTAGTCTATACATAACCGCATCAATCCGTCCTTCTTCTTAACGAAAAACACTGGAGCACCCCAAGGCGACGTACTCAGTCAGATGAAACCTTTTTCCGAAAACTCTTGCAACTGCTTCTTAAGCTCTGCCATCTCCACTGGAGCCATCCTATACAGTTTCTATGCAACTGGATGTGTTCCTGGAACCAGATTAATCTCAAAATCAATCTCCCGGGGTGGAGGAACACCGGGAAACTCATCAGGAAACACATCCACAAACTCTCGAACAACCGACACCTCTTCAAGGCTAGGACATTTCGCCTTGGTATCCACAACGGTATCCACCACGTGAGCTAAGAACGCCTCACATCCTTGTCGTAACAACTTCTCTGCCACCATAGCTGATACCAGACATGTCGAAAGAATCTTCCTATCTCCTTGGAAGATCCACTTCTTACCGCCATCATCAAACACATCTTGCTTGGAACCACAATCCAAAACAACCTCATACTTCTCTAAGGTATCCATCCCAAGGATCACATCGAAACCATGCATATCAAGTATTATAAGATTCACTTATATACTGTGTTTCGAAAAAGATAGGACACAAGATGGACACTCTTCTCGAAGCATCGAGGAACCAGCAAGAGGGGTTTCTAACAACAGGCTATCCTTCTTACAACTAACAGGTAAACGACAGTTTTCAAGCATACTATAGGCGATAAAAGAGTGTGCAGCACCCGTGTCAACCAGAACATATATAAAGCAAGAAGAAGACATATCAGAATGAAATAACTCCATCTGACCTGTCACCACTCATGGGTTGACTATTGCCTCCGACTGATTCATAGCGTAGAATCGAGTCGTTGCTTGCTATCCACGTCCTCTGCTTCCTTGAGCAGTTGATCCAGCTTGCGACGCTTGACCGCGTCCTCACCCTCTGCTACTACTAGGCTGATGTCTACCTGATCCTTGTTGATTCTGTCTTGGCTGCTGCGTCACTTCAACATCTCTATTCGGGCAATGTAACTTGAGATGCCCAATCTGACCACAAAGATAACATGCCCTATCTTCAAACCGTGGCCTAGATGGCCCTGACACTGCCACTGAAGCTGTACTATGTGCCTTAGACGGCGAAGAAACATATCCTCTTCCCTTACTCGGAGACCACTGTGACGGTACACTAGAACCTCTCATCACAAAAGGTGCTGAAAACCTTGGCTTCTTGAAGCCACCAAACCTCTACCCCTGGAACTGAACATGCCTCTTCTTAGACATGGATTCTCTTTTCTCCCTTACTGATCGTTCAATCCTCCGGACAGATTCCACAAACATAGCAAACCGCTCACGGTTCTCCAAGGAAGAAATAGGTGTTGTCAGCTCAGCACTCAGACCCTTCTCAAAATGTCTGATCCGCTCCTCATCTGTTGCTGCCATGTGAGGATAAAACCTCAATAGATCCATGAACTTAGCCTCATACTCGGTGATGTTCATCGTTCCTTGGCGGAATCACTCAAATTGACTGATCTTCTCATCCAGATACATCTTCGGAAAGTATCTGCTGACAAACTCATGCCGAAAAACTTCCCAACCGATTACCTCACCAGGACGCTTCTCCTCCTCGATGGTCCACCAGTGACCAGCACTACCCTTCAGAAGGTAGACAGTGTGCTTTACTTTGTCTGCTTCGGGGATGTCAAGGATCTGGAAAGCCTTCTCAAGACTTGTCAGCCACAGATCTGCATCCGCTGGATCAGCCATTCCAACATAATCCAAAGCTCTGACTCGACGAAGCCGCTCAAAGGTCTTCCCAATACCCGATGTTTCACCATGGGGAGCCTGTGCTCTCGGCGGAGGCACTGGAAATCTTTCTACCATGAGATTCATCGTAGCCATCATATGCCCCATAAGCTGTTGATAGGTAGGGTGTTCAAGAATGGTTGGGTCAGGTTGGGGGACCTCAGGCACCCGATCTCCATGTGCCTGCCCTTCGGCTCCATCAACTGATGCAGCATCACTGTTCTCGACAGCGTGTTCTTCATGATTTCCAGACATCTTGACTTTTCTTCCGCTGAGGGCAGAAGATGATGGTAAGAAATCTGGAAAACTCATAAGAATAGACACAACCTAGTCCTAAATCCATGTAGACTCAGCGAACCTAGGGCTCTAATACCAAACTTGTGGCAACACATTCTACTGTCACACAGACAGCGATGTGTTACGCGAAAATGTGCAGAAAACACCATAACCACATATTATCAAAGCACATGTTAATTAAAACCGATTTCGGAAAGCGGATAAACAGAGGAACTAATACATTCCAGTCCTCATCCTGCAAGAAAACATGTTATATAAACATTTACAAGTCTTGATACGTGTCCACAGCTTAGAAGATCAGCTGTCAAACTACCACAAGAGTTCATCACCTGTTATATATACATAACGGCCCACATCTGGCCAGCAGCAGGATATACAAACCATCAAGAGCTATACATCGTGAAACAATGTCAAAACACCTCCAAGGACCTGAGAGTACAGGGATGACTCTAAGACTCTACTACAAAACGACCAAAACAACATCATGACCATCTCTTGCCTTCTACTGCTCGCCTTACTGCTCGGCCGCAACTCTGCGACCACCACTACGTCTAGCTCGAACACTTGAAAACCAGCGGGGTGATACAATTGAACATTGTCCCAGCGAGAAACATAACTCCCCGCCAAAACTATAAAACCAAGAGGATAAAGAAACAACAGAAGATAAACAGTAAAACGTAGAATAATAACAGTCTATATAGCAAGGCTATTCGTACCATCGAGCCTACCAGGATGTATGGAAGGCATATCACCAATTATCTCTTTATGGAACATGATTGACAAGATAAGATTTATAAGATCTTATCACATAACATGAGGAACGTATAAGCAACTGCATGTATAACAAGATTAATTGCACAAGCAAGGCCTCAACCAATGTGTCCGTGTTTTGCCTTAAGCAATAAAAACTATTCGGCTGGATTACGTATTATTATGCCTTGAGGAAGTGAGACGTACCGCTCAAGTCCAACCTTCGGTTGTGAAACCCAAAGCCGGTGCCATACAAGGTCAATGGGAGAGCCGGACTCCACGACCTCCCACCTCATAGTCAGTGTACGAGTACAACACAAGTAGGACCGCAGTCTCGTGCTTAAGTGGCCTCAGCCACAGGGTCAGCTCCCACAGGCTACCCTCTGCCTAGCCCGCTTTGGTACAGGTCTCGACGCTAGTGAAACCGAGCCACGGGCCTGTTCACCGTGCTCTGATCCATGAATGCATTCATGCCCCCATATCACATATCCTGAGCCATGGGCTTGTTCGCCATGCTCTATACATATCCTGAGTCTGCAACCGCAGCTGCACTCGAATTCTCACTATTTTAGGCTAGGAGAAACCTCACATATCCAACAATATGCGCTCCAGGTTAACCCGTAGGAGAATCCGTTTCACCATCACCAACTCCTGACGATGATGGATCTATGGCCAGAGCAACTACATGATATATTCCATTGTGATTAGTAGGTATATTTTAATTGGATTGCAAGATTCAACCAAGGTTGTATAACATGCACACTAAAACAAGAATAGGCAATATGAAACTCAATATCATACTTGTACTATCATCGACACTATCCTGATCCATAACAAGATCCAATATTACATGTTACCACTTGGCCTCTTGCCAATCCTCTAGATCCATCACAAGGATCATCACATTGCCATGGGATCTCAATCCCTCATCACATAGTGTCACTGCCTCTCAAGGCTTACATCATCATCATGGATAGAAATTCCAACACTTTAGCCAAACTCAGGTCCTTAGACCAAAACACATCATGCATTTCATTATCAAGAGTAACCATCAAAGCACTGTTACTCAACCATATACACCTCATAGCCCCATACATGGCTATGCATCTGTACCTGCATGGTTAGTATGCACAATAATCATGGATTATCAGAAGATTAACATAGGGTAACATTGATGCTTATATGATTTTATCAATCATGCCTCAACTTGTAACCATAGGCATAGGTCATATCATCATGCAAATCATCTTATATGTTTATCATTTCCTTAGCATTATATAGATGATTCAAGATGATTATAAGAGATGTAATATCATGTCAAGTTACATAGATGTGAGCTATCATCTTAGTTATCAGCAAGCATATCAAGGGTTACTATTGTCAACCAAACGTGACATCAAGGAACAAGAGCTAGCACATAGATTTTCCATACTAGACAAGACCCTCACTAGAGGTGGTATCGGGCAGGGTATTCTCCCCTATCACCCAACTCTCAACTTCAAATGGCCAAGCAGACCAGCACTTAACGGCCAAGCACTAGGGTGTCAGGCAACCAAGGCACAATGGCCATCTTCATAGCGTGTAACTCAGCCAGAGAGATACATCATGTAATGTGCAATGCCCTGTTGGGCATCCATGTGTAACGGCGCAACGTGCATCAGTGTACCGTGCACCAGGTATCGGTCAGCACACACACAACAAAGCATAATGCCTAAGGGATGCAACTCAACTTGTCATTCAACCAGCCCAGTCTAGATCTATCGGCCAACACCAAGCCAGGACTGAGGTATGACGGCCGACACAAGACCAGATCACAACGCCCAATGTCTAAGGTGTAACGGTACTAAGGAAACACTTGAACTAAGTGTATCGGACAGGGCATCCAGCATAGTGTGACGCCCGACACCACAACACATAACTAGCTAACAAACTCCACACCTCAAAGCATAATGACACCAAGCCATCTCATAGCTTAAGTGTGTCGGGCAAGGAACTCATCCTAGTGTGACGCCCGACACAACAAGGAAAGAACCAGAGGTGTAACGCCTGACACAGCCACATCATGTCGACCAAGGTTAGACCAAGGAAAGGATATCGGGCAACAACAACAACCCCAAGCCCATAACGGGCAAGATGCAACCCACAAGGTTATCTTCAACCTCAAGCACAAGGGCACCACAACCCTAGTGGATCAAGAAGATGCTCACCTCTCAACTTAAACGAGAGAGGGGTTTTGCACACTTCTTATTACCAATCGGGAAACACAAGGATCAAACCTAACCAAGGTCCACAACCACTACATGGCTCACCTTTCAAGTCCATGGTGAGAGGAGGGTGTTGCTCAAGCAACTAGAACACAAGCTCACCTCTCAACTTAATCGAGAGAGGGGTATTGCCCATATTACTATCACTCAAGCTCACTCCTCTAGACCTAGGAGAGAAAGGAGTGTTGCTCACCAAGAAATCCTAAAACAAGGTTCGGCTAACAAGAAGAAACTTAAGCAAGAACTAAACTAGCAACATGCATAGCCGATATGATCATAAGCAACATAAAAGAACATAGAAGAGGTAGTATAGTTAGGGTTAGGAGTTATGTAACCCACCTTAAGCAAGCTCCAAGCTCCTAGCACCAAGCTCCAAGCTCCACCACAAGAAGAAGAGCAAGACACTCTAGGGTTCGGCCACCACTAGAGGAAGAAGGAGACTCTAAGGCAAGGATCAGCCACCAAGCTTGCAAAAAGGAAGAGGGGATATCGTGCACCAAGGGGAAGGAAGACTAAGGAACTAAAGCGATCCTTAACAAGAGAAAGGAAGCACATATATAGAAGAGGGTGGAGGAGAAACCAAGGTAGGATAAGGCAAGGTGTCGCCCACCTAGGGACACTTGTCCATGAGCAATGCCACCACTCTAGCATGTCTTAAACATATGTCCAAGGCCATTGCCACATGCAAGCATTAAGCACCAAGTGTCCACTAGTGGTGACACAAACGAGGTCAAAGAGAGTCAAAGAGGACCATGGGCGACACATCCCCACTACATGGCCGACACGACCCTGGGCGACACACCACCAGGGTGACACACAAGCATGCTCTTGCCCGACACAAAGCTTTCCTGGCCGACACAAGGGCACTCTAGTCCGACACAAGGCCTAAAGAAGTAAAGACAAGGCATCACAAATCCCAACAAGCTCAACCAAGCCCAAAGGAACTCAAGCAATGAGCCCAACCCTTCCTCTCAACACTAGAGGAAGCAAGGAGAGGGAGGAACACCTCACAAGGTGACAAACTTGCCCACAAACCCTAAACTTGGGTATATTGCAAGTAGCACCTCCATCACTCCACAAAGCGCAAACAACCCTAATCACCACCAAAGGTGATTAGCAAGCAACTTAGCATCAGGGTTAAGCAAAGAAAACAGGATAAACCCTAAACGGAGGTCAGGGTCCTTACAAAAACTGGGGAAAACACAATGTCCATCCAGGTCAAAAAACACAATGGCTGTCATGGAAAGCATAGCATCCAAGGGAGTTAGGGTTTGGGTTATGGTGACCAAACTAAAACCCAAGCTCACCACCAACATGTTCATAGTGACCACATGGAGCCAAAGATACATTGTGATCGAAATAGATGACAAATGTTAGAAAATTTGAACATCATCAAGGTGAAAACCTTATGAAGATAAAGAAAACCAAAACCTTAAAAGGATCATCACAAAGATTGACATAAAACCCATGATATGAGAGAGAAAACCAATTATTAAGTATATGCATGCGAGGATCAAAACCACCATCTTCAACAAGCTGGCAAAACCAAGATCATGGTGATAAAACCAATGCTCAAGATGCATGTAAGAACCAACAACTCCACCATCATAGGTCTCGGGTACAAGAATTAGGTTTTTGGAAAAATAGTTAATCTATGTAAAGATCATCACATAATCATAAACCCTAGTTCAAGATATCATCACAAAACAACTTATAATTATGTTTTAGAGATAGAATAACTTGCATGTAAGATTATATGCAACAATAATAGAGGAGAGAGAGTTACATAACTCGTCTTGAGGTGAAGATCAACTCCCAAGCCATGAATCTCCAAGAGAGAGAAGAAAACCCTAGATTGGATCAACTCCATGGTTAAGAAAGATCACCTCAATAGAAGAACAAACCTACCTCAAAGAAATCTTAAAGAATATAGGGTTCAAACCCTAGGCCAAAAAGAAAGAGAAAGAGGAGATCTTCATCTCACTTAGGTGCTACCATGGGAGAACCATGGATTCAACCTCTATTGGAGAGATGTTCCTCAACAAATCCACCATGGAGAACATGTTCCTTGCCAAGAGAAGAAAGAGAGGGTAGGGTTTCAAGAAAAATGAGATCAAGAAGGATAAATCACTTACCAAGCTCGAGAACAACAAAGGATCAACAAAGGGGAGATACTCCAACCCTAGATCACCACATGCAAGGGTTTGGCCTCCTTCTTCAAGATGAAGCCCCTCCACTTGCACCTCCAAGAACAAGGACTGACTCCAAGCAAGAAGGGAGAGTAAAGAGAGAGATAGAGGGGTCACTTGCATGAAAGAAGAGGGGTATAAATACCCAAGCGTGGGAGGGAGGTGAGGTGCCAAGACACCAGTGACACTTGTCCCTCCAAAAGTCGACCATGCAAGCACTCAAGATATGCATGAAATAAAGGGTGATAAAAACAAAGCTAGGTGGCGACCAATTGATCATCCAACCACTTCAGTTGAAGAAAACATGGCATCCAACATGGTAGCGACTACCACACCATGTCAACCAAGACAAACAATCTCTACAACCAAAATCACATGTTCAAAACCTCTCCAACCGTAACAAACAAGGTCACAACAAGGCACAACGGTCTCGACAAACACAAAACCAAGGAAAAATACATCGGGCGCTACACTCAAGGACCAACAAACATGGTCGACATCATCACCAACTCAAGCATCCATACAAACCCTAGCTTCAACACATGATGCTACCTCATCAACCAAGGTCCAACAAGGCACCCCTAAGAATCATTCTCTCTCTAATGATGCCAAAACATTGGAGATACAATCAACATATGAAAAATTGCAAAATAAACCCTCAACATGGGTAAATTACAACTTGGTCCAAAACAAGCACACATATAGCATAACTAGCTCAAACATCATGCAAACTGGATCAAACTAGAAACATAAGCATGTCATGTGTTACTAAGCTTATCACATGATTATAATAAGGCTTTAAGCATCTTATTATGCAAAGAAAGCAAGATCAACAAGGAATATAGGTCAGGGGTCTTACAACCATAAACCCCTAACAAGGATTTCACCCCTAAAATCCTATGTAAAAAGAGACAGATACTTCCTACACATCTCATCCTCAAGATCCCACATGACTTCCTCAACAGCAAACTAGATGCAACCTATGCAACTTAGGTGGAAGCTCAAACCTGTAAGCCACCTTCCCAACACATGTCGTCACAAGGTAAGGTCTCATAAACCTGGGAGCCAACTTATCTTCTTCCCAAACCTCAGCACGCCTTTCCAAGGAGAGACCTTAAGATACACATTGTCTCCAACTTAGAACTTTGAAGTCCTCTGATGATTATTTGTATAAGACTTCTTCCTATCCTAGGGTGCCTTCAACTGTTTGTGAATCACTCTGATCTTCTCTGTAGGCTGTTGCACAAGCTCAAGACCCAAAAGCTGATACTCGCCCATCTCGTACCAACACAATGGAGACTGACAATGTTTCCCATACAAATCCTTGTAAGTTGCCACATCAATATTCCTATGATAGCTGTTGTTATATGCAAACTCTATCGAAGTGAGGTGCACATATGAACTACCCAAATATTGTAGAATACAAGCTCTTAGCAGGTCCTTCAACGTCTGAATAATCCACTCATACTGTCCATCTATCTACTAGTAAAATGTTGTACTGAACCTCAACTGCATACCCATCACTATATGTAGACGCTCCCAAAAATGACTGGTAAATTGAGGACCTCTGTCAGACACTATCATCATTGGGATACCATTCAGACATACTACCTCATCGACATACACCTGTGCCAACTTATCAACTGTATATGTTGTATTCATAGGAAGGAAGTGCACTGACTTGGTCAACATGACCACTATCACCTAGATGAAATCATGACCTTTGGATGTCCTAGGGAGACCAACCACAAAGTCCATAGTGATATGATCCCATTTCCACTATGGTATAGGAAACAATTGCAAAGTCCCTATAGGTTTCTGATGCTCAGCCTTAACCTCCTCCTGACACACAAGACATTTTGCCACGAACTAAGCTACATTACCCTTCAAACCAGGCCACCAACATAGGTCTTTCAGATTGTGATACATCTTGGTGATTCTCAGATGCATGGCGTGCATCAAAGAATGAGACTCTTCAAGAACAAACTTCCTCAAATAATTGACATCTGGTACCACTGCCCTTCCATGAAAACACATTGTACCATCCTCTGCCTCATGGAAGCCATCATGCTTCTCACTGACCAACTCTAACCGAATTTTCCATATGACAATATCACCTCGCTACACATCTCTGATCTAATGTATCAATGTGGGCTTCACATGTAATTGGGCTATCAAGCCTACAAAAAAGGATACTTCCAACTTCACATTCATCTAGCGAAGAGACACCAACATGTCTCATTTATGGAACACCAAGGCACACAACTACGCCTTCTCTACAGATGATGATAAAGAAGACTTTATTATCAAATAATCTTCCACCACGTTTATCTTCTCTAGATGGTAGTCTATGGTACAATCATAATCCTTGATCAACTCCATCCAGTATCTCTGCCGCATATTCAACTCTTGCTTTTAGAAGATGTACTGAAGGATCTTGTGGTTGTTGAATATATGACACTTCTTTCCATAAAGGTAGTGTCTCTATCTTCAAAGTATGGACCACAAATGCAAGCTCTAGATCATGTATCAAATAGTTCTTCTCATATTTCTTAAGTTGTCACGAAGCAAAAGAAATCACGTTCTTATCTTGCATCAACAGGAAACCCAAACCATTCCTCGATGCATCACCGAAGATGATATAGCCTTTCCCTTGTTCATACAGAACAAACACTAGTGGACTCGTCAGCTTCTCCTTCAAAAGCTGGAAAGAACACTAACACATGTCACCACAGAAAAATAGTATACCTTTCCTAGTCAACTTCATTGAGGGTAATCCCATGACACTAAAGTTCTTGATAAACCTCATGTAGTAGCCTGCCAGGTCTAGGAAACTGCAAACCTCTGTCAGTGTCTTAGGCTTCTCCCACTCAAGAACTAAATCCACCTTCTTTGGGTCTACACAAATGCCTCTCATAGATATCACATGCCCAAGGAAAGACACCTCCTTCAACCAACCAGAACTCACACTTGCTGAACTTAGCATAAAACCTATGTCGACTCAATAATGTAAACGCCTGTCGTAGATGTTGTTCATGCTAATGACTATCTATGGAGTATATAAGGATGTCATCAATGAACACCACCATGAACTGATCAAAATAAGGTCTGAACACCCTGTTCATCAGATCCATGAACGTTGTTGGTACATTGGTTAGCCCAAACAGCATAACCACAAACTCATAGTGACCATACCTAGTCCTAAAAGCTAACTTAAGTATGTCATCTTCCTTAATCCACAACTGGTGGTAACCTGATCTCAGCTCTATCTTAGAGAACACTACAACACCTCTTAACCAATCAACTATATCATCTATCCTCAGCAATAGGTACTTGTTCTTGATCATCACCTTATTCAACTGTCATTAGTCAATGCATAACTTCATAGATTGGTCCTTATTCTTAATAAACAACAAGGGAGAACCCCAAGGGGAAGTGCTCAATCTGATAAAGCCCTTCACTAGCAACTCTTATAACTGCTTCTTCAACTCTTGCATCTCTAATGGTTCCATCCTGTATGCTGGCTGTGCTATCGGTTGTGTACCAGGAACCATGTTGATCTCAAAGTCAATCTCTCTAGGAGGGGGAATACCAGGAAACACATCCTCAAACTCGTATACAATAGGCAGATCCTTGATCTATGACTCATCACCTTGGTATCCACCACATGTGCTAAGAAAGCATCACACCCCTACCTTATCAGCCTCTCCACTATCATGGCAGACACCAAACACGTCGGAAGAATCTTCCTATCTCCTTGGAAGATCTACGAGACAACACCGTCAACAAATGTCGCCACCTTAGAACTATAGTCTAATACCATCCGGTACTTCTCCAAGGTATCCATTCCAAGGATCACATCAAATCCATACATATCAAATGGTATAATGTCCACAAGAATGTCGCACCCCAAGAAAGAAAAAATGCATGATGGACACACCTCCCGCAACTCGATGGAACCAACCAGAGGGGTTTCTAAGTGAAGACTATCATATCTATGACTAACAGGCAAAAAACAACTAGCCATCACCTCTCCAGTGGCAAAAGAGTGTGTTTCACCTGAGTCAACCAAAAGAAACATAAAGCATGAAGAAGACAAATTAGAATGAAATAACTCCATTTGACATATCATGACCATGGATTGACCACTCCCTCTAACTGACTCATGGCATAGAATCGAGCCCTCGCCTATTGTCACCCATGTCCTTTGTTGGCCTACTCAGGCGATCATATCTGCGATGCCTGACCGCATCCTCTGCCCCCACCACTACTGAATTATTGCTGCCCTGGTGACTATGTCTCAGTTGTTGCATCACCTCCTTGTCCCTCATCAGACAAAACAACTTTAGGTGTCCCTGCTGTCCACACCTATAATAGGTCCTCATGTCAACATGCAGTCTAGACGGACCTGCCACTAATAATGAAGTCGAGATCCTTCCAGTGGAAATCTATGACCTCTTCCCTTATTTAGTGACCACTGGGATTGTAGCACTGACCTATGTTGTGACTGAGGCACCGAAAACTTAGGCTTCTTGAAGCCTCTAGAAGACTACCCCTAAAACTGTACAAGTCTTTTCTTAGCATTAGCTTCACACTTCTCCATAGATGACTGTTGAATCTATCTCACGGACTCCACAAACGTCACAAACTGTTCTCTATTCTCCAGAACTGACCCTATCGTCGTCAACTTTGAGCTCAAGCCCTTCTAAAAATGTCAGATCCTCTTCTTATCCTTTACATCCATATGAGGAAAAAACCTTAACAACTTCATGAACTTGGCCTCATACTCGTTGATCATCATAGATCCCTACCAGATCACTATTACATAAATGACGTATAACGTCAAATTGGTTGACGTCGGTTATAAATAAAACATCGACACTAAGAAACTACGATGTCAGTTTAACAAGAAAACTGACACCTATATGTGAAGGCCGACCGCTTTACAAAAGACATGGGTATCACTTTTTATTTAACGTCGGTCGGTCAAAATAAAAACCGACATCCAAAATCACCCGCAAAATACAAATTTTAGGGAAAAAATTTGCCTCCAAAATTTTCAATTCGACGTCGGTTTTATAAACACCGACGACTCATGTTCTGTGCCAAGTCCTGTGAATTTTTTTCCCCACATAATACGTCGGTTGTTTAAAATAAAACTGACAACTAAATATCCCTCGCAAGGTAAAAATTCATACCTTATTTGGCATCAGTTGTTGCACAGGAGCCGACGAGGATGTTTGTTCACGCGTTGTCCCCGTGAAACCCCCCCCCCCAATTTTCCTAATCAGCATCGATGTTAGGGGAGAAACTGACAACTATGATGTAGGTGGTGTTAAGCGTTAGTTTTACCCAATAACCTATGTCGGCAATTAACTGAATAGCACCCGCATGAGCTAGACTCTTCCCCTTCTCTATTTCATTCCCGATTCTCTGTTGTCGCTCAAGCTAGGTCGTGATTGAGGCTTGTCGCTCGCCGCTGCTGCTACTGTGGAGAGGAGCTCGCCGCCACCTCTGTGGAGAGGAGCTTGCCGCTGTCACTGTGGAGAGAACCGCCACTGCTCCAGTGCAGTCTCCGCCGCCGCCGCTCCAGTAGTTCAGTCGTAGCTGCCTCCGCTTGTTTGCTCAGTCATCTCCGCCAATGAGCACAGCCACAACCTGTCATCCTGCCACCACTCGTCACCTACTTCACCACAACTTCAGTCATCTCCGCCTCTACCTCTGGCCACCTCCACCTCTGCCACAACTGTGACCATCTCCACAGCCACATCTACGACCACCTCCACCTCTAGCTGTCGCCACCACAACCTGCTCCACCAGTGTAGTGAGTTTTCTGTAAGATTATTATTGATTAATTAGGGTAGATTAATATTGATTAATAAGGGTTAAATGAGGAATTAATGAACTTAGTTCAATATATAATTGTTCTCCAAAATTGTGTAGTTGAGTAATAATGATTAACTAGGGTTAATGATGAATGAATGAATTTAATATATTGTTATTGCTTTCTTTCTTTCTTTTAGTGATTGATTTAACTTATTTCAATATATAATTGTTCTTCAAAATTGTGTAGTTGATTATTAATGATTGATTTGGGTTAATGATGAATGAATGAACTTTTATCCAAATGGAAGAATGAATTGAATTAAATGATGTTACACAAAACCTAGGATATGAATGATGATACTATGACTGTAGTATATGAATGACAACATATATACATGTATTTTGTTGGCCTAGAAACTCGTCTGAGATTTACTAATTAGGAGTAAATCTTAGATAGTCCCTGGTTTGGGACTATTCTTGAACACTTAATCTCACCTAAGATGTAGGTGTATAATGTGTATTCAGTTTTCATGATGTTTCATCAGCACTTCCCCATTTGTTCTCTAAGTACATATGTCGGTGGGCATTTGCCCATGTACATCGATGTACTTGGAGAACTGTAGGGAAATGTTGCCAAAATTTCTTGAAAATCGAATACACATTATACACTTACTAGTGAGATTAGGTGATTAAGAATGGGATATGTGGTATACATTTATTATATATAACACCCTCAACCCTAAAATTTTAACCATAAACCCTAATCTTTTAACCCAGAACCCTAATCGTTTAAGCCTAAACCCTAATATATACATGTTTTCTCTTTGATCATAGAATGGATAGATCATGGTTTTCCATTCCAAATTGATGCACCCCAGAGTTTATTTCTGGTCTTGATTAGTTTATTAGATTTTCCGAGGAGCACAGGAAACAACCTAGAGATAGGTTCTACTGTCCATGTAGGGTAGGCATTGCGGTAACAACTTGAAAGTCAGCACTGGTGACGAAATCAAAAGTCATGTCATGTGCAACATGATTATACAAGGATATACAGAATGGCACTAGCATGGAGAAATTTCAAACTTGAAATCAGTGGATGTCGATAGCAATGCTTGTGTGGAAGAAGAAATTGCCTCCGATGACGTAGATGTGAACGAACCAATTCTAGTAGACATTGTTGATGTGATGTTGGATTGTTGTGGGGTAGAGCACACCGATCCACCTCCCATGTTTAGAAATATTGTGCATGATGCTGAGAGACAGTTATACACAGGTTGTACTAAGTTTACGAAGCTTAACACTGTGTTGAGATTGTATAATATGAAAGCTAATAATAGATGGAGCGACAAAAGCTTCACGTCATTATTGTTTTTGTTGAAAGAAAATCTTCTTGAAGGAAATGAGCTGCCAATCTCAACATACCAGTTAAAGAAATTATTGTGCCCAATGGGAATGGAGGCCAAGAAGATACATGCATGCCCGAATGATTGTGTATTATTTCAAAAGGACTATGTGGATTTGAAAGATTGTACAAAATGTGGTGCGTCAAGGTATAAAATGATGACTTCGAGGGAGTCTAAAACTGGTTCTCCTTCCAAGGTGATGTGGTATCTACCTATAATATCACAGTTTCAACACTTGTTTGCCAAACTGATAGCTGCGAAGAATTTGAGGTGGCATGCATATGTTAAGAAAAATAATGATGGGATCCTACGACATGCATCTGATTCTCCACAGTGGAAGAAGATTGATTTATTGTACCCTAAATTTGGTGAAGAAGTCAGGAATCTAAGACTCGGGCTCTATATAGATGGGATGAATACGTACGGAACATTGAGCAGCCAACATAGCACTTGGCCAATTATGCTTGTTATATACAATCTTCCTCCCTGGTTGTGTATGAAAAATAAGTACGTTATACTACCGTTGTTGATATCGGGCCCTAAACAACCTGGAAATGATATCGACGTTTATCTTGAACCTTTGATTGATGACTTAAAGAAACTCTGGGGTGAAGGTGTGATGACCTATGATGCTTCTAGAAAGAGACATTTCATTTGCACACTATGTTGTTTTGCACTGTTAATGACTTTCCAGTATATGGAAATTTGTCTGGATATAGTGTCAAAGGATCTAAAGCGTGTCCTATATGTGAAGATAACACTGATTCAATACGACTAAAACATTGCAGCAAGACTGTATATCTTGGTCATCGAAGGTTGCTTCCAAATTCCATTTGTACCTTAGGTTGTGCAAAGCGTTCAACGGACAGAATGAGGAACAAAGTGCACCTAAACCTATACCATGAATTTGGTAAGAGATCATAGTGTACCATGGCCACATGGAGTGATAGATCATTATTCAAGAAGAAGTCAATATTTTGGGATCTTCCTTATTGGAGTTCTTTGGCAGTCAAGCATTGTATTGATGTCATGCACGTTGAGAAAAATATCTGTGATAGCGTCATTGGTACTCTGTTGAATATACCAGGTAAGACTAAAGATGGGATAAAATCCAGAATGGACCTACATGAAATGGGAATAAGGACAAAATTAATAGAAGTAGTTAGTAGCGATCGGAGAACATACTTACCTCCTGCTTGTTACACGTTGTCTAGAAAGGAGAAGAAAGCCTTTTGCAATTGCTTGGTAAATGTTAAGGTGCCATAGGGTTACTCATCCAACATATGTAGATTGGTATCAATGAATGATCTGAAGTTTATAGGTCTTAAATCTCATGATTGTCACACTCTAATGCAACAAATATTTCCTGTTGCAATTCGATCTATACTGCCGAAGCATGTAAGATTTGCAATCACCAGACTTTATTTCTTTTTCAACAGACTGTGCAACAAAGTTATTGATCCTGATACTCTCAATAAGTTGCAAAGAGAAGTGGTTGTTACCCTATGTTAGCTTGAGATGTATTTTCCTCCTTCGTTCTTTGATATCATGGTACATCTTGTTGTCTACTTGACTAGAGAAGTGAAAATGTTGGGACCAATTTTCTTGCATTGGATGTATCCCTTTGAACGATACATGAGCATTTTTAAAGGTGATGTTCGAAACCGTTATCGGCGTGAAGGGAGTATTATTGAGGGTTATGTGGCGCGAGAGGTTATGGATTTTTGCAATAACTTTCTGAGTGGTAATGACGCTCCTGTTAATGACAAGAATATTGAGAAGTATTTTGGCAAAGGAATTTTGGGATCACAGATGAAAGTAATCAACTGTGAGCAGTTAGAACAAGCTCATGTATATTTTACACAACATAGATGAAGTGAGTTCTTATATCGAGGAACATACCAATTTCATCAAGAAACAATATCCTTGAGCCAATTCAATGTAGCTTGCTAGAGAGCATAACAAGACATTTATTAAGTGGTTTAAAGATAAAGTCTTACATCAACTATCTCAAACACCAAATAATCTTGCTGAAAATATCAAATGTCTCGCCTTTAAACCAAAATTGAATGTTATGTCTTATGAAGGGTTTGACATAAATGGGTTCTCATATTACAGTGTCATTGAAGACATATGGGAGTTTGACTACGTAGATTTCAGAATTCCACTGTTTAAATGTAATTGGGTTGATAACACCAAAGGAGTTATAGTGGATGAATTGGGTTTCACATTAGTGAACTTTAAAAAGATTGCCAAGAAGGGTGAACCATTCATATTGGCATCACAGGCAAAACAAGTATTTTATATCGATGATCCTGCAAATGATAAATGGTCAGTTGTTCTTCATGGTAAAAGATAGTTCATTGAAGATCCTATAGATGAAGAAGAGTACTATGATAAGTATGATGACTCGAGTCCATTCTCAGTTGGGTTGCCAACACCACCAAATATTGAAGCTAACGATGACTTGTATGTGTGCAGAGATCACACCGAAGGAATGTTAATTGATAAAAGACTGCAGTATTAGAGGCATGCTTTTATTTTTTTATATGTTTTATTTTTTTGAATGTGAAATTTACAATGTTTTATTATCTTCTAGTTATGTTAAATATTTAATGTTTGATTTTCTAATGAAAATTTCAGATGGCTGAGCATGAGTATGATGACCGTGATGATGATTATCGTAAGGGTGAGGATATCAATGCGGTGCCTCACAATATAAGTTTTTAAAATATATCATATATTTCTATCTATATGTCTATTTATAAGTTATATCATGTAAGTGTGTTTTTTTTGTTAAATTTTAGGTTGATGATGCACCCCCTGAAGAACTTGGGGCACTTGATGAGCAACAATTTTTTTCGGAAAAAGTGAGAGGCATCACTGTGATGAACAAGTTACTACAACAAAGGGGCAATGAACCCAAACTGGCTTTGGATTTTGATCATACAGGAAATGTAGTTAGAGTGGACCACAACTCATTTATTTCATAGCTTGGGGTTCTTACTCGTAGCCATTGTAGTCTTAATGTAGAATCTTGGCATAAAGTTCCTAAGGGGAAGAAAGACTTAGTATGAAAGGAACTATGCGTGAGTTATTATTAATTGCAATTCTATTTTGCAGATTACTAATTTTTAGGATACTAGTTAAATATATGAAATTTTGCAGAGTATATTTGAACTAGATGAAAGCCTGCATCATAAATGCGTGATGCAGTGTTGTAGGAGGGTTCTAAGGTAGTATAGGAGAAATCTCACCCAAGATTACATACAAGATGCTGAGAAGAGGAAGAATTCAGCCACTGAGCAATGGAACTACCTGGACCCCAATGACTGGGAGGAGTTTGTTGCCAAAAGAAAAACTAATGAATTCAAGATATTAAGTGCCACTCCCAATTTAATTTATATACATTCTTATGTATTCACCTATTCAAGATTGACCTTTAGTTTTACTAACCAAATCAATGTGCTTACTAACAAGGCTATCAACGATGCTCAAAGAGTAAGGCGTGCACTGAATGTGCATGACCACACGATGGGTCCAAAAGGCTATGCATGCATTTGCCAAAGACTACAGGCTGCTGCTGCTACTGAGTCTGCTGCTACTTAGGAGACTGGGGAGTCCTCTACTGTTACTCATGCACCTCTACCTCACCACAGTGTGTGGATAGCTGGGAGGCAAAATAAGAAAGGAGATATAACCAAACCTACAATTGCTGAGGCGACTGCAAAAATGGTAAAATTAAACTCTCAGAGCAATCGATATTGATTATTATGTTTACTTACCAATTTCTATTGATGACAATTAGCGGGAGCTTCACGAGCAGAGGAAGCAAGACAAGTTCATCCCTGAGGGCACAAGGGATGAATTGACAGTTGCTCTTGGTAACCTAGAGCATCCTAGACGTGTTAGGGGTGTAGGTGTTGGTGTGGGCATAAAAGTGTTCTTTGGGCCATCACAACGCAAACATATCCCAAAAGAGGGATTTTCAAAAGCTAAGGTAACCTATTCTTTTTTTAGAATGTTATTGCAAAAGAGAATTCAATAATCAAAAGATAGCATTTCTTTTATCCATGTATAGGTAGATGAGTTAATTAATAGGAGAGTCCATGAAGTAATGAGCAAGTGGCAGGCATCTCTTACTGCCACTCAGACAATACTTGTGGTATCCCACTCTTCTTCTACTATAGAGGTGGTTGGGAGTAATTATGTAGATCCACCACCTAGCACGTCCGCTGTAAGTATTTTTATGAAATAGTAGCTAGTCTTTTCAAGATGATATGTTTATGTATATATGTATATAATATACTTTACATAAATTTGTAGGGGTTGAAGCCATGTCGTCTAAAAAGCAAAGAATTTATCGTTGTAGAGGTCGAGGCTTACTCACCCCTTCCAGGGGACATGTTTCATGGCACTCTAGTACCAGATGGTGCGGTTTGTGTGAGCCCGATAAGTGTAGTCCCCAAATGGAGGGATCTTACATTGCCATATGCCCACCCAAATTCTAAAACGCTTGGTGAAGCAGAAGGCGGATTGATATTGTGGCCCGAAGAGGATGTCGTCTATACTGCTATTGTATGATAGATTTATATTATGTTAATATGTTAGCATGTATATACGAGCTAGTCAATTGATCTAAAATTATATATACAGGTCAAAAGGAAGAAATCCGCTACAGCTCGGCCTCCACCTCCACCTCCTCCTGAAGTACCTAGTTGGCTTTTAAGGGACCTATACAACTCATTAGGTCCTAATTGTAAGGGCATGGAAGTATGGATAGGCGAACATGACTCAAATTCTCCAATAAATGTTTCTATTCCGGTGGATGTTGTAGGCGAAGCATACGATAACAAAATATTTATACAAGATATTTTGGAGTTGTTTCATTATGATTGGCTGAATACATCTATGATAGAGCTATGGATATGGTGAGATCTTGTTTATATATCCATATACCTTGTTTTATATACGGTGATCTGGTTTTTTATATATTAATGTATACGTAATACATGTTTTGCATCCACTTACACACGATCTGTAAAGATTTTTCATTTTCCCATGTACCTCATACTGCTCTGCCACTTTTAATTATTTTGGTACAAAAAAGAAGTCAGTGATAATAGCTTCATTCAATGTTGAGTAAGTTTACTTTGCTTATAATTTGGACTCAAGAAAATTACATTTTTATTGTAGATTTTGAGTTATTAATTTTTAACTTTCTTACCTCTAGTGGTAGGCATTGGGAGTTACTGGTTATTGTCCCGAAGATGTGGACTATTTATTATCTAGATCCTTCAGGGAAGGAATTAGACTCATTATATGGACACTCAGTGAAAAGGCCATTATTCACATGAGAAATCTTTCATATTTTATATCCGTTAACATCTATTATTACATTATTAGTTAATAATGCAATTTAATGTGTTACATTAACATGTAGGGCTTTAAAAGTGCTCAAAAAAGTTGGAGGAAAAATGGCCAAGACAAAGAAACTGCTACTTTGGGAGAATGTGAAAGTAATTTCATGACTCCAATGTATATATTATTTATGTGAACTATGCTTGTTTGTATTTGTTAACATTTTGTATGTTTCAATTTATAGCGTGCTACAAAAAACAATGGCTGGGCATGTGCATACTATGTGATGCGATATATGGACCTAATTATCAAACATGTTGTAATGGAAATCGATACCATACAACATGTATTATATATAGTCTCACTAGATAATATAAAATATATAAATATTATTATATATTATTAATTATATATATACGTCATTCTCTTTGTAGGTGTTTAAAACTAGTAACTTCACTACAGGTGAAAAGTTATTAGATGTACATACTCCCTATACGATAGAAGAATTAAATGATGTAAGAGAACAATGGGCAAAAGACTTACAAGTAGTGGGAATTTTTTTATTATCATTGGAATACTGATGGCGATGATAATGATAAAGAATGATATTTCTAAACTTTGTTGTCACAATTATTTATGTATTTGATGACATGTTAAACTTTGAATGACACACTTATATATACATGTCTGAATGAATTTTTTTGAATTGTCTTATCTATAATACATATGTGTGTGAAGATGAATACATGAATGTTTATACATGTGTCTAAATGTGAAAAGAAATGAAATAAATGGAACTACAGGTTGCTACATGGGTGTGAATATGAAATGGAGGAATGAAATGGAACTACATGTTTCTACATGTGTGTGATGAAATCATATGAAATGTGTTTATACATGTGTGTGATGAAATCATATGAAATGTGCTTATACATGTGTGTGAATCATTCCATATTAATTGTCCATCCTTGTTAATCATATGAAATGTGCTTATACATGTGTGCTTATACAGGTTTGTGGCCTGCTGTTGGCTGAAATCAATGGATGTTGTAAACTTGCAGTTCAGAACTGAACTGTATGTTCTACATCCTGTTGTCCAGCCAGACAGCAAGCCTGCAAGCTGATAAAAAAAACATAGTCGTCGGTTAAAAAATAAACCGACAACAAAAACTTAACTCGTCGGTGATTAATGTCTAACCGACATCTTTATCCACTAATGGTGTCAGTTACTATTTGGTTCGTCATAAATTTTAGGTCAATAGAGTCAGTTTTATGTTGTTAACCGACACCTATGGTCTAACCTAGGGCCAAATTTTTTCAGGATGGGGATATGGTGTCGGTTATGACTCGATAACTGACACATATTGCACCCTTCCGACACATTTTTTGGGTTTGCAAATCGAGGGACGACTTTGTGGCGTCAGTTATGAAACGGATGTTGTAGGAATCTACATTTAGTGTCACCCACTTGGGTATCACTTGGAAATCGAGTGTGAAAGTCATAGTTAACCGACGCTAAAGGTGATATCTGTACTAGTGGATCTTCTCAAACTATGAGATCTTCTCATCCAAATACATCTTCAAGAAGTATCGGCTCACAAACTCCCACTGACAGTCTTCCCAAGTGATCACCACACTGGGTCTCTCCTCCTCCTTAAAGGCCCACCAATGGCCAGTACTTCCCTTCAACAGATGTACTATGTGCTTAACCTTATCCTCTTTAGGGATATTGAGGGTCTTAAAGGCCTTCTCCATCTCTGTCAACCACATATCATCATCTGTTGGGTCTGTTGTACCCACGTGCTCCAATGTTCCAACGTGTTGCAACCTTCCATAGGTCTTCCCAAAACCCAAGGATTCCTCATTGGGGACAACTGCCCTCGCTTGAGGTACGAGCACCCTATCTGCCATATGTAAAATTGTAGCCATAAACTGTCCAAACATGGACAGGAAAGCGGGATTGGCCATGGTTTCTGGGTCAAACTGAGGCATCTCAAGTACTTCATCTACTCTTGCATGCCTCCTCACACCACCTCCTAGTGTAGCAACACTACTCTCAGCAACATGTTCTTCATGTTCTCCAAGCATATCTTCTTCTTCTTCTTCTTCTGCATAAGCAAAAGCTGCAAATCAGATATAGTGGACAACACAAGAACAGACATAACCCTAGTCCTATGTCCCTATAGACTCATCAAACCTAGAGCTCTAATACCACCAAATGTGATAGGCCGTCACAAAAAAGCGAGATCACTCAAAACAATGTGTAGAATTATCAACTAACATCCATATTACCACAAAATAGGTAAATTAAAACTGATCACATATTACCATCTCAAGCAGAAACATATTACATATAGGTCCACAAATTGTGCCACCGGTATCACATATCATACCACAAAGGTATTACATCACTATACAGTGGCCATCTTGCCACAAACTTGTTATAGAAGATAACATGTTCACATATACAAGCCATAAATGTACAACCATGGCATACTGCCAAAAACCTCATATCAATATACAAACATCTACAAACACCCTTCTAGGATCTGAGAGTACATGTATGATACATATGACTCTACTAAAAAACACTAGCAAAACATATCCAACCTTCTACTTTCACTGGTCTCTTGCTGCTCTTTCTCAACCACATAGTCTCTACCACATTGCTGAGGACCACCTACAAGATGTGGAAACCCATGGGGTGAGACCAACGTCCCAGCGAGAGATATAAATCTCCACCAATAACTATTGATAGTACAACAATGATAACATAGAAGATTAAAAATTATGACAAATTCAACTAAATGAATAAGTAGAAAACTGATAACTCATATTAGATAGATTAAGCAGCTAAAATTGGTTAGTACAACACCTTATATTTTTAGAAGGAATATGAAGAACATGCATATAAAAGATAATAGCTAAGAAGTACACAAAATAATGCAAAGGGTAAAATCCAATGTGAGTCGTGTTTAACCCTAAGTAGAAATACTACACGACTGTGTTACATCTTTTATTAATCCCTAGGGAGTTTGAGTAGTACCACCTAAATCCCAATTGACCACTACGAAGTGCTATTCAATTTCATCTAAGGAGTCAGAATCCTGAGATCTTCTTCCCACTCGATCAGTATGAGTGAACACCACAGTGACATAGCAGTCGAACTGCAACCAACCACATATAGTCAAGTTGAAAACACCTAGTCCGCTCTTGGTATAGGTCACGACACTAGAGACCAGGTTGTACAAACCCATTCTATCTGAGACATAACTATAGTTGTTCCCACTACTGCGTTTCACATAATTAGAAAGAAGAAATGTAACCCTAGGTTAGGACAAGAATAGGAAGGATCGAGAATGAAGAGTAGGAGGTGCGAGAGAGAAATGAAAGAGGTCTCTTGAATTTGAAAATGTACAACTACTTAATCAGAATCTAAGTGCTCACTTTACTACATGTGAGACTCATGTATTTATATAAACACGATTATTATATGTACATGGGCCATGACCCGTTCCTTGGTTACCAAGTCAACCACATAACTCACTTGTGACTTAGGCATTTTAACAAATACAATATAATCATGATATGTACTACTCAACCAACACCCCCCCTGCAAACTAGATGAGGGTAGTTGAAGTCCCGGTTTGTTGCGTTGGTCTCTGAAGATAGATTTAGTTAGAGGTTTCATGAAGATGTCCACCGGTTTTGCGAGGATGGAATGTGAGTAGTAATAATGTGTTCCAAAGAAACTTTTTCATGAATGAAGTGATAATCTATCTTGACATGCTTTATCCTTGCGTGAAAAATTGGATTGATAGAGAATTCTAGAGCTTTGAGATTATCACATAGTAGCTTTGTAGGTTGAGGAAGATATATATGAAGATCATGAAGAAGAAATGATATCCATGTGAACTTTACTGTTGTAGATGCTAGTGCCTTGTACTCAGCCTCACCGCTAGAATGGGAAATAGTGGTTTTCTTCTTGGCACTCCAAGAGATACAAGAAGTGGGCAGGAAAATGCAAAATCTAGTGGTGGATCTTCGAGTAGAGGGGCAACCTCTGCAGTCAGAATTGCTGTAAGTAGTGAGAAATAACGACTATGTAGGTTGAACATGCAATCCCATGGATAAAGAACCCTTCAGGTACCGCATGATTCTTTTGACAAGAAGAAAGTGATGAGCAATGGGAAATGATAGGAATTGACATACAATATTAACTGCATAAGCGATGTCCAGTCTAGTGATGGTAATGTATTGCAAGAACCCTACAAGACGTATGTATAGATTGGAATCCTAAAGAGGTGATGATTCAATATCTTTATGAAAATTCAAGGCAATGGGAGTGGATGATGGTTTGCAATCACACATATCCACTTGGCGTAGTACATCAATAATGTATTTCTCCTACATAAGTAGAAAACCAGTCCTAGAACAAGATACTTGAATACCTAGAAAGCAGGAGAGATCCTGAATATCTCTAAGGTTGAAGGTACTACTTAGTGCATTTTAAATGTGAGCAGAAAAGATGTTTTATTTCCAGTAAGAATGATATTGTCAACATATAAGATCAAGTATATAATATTCCGTTGATGTGAGTAAATGAATAAGGAGGGATCAACACTGCTACACAGGAAGCCAAATTCTATAAGAAATCACTAAGTTTGTTAAACCAAGCTCTTGGAGCTTGTTTAAGAGCATACATGGCTTTGTTGAGCCTACATACATAATTGGGATAGTTGTTGTTCTGGAAACTTGGAGGTTGTTCAAGATAAATAGGTTCTAATAAACCACCATTATGAAAAACATTGCAAATGTCAACCTGCATAAGCTTCCATTTGAAAGTGACAACTAATATGAGAAAAACCCGAATGGTAGTGGCTTTAACTACATGACTATAAGTCTCGATATAGTCAAGTCCCTCTTCCGATCTATAACACTTAGCTACTAGGCAAGCTTTGAGCCTTTCCAAAGATCCATCGGCATTAAATTTAGTTTTGAATATCCATTTGGAACCAATAACATGACCATGGGAGGGTGCATGAACTAGGTTCCATGTGTTATTTTTGGTTAAAGCATCCATCTCATCTTTCATTGCTTGTACCCACTAGGGGCATTCAAGAGCACCTTTGATGGATCTAGGTAATTTAGATATGACTTGAGTAGACATAACATAGCGAGAAGTTTGATTTAAAGTTCGCATTTTGGATCTGGTAATCATGGGATGCATATTGGATTTAGAATGTTTTGATACATGATCTTGTTAAGGATAAGAAGATGTACTTAAGGCATTGTTTGAACCTGATATTGAATCTAAAGCATATGTTTTATGATCAACATTGGGATCAATAACAAAGATAACATTCACATCAATATAAGGACATTCTTGTTGAGTTGGGGCTTCAAGGAGATGAGATATTTCATTATTACATGTATCGATACTAGAAACATTATTTTGCTTTGTTGCATCATATTGAGGATTCAGATGAGACTCATCAATATGACTGAGAGCAATATTTATTTCATCAAGAAGCTTATTGACATCTTCAACCTATTCATTTGAGTTGGACTGATGAGGACTGGTTTGGTTGTGGGACACTGAAGATGTATCTGAAACATGTAATAATTCAGACAATACTATAAGTTCACCCATAGAAACATTATGAGGAACATGCACTTTAAAAGGGAACACATTTTCACAAAAAACAACATGCCTAGAGAAATAGATTCTATTTGTAGAGATATACAAGCAATGATAACCTTTATACACCTTACTATATCACAAAAATACACGAGGTAGTGAGCGTGGCCGCAACTTATGTTTATTGAAAAATCTGAGACAAGGAAAGCATAAGCAGCCAAATACACGTAGCATGATATAATCAAGAAGACTATTGTGAAGCTTAGATAAAGGAAATACTCGATCATGAGTTTTGGAAGGCAGTCGATTAACAATATATACAACTGAAGAGAAAGCTTCATGCCAATAAGATAGTGGAACTTTAGCATCAAGAAGCATACTAAGTCCCAACTCCATAACATGCATGTGCTTTCTCTCTACTAGGCCAACCAGTTCATGTGTATGCAGACATGATAATTGATGAACAATTCCATTTTCAAACATAAATTGTTGTAGATTGTTGTTAACAAATTCACCTCCACCATCAGTCATAAGAACTTGAATCTTTGTATGAAATTAATTTTCAACCATTTTAAAGAAGAAGACAAAGTGACTATAAAAGTCAGAATTAGATTTTAGAGGATATAACCAAGAGTATATAGTACATTCATTAGCAAGTAAAGCATAAAAGTGAAATCCTTGTTTAGACATTACATGAGGCTTGCCCCATAAATGTCCAAAAAGAATAATATAATTAACATGTTTATTAGAAAATGACAACCTATGACTCTTGCCATTTTGGAAACTATTGTAGAACTCATGCTACTTATTAGATGTACTAATTAGATCACTATCTTCTAGATACTTTTTTACTTCTCTATGAGTATGTCCCAACCTTTTATGCCATATAATTGCAGTAGTAGTGGATCCTCTTATTGTCAAAAAAGACTTTGTGAGTGGCTGATTGAATGGAGTACATTCCATCTTTATGCACCCCCTAGGCCAGAGTTGAGTTTGTCTGCAAGTGTCTTATTAGAAACAAATCTCGAAAGAATATGAAATAGCAAGGAAAGTCACGAATCAGTTGTGCAATAGATAATAAGTTTCTCTTCAATGCAGGAACAATAAGAACTTTTTCAAGGGGAATATCATGATTCTGAATAATGTGAGAATTTCTAGTGTAGGTAATAGGGAGATATGTGTCATCAACAATCATTATAAAATCATAGCCCTTATAAGAAATAATGCTGCTTAGAATACCTACATCGTGATCAATGTGAGTAGGGGCTCCCAAATCGACCTCCCACTCAGTCATGTTGAAGTTGTTTGGCTCAAAAATTTGCATTGCCGCCATCCCTTTTGCTTGGTCAGTGACCACATCTTCAGTATGAGATCTTAGAATCTCAGGACTCTAATAATTGTTGTCGAATCAGTGCTAGCATTGATAGGCTTCATGACTTTGGTTTTTGCATATCTGAAAAAAGATCGAGGGACAATTGGGATCAAAATTTCCAGACGAAGGTCTGATATTTTGGTTGAATCCACCCCCTTGGGAAGTGAATTGATTGGGAGTTCTGATACCTAGAAGACCAGACCCAGGGTTGTAGTTCAATGACTAAGGATTATTCATATGGTAATTACCTCTCCTAGGATTTCTATACCCGAAGTTTGTTCGTTGTCTGATGAAAGCCAAATTAGGTCCAAAGAAGATTTCAAAAGAAGTGGATCTACACATATCCTGATCTTTTAGAAGAGAGACAACTTCATCATAGGAGGGAAGGGGTGGCCTCATCATTGTCACAGTGAATGTTTTGAAATCTTCTCCAAGGCTACTGAGAAGGAAGTAGACTTTGTCATCATCTGGTAGAGGCTTACCGATAGAGTGGAGTTGATCACAGATGACCTTGAATTCATAGAGATACTCCACAACACTTTTGTTCCCCTTCTGAATCCTTCACAACTTTGTAGTCAACTCAAAGCTCCTAGACTGAGTGGATTTGCAGAAGTTTTTGGCAAAAGCAGTCCAGATCTGAGAGGAGGTTGTCATCCCTACTACTACTCTGAGTACTTCCTCGGCCAGAGTCCCCATGATCCATCCATTTATAAGCCTATCTGTACACATCCATAAGGAGTAAGTATGATTGAGCATGATTATACCTTCTTCATCTACTATGATCTTCTCAGGTGGTTTCTCTATCCTGTTGATGAAGGATTTGAGAGAGTTACTCTCGATTAGAGCTCTGACCTGTACCTCCCAATACAGGTAATTGGAGGTAGTTAGCTGCAGGAACATGAAGTTTGACACATTGATGCCGACAAGGTAAGGATACTTTGATGCTCCTTAAGTTGCTGAAGATTCAGTAGTTAAAGATGAATCCATGATATCTGAGACGATGGAGGAAGGAACTTTGATACCAAATTGGAAAGAAGAAACCTAACCCTAGGTTAGGACTTGAATAGGAAGGATCAAGAATGAAGAGTAGGAGGCATGAGATAGAAATAGAAGATGTCTCTTGAATTTGAAAATGTACAGCTGCTAACTCAGAATGTAGATGCACTGGATATATGTGGTTCTCATAGCATATTTTGTTGGTATGTATGCCCTGAGAGCCAATCATGGGATGATTGGTGGGATACATTAAGATTGATTTGATAAACATCAAAGGCAAGCTTACAATTCTTTATGGTTCAGTCATATGAGATAGTGATAGAACAGATTGAACGTCTAGAGAATGACAGTACTCAATGACGTATGCTTTCAGGTTAAGCACCTGAACGATGAGATCATACAGATGCTAAGAGTTTGTACATTCTCATTATGTCCCTAGTCGGATGTCATTGTGGAAGGCAGATAGACAGCAATGACACACAATACTAGATTGTGGTGTTGGTTGATGACAGAATCTCATTAGTCATGATATAGAGATATCAAACCAAACACATATGTACTTGTTAGAGAACAAGTGTACCGGACAGACCCACCGTGAGTTTGACACATGGAACCATGACATGGTAGTCACATTCGGTACTCACAGTGATGGTGGTGAGTGTGATTCTTTGACCTGAAATCACTACACTCAACACATGTCGTTGGGCACACTTTGACATCATCAAACGCAGTCCTGAAACATGGGTTGTTATAAAGGTTATGATTGGGTGGCTTTGACACATGGGGCTTTTGAGGGGTGAGTGATAGATATGGGATTTGTCCCTCCTAAGGGAGTTTGATATCCATGGCTACTTGATGAGTAGGATTGAGAAAGGCGTGCACACATGTGTGAGTCAGTATGTGATACTGATGTCATAACATATCTCTTCCAATCTACTCTGAGATCAAGAAAGTGAATGAACGTTGACATGATAACTGTTCCATGCCTCGAGTTCATTCGAGATATCAGTGACAAATGAATTATACATTCACTGTAACACCATTCACGGATTGTAGGATTGAAAGTTGTTCTCCAACTTTCTATTTCACTTGGGTAGCACTGCTGTGTGACTAGGCACCGCTCTTTGCTTGTGAAGTCATAAGTGTTATCAACTTTCACTGCCAATGTGAAATGGACCTGCAGGGTCACACACATAGGATTTAACCTGGAAGAGGAGTTTTGTCCACAAACAATGTTTAGATTGATTAATAAAGGAGTTTAGTAGTTCAATTAAACACTTAATTAATTGATAGCTCAATGTCATAATGTTCAAGGTGTTGGACACATTGATTGGAGTATCGTATTGATTGAAACTGCAATTGACTGATTCTGCACAATCTGCACTCCCAATCGATCGACTCATGTGATGAACCGATCGGCTCAGCTTGGTGAACCGACCGGCTCAGATGGTGAGTCGATCGGCTCATGGACAGGGTGAAACGATTGCTTCAAGTGTTGAAATGATCGTTCAACTAGTCCAACCGAGCAAGTTGGGAAAGAAGGATTGGTGAGAAATTTCCTTTCGTTTCACTTGCCCAATTTGATTGGAATAAGGATTGGTATTTGATACCAATTAGAAACAAAAGAAGGAAAGTCAATCGGGAACTGATCAGGACCACAAACTGACCGGTTCAGAAATGAACCGACCGTTTCATGGGTCCCAACCGATCGGTTGAGGTGTCAACCGACCGGTTCAGGTCCCCAATCGACCGTTTTAGAAATGAAACGATCAGTTCAGGTTGCGAGTTGGTTGTTTTTGTGGAAAATCTCAAACCCTTCTACTCCTTCTTTAGTCCCATATTGCCCGGGATAGAGAACCCTGTCCCATGACCCTCCTATATATAGGGGTATTGGGGGCTTCTCAAAGTACAACACAGTGCAACTAGTTGCTCTGGAAAGTTGTCGTTCTCTCTGGTTTTGGTAACTGAGAGAGACCGAGCAAGTGCTACCTGATAAGGGAGGCACAACAAGGGAAAGAAAACTGCAGAAAGCGACTGGTGGCAGGAGAGTGTGTCAGTGACTAGTACACTGACAGGAGGGTGCGACTCCTTCCAATTCCTTATGGGACAAGGAGATTGGAGTTCCAAGTGGTCCGTGTAGACTACTTCAGAGGCGGGAGATTTCTGCCGCTTGGAGGACAACTGTCAATCCCGATAGTCCCAGTGAGACCAGGAGTCAT
Source organism: Alisma plantago-aquatica (assembly GCA_963693085.1). Taxonomy (NCBI): domain Eukaryota; kingdom Viridiplantae; phylum Streptophyta; class Magnoliopsida; order Alismatales; family Alismataceae; genus Alisma; species Alisma plantago-aquatica. The sequence continues at coordinate 720,724,873 of OY856411.1, read as the reverse complement.
CAGTCTCGGTGCGACCAGGAGCTGCACAGACACCGTCCAAGACCGGAGGTGAAGACCGTGCAAGCCGCGAGGTATTGTCGCCGAGCAAGCCTCGGGACAAGGTATGATTCCACAAACCATCCTTTCCTATTGTATAGACATTGACGCATTTCCTTGTTCTGGGTTTGGGGAGGAGAACATTTTTGTTTCCGCTGCCTTCTCTGCCTCCCCTAAAACCCAACATATTTTATATTGATTTTTGTATACTGTTTGTTAATTTTCATATTAATTTGTGCATGATTTACTCTCATTATCCTATGACACTTAATTGCATCAAATAAATGTAGTTGTAATGTTTCCATATGATTTATTATATTTCAAAAGTGTATATTCAGATTTTGGTGAATTTCAAGTGATTTTACAAGAATCAATATAGCTCAGTACTACCGAATTTGGAGTCGGTGGTACCAACACATGTTCAGTTTGGAAAAGAAAGAAATTGATAAGACTCGATAGTACCAACTTTGGATTCTATACTAGTGATAACATCACTTTGTTGGATTTGAAAATAATCAAAGAATCTTGGTACAATCGACACACAGTCGGTAGTACTGACAACTTTCCAGGTGGCTGCAACAATTAAAGGATTTGGTAGTACCTACACCTAGTCAGTAGTGTCGACAAATTGCTAGGTAACTGCAACAATTAAAGGAGTCAGTAGTACTGACACCTAGTCGGTAGTACCGACATGCTGGGATCAGGAAAATCTGAAGATGGTGTTAAATCTGATGGTTGAGGATTTATTTCACCCTAAGTCACTTCTATGAGGGGGAATTCGACCAGACCTAATATCATGATCTAATTCCGTTGGATGATAGCCGAGAGCAAGGAGAGGAGAAAGTGGAGAAGAAGACAACGTTCTGTATGATCTAGACACTTCCAGTGGATGGATTTGCAGTCAGAAGGTAGCAAATCGGTATGTGCGCAAGAAGGGATCTTTTAGACCGTCTTCTTCAAGGGTTCTTTAGTTTTTCTAATGTTCTCCATATTTTTCTTCCTCTTCTATGTTTTTGACCATGAAAACTATGTGGGGTTAAACCTCTTATTCCTTAGGACCCAGGAGTAGCCCGATGATGCATTGTATTTGACTCTCTTATCCTATAAAATATCAATCTCTCTCAATATTTGGACTTGTTTCTATGCGATTGTCATGAACTATTCATGCTTGATCACCATAGATAGTTAATTAGACCTTTAATTGCTTTAAAAAAGAAAATTAACGGTTGGAAAATAATAAGAAATACAAGTTTCATATCACCCTTTGAGAAAGGTGGCTTATGAACATGGAGAGACTACTCGGAGTTATCAATAAAGCACCTAACTAGCAACACAATCGATATGAAAGTGGGATTGGTATTAGCTTAGGTAGTGAATTATGCCATGATAGCAGGTAATTCTTGCTACATGCTTTTAGTCTAGGGTTATAAGAGATAAGTATTATTGTTATAATTGTTAATTACACTGTTAACTGAGGTGAAATCATAATCCTAAGGAATCCCGTCCAATTGTGATCAATCACCAGAAATTTTAGATTCACTTTCTGCATTCGTAGTTAATTAAACAATCCAATAAACATTTTCTCCAGTATAGTTGATCGTATTACAGTTAGTAGTAGTTTCTGAATTAACATTTCTGCGTATTCGATATTATGTGTCTTATTGGCCTATATTACTCTGATAGCGTACACTTGCGTTTTAGGGTGTATAGAAAATACCTATCAATTTTTGGCACAGTTGTCGAGGAAATGGAAAATCAAGCACTACGAGTGTTGTAATCGGCCACTCTTGGCCACATTTTTTTATTTTTCTTTTTATCCTTTTATGCTGAATTTTAAATATCATTTCTTCAATCATCAGTACCCGTTCTCACATTGTTTTCAACAATTTTAGGTACTAGTGCATGGTGCACACTAGAGCTCACGACTATGGGGAGTCATCCCCACAGGGCTTTAGTCAGGCAAAGTTCTGATGCTAAGGAAGGGAGTTCGGTCACTCAGGGGAAAGACCGATTCCAACTCCTCCTCTGATTTTGTAAGGAGTGGGACCCAGAGGGGACCCACTCCATACTAAAAATTTGAAGAATAGAATCTCCAGTCAAAACACACCCACAAGGTATGATGGAGTGTGTGTAAAATTTTCAAATCTTATTAATGGTATTGAAAACAACCAAAGTATAGCAGCAGAATAAAGTCATGACTATTATCAACTTTCCAAAAGATTACAAAAGTACATCTTAATCTTCCACGTAGGGTTTACATGATACAACATAAGGATCTAGTGGAGGGAAATCTAAACCATAACAACTTTGTCTCCAAGCTTTAACTCCTTAAGATAGGTCCGAGACTTCATGCCACATCCTCCATATCCTTCACCTAGGGTTGGAAGCATACCCCAACAAGAAGAGAAAATAGATGACATCAACAAAGGTTGGTATCTGCATACTAAAAAGAAAATTGAGCAATATTATGAAATAAATGACATCAAATGTAAAAGGCTTCCCATAGAAAAGATACAGACTACCCAAACAGGCATCAAGAGGAATGAATTGCTAACATATGATAACAAAAGAATACTTGCCATTAATAAAACAATAAGGTTGTGCCACATAAACACATATCATGAAATTAGGGCACACAACCCATAATCATCATCAACCTACATGCATGTGAGATAAACATAGCCCTAGAATAATATAAAGACAAAATCAACCAAGTCTCACAAACTTGAAACGTGATAGAGAATGATGTACTGTCAAACTCCCAATATATATAAAAATGGGCCAAACCTCACAAATTTGAAACCCAGGTATGTCGCCACCTCCATCCCAAAAATAACAAGAGCATACTGCCCCGAGCAGGAAATACAAATCTGCCCAAAAACTAATGCAATTACACTACTCTAGGGCTACTGAATCACACATCATGTTAAATGCAGAGGCAAGTAGAAAGTATAGTCAGATTATATAAAGTAGTCACCACAAAAGTGACAACATATACATACACCTCATAAGTGGGCAAAAGACATCACATGTCAACAAATTGAGTTCCATCATAAACAAAACATAAGAAAGAGACCAAGAGAATGTCTAAATATGATCACAAGATCGGTAACAATATAAGGTACTTCATATGAAGCATATTTTCCAATAGAACAAGATATGGTGTAGGTAAATGTCCATAGGACCAAAAGAATGATAAAAGTAGGTGAATTGCTCAAAAAGAATAATTAGGGATGCAAACATACCTTAATCAAGAATCTATAGTCCAAAGACTATCCTAGATCCAAGCCTAGGTCTCCAAAGCACCTATTATGCATATATGTAGAATTAGGATTAGATTTTCATTAATTATTCAAAACCCTAAAAATTGACATTTTAATATTAATGAATCAGGTTATCAAAACCATGCCATATTATAGGTTGTCTTTTCTCTGAGTTCAAAACTTAATTTATTATATTTTTCTGATTTACGGATTATTAGTTATAAATTTTGCAAGTTATTACTTATTTAGGAAAATCCATCAAAATCACCTATTTTCAACATTAGATTTAGGCAAAAAAACCCCACACCATAAGATAGATCTTATTTTTCTAAATCCAATGACTATTTATTTGTATTTTTTTGATAAGTAAATAATTAGTTATGAATTTTATATAATTCGTCAAATCAGAAAATTCCACGTGGCATATAACTTGAGAAAGAGGAAGAGAGAGAGGTGCGCACAAAGAGTTGGCCAAATTACTAGCGGCCAATTCAGTCGGCCCCACAGACATGCTGGCAAAAAGGATTCAATGCTAAAATAAAAGAAACCAAATGTTAAAAGACCAAAATGCCCTTGGTTTGGAAAATTAAAAGTAGAAGGAAAAAGGAGGACACAGAGGGGATTTTGTCACGAGGTTTACTTCACCTCCCCATCCCCTGAAACGAGTGAAACATGACAAATCCTATAGGAGACCACAAATCCAACTATCCACGAGAGCGAATCGCGTGAGAAACCACAATCACAAATGAATTCGTCTCAACAACACGAAGTTAACGAGCTAGAACTCGGGTGAAGCCGATAACGAATGGAGGGGGAAAACCCTACAGGGTACCCCGAAAATCCCAAAACAGAGAAGAACATATACCTGAAGATGAGGGAGAAAAGGAAGTTGAGTTAGCTTCACAGACCAAAACCGAACTCAGAGGTGCCCTTCCCACACTACAATGACGCCAAGTACTAGTTGTCGAGGAGTTCTCCGATGACCCACCGACCACAGTCTAGGGTAGAGCACTCTCATGCAACCTACACCAAACCGAGTAGCCGACTTGACCAAGGAGGTGCTTGTGAAGGTTTAGGTGAAAGCAATTGTATGGGGAAGACAGAGAGTCCTCAACTCATGGGCAACCAGATGAAGATGGAGTAGGTCGAACACTATAGCAAGGTGTTAGGGAAAATTGAGGGCAGAGGAGGGTGGTCACAAGGCACCCGCATGAAGAGGGGACATGATGGAAGGTGTTCTATAAAAAGGGGATGGAGAAAGTGGATTTGGGGGTTTCCTATATATAGAGAGTTAGCATTTGTGTGAGGGCTCGTAGTGTGTGGAATCAAAAAAGGAAACTAATGGAGGAAAAATCGCAAGAACTGGATGAGAAAAGAGGATGCTAGAAGAAAAAGGAGATCTACTATTACTGTACACGGCGGATTGCTCTCCTACTCGAGGTAGGAGATGATGCCACATCCATTAGATCAAAACTCCATGGCCCAGATCACCCGTATAATCACATTAAGAAACCAAGGCACGTGACAAAATCAAAAAATTTAACAAAGTGACATTGCATTTAATTTCTTTTTTTTCTTTCTTCATTTAAGGGTTCAAACATTATCCAAATTAAGTAAAATTTTGCACAGAGGCTAATTAAAGCTTTTAGATTCCGATTATGCAATTAGATTTGCCTTTTGGGAACTTTTAATGTGTTAAATAAATCAAATCTTTTTTCTCATTAATGGTTATAAGATTATCCAAATTTTATAAAACTTCACCCACAAGTCATATTTAATGTGTTGGATGTGAATTTACCATAAATTTTACACGTTGGAGTTATTTGTGCATTTATTTAATATTTTTAAGGTTCTACACACTTTCTCTCTCCTAATTTCATCTTTTAATAAAAAATCTTCCAAATTGGATGAAAATTCACCCAAAGGCTATTTTTTATGTAGATTATGAATCCAAATTATTTTCTTCTTTTGGATTCATTTATTATTTTATTTGATATTTTGGGCAAAACTTAGATCTTCTCTTTCCAAATTGAATTAAATTAATTATTATTATGTGAATAATGTGAAACTTGACTCCCAAGGTAATGGGAACCCAAGGAACATGATTTTCAACTTAGATTCCACTTTTGGGGTTTCCTTCAATGAATTATGTCACAATTACTATTTGTGAACATTATTACTTAGGTCATCATATTACTTCACTATTATCCATATTATTCATCCAACTATGTTCCGTAGCTTAATATCTCTATAAAAAGGTTTGGGTATGATTATCTTGCATGAAATTAGATATTTATATGAATTAATCATTTATGTGACATATTTGATGTGATTGGGTGATTTATACATGTATTATCTTATTAGGGTTACACTAACATCTTTTAGATCTAACCTCAACCATGTTTGGCTAAGCCCAAAAGGTCAAACTTCTAGTATAGGGTTTAAGGTCTAGTATGTTACAGCACTCCACCCCTTAAAAAGGATTTCATCATCAAAATCTATTTATCCAAAAATCAACAACCAACTACTCTCCACTCCTTAAAAGGTTTTACCTAATAAGTCATATTGAACAACATTTAGGGTTACCCACATATCTTTTAGTTGTGAATGTTTTGAGATTTATGTTGCTCATGTATAACTAAAATGCCATACCATCTAGGGTTGAGCTTTAGGTCCTCGTGTCTCTAACCTAACAACCCTACATAAACATCCAAAAGGTCATAGGGTACAAAGGGTAGGTCAACTACACCTTTATATTATTCTACACATTCCTAGTCACATCTTCATATCCAAAACTAGGGTTAGTTTTTTTTTACTAAAACATCTTATATCACTTCATTGTGACTTGGTTTAATAAATCTTTGATAAAATCCAGAAAATTTTGTACATATAGTAGTATTATTGAAAATATATTTTTGTTCGAAAAATCATGTGATAAGAAACAAAGATGAGCTCAAAATCAATACGGAAACCAAGTCACATTATATCCATAATAAGACCTTTGCATCCTACTACCACCTCATAACCTAATAGAATCCTCAAGTCAAACATCATAGCATCAAGAGATATAAATCACAATAAATCTATATGGTAGGGTAAGATCACCTAAAACTTCATCACATTAGGGTTTGCTAAACATCATGATCCAAATGTAAAGCTCATATCAACCTTTCATCATAAAAAACAACTTAGCTAAGATCTAGGGAAAATATCTTTTCTAGAGGTAACTATCTAAGTCAAGGGTTCTAATAAGGGAGACAAAATTGATATAGTCATATTTTGACTAACCTGGATCTAATATCATGTTGTAAGGAGTGGTACCCACTCCTTACTAACAATTTGAAGAATTGAACCTCCAGTCCAAACACACCCAAAAGGTATGATGGAGTGGGTGTAAAATTTTCAAATCGTATTAATGGTATTCAAAACAACCAAAGTATAGCAGTAGAATAAAATCATGACTATGATCAACTTTCTAAAAGATTACAAAAGTACATCTTAATCTCCCACATAGGGTTTACATGATACAACATAAGGATCTAGTAGATGGAAATCTAAACCATAACAACTTTGTCTCCAAGCTTTAACTCCTTAAGCTAGGTCCAAGACTGCATGTAACATCCTTCATATCCTTCACATAGGGTTGGAAGCATAGCCCAACAAGAAGAGAAAATAGATAACATCAAAAAAGGTTGGTATGTGCATAATAAATAGAAAATTGAGCAATATTATGAGATAAAGGCATCAAATGTAAAAGGCTTCCCATAGAAAAGATACAGACTACCCAAATAGGCATTAAGAGCAATGAATTGCTAACATATGATAACAAAAGAATACTTGCCATTGATAAAACAATAAGGTTCTGCCACATAAGCACATATCATGAAATTAGGGCACACAACCTATAATCATCATCAACCTGCATGCATGTGAGATGAACATAGCCCTAGAACAATATAGAGACAAAGTTGGCCAAGTCTCATAATCTTGAAACCTGATAGAGAATTATGTACTGCCAAACTCCCAATATATATAAAAGTGGGCCAAACCTCACAAATTTGAAACCCGGGTATGGGGCCATCTCCATCCCAAAAATAATAGGAGCATACTTCCCCGAGTAGGAAATACACATTTGCCCAAAAACCAATGCAATTACACTACTCTAGTGCTACCGAATCACATAGCATGTTAAATGTAGAGGCAAATAGAAAGTATATTCAGATTATATAACATAGTCACCACAGAAGTGATCAACATATACATCCACCTCATAAGTGGGAAAAATACATCACATGTCAACAATTTGAGTTCCATCATAAACAAAACATAAGAAAGAGACCAAGAGAATGTCTAAATATGATCACAAGATCAGTAACAATATAAGGTACTTCATATGAAGCATATTTTCCAACAGAACAAGATATGGTGTAGGTAAATGTCCATAGGACCAAGAGAATGATAAAAGCAGGTGAATTGCTCAAAAAGAGTAATTAGGGATGTGAACATACCTTACTCAAAAATCTAAATAGTCCAAAGACAGTCCTAGATCCAAGCCTAGGTCTCCAAAGCACCTATTATGCAAATATGCAGAATTAGGGTTAGGTTTTCATTAATTATTCAAAACCCTAAAAATTGACATTTTAATATTAATGAATTAGGTTATCAAATCCATGCCATATTTTATATTGTCTTTTTATGAGTTCAAAACATATTTTATTATATTTATCTAACTTGCAGATTATTAGTTATAAATTTTGCAAGTTATTACTTATTTAGGAAAATCCATCAAAATCACCTATTTTCAACATTGGATTTAGGCGACCAAACCAACACCATAAGATATATCTTATTTTTCTAAATGCAACGACTATGTATTTGTATTTATCTGATCCATAAATAATTAGTTATGAATTTTATAAAATCTGATAAATCAGAAAATTCCACGTAGCATAAAACTTGAGAAAGAGGAAGAGAGAGAGGTTCGCGCAATGAGTTTGTCGAATCACTAGAGGCCAACTCATTCAGCCACACAGACATGCTAGAAAATAGGCTTCAACACTAAAACAAAAGAAACCAAATCTTAAAAGACCAAAATGCCCTTGGTTCGGAAAATTATAAGCAGAATGAAAAAGGAGGGAACAGAGGGGGTTTCGTCATGAAGTATGCTTCACCTCCCCATCCCCCAACATGGCTGAAACACAGAAAATCCCAGAGGAGACCACAACTCCAACTATCCATGAGACCAAACCGCACGAGAAATCACAATCACATACGAATTCGTCTCAACAATAAGAAGTTAAAGAGATAGAACTCGAGTGAAGCTGGTAACAAAAGGAGGGGGAACACCCTACAGGTCACTCCAGAAATCACAAAATAGAGAAGCACATGATACATAAATATGGGGGAGAAAAGGAAGTTGAGTTAGCTTCACTGACCAAAATCAAACTCAGAGGTGCCCTTCCCATGCTGCAGCGATGCCATGTACTAGTTGTCGAGGAGTTCTCTGATGACCCACCAACTAAGGTATAGGGTAGAGCACTCTCATGCAACCCACACCAAACCGAGTAGTCAAGATGACCAAGGAGGTGCTTGCGAAGGTTTAGGTGAAAGCAATTGTATGGGAAAGCTTCCAATAGACAGTCCTCAACTCATGAGCAACCCGAGGAAGATGGAGTAGGTCAGGCACTATAGCAAGGGTGTTAGGGAAAATTGAAGGAAGAGGAGAGTTGTTAGAAGGACGAGGGTGGTCACAAGGCACCTGCATGAAGACGGGATGTGATGGAAGGTGTTCTATGAAAAGGAGATGTAGAAATTGGATTTGGGGGTTTTCTATATGTAGCGAGTTAAGGTTTGTGTGAGGGCTCATAGAGTGCGGAATTCAAAAAGCAAAACGATGGAGAAAAAATTGTGGGAAACGAATAAGAAATGAGGATGCTAGAAGAAAAAGGAGATCTATTGTTACTATACATGGTGTGTTACGACCCCACCTCCCGATAACCCCCAATTAAGGGAAACCGAGAGGTTGAGCCGCACCATTAATCCCGGATCAAAGGTTCGACATATAAACATAAACAATTATTAAATTCTAACAGACTATACTGAAATTGGTAATAAAATTTTTCTTTACATACCTTTTGAAAACTTGGATCTCTATTCTTCTATCCACATCTATACTAATCTATCTAATCCTCCTTTGCACTTTAATTCTCATTTAGTATCACATGTGCCACTTTACTGTTTGTTCTTTTCATTGTACCTAAAACGCCGACAAACAAAACGTCGGTCAGCCGTAGCTGGTATGTGGGGGAAACCAATAATCATTCAATTATCTATAACAATGTATCGCATTCAATTATCATTTAACAAACAAGTTTACGTTTTAAGTATAACTACGCGATCCATGTGTACCCTATCCCCTGCGCTGTCCCTGCAGTGGACCTGGATACTACCTCCCATGTGGTAGATTCCCATTTTACCCCTCATGACTTCACCTAATAGGTGAATCAATTTCTAGGGCTGAGTCACATGGCACTACCCGTAGGTAGCCCACTCCTTAACTCATGGTATGCTAAGAGTCTCATGGCACTACTCATGTGTAGCCCAGTTTCTAACTCATGATACCCTAGACCTTTCTCTAGGTTATCCTTAGCCTTTGCATAGCCACAGGGGTGGACTCGGATCTAGCTAGTTATACATGTATACTCATAGTGATAGCCATAGTCACTTTATAGTTGCATGAATTAAATAAACATCCAATAGTTTATTTAAAGCAATCGGTAAAACATTCGGAAATCACCGTGAAACTAGAACGGTTATTCATAAGCGTAACCACATACCTGATTTGATGAGTCATGTAGATTAATCAACATATACTTCATGTACATTCAATCAAGCCAATCAACATATCCAAGCAAGTAATTCAATCATCACATAATTCCTGAAAAGAATATGTACTCTACTGTCACACACTTCATCAAGAATCTACTCTATTTACTTGAATTCACTTTCTCGGGTTTTGTGTCTATCTTAGGGTTTCATTATGCAATTAGGGTTTCCTTTTCACCGCATTAAACCCTAATTTTATGCGATTATTCAAAAACCCTAGTTATCTTATCTATTCTTCAATACTAAGGTTATCTCAACAACATATAACCCTATTTCCATATTTCAAAGCACCCTAATCATTAATTAATTTCATTAAACTTCTTTTACATTAAAGATACTATTTTTATCCCTTTTAATTCATGACAAGATCATTATGTGCATCTATCATTAATTCAAAGCTCATTAGGGTCTAATTAACATATGAACTCATTGTTCCATCAATTCTATATTTTATTCATGAAAAGACCCTAATTACTACATTTAGGGTATTTATCAGAATTAAGGACTCTCATATACAAATAACTTTGAACCAACATTTAACAATCATATTTTCACATTATTCACATTAAATATGATCTTTTCCTCTTTTACCCTAAATTAGGGTTTCTAGATGTATTATCATATATTCATGTGTAAAACCCTAAAGCAAGCCAATTATTATCGAAAGATCATCTTTTTCAAATCCTATTTTCACTTTCATTAACAACAGGTTAATTTCATCTTGAATTATCTAAATAATTTCATTAAGACTATTTACCATCCAATCCAAGGGTTTTCCCTTAATTAACACCCTAAAGATGATAACTTTATGTTCTTTCCAATTTCAAGCATATAAACTCTAAACTGACTAATTATATGCCAATTCCATCCTTTTTCTTCCAAATATCCATTTTTATCATTAACAGGCTAATATCAACTTTAATCATTAATTAAACCTTACTAATCACTTTAATCATACCAACATAGGGTTCTTTAAACAATTAACACATTAAAGTTGATATCTTCCATTATTTTTCGAATTTCATAAGGAATCAGGATTCAAACATAATTTATTTGGATTCCTCTCGTTTTGAGGATCAACTTTCATATAAAATTTGTTTTAATCTGAGCTACGGATAATTAACTACGATTTTTGCAAGGAACCATACCTATTGGCCAATCGTAGGGCGCCACATGGCTTCCTCCATGCAGCGTCATGGGCTTTGTTGAAAACATAACCAAAAGACGCATTTGCCCTCTGGTTAAGTTCCCGGTTCTTCATATTGCGGGAGGGTAAAACGGTCCACAGCGCCTTTGTCACCTTCAACCCCGCGAACCCTAAGTTCACGACCTGCTGCAGTGACTCGGGGGTTCCTTCCTCACCTGCCCTGCATCCCCAGATCGCCGGCGACGACCCCGCGGTTTCCGCCGCCCTCCGCTGCACCAGAGCTCACTCAGAGAGCTCCTAACACACGACCAAGATGGCCGAGATTGGCCAGATTTCTTGCAAGAAGCAGCCGCCGTGTATAACCATGTTGCGGCTAGGGCGTACTCTCTAGGTCATGGCGATACTGGATAGGTATCTCTCCGACTTCGGGGCACGTCCAGCCTCCATCTACGTCCCAGTTGGTCTCTTGGCTGTGCCAAGATCACCTAGCTTTACCCTGCTAGCGTTTTGAACGAAAAAGGATATAGAGGAAGAGGGGGATGAGAGAGGAAGGGGTGCAGGGATGTCCTTGGGCTCGCCCCAGACGTCCTATTCTTTTATAGGGGAGGGCAAGAAACCCTAGGTGGTTTATCCACGAGCCCAAGAGCCCCTTTCAAAGTAGGAAGTAAATTCCTTCAAAAGAAGCAACTCTCTCTCTCTCTCTCTTAGTTTCCTTCGGCAATCCTTCTTCTTCAATATTCTCTCCTTTACCTTTCTCTTTATTCTTCAATTTTAACTTATTTGCCACGAAATATATATATATATATATTTCCTTAAGTAAATACTTCCTTTTTTTCATAATTAATGGGTTATGTATTCCCATTACCTCTTTATTTTATAATTAAGGTATTTTCTCTTCCTTTCCTTTATTGGGGATCCTTGGCACCCAAGAAAACTTATTATTTCTAAAACCTTTTCCACGGATATTTATTATCCTTCTAGATGCATCTAAATGCATTATCTCACATTACCTTGTTTATTTCTCATTAAAAAAATATATATCTTTTTGAGAATTTCTTTTTTTTTATTTTCCTTCTATTTTCCTCATTGGCATCCCTTCTATCACAAGAAACCTTGGGATACGAAATTCCACCATGAAAACTCAATTATACACATTTTTCACTTATTTTCCACATATTACCATTATTTCCCAATTTCTTTCTTCATAAAGGAATACATAGAATAATCTTTTCTTTTTCTTATTGTTTTTCTTCGCAATTTTAGACTCCTTGGAACCCAAGGAATCCAAGAGGCACGAAATCCTCTTTGGATTTGCCTTCTAGAGGTTTCCATTATTTCTTTTCTCAAATATTCAATTATCCATTTACTAATTGAATTTCCTTTGTTATTTTCCTTTTATTGGGCCCAATAGCCAATAAAGCCCACAAATCAAATAACAAGGCTATTTTAAACGAAATCCAATTATTCAAAACAAATCACATCATTATTTGTTCAATTATCCTTAATATGAGAAATTGCATTTCTCATCAATTGAACCCAAAAATTGGGGTTATAACATGGTGGGTCGATCTCCTACTTGAGGTGGGAGATAACACCATAGTCATTACATCGAAAAATTGATGACCCAGATCACCCGTATAATCACATTAAGAAACCAGGGCGCGAGACAAAATCAAATAATTTAACAAAGTGACATTGCATTTAATTTTCTTTTCTCTTTCTTCATTTAAGGGTTCAAACATTATACAAATTAAGTGAAATTTTGCGTAGAGGCCAATTAAAGCATTTAGATTAGGATTATGTAATTATATGTGCCTTTTGGGAATGTTTATTGTGTTAAATAAATCAAATCTTATTTTCTCTTTCCTCCTTCATTAATCATTATAAGATTATCCAAATTTTATGAAACTTAACCCACAAGTCATGTTTAATGTGGTGGATACAAATTTGCCATCAATTTTACATGTTGGAATTGTTTGTGTATTTATTTAATATTTTGAAGGTTCTACACACTTTCTATCTCCTGATTTCATCTTTTAATCAAACATCTTCCAAATCGAATGAAAATTCACCCGAAGGCTATTTTTATTATGTAGATTACAAATCCAAGATTATTTTCCTATTTTGGAGTCATTTATTATTTTATTTGATATTTTGGGAAAAACTTAGATCTTCTCTTTCCAAATTGAATTAAATTAATTATTATTATGTGAATAATGTGAAACTTGACTCCCAAGGCAATTGGAACCCAAGGAACATGATTTTTAACTTAGATTCCACTTTTGGGGTTTCCTTTAATGAATTATGTCCCAAGTAATATTTGTGGTTATTATTACTTAGGTTATCATATTACTTCACTATTATCATTATTATTCATCCAACTATGTTCCATAGCTTAATATCTCTATCAAAAGGTTTGGATATGATTATATTATATGAAATTAGATATTTATATGAATTAATCATTTATGTGACATATTTGATGTGGTTGGGTGATTTATACATGTATTAGCTTATTAGGGTCACACTAACATCTTTTAGATCTAACCTCAACCATATTTGGCTAAGCCCAAAAGGTCAAACTTCTAGTGTAGGGTTTAAGATCTAGTATGTTACAGACTCCACCATCGACCACTCAAATACCTCCACCCTAAGAACCAGAAGAATAACTAGAGATGGCAGAAGAAGAACAGACAATTTCGGATAAGATCAAGGCATCTTCCTCAACCAATCAACTTGGGCCAATCAAGTGACAAGCAATAAATGTGGGCAACTACAAGATAGATCCTGGGCTGGTGGCATTACTCAAACAACATGCCTTCCATGGCCACAGTAGTGAAGACTTAATGATGCACATCAACAATTTCATTGAAAGTTGCGACATGGTCAATATAGATAGAGTGTTAGCGACTTTGATCTACTTTAATATTTTCCTATCATCACTGGTTGATGGTTCCAAGTCTTGGTTCTACAACTTGTAAGATGAATCTATTGAAACTTGGGATCAAATGAGTGACGCCTTCTTGGAGCGCTATTTACCCCCAGAAGTTGAACGAGTTGACCAAAAAGATCTACAACTTCAAACAACAAGCAGAAGAGTCATATTCTGAGGCATGGGAGAGGTTCCAAAACATGATGAGGAAGGTCCCTCACCATGGTATCCACTTGTTAGGCCAGACGAAGATTTTTTATTATGGGTTGCATTAGGGGGAAATGACCACATTGGATAAGGTAGGAACATGCATCTTCCTCAACAATAATCCATCCAAATGTCATGAGATCCTGAAAAACATGGCTAAGAATTAGTCATGTAGAGAAGAACACGAACGTCCAACAACTATTGAAAGTGTTGGAGAGCCTAAGGTGATTTTTACATTGAATGAAAAATTGGACTTGATCGCCCAAAAGCTGTGTTAGAAGGATGGAAGCTCTTCTAGAGGAAAAGAGGAGGAGTGTAAGTATGCGCGGAAGAAAAATTATAGGGGAGGAAAGTATTACTCCTGGAGGAAAGACCCCCAAGTTCTCCTAGAGGGACCCCAATAATTTCCAACAGAATCCTTCTCAAGCTAAGCAAGGCAAGCCACAATAGGTTGTTCCACAACAGCAAAACTAACAGGATAGGGGCCCTAGAGAGATAGACCACATTGAGGACATGCTGGGTAAGATAGTTAGCCAAAATGAAGTTCTCATTGGCCAAACTCAATGGAACTCCAGAATCAAGGAGCACATATTCACAACATTGAGACTCAGATTTCTTAGATTGCAGAAAAGGTTGTGACCTTGATGAAACCTACACAGCATGGGTTCCAAGGAAACACCAACATACCTAATGACAACCAACATGTGAAGGCGATATTGTTACATAGTGGGAAGAAGCTATTGACTGAGCAGAAAATAGTTCCAGAGTCAAAGAGGATGAGAAAGCCTCACCAATGATTATTGTTGCAGTTGATTCAGTTGAGCGAGATATTGTAGTAGAGGACAAGGCAGTTGATGTTGAAACTCATGAACCTGAGGAGCCAAGGTAGGAGGCCTATGTCCCACCTCATCAGACGAAGGTGGTGAAGCCAGTACCATTCCCGAACATTTTGAAAGCTCAAAAGGTTGACAATTAATTTTAGAAGTTTCTAGATAGCTTTAGGAAGCTTCATGTTAACATTTTGTTCATTGATGCAATTGAGCAGATTCCCTCCTATGACAAATTTTTGAAGGACTTGATCAACAAGAAGAGGAGGATAGATGATTATGAGGTGGTAGTTCTGAAGGAATAAGTCAGTGCTTTTATTTCGGGGATGTTGCCATTAAAAAGGTAGGATACATGCCATTTTAACATATCATGTCATATCAATAGGACAAGATTTGGAAAAGCTTTATGCAACTCAGGGGCTAGCATCAATCTCATTCCCTTGACCACCTTCAAAAAGCTAGGTCTTAAGGAGTCTAAGAAGAGTAATATGACCATACAGCTGGCACACAACTCAGTGGTGAGGCCTTACAGTATTTCTGAGGATGTTCTTGTCAAGGTGAACAAATTTATACTTCCAACAGACTTTGTCGTCATGGAGATGCAAGATGATCAAGGCAACAAATTATTAATTGAGAGTCCATTCCAAGCCACAATAGATATGATTCTAGGGATGGACAAAGGAAGACTAACATTGAGCAATAGAGAAGAGCATTTTGAAATCTTGATGCTCGAACCTACACAGATTGTGAAAGGGAAGGTATAGTGTCACATGCTGTAGTAGGTCCAAGAAAAAGTGTCATTATTTCTAGGGAAGCCATTTCTTGATATGGGTCATGTAATGACACAGGTCCACCAAGGCACACTGGCAGTGGACATCTTACAAAACACAAAAGAAATCTTTTTGACAAAGGAAGTTCAATATCCTAATGATGAAGAGGAGGAACATTGCCCAACAACAATTGAAGAGGCAACTTCTTTCACTCAAATGAAAGGATATCCACAATTTTTGTTAGAGACGTGTCTCATGAATCTGGTGGACGAATATACCTCACACAGTTCTTTGAAGGAGTTTGTCTTGTTTCTCAAGACACTACCATGTTATTACACCAGACACTCTGAGGATCTAGAACCACCCCCTCCATCATTGGTCCCATCTTTACTGAGTCCCCCAGATCTAGAGCTAAAGCCATTGCCACCACACTTGAAGTACACTTTTTGGAAGCAGAGGAGAAGCTTTCGATTATCATATCAACTTCACTAAGCATACCAGAAGAGGAACAACTGTGCGTGGTTTTGAAAAACCACCAGGCAACATTCAGATGGTCTATGGTAGACATAAAGGGGATCTCCATTTCTTCTAGCACAAGATCAGACTGGAGGAAAGAGCCAAGACAATCATGCAACCTCAGTGATGACTCAACCCCATCACGAATAAGGTATTAAAGAAAGAGGTATTAAAACATTTATCTATAGGAATAATATATGCTATCTCTGACCCTAATTGGGCCAGTCCAACCTAGGTGGTTCCTAAGAAAGGGGGGATAATAGTCACAACTAATTCAAATGATGAATTAATTTTGACTAAGTTGGTGACTGGGTGGCATGTTTGTATCAATTATCGATGTTTGAATTATGCTATCATTTCGACTAGGTTGGTGACTGGGATAGTCCAACCTAGGTGGTTCCTAAGAAAGTATCGATATCACTTTGAAGGATCATTTCCCACTCCCTTTTATTGATCAAATTCTTGAGTGGCTCCTCGACCACTATCATTTTTGCTTTCTCGATGGATGTTCCAGATACAACCATGTTTCTATCGAACCACAAGATCAAGAGAAGTCTACCTTCACTTGTCCTTATCACACTTTTGTGTATCGTCGAATGTTGTTCGGTCTTTGTAACGATCGACTACCTTCCATCGATGCATGCTCACCATTTTTTCCAATATGGTAGAGCAATGTTTGGAGGTATTTATGGATTATTTTATAGTTTAAGAGGAATCATTTGAGGATTTCCTTGCTAATCTTGATAAATGTAATATGATGCTGGGAAAAATGTAATAGAAGTCATGGGAAAAATGTAATATGATGCTGAGTGAGGGAATTGTTTTGGGACACAAGGTGTCCACTAAAGGAATGTAGGTTGACCGGGTAAAAATAGAAGTCATCTCCAAGCTGCCTCCACCAACAGCGGTGAAGGGAGTGAGGAGCTTTTTAGGACATGCTAGGTTTTACTGAAGATTTATAAAGGGTTTTTCAAAAATCACCAAACCGCTCTCTAAATTGTTAGAAAAGGATGTTGATTTTAATTTTAATGAGCGATGTTTGAAGGCATTTGAGGTGTTGAAGGAGAAGCTAGTCCTCATACTGGACATCCAAGATCCAGATTGGAGCCAACCTTTTGAGTTGATGTGTGACACATAAGATTACACACTGGGGTCTTCTCTAGGACAAAACAGAGATAAGGTTCCCACAATCATCTATTATGCATCTAAGACACTTAATGATGCCCAGTTGAATCACACAATAATAGAAAAAGAGTTATTGGTGGTTGTTTTCATTTTTGAGAAGTTATGTCAATATTTGATAGGGGTTAAGGTAATTGTTTGGACCGATCATGTGGTCATAAAATTTTTGTTGCTGAAAGAAGGATGCAAATCCTAGGTTGATTAGATGGATATTGCTATTGTAGGAATTCATTATTTAAATAAAAGACAAAGCTGGTACTGAGAATGTGGTGCTGATCACCTATCTAGGCTTGAAATGGTGGATGAAAAGGATGTAAATATACCTATAGAGGAAGAATACCAAGATGAGCAACTCTTTGCTATGAATAGCAAAGATCCTTGGCTTGCAAACATTGTAAACTACTTGGCATATGGAGAGCTACTATAATATTGGGGTAACCAGGAGAAGAAGAAATTCTTCCACTCTTTAAGGTATTACATTTGGGATGATCCCATCTCCCTTAAGTGACACAGGGATGGTATATTAAGAAAATGTGTGCCGGAGTGTGAGTTTGAGAGCATATTGGCACATTGTCATTCTCTACCTACTTGGGTCATCATGCTAGTTCTAGGACTGTGGCCAAGGTTTTAGAATGTGGTTTATATTGGCCTACACTTTTTAAAGATACATATAACTTTGTGATTCGTTGTGACTCATGTCAATGTGCAGGTAATATTTTGAAAAGACATGAAATGCGTTTGAATGTTTTTCAGGAATTGAAGTGTTTGATTTATGGGGTATTTATTTCATTGTCCCTTTCATGACTTCAAATTCAAACTTATACATTTTACTTGCTGTTGATTATGTGTCTAAGGGGTGGAAGCAATTCCTACTTGCACCAATGATGCTCAAGTTGTATGTAGGTTTGTGAAGGATCACATTTTCTGTAGATTTGGAGTGCCCAGTTTGATTAGTGATGGTGGATCTCATTTCACCAATTTAAATTTGGGGCACTTTTAAGTAAGTATTGAGTGAGACACATGGTAGGTACTCCATACCATCCCCAAACCCAAGGGAAAGTTGAGGTGTCTAATAGCGAGATCAAGAAAATCTTAGAAAAGACAGTCTCAACAAATAGGAGTAATTGAAGAAATTTGTTTAATGATGCTATGTGGGCATATAGGATAGCCTATAAGATACCTATATGAACCACTCCTTTTAGGTTGGTCTATGGGTGAGCTTGTCATTTACCCATAGAGTTAGAGCACAAATCTAGACGGGCATTAAGAAAATTGAACTCAATTTGGATGTCGCAGGAAAAAAAATATGTTAGAATTGAATGAGCTAGATGAACTTAGGTTTGATGCATATGAAAAATAAAGGATCTATAAAGAATGAACCAAAAAGATCCATGATCGCTACATCCTACATAGAGTTTTCACTCTAGGATAAAAAGGTTCTTCTGTTCAATTCTAGGTTGAAATTACATCCGAGTAAGTTGAGGTCTAGATGGAGTGGACATTTTGATGTAGTTAAGGTTTTTCCCCACGGGGCGGTAGAAATAAGCAATGGGGTTGAGCCATTCCTTGTCAATGGCCAGCGGCTTAAACACTACTTTGGGGGAGATGTGGTGAGGAAAGAGGGGGATCTGAAGCTCATTTAGCTCCACTGATGGTTTAATTAGGAATGTTGAGCCGGGCGCTTGTTGGGAGGCAACCCAACCATCATTTTTTTTTCTTTACATTCAATTTTTTAGTTTCATAGCTTTAATTTTTATTTTCTTATTTTTAATGTAAAAAAGGTATCTTGATGAATTTTGTGTGGTGTACAGGCTGAGTACTAGTCAGTAATACTGATAGTGTCATAGGGATGAAGATTAAATTTGAATGAACAACTCAGTACTACCGACCACAATGTCGGTAGTACCGACAACATCACATGCATACAGAGCAAATATTTCAAATTAACTTGGTACTACTGACCCAGAAGTCGACAATATTGACTTTTTGTAGAAAAGGGTCTGAATATACTGATAAGGGTTCAATACTATCGATCCTACGTCGGTAGTACCGACGGAGATGCATGATCTAGTTTTAGAATATCGAGTTCCTACTTGAAAGTACCGAGGAATTTGAAAAACTCAGTACTATCAACCAGAATTTGGTAGTACCGATGCCAGGAGGAACCAAATACACGAGTGCCATTTAACATTCAAGAATTTTTGCATCTAACTATCGGTACCACCAGTCTGTGGCATAAGTCAGTACTAGCGACAACTAGTCAGTACTACCGACATCATGCAATATGCATTGGAGAGATCAAAAAATTGGGACTTCCAGTAGAAACGAGGCACACAAATTATAGAAGAAAAGTTGATAGTACCAACACCAACTCGGTACTACTGACACGACAGAAGGGCCGCAACGACAACTATATAAGGAGGGTTTGTGATTCATTTTTCTTCACACCTTCTTCACTCCTCCTTCAAGCAAACACATGCAAGCATATCTAGCATTCAGAGGCTACTCTAAGCACTCTCTTTCTTAATCCCCTTCTCTCATTAGTGATGACACCCAAAAGAGAGGCTTCTTCGTCGGCATGGACTCTCAACTTGATTCCCAAACTAAGCCAAATCGCCCACCCAATGCCAACATCAAGAGGATATACGAAGATCTTCAAAAGAGGGAGATGGTGCTAAAATGGTATGTACACTGTGCATTCCTCGACTCCATTGGATTCACCGAAAACATGCACCAAGTCCGCAAGCGTCAAGGGATGGTGGGCGACCATCCCTTCTTTAGTGACTGGCTAACCTTCCTAGACCTCGTCTATGAGTTCCTTGCTTCACTGGAGGTCTGCATCATCACTGAGCATGGGGATGGATGGATGGATGTTTGCATCAACTTTTGCCTTTAAAACTCTGAATATACTCTGACTCTACAACTATTCAACACCATATATGGATGGCTAGATGGAGGAGACCACTTCTACCCTGACAACTTTAATTTCAAGGTAGCATGGGAACTGTTATTAGAGGTTCCAGAAGGCCAACATATTAGCTGGCACACAAACTCCATCAACGACATAGAGCATCCTTTTGCTCGTATTCTTCACCGCCTCCTCAACAACACTCTCTTTGCCAAATCCATCCAGGGGCAAGGGAAGATTCAGAGGGCCTAACTCTACTTTCTCTACAAGCTACTGGAGTTAGGAGGGAGGAGTTTGAACTTTGGTGCCTTCATTATCCAACACATAATGGGGGTAAAGCGAATGGTGCAGAGGAACCCTCCCATTCATTTTGGAGGATTGATCACACCAATAGCTCTCCATCTCAACCTCAACCTCTCCACTACCAAATCTATGAAGGCCGCACCAAAGCTTGATCTAAATCACTTCAAGAGATGCAACCTCTTCAATACACGCCATTGTACTATATAAACATGTTGTACAGTAGGTACCCAGCACGAGGAAAGGGTGATGCCATATGCCGTCTTCGACTTGCAAGGAATCCACTTCATGGGGTGTCCTATAGATAGCTCATCAAACAAGGAGGAAGATGATGATGTAGTAGAAGATAAGCAGTAGGAGCAGGATGAAGAAGAAGAGGAGGTGGAACCAACCATCCCCATCACGAGGATGCATGTTCCACACAAGAATCCATGACAATATGTAGCCTCCAGTTCTTCTGTTCCACCACCATCACAGGAGGATTATCCATATTCTATGGTGGGAATGTATGGTATGTTGCAGGAGATACATCTAGGATAGTAGTTGTAGATGGCGACCTTAGCGGGCATCCACAATGTCCAAGGATGGTTATACCACAACCAACAGGAAATATTCAAGAATGAGCAGCTTCTCTTGGACAATGAAGAGAACATGCACATGCGCCTATAGAGGATGGAGGGATACCAACATCTATTCTTTGACCACTACTGGTACTAAGGTTACTTTGGTGGTTATCCACAACCTCCACCAATGTCTCAGCAGCCGTTGAGTTTTCAAGGGACATTCTACCCCTTTGATCCCACCATGCCACATCCTCCACCACCACCCATGTGATCTGGTACCACTGTTCCACCTCTTAAGTTAGAATTTTGACTATGTGGACATATTCAAGTTCAAGCTTGGGGGGGTAGTTGGAACCGTTTCTATCCTTAGTTTTTATTTGCTTTATTTGCTTTTTAGATTTTATGTTTACAAGTTGTAGGATCCACAATCTACCAAGTGTAAAAGTGGATCTTACTTCATGGTTCATGTCAATGTCATGTGCTTTCATTTGTGTGAAATAGAAAATTAAAAATTAAAATTAAAAAAATTGGCTTAGTTGCAAATTTCTTGAGTTGCACCACTTAGAGGAAGTGTATGGGCTAGTTAGTTGAAGGATATTTAATATGAATGGATATCTTAATTATTCATGAAATGTGTTTGAAGATGGGGTGTGAGACTAAATTGATCAAATGATTAACGAGATCTTAAATGGAAATTTAAGAAAGAAACCCTAAGGTTACCCTATTCACAAGTCATTAGAGAGGGACATATCATAATTTCATGAAAGGCATTGTCTCTTAGTTATGTGATTCCATCCATGTTTGCATTCATTTTGACTCACCATGATAGGATGATCAAGTAACCCACATTATTTCCTCTTATTTGCATTGCATGGAATGATAGGTTACATAATAGCTAGTTCCTATGTGATTGCATTAGTTACAAAATGAAAATGAACAAAAAGTGAAATTATGCATAAACATTTTTTGTGCATATCATTCTAGTTGAATAACAATTACATTTCAATTTCATGCATTTCATATCATTTATTTCTATATCATGTGGCTGTCAGTTTCCTTCAAACTTTGTGTGCAGGGATACACATCCATACCTCATAAAAGAAAAGAAAAGAAAAGAAATGAATGATATGTTAGTATAGCCCAAGCATTAAATTCCATCATGATAAACTAATGGGCCAATGAAATGAAAGATAGAGAGTTTGTTAATGCGTTAAAGTTAAGAGGGATAAATGATGCCCTAAACTCTTCACAAGGAGATGGAAATATTCACAAATGAATTTTCTTCCTTATTCCATTCTCAATTATTTGATGACATTGTTTGATACATGCATCATTTCACCATAATATTAGGAATTAGGATTCATGCATTTTTCATTCTCTTCACCATATATGTTCATCATTGTGAATCTTCACATCCCACCTATTTCATACCATCCATTGCTCTTATCAGTAGGACACTTAAATGATTATTCTCCTCATTCGTTTTTATAAGGAGAACTGCTTCCAAGTAGTTGGTAGTTAGGAAAGAGCAATGTATAATAGGGAATCACATGATGCACCAAGTGAATGTCGGATTGTCTATGATACTAACTACTTTCTTGATAGTGTTAATTTTTATCACCGACAGAGCTGAGATGTAAGGGTGTTGGCGAGCGGAAAGTATCACATCACCTGAGATTCATCATGGCCCCTTGAAAAACACACATAAGCACACACAGACACATAGAGAGAGATCAGCATCATCATAGCCACAACCACCACCACCACCACCGAAGGGCTACAAGCCAGATGAGGGATCATCGGAAGGGAAGGAGGAAACCCTTCTACACCTGCCCTTTCCACCCTCACGCCTCATTAGTGTTCATTGATCTAAGGGTAGATAACTTTTATGGAAATTTTTGGTCATTTTAGAGCAGTTGATTATTCAGTGATCAGTGAAGGCTGGTTTGGGACAACCAAGTGGGGATGGTTGAGAAATCAAATTCATAGTTTTGGTCCTTTAGTTGACTTGTCTCAAATAGATCTGAGGGTGTGTTTCTTAAGGAAGAGAAACATTTTATCTTAGGGGAGTTTGATGCACTGGATATATGTCGTTCTCACAGGGTATTTTATATTGATTTTTGTGCACTATTTGTTAATTTTCATATTAATTTTTGCATGATTTACTCTCATTAGCATGTGACACTTAATTGCATCAAATAAATATAATTTTAATGTTTCTGAATGATTCATTATATTTCAAGAGCTTATGTTTAGATTTTGGTGAATTTCAGGTGATTTTACAAGAATCAACACAGCTCAGTACTACCGACTTTGGAGTTGGTGGTACCAACACATGTTCAATTTGAAAAAGAAAGAAACTGAGAAGACTCAGTAGTACCGACTTTGGAGTCAATATTACCGACAACATCACAACATTGGATTTGAAAATAAAGAAGAAGCTCGGTACTATTGACACCCAGTCAGTAGTATCGACAACTTACCAGGTGGCCGCAACAATTAAAGGAGTAGATAGTACTGACACCTAGTCAGTAGTACCGAAAACTTTCCAGGTGGCTGCAATGACTAAAGGATTTAGTAGTACTGACACCTAGTCGGTAGTATCGACATGTCGTGATCAAGCAAATCTGAAGATGATGTTTAATTCGACGGTTGAGAATTTATTTTGCCCTAAGTCACTTCTATGACTTAGGGAGATTCATCCAGACCTAATCTCACGTTCTAATTCTGCTGGATAGCAACCAAGAGCAAGGAGAGGACAAAGAGGAGAAGAAGATCACATTCTTTATGATCTGGGCACTTCTAACAGATAGATTTGTAGCCGGAAGGTAGCAAATCACACACGAACAAGAAGAGATCTTTTGGACCATCTTCTTTAGGGTTATTTAGTTTTTCTAATGTTCTCCATGATTTTATTCTTCTCTTCTATGTTTTTGACCATAAAACCATGCATGACTAAACTCCTTATTCCTTAGGACCTGGGAGTAGCCTTGTGATGCATTGTATTTGACTCTTATGTAGTAATATATCAATCTCTCTCAATTTTTAGACTTATTTATTTTCCATAGTCATGAACTATCCATGATTGATCACCATAGGTAGTTAATTAGACCTTTAATTGCTTTCAAAAAGGAAATTAATAGTTGGAAAATCATAAGAAATACATGTTTCAATTGCCCTTTGAGAAAGGTGGCTTACGAACATGAAGAGACTACCCAAAGTTAATGATAAAGAACCTAACTAATAACACAGTCGATATGAGAGTGTGACTGGTATTATCTTAGGTAGTGAATTATGCTACGAGAGTGGGTAATTCTTGATACATTCTCTTAGTCTAGGGTTAGGAGAGATAAGTAACTATTATAATTGGCAATTGTAATGTTAACCAAGGTGAAACCATAATCCTAAGGAATTTCATCCAATTGTGATCAATCACCAATAATTTGAGATTCACTTTTTGCATTTGTAGTTAATTATACAATCCAATCAAAGATTTCTTTAGTCTAGCTGATCATATTGCAGTTAGTAGTAGTTTCTCAATTTAACATTGCCATGTGTCCTATATTACTCTGATAGAGTACACTTGTGTTTTAGGGGGTATAGAAAATACATATCAAATCTCAGTGCTCGCTTTACTTACATGTGAGACTCATGTATTTATACATACACAACTATCATATGTACATGGGCCATGCCCCGTTCCTTGGTTGCCAAGTAAACCACATAATCACTTGTGATTAGGCATTTTAACAAACATAATAGTCATGATACGTACTAATCAACTAACACACATTACATATACAAATATCTGATGCATGACCACAACCATCCTCCATAACCTGTAATTATGGATGCAAGGATATACCCTCAACTTGAACCCTAACATTCTCAACAACATGCGCTCTGAGTTTCCCTTAGGAATTACTAGTTTCACCATCCAGCAAGTCCTGACACTAATGATGGATATACGACATAGGGTACTACATGATTATGATTTCACTTGATTAGTTATGTCAATTGGGTGAATTAAGGATGCATCAAAGAAGTGTACATACAAACCCTATTTCATTCTAGAAAGCATAACTGTAAAACAACTTCAAAAGATATAAAATGTATGAGGTATAAACTTGTCACATCACCACATGATATTATCACACTGCCATATAAAAGAGCATCACCATTATCACATCATCTTGGGATAATTATCCCTTATTACATCATCAGATGATATCACCTCACATTAGTCACAAAGCCATCACTAAGGTCATCTTACCATTCACACTATTCTTGTACTTTCATAGAACATCATTAGTTCACCATGCCTTATCAAGACTCATAATCATCACCATGTGTCACATAAGAGATACCATAGAAATCACAAGCTATGATGTTCATTCAATCTGTAACACTAGGGTTATACAAGTAGGAGAGAGAAAATACCTCATTACATGCTAATCATGCAAGCAAGTAAGCATTATCACCATGTACTCAAATATTAGGATTAGGGTACTTCATAGTTAACCAATTAGGGTTTCACAACAATAGTTAAACATTCAACCCTAAGTATCACCACTTCCCACATTCTTGGAATGATCGTGTAAACCACTAAAGTGTAGCGACCTAACAAAGTGTGACACCTCTAGATACCACTAGGCATTGGCTGCCCTACCGACCACTATGGTTAGGTCATCAATAGAGACCACAACAACATCCTCAACCATAGTGGTCATGAAAATCATGGTAAACACAATGTCCATCAAGGTATAAAAAACACAACTACCTCCATGGAAAGCATAGCATCCAAGGGAGTTAGGGTTAGGGTTATGGTGACCAAACCAAAAACCAATTTCACCACCAACATGGTCATCGAGACCACATGGAACCAAAGATACATAGTGACCAAAACAAATGAGAAACATCAAGAATATGAAACATCACCACGGTAAAAACCCCATGAAGATAAAGAAAACCAAAACCCTAAAATGATCATCACAAAGATCAACATAAAACCCATGATATGAGAGGGAAAACCAAGCATTAAGTATATGCATGCAAGGATCAAAACCACCATCTTAAACAAGATGGCAGAACCAAGATCATGGTGATAAAACCAACATTCAAGATGCATTTAAGAACCAACAACTCCACCATCATAGGTATTGGGTATAAGAATTAGGGTTTTGGAAAAAGAGTTAATCTATGCAAAGATCACAACATAATCATAAATCCTAGTTTAAGATATCATCACAAAGCAACTTATAATCACATTTTAGAGATAGAAAAACTTGCATGTAATATTATGTGAAACAATAATAGAGGAGAGATTTATATAATCCTCCTTGAGGCGAAAATCAACTCCTAAGACACGAAGCTCCAAGAGAGAGAAGAAAACCCTAGCTTGGATCAGCTCCACGGTCAAGAAAGATCACCTCTAGAGAAGAAGAACAAATCTAGGTCAAAGAAAGCTCTAAGAAGTGAGGGTACAAACCCTAGGCTGAAAAGAAATAGAAAGAGGAGATCTTCATCTCACTTAGGTGATACCACGGGAGAACCATGGAGTCGAACTCTATTGGAGAGAAGTTCCTAAAAAAATCCACCATGGCAAACCATGATCCCGAGCAAGATAAGAAAGAGAGGGTAGAGTTTCAAGAAAAAATGAGATCAAGAAGGATATACCACTTACCAAAGTCGAGAACACCAAAGGATCAACAAATGGGAGATACTTCAACCCTAGATCACCACATGCAAGGGTTCAACCTACTTCTTCAAGATCAAACACCTCCACTTGCACCTCCAAAAATAAGGGCTGACTTCAAGCAAGAAGGGAGAGGGAAGAGAGAGCTAAAGGGTTCACTTGCATGAAGGAAGAGGGGTATAAATACCCAAGGGTAGGAGGGAGGTGAGGTAGATGAGGTGTCAAGTCACTAGTGACACTTGTCCCTCCAAAACTTAGCCATGGACACACTCAAGATATGCATGCAATAAAGGGTGATAAAACCAAATCTAGGTAGTAACCACTTGATCATCCAACCACTTTGGTCGAAGCAAACATGACATCTAACATGGTAGAACCGCTACACCATGTCAACCAAGACAAATGGTTGCTACAACCAAAAGTACATGTTCAAAACCTCTTCGACCACAACAAACAAGGTCACAACAAGGAACAATGGTCTCAAGAAACACAAGACCATGGAAAAACACATCGTGCACTACACTCAAGGACTAACAAACATGGTCGACGTCATCATTAACTCAAGCATCCATGCAAACCCTAGATTCAACACATGATGCCACCTCATCAACCAAGGTCCAACAAGGTGCCCCTATGAATCATTCTCTCTCTCATGATACCAAAACATAGGAGGCACATCCAACATGTGACAAGTTGCAAGATAAACATTCAACATGGTTCAACTGTAACTTGGTCCAAAACAAGCACACATATAGCATAACTAGCTCAAAAATGATGCAAGCTGGACCAAACTAGAAACATAAGCATGTCACATGTTATTAGAGATGTTCACATGATTAGATTAAGGTTTTGAAGAATCTTATTATACCAAGCAAGCATCATCAAGGAATCTAGGTCAGAGGTCTTATAATTTTATTATCTACATTTTGATTTATTGGGCATGGGTGTTGGTCATTTCTATGGTTTCATTATCTTACAAACTTTTGAATTGTTTTTGGGATTTTGGGAGTCCAATCTTCTTTGTATATGTTCTATTTTTCATAGTTTGACTTAATCTATTGGGAAAGGTGCAAAGGTCATCAAATGAACACAATTAAATTTGATTAAATTCAAACCACATCATCACTTGTTTGATACCTTAGAGAAGACTGGAACAATTAAGAAATCTTTAGAATATTGTTAGATTAGAGACAACACCTTTCATAGTATGATAATGAAATACATAAAACAACTGCAAATTGGTCCAAAAAAATCACACATATAGCATAACTAGCTAAAAAATGATGCAAGATGGACCAAACTAGAAACATAAGCATGTCAAATGTTATTAGAGCTTATCACATGATTAGATTAAGGTTTTAAGCATCTTATTATGCAAATCAAGCATCAACAAGGACTCTAGGTCAGGGGTCTTATAATTTTATTATCTACATTCAGGTTTATTGGGCATGGGTGTTGGTCATTTCTATGGTTTCATGATCTTACAAACTTTTGAATTGTTTTTGGGATTTTGGGAGGCCAAGATTCTTTGTATATGTTCTATTTTTCATAATTTGACTTAATATATGGGGAAAGGTGCAAAGGTCATCAAATGAACACAATTAAATTTGGTTAAATTCAAACCACATTATCACTTGTTTGATACCTTAGATAAGACTAATATAGTCAATAAATCCTTAGAATATTGTTGGATTAGAGACAACACCTTTCATAGTATGATAATGAAATACATACAACAACATGCACTAACCTTATATTCACTATCAACAACCCAGAATGGGTAAGAAAGCTAATCCAAAATGTAGATATCAATGCAAAATCCTGGAGTCTATTGCCAAACTTGATGTATACGAGACTAAGGGATTGGTGAATCTAGAAGACAAGCATGTATTATGAGAATAACATGGTCATAAACACATGAAAGAGATTAAACCCTAAATTTTACTTCATTACAGCCCCAATGGAAAGAATATAAATAAAATTATGTAAGAAGGTCCTACTAAGAAGTAAGGGTTATAGTAGAAAGTAGTATAGATGCAAGGATACACATGCATGATGGTTTGGAACTTTTATAGTAGTGTGAAAATAAGGAAAATGTATAAGAAAGTAATCATCCATGAATGGTAAGGAAATTAAAATAAAAAAGGAAAGAATGATTAACTATCATACCACCCTATGCTAAAATTTTGCATTGTCCTTGAGAAAACCCTAAACTAAGGATAGAAGGAATGGCATGTAATAATACAACCAAACTTCATCTAAAACTTCTAGGTCCTACATGTAAGAATTTAGAGATGGGAATTAGGTGGTTGAGGTTGATACCAGTGTGGAGGATGAGAAGCATTTGATAATGTTTTTGCCCAATGTGTTTCCACATCTAGTCAAGGATGGGTTGTTGTTTCTACAACTTTTGAGCATGTTGGACCTATAAAAATTGGGATAGGGAATAAACTACAACTATTTCCATTGTTCCTAGGAATAGGGGTTTATCAAGAGGATGTGCTTCTTTAGGGTGGTGCAATATCCAACCTGATGTAAGGAATGTAATTTTAGGTAGGAAACTGCTGAGAATTGGTCCATTGGGTGAAATGTTGTTGTTGTAGGTTATGACTCCTATTGTGACAAATAAGGATGAAAATACCAACTGTACCTTCTGATTGTCATATGAACCTCATTGATCAGTCCTGTCTAGTATTTGACATCGTGTCAAAATTGTTAGACATCTTGCTAGATCTTGTTGATCTGGTCTCGATGACAAAACTATGCCAAAACTGTTGGACGAGGTGATGTATCTTTTCATTCTTGACACCCTCATATCAAAAATTATGGTCACCCTACTCATCTAAGAAAGCATATAGTAAATGTGTCATGTCAAAAGAAGAATGATGTGGTCCTAACATAGGAGGTGATGGCTGTTGAGAGTGTTGAGCATGATCAAACTAGTAAACAAACTCGTGGGGGCTGTCCTCAAAGTGTGCCTATAGCTTCTGCTTAGCCTTAAGGACATCTGTAGCAGCTGTTGTAGAAGTAGAGGCCTCATCAGGCCTATATCTCTTTAAGAATCTTCCTGCATCATCAACATTTGTGAATCTTAAAAGCAAACTCCTATATGAAATGTCCACATTTGCATGAAGGTTGAGCGGGCTTGATGTCTAGGAAAATAGAAACATGTATCCCCCAGTCTCTACTATGAGAATTTAACAAAAAGGCAATAAATCTGAATTTTTCAATTAAGAATAAAAATATCTTACATTCACGACCAAAAGCAACCTGTAGAAAGATTTTAGTATGAGAACTAAACTAAAAAGAATCAAGAAATCATTTCACTTTACTTCAAGTATTTCTCATTGAGTTTCAATGTGTTGAAACTTGTTTAAGATCCAATAGGTAGCAAAACATCAAGTAAAGAATAAGCAGCAAATATAGAAGTCTTCATCAATCTACTTCTATTAATTAAGTCATAAAATTAAGAATCTTTTATTTCAAATGCAATAGGTATGTTGGAGATTAAAAAATATAGTTGACATATGAATATATATGCTTGGCAGTAATATATAAGAAGGGGAACTCAAACTGAACAACTTTACCTTTGATAAAAGAGAAATATATTTTATCATGTTTCCCATAATACTATGGTTATGGCCATGTCATTGTAATAATGCTCAAACCTTTACCTACCTAGAGGTTTTTAGGATTCATGATCTTTGCATTATATCCTACCTACACTGACATATATGGATCAAAGTGGATGCATTACCTATGCACTAACCAAGGTGATGGTCAATAATGCATGTATTATCTATGCACTGACCCTAGATACACCCATAGAGTTGAGGATGAATAATGCATGCAGTATTTATGCATAAACCCTAGTCACACCCACATAGGTGAGGGTCATATAGTCATGTGTCAACGTGTAATGGATTTATTTACCATTTGTTTTCAAGGTTTCTAAAACATACATGCATACAAAAAACAAAAGGTAACAAACATAAACACATACTTCAAACAATATAATATTCCAAGCTTTAAGACTCATACATATATGAAAAAATAATCAGTACCATAATCAAGTACAGAAGAAGGTCAATTGTACCTATATGTTAATTAAAAGAGTAGATCTTGAAAAGTCGAGGTCAACCCTAAGATAAAGATCCTAGGCGTTAAGGTAAGTATACACAGATCATTATAGAATCATAACTTTAATACGAGTCTCAATGACCACAAGTTGAGCCAATTAAAGTATTTATATGACCCCAAGTGCCATCCATTTATCAAATCACTATTATTAACTTAATCTCATTCTAGATAATTATATTTCCATATAATTTTACATATAAGATGAATGATCCAATAGTTAGGTGATATTAGATTGATAAACCATATAAATTTATAACATCATCATATTATGACATCATTAATTCAAGTTATCAAGATATAATTGAAAGTAGAGATATTCATCCTAGGAATTGAGTAGGACTAACTCTAAGATATTGGGACCATACACATGTTGTTTTATCATTTAATGTTATTCAATAAGCATGCAAGATGATATTCATAATATTAGAGAAAATGGAATAAGAATCAGACTCTAGAACAATTTTATTGAGTTCCTTGTATGAATTCTAACCAAGATAGAATATTTTAAAAATGGTTTTAGAAAAGGTATTCATTTTTTACAATCAATCTATGTTAATGTCATTTACTATAATTTTCATCAGATGGAGAAGAAAAATACCAAAAAAAGGAAATTTATAGATTGTGGATGGATGACCGTGCAACTTTCAGTCATCTCATTTTGTTGGAGAGCTTGATAGAAGCTGCAAAAACTGCTTTAGTGGTGTCCTCAGGAAAAAGGCATTCAGGGAGGGGGTGTGGCAAGGTTTGAAAAAAGGCTAACTAAAATCGTAACACCCACATGAGGTCAGAAATGGTGCTAATTCTATTAGAGAGGACCAAGGAAGAAATCCCCAGAGCATGCTTGTGCATAGAACGGGGAGAGGGTAACAATAGATGGCACTCAGGGCATGGAAGGTTGTAGAAATGGGCACAGACCGAAAAAGGAGGTGTGGAGGAGGTAATGGGTATTGAATGGTTTATGACTAGTTTAGGCTCTTAGGGATTTTTCTTTCACGAGAATGATGTGGAGAGGGAGATAATTAACATAACATCAAAATAAAACTAAAAGAATCTAATTGTAAGGAAAACTAATAAATTTAAATGAAAATATAGACTAAAAATATGGATAAACTAGGATGGATATGCATTCATCATTAAGGGGATTCAAGAAGGGGACATCGACCGACATCAACTCCTTAGATATAGGTAATAGTCCAAATGACAAGGTTGATGAGTCACAGTAAAGCTTACCAGCTCAACCTGCTCTGCCCACACACACATATATAAATACACACACAGATATTTATATTTATATATTCACTAACCAAGATTGGTAACTAAGGTTAGTTACCTGTGGATCTAGTTTTATAACAGGTAAACACCAAACCTCATGAGACAACTGAATTTGTAATACAAAGACTTATTTTGTAAAAATAGCATCATTATGTATTTTCTTTGTTGAAAACATTAAAAATGACATTTTTGAAAAGGGAAAAAAAATCTCCGCACCGAACTGTAACTAGGAGCAAAATTTTGTAACAAGATTGCTAGTAAAATTTGATTAGAACACTCAATTTGTAACCAGAATCATTGGGTAACTAATTTATGTTACCCATATTGGTAAGGAATACATCCCCATTATATATATAATCTATTGTTGTAGCAAAGACTGATTCATTGAAGTACATCTCAAGTGGGAGTTCATTAATCACCAATTGTACCATGGATCTAAATCTCAAAATCCAAGAGATGCAAAATATCATAGCAATCATGTTATATTTATAGATCTCTAACGGAAATGCTTCCTAAGGCAACCAAGGTTCCTAGTCTTGATGCCCTATGGAAAAGAGCTTTCTACTGCACAACCAAGATCTAAACAGCGTGGGATTCCATCAACTGGGCATGCCCCCGTACAAGTGCTACTCCCATAATCAAGTTTGACTCCACACTCACATCCAAAATATCCTTTAGACTCTAAAAATGTATTTTCAAACCCCATAATGTGATTTGGCCCTCAAACTCAAATTGTAAATATTGTGATTATTGCTGAAAATAATACGGATACATAGTTTGCTTGTAGAAGAAACATCTCAACATAGAGATCTATACACGAGAATAGAATTAAATTACAACTACTTTAGTTTCTTCTTCAACCAGACTATCAAGCACTTGACCAAAGGTCAATGATCATAAGAAGAAGACCCTAAAGATCTAGGCTCTCACATCACATCAGGACAAATGGTGATAGTGGACCATTAATGATTGATACATGAGCACTAGATTGGGCATCCATGCAACTGCCTTCACGCCCAAAAAATCATCCATGCAATAAGATGAATATACCCTAAAAATCATTGAATCGGGAACCATAGTGACCATGCAACCTCATGGGTTCATCGCAAAGATTGTGTCCTCAATTGGAAATCACTCATTCTTGCACTATGACCATGGTGTCCCTGAGCTATGTAGAAATTTGTCTCTTCTCATAACCTATCAAGATAATTGACCTGAAGAAATCCCTGAATGCACTAGTCCCATCATCAACATATTAACAAGATGATCCGTCCAAAATCTCTAGGAAATTGACATGAAGCTCCAATGACAAAGTTGTGGTGAGGTAAACAGTCCTGGAAAGTCATCAAACCCTATGCAGGTTGAGGAGAAGGATATGTCTTTGGATGATCATATTCTATAGGAGGGAGATGGACATCCTATCTCATAACTAGTATCATTGGTCTCCTCAGAGAAATCTTTATCAATCACCTATAGAATTCACATATCAAGTAAAACAAACAATATTCACCAAATAGAAATTCTTACCAATGGATAATGTGCTATGTGATTATACACCTCCTACGAGAACAACATTGGTTGACTAGCTTGGTTATACCAACTAAGATACACAATATAATCCAAGTGGTCTTCCATAACCTCTCGTGCTGATTTCTTAATCAAAAATTTATATGGAATCAATCCAAGAAGAGGATCAAACCACATGTGTTAGCCACAATACGATTGCCCATATACAGAATTCTCCCCACTTGTGATATGAACTGGATCCTCTGTGCATCCAAGTACAAAGAGTGTAAATAATAATTGGATTATGTGCTCACCTCACCAAGCTAAAACCTGGAGAAGATCCTAAGTCTGATTTGAAAAGAAGAAAACAAACAAAGGAGTCAGCTAAAGAACATGCATAATTAAAAAATAGTATTGAAGAAAATGTTTGTGCTGTTATCTTTAGTTTTTTGATAATACACTTCTTGTCGGTCCATCATATAGGAGAACCAACCAATTTTCCATGTTCCTAGTATTATTACCAAAAAGACAATTGACAATCGATGCAAACTGGAATACACTAACTCGCAAAGCAGAAAAATGAGTAGAACTTGCACTCCTACAATCATTCTTCATAAAGAAGGTATTACACATCTAGGTATATTTAAAGTCATACTTTGAATCCATTTCAATCTCATAAGTATCCACACCAAGCAACTTAGAAAGGAATTCTATTCCCTAGAGATGCTTGTCTAGAAAGCTAATAATAGGGACTCCGCTAAACACTAATCTAGTGACCCCTACAAACTCACTAGGATTGATGGCCAACTCACCAAAAGAAAAGTGAAAAGCAAATAATAGGGACTCTTCTAAACACTAATCTAGTGACCCCTACAAACTCACTAGGATTGATGGCCAACACTAATCTCAGGACAGAAGTGCTCAATCAATGGGATAACATAGTTCATATATACATTCTCACAATGTCTTCTCTAGAAATTCCAACTCCTTAGGTACTAGCACATCATATAAAATCCATAATGCATTCCAACAAGCCTTACAATAATGTTTGTGGCCCCAAGTACATAAAATTCAAATTCTAAAGACAAATTCAATCACCACATCCAACAACAAAATGTGATAAAATCACAATCACATTTCGTAAATCAAAGAGAAATGAAAAAATGACAATATTTCTGAGTTATACATCATCGCCCAATCAACATTCTTAATAATCAACATTCATCTGTTATACCCACTAGTATAACGAATTCCTGAGTAAGGAGAAGTGCTCCCTGATCCAAATGCACTTACATGACAACTGCATAGAGTAATAAATATTATAAATTTAGCAATCTCTAGAATTCAACAAACAAATAACAACACATACCATGGTATGACCCAACTTTAAAGTTTTCATCAATTGTGCTCTTCCACAACATAGTCCTCCTCACAGATATTCAATTTATTCCAGAAGTTCCATCCATGGTATTCCATCTATAAGCACCCAATTAAAGACGTCATGACATCATCTTTGTACTTTACTTTGAATCAGTGCAATAAAAACATATGACGATCTTGAAAATACAAAAAGAGTTAAAATATGTGATTGCAAGATAGAAAGAGAGCTCAATCATCTTCACCCCCATATCACAAAGAATGTCGGGAAACACAAAATCTAGATTTTCTACCAAAAGACAAATCACAATCTAAGGCTAATAGTATAACATATGTACCTCCCAAAGTAGAATGTATCTGAAACTCTCCTAGGAACGCTACAAAAATAACATATCTAATGCTTAGGCAAAGCCAGAATTTCTACTTGATGTGCCACCATGGACCTACAAAGGACAAGGATTCTATCGCATAGATCAATGACAAAATGCCTAATTCTAATGCATTTCCTCTCTCCTCCAGCCACCGTCATCACTCAAAATTAGGAAAATGAGGACTATACTCGACATCTCTCTCATTTTCAATAAAATTCCCACAAACGTTCTAAGAATCATACATGAATATGAACATCACAAATAAACTACTTAAAGAGTTATAAAAATCAAAAGATATCGAATATTTCCTTCAAAAGCTCAAAAATTCACTACTATAAGGAAGATAAAATCTTTGACTATCACCAAGGTCTAGTCATCTCTGGGATCTTGAATCCTATATTGAGGTCTATAGTCTATTGATTTCACATCTCTTAGGTCTAAATGTGACCACAAGTTTCAAACCTCCTCATTGGATATGGCCCCAAGTCACATGAAATGCAAATCTCTATTAAAGGTAGGCATTTTTTTCATTCCAATGGATTCAATATCATGCCTTAAAATGTACAATGGGTTACTGATCACAATCTTAAACTAGACCACAAACCTTGAGATCAAATCCTTATCCCAATCAGGCATGTTGCATTTCCAAACCATCCATAAGGTAGGAATATTTAGTTGGGACATGGATCGCAACCTTAAATTGTACCTCCTCATAAAAACACAATGTTTTACATTAGCATCTAAGTCTTGTGTGAAGTAGGCAATGTTCCTTGGTATAGAAATCTTGCACTCAAAAGAAAAGTTATCCCGTGTCTAATGGAAGTACTACCCAGTGCAAGCATCTTGTCCTTCACACTTCCATTATAATTCCTACTTCCCACATATATTTTATTTTCATCCTACATCTGGTAGACATCTTGAAGTTAATATTTGAGCTATATCTTTAATAGACACTTTGTATTTCAAAAAACCCTCTTGAATAGGCAACAACCCACATTATTATCTTTTTTTGGGTTTTGATCCTAGATCTAAATTTAGTTCATCCCCTACATCTTATGTTTGATATAAATCAGTTAGATTTCTAATTGTGGAGGGAGAGATATGATTAATCTTCAAATTTTTTTTTGAAATCAAGCCCTTTCCATGATATTTCATGATAGAAGACTCCTAATTTAAAAGAATACCATTTCATGAGACTCCATCATAAATGACTCACCCTCACATCAACCTTATCTCTCTAATACATGACTTTGTGAGAGAATCAAACATGGAATGAACACTTCCAACGTCCTAATTAAACCTAAATTCTTCTAATGGCTCATCAACACTCTAGGAAATAAATTGTTAGTAGGGTGCATGCACACACCTTGGATGTAGGCTAACCTTATTGATGGACGGTTAGTTGCACCCAATCTAAAGATATCTATGACTGGTTGCACACTTCTTAATATCTAAAAAAAAGATCACATACTTGTCTCACCCTCCATGAGGTTTGCCAAAACATCCTTGACGAGTCTCCCCTTTTTGGCATTCGTGATAAAAAGGGAGTCAGACTTGGCTCAATCCCATAGTTCTCACTCTTACTTAGAACCTTGTCTCGAGAAGGGAAAACTATCGAAAGCCCATTTTTTTGGAAATTCATTTAACAATTAAGATTGGATCAAATCCCTAGACAATAAAGAATAATTTGTATTTTTTCATATTTCCAACCTATTCAATACATCCATTACACCCTTTTTCTATAATTTGGGGGTTTTCATAAATGTATTTTTCTATGAACTAATTACCATTTACCCTTTATTTCAACTTTTTATAAGCATTTTTAGTATATTTCCGAATTGGATTATCTTGATATAATATTCTTTATTAAATCCTATTTCTATTCAATTACCATTTTCTTCACAAAATCCATATCTTTTTTACAATGGGGAACATTAACCCTCAAGATTTATCCTATTATCTTCTTACATTTTCTTTTTGAGTTTATTCCACATATGACTCAATCTTGTAGTCCAAACTATTTTTTTCTTAAATATTTCCAAAATATTCCCACAAAATCTAGATACTTGAATAATGGATTTCATTTGTTTCCACTCAAGACACCCAAAGGGTCCTAGCAATCTGCCAGGTGCCACATGGCATAACCACATGATCCTCCACGTGTTCCTCATGAGGAAGGTAACTATCCTTCATATGTTACAAAATCTTCCACTTGAATTCCCGAACCCTAATTCTATCTTTTAAATATGGTCAATTTTTTTACCCCTTTTGACTCTCCCAAAGTCAAAGAGATAACTATATCCTCCTTTACTTTCTATCTCTTAAGTGACTTGAGGATCCTTCCTCTAGCACAAGTACTTTTTGAATGTTGTTAGTCTGCATAATGGTAACTAGTTAATATTATGCTCATAGTTGATCCATGCTTATATAAACTTCTTAATCATAACTGTTTAAACTAAATATCCATATTCATTAAATGATCCAAATACTCTCATGTCATTTAATCTAATACCTTTCTTGATTTAATTACTCAAATAGATTGACTATTTCTCATATCAAACAACCTTCTATCATCCCCTATATTTTCTCAAGCTTTGATCTTAAACTACCAAGATGGGTCTCCACAATGGGAGATCCTAAGGCGATTGATATCCCACAACTTAAATATTAGGATCTTCATGGAAGGATGGGAAATAATGGCTATCTTCATTCCAAAAAAACCCAAATAAAAATCACCTTTTTTATAAATTTATCACTTTGTCTTCGTTAGTTAAACTTGAAACTTCTATTTTAACTCGAGAATACAAAAAAGTTCACTATTGATTTCTGAGTGATGTGTGGGGTTTTGATACCTTCCCTCTCATAATAAGATCGTCGAATTCAGCCTTTGGCCACATTTTCTCACTTATCCTTATCCACCCTTTGATTGAGTCAAATTTGGTTTTTCTCACACTTTTTTGCTGATTTAAATGATTATCCTCATTTTTCTTTTTTAAAAACAATAAAGGAGGAGACTCTTAGCTTAATATTTTTATTTATTTTATTGTATTTTACACGACCACTAAATTAGATACCTTTTTAGAATGTTTCAAGTGGATAAATCATCTTTTCATTTGGTTATGATTTTGTGGTTCATCGATCTCTTCTTTGCATGAAGTCTTGTTTTAATACACCTAAGGGGAGTAGTAACTAAAACAGGTAGAGAAAGTAGGTTGTAATATAATTTTTTGAGGACAAGTTCAAGAAGGATGTGTTCAAAATCTAGGATCAAAGTAGTCATAACTAAAATTGTGAACCTCTCTAGGGCTCATCCAAACTGAGTTGGGTTCATTGACTGAGGTCAATTCTCTTCATCAAGAATTTTCATTAAGATATCTCAGTACCAGCCTAGGTTTATCTAACTTGGCTCAGGTTCTCCCTGATTGGTTTGGATTCCTAGCATGTCTCTGTGACCCCAGATGCCCCTAACTACCTTGGACTTGAGAGGTAATCTGAGATAGTTAGGGGTATTCTCACATGAACCTCAGTATCAGGTAGCTATGTGGTTTTGGTCACACTAAGTGGGGGTGAGTCATATGACCCCCATGGGAGTAGCTACTAAAATTAATGCTAGTTTAGGATGTTAGTTTCTATAAGGGTGTTTGAGGGTTTTTATACCTTAGAATGAGGTGCAAAGACAATCCAATTTGTGGTTGCATATCCTGGGACTTCTTCTCTTATTTAGTAGGATTGATTGAATCTATTTTCTTTATTTTGATTTTTTTGTTTCTCATCTAGTTTTAGTTCTATACTTATCTCTACCTATCTATTTTTCTTATCAAAGTAAGAGCAGTGTTTTAAGTGTCTAAGTGTCCCCATATCCTTGTGCTTGACCTTATTTATTGCATCAACACCCATATCTCATTGTGGCCATCTCAAGGTCTCAATTCATATATTTCAATTCCTATCCTTAAGAATTGCACTCATTATACATCCAACGCCCACATTTTTGTTATTTTAAACTAAGCATGTATATACATGCATAGTTTTTCTTTCTTATGACACATACTTGTCCATACACACTAATATATATTTCCTTGTCTTTATTACTATTTGATATATAGACAGGGATCTAGTTTTAGCAAGGTAGATCATCTTGTTCACCTGCTCTTCCAAAAATTTCCACATTCCTAATTTGTTGGTAGATTATTGAGAGTCACACGCTTTCTATTTATCACCCCCAAAATCATCATATATTTAGTCATATGCCATTTCTTCTACATCATATACCTACTCTTCTACCCAAGAGTACTAGAACAATGACCCTTGTAAGAGAAATGACGACATGCTCATGTCTACCATGTCTTGACAAAAATAAGAGTTGATAAGAGCAATATCCCTTGGAAGAGAAAGTTCATTTGCATACGTTTCCACTTTGTTGGCCCACCTTCAAGAGAAACAAGACACACATTAGGTCATACTTGAAAGGTAGGATCACCAGCTAAGGTGACAGAGTCAAGGTCTGGACCAGAAATGCATTTCAAACTACTAAATCAAGCTTCATCAACACATAAAAAGTCAATACAATGAAGCTACATCAATTTTACATGACACAAATGAAAAATCTAGAATGTATGTCAACCCAACTCTGAAAACACATAAGTGAGGCTATTTGGAAAATTAGAAATCTTCAAGATCTTGTAAGTTCAGTCATGTCCAATCAAGAGGTGTTGTTGTACATACAAGAAGACTTAAAGCATAATACCCACTCCTCTATACCCAACAAAGAACTACTTTAGCCATCTTATTTGGATTCGACTATTGGAATCACTTGTATTTTTGGTGAAAATCACCGACTTAGGTATGTCCGTCAATTCAACCAGTTGACCCAGCTGCACAATCAGTGAAGAGTGAGTCATAACACCTCAACATCCAAGTTGACGATAAGGATCTTGACACATCCCATGATAGTCAAGCAACCACGACATCATCTTTACAACAACTTAAAGGTTCGTTTGATTGGTTTGACTCAATATCTATCCTAGGCTAGAGTGACACCTTGTAGCTGAGACATTTCCTTCTTGCACAAATAATGTAGTGACAAGGGTCAAGAACTATTTTTTCAAGGATGATAATAACAATTATTGTTCGACTTAGGAATGTGAATATATTGATGATAGAGACAAGCCAAAATTGCATGTCCTAGTATCTACTTCACCTCCTTGCATGGTGATGGTAGTAGGAAAGGATCACAACTGTTAGTTAACTGCAACGTGGTTGCGGTACATGGGGACAACCTATTAACCATTATTAAGGATAAATCAGAGATGTAGGGGTTGCAACTAGATTCACCTAGGGCTACCCCATGTTTATATGATGATTGGATGACCTAGGATCACATAAAAGATACATTAGGATATCCAATCTCATATATGGAGGTGGAGTGTTAAGAGAGAATTTTTATGGGGAACTTACATCCTTTTCCCTCCATCGACTCTAGTGTTGACATCCTAGGGCCATCCTATTCAAATTGTTTCTTGGGAGGTACTCTAAGGATGCCATGTTGATTGATTTGTTCCAATGTAGTCAAAGACAATATTGGTACAAAGATTAATTTTCCTAGTCACAACATTATGTTGACCTACTTCAGACCTGATATGATCCAAGCCTCTACATATTATACTCCTATATGGTGGACCCTATTGAAAAGATACATGTGACTATTGGTATGTATGCCCATAGAGCCAGTCATATGATGATTGTAATGGCATATCTTGTAAACAATTTGATTAATAGTAAATGAAATATTCCAATTTATTCTATTTTATTTAGTTATGAAATAATGATGTAACATAATAAATTTTTAAAGAATGATATTACTCAATGACGTATGTCTTCAAGTTGAGAACTTGAACAATTATATCATATGGATGTTAAGAGTATATACAGTCTTGTCATGTCCCTAGTCAGTTGTTATTATAAAGGCTCATAGATAAGGATAACACATAAGACTAGAGTGTGTGTTGGTTGATGA
Source organism: Alisma plantago-aquatica (assembly GCA_963693085.1). NCBI lineage: Eukaryota > Viridiplantae > Streptophyta > Magnoliopsida > Alismatales > Alismataceae > Alisma > Alisma plantago-aquatica. The sequence goes on along the minus strand of OY856411.1, from coordinate 720,682,963 downwards.
CATAATCTCATTAAGTCATGATATGTGATATCAAACAAAAGACATGGATACTTGTTAGAGAACAATGTATCAGACAGACTCGCCTTGAGAGTGATGCATGGAAACCATGATTGGTAGCTAGAACCATCACTCATAGTGATGGTGGTGATTGTGGTTCTCAGACCTAAAATCACTATAGTCATCACAAGTCTTTCGATGTATCTTGACATCATCCACTGTGAACTTAAATAAGGATTACTATAAAGGTGGAGCTCAAGAGCATTATGATACATGGGGGTGATTGTGAGTGATGTAGATGGGATTTGTCCCTCCTATAGGAGTATGATATCATGGCCACTTGATAAGAGAGATTGAGAAATGCATGGCCATGCTCATGTCATTCAATATGTGATATTAATCTTACATGTATCTTAGAAAGTCTGCTCTAGTTCAAGTAACATGGATTAAACGTTGAAGAGGATGACGATTTCATGCCTTGAGTTCAATCTAGATATTAGTGACAAAGGAACTATACTATCATTGTAACACCAATCACAGATTTTAGGTTGAAGTTGTTCTCCAACTTTCTGATTACTTAGGTAGCAATTATGTCTTGTAAGATACCACTCATTACTTGTGATGTCATAAATCAGTTATGGACATTCACTTCCAATGTAACTTGGAAGCTATAGGGTCACACACATAAGATACACTTAGAATAGGAGTTTACCCATGAATGTAGTTTAAACTTAATTACTAAAATGTTAGGTATTCTATTTTAACAACAACAACAACTGAAAATTGACTGACTGGACCATGAACTGACCAGTTCAAGTGTTAATCTGATCGCCAAGTGACAGGTCAATTGGAACCAACATTGACAATCAAATCCATGAGACGGTCAGTTCAAAAAGTGAACCGATTGTCTCAGGTCTGTGAATTGACCATTTGGTTGATCAATTCAATCGGGACAAGTATTGATGCCGACTTCACATTTTGCATTAATTGAATATTAATCTTTAATACAATTGTGATTGGGAAGCATATTGAAAAGATCGGTTCAAGGGTTGAACCAATTGGCTCACATGTGAATTATCATTTCACTGTTCCCAGGTTAAGGAAAATTCATGAAATTCCATCTCTTTGACTCATGTTCATACTAGAAGTCCTGACCCTGACGCTCCTATGAATAGAGGGGTAATCAAGGATTTCTAGAGACACAACACAAAGATCTGACAATTTTTGTCTTCTCATAGTTGTGATAACGTGAGAACCTGAGCAAGTTCTAACCATCAATGGAGGAACAACAAGGGAGAGACAATTGGGAGAAGTTGTCTTTATCACAATGACTATAAGGGACAACTCCTCTAGTTTGTTCAACTAGAATGACATGATTTCTAGGTGGTAAATGTAGACGAATACAAAGGCATGGAGGTCGTTGCCACCCCCTAAGGAGGGCGTAGACAACCTCTGTTCATGGTGATAAACCAGGAAGCCATTGTTGTTGTTGTCCAGGTTCAACTTGAAGAAACTCACACACTACTCCAAGGGATTGTTGCTGGACTTGCTCCAGGACTAGGTATGAATCTTGCAACCCTCCTTTCCATTACATATTTTTTGATGTGATCTAACATTCAAAGGGGAATATGGAAATTAAATTTTTGCTTCCGCTGCCTTTCTGATGCCATATTTCCCTATAGTGACACTGGTCCTAAAACATAGAACTTGGCATTCTAGTGCCACTATTGTGGGGACACCACCCTCTTTATTACTCTATCCTTCCTTTTCCTTTCTTGCTAAAAAATTTTATGTTGTTAGGATTTCCTGTTTAGATATTTTCTATCCTTTACCTATTTCAATTCAGTATTGCATACATGCATCATTCTAAGATTTTGATATTTTCATTTCCCTTGTATCCACATATGTCATCCCTACTATTCTAATTTTAGGGTTTACTTGAGGACAAACAAAACTTTAAGATTGAAGTGGTAGGGTAGGTCACCCTTCTATCCTTTCACCTCTTTTATGCCTTCATGTTTAATTCCTTTTATTTTTCCTTGTTCTACATTTAGTATAAAACTTTCAAAAATTTATAGCATCATGCATTCACATTATTGTGTTTTTCCTTCTTTCTAGTGTAACTTTTACTGCTTAGTAGGAAATTGTTGCTTAATTTACATACTTGGGAACTAAGTCTATGAGGGTGCAAATTCCTTCATTATTGCTAATCTATGTGTTAAGTCTCCTCATCATCATTATATTTACTTTACCTCATGCTTTTCATTCATCTCACAAACTCCTATTTTAAAGTATTAGGATGTAATTTAAGTTCAAGCAGATGTTTATGGTTTGATATATTATGTTTTCCTGTTCCATGTTATGAATAGAAAACCCATGGTTCCAACATGTTTGATGGAACTAGTGTAAGTTCAAACACCCAGTGGCGTATTCACAAATCCAACAACATTCTAAGAAGTTCTAAATTATAAACTTTCTAAGGTATTAAGTGAGGGACAATGAGATTTGAGTTTAATAAATATGTTTTTTTTCCTTTGACGGTCTTCACATCTTTTCACGCTAGATCAAGTTGAAGCAGTTTAAAATTTTGGTAATGAGACTTGTATACCAACAAATCCCAAAGAGGTCGAACCAAGATTAAAATTATAATCTAGAGATTGAAAGTCTAAGAGTTAATAAAAACATGAGTGTTCTTTTTATGAGAGTTGAGGATGATGCCCAGTGGGCGAGTATTTTTTTACTGGTAGTGTCCTCCAAAATCTCATGAGAGAGTCTTAAGGAAGCCCTATGGGCCTATTAGATCTTTCTATTAATAGTGTTGGCTCAGTGTATGAGGAGTTCATCTCACTACTTAATTTCTTGCTAGATTTAGCAACCTGATATAGATCGCGATCCTTAGAATTTGTTAGAGCCTTTTCTCTTTGTTTATCTTTTAAGGACCCAAATAAGTGAGAGGCGTGATATCCTAATTTGGTCCACATGAAATTTTGAAGACATTTCATTTCTCAGTTTTCATCTCTTGCCTTATTTACTAAGCAAATGCACACTAATGCATATATATGATCCGTATCTCCACAAAATTTCTAGATTTTTGTGAATGCGCTTACTATTCTTGGAAGTTCCATGTTCCTAAACTAGAAGTTTTGTCTACATAGTGGGGTTTCATTCCAAAATAACCTATTTCAGATGCCTTTCAGCTTATGAGTATTTTTACTAACCTTATCATCTATCACCAAGATAAAATTGGATGTCAACTTTTGAACATCTTAGTTAGAGTCTTTCTTGAGAACAAGAAAATGATAAGCCTTGGGTGGTTCATAACACCCAAATCTAAGTATTATTGTAGAGCATTTAACTTCAGTTTCATGTCTATGCTAGCCTCAATAGGCCAAACTAACTGTAGGTTCTTATCTTTGTGTAACTTAACTCTCTTAAAAGATATATTTGTTCAACTAGACTATTTTGTGACTCATAGGTGTTGAATTGAGTAAGACATCCATTCCTCAGGTCTCGGCTTAAAGACATAAGAGAGTCAGATAGATTCACCCCATCTTCCCATGAACCTGGCTTGGGTTTGCACAAAATGGGACATGGTTCAACGAACCCACTCTGAGTTTTTCTAACATGACAACTTAAAGAGGAAAACATAGAAATTTCTCCTAATGACAAATATTTTCTTGAATGATAAAAGAAGAGGAAATTCCCCTTCAAGCATCCACATCATTAAACATATCCAGAATCCATCCAAACTTGACCAGTATAATGTGACTCTAGCAGACATCATTCCACAATCATTGAGAAGTGATATCAATGTATGTTCACCAACCTGGCTTAGGTTCACCATACTTATTATCAGTCATCCTTCATTGACCTTCACGTCCATCAATGGACATCCACTGATGGCATCAGTCGATGAACACTCACTGATGACATAAACTGATGAACCTTTATTAATGACATCTGCCAATGATGTATACTGATAATATCAACAAATGAAATCAAGTGATTGAATCTATAATCGACTGGTTTGAATAAAAGATAACTGATGGGATGAAGATAGTGTGGGTTCACCCAACCTAGACTTAGTTCAAAAAAGCCACCTCCACAATTGATGGGAGGAACATGGTCCAGTTTCACCAACCCGATATGGGTTCTAGATTGCCACCTCCATGTCCAATGGGAAGAACCCAACATGAGTGCATCCAACCCTTTCCCGGTTCACAACCTCCACCTCCATGCCTGATGGGATGAACCTAGCATTGGATCACCTAGTTTGACATAGGTTTACAAAACCAAACCCAAATTCAGTCCCAACTTACTGAAATATCACCTTAACACTACCTATCACTATAAATACCCCTCCTTGGCCACCAACACGAGAGTTTGATTTTTTGGTTCCGAAACATCTATCTTAGAGAACCAAATACCAAAAGGGAAAAGGTTATCACACTATACCTATTTGGTTAGTTTGCACCCATTTTCCATCAATTTGTACCATTTTCCATCAACTTCCAACCCCGTTCACTCATTATCATTAGTTTCCATCCAAGTTCATTGGTCTTCAAGGTCTATTCTACCTCTGTCTGTAAGGCCCCTAAACTTACTTAATGAGTTGAACAAGCTTAATTATCATAACTGAATTCTTATAACACTAATATAACCTTGTGATATGCTTTGAAATAATAATACAAGCTTAAGTTTCAAATTTGGTCCAATTTGGACACTGTTTGAGCAAGTTATGCAATTTTATGCACATTTTGGACTTTTCTACAATTTACCCAATTGAGAGGTTTTCTTTGCAATTTGTCACTTGCATTATGTTCTTTGGATATTCTCTCATCATTCTTGAGCTTTTTTAGCCATGGGGTGCCTATTTAAACCTTAGTTTGAAGGTGTTTTCTCCAAGGGTATTTTAGGGTTTACCCCTTCACATATGAGCTACCTTTAGTAGCTATCAACTAATGAATTATTTGATTGGCTGGGAAATTCGAAAAAGGAAAGCTAAGCAGGTCTATACACATGGCGGGGGAACTTCTTGTGTGTGTGCTTGTATATTCTTAATAAATTAAGTCCATGGACACTTGGATAGATACTAGAACTTCAACTTTTTCTTTTTCTTTATCTTAAAGTTTCATATACTTATCCCCAAGCACCAAAACGAGCCATTTTCTCTCTACCACTTCCCTCCTTCTCCCAACCTCATTCTCCCTCTGTGCTTCTATGAATTTTCCTATCCAAGGAAGAAGAAAGTGGGGATATTCTTGGAAAAAGGATCTAGGGTTGCAATTGACTTCATTTTAGGGTTGAAAAAGCTTCCTTCTAGTGATCTTGACCTAAAAGAGTAAGAATTCCCTTCTTTCCTCCATATATTTCTCTTTTATCCTTACTCCTAGCTTTATCCAGGTCGAAACCTTGTTGTTCCATGGTAGAAATTGCTCGAAAGCTCTAAAACCCTACATTTCTTGCTCCTTATGCTTAGGGTTTGCTCATTTGATGAAGAAAGGTGCTAGATGGACAAATTCATAGCTTATTATTGGATTTTCTACCCTACCTACTCGAGTTTTATTTTGTGTGGGTTTTCATCTTCTCATTATAGGTAAGTTTTATAACTTTCTCCATGTTTATTTCTTATCATAAGCTCTCTAGATCATGTTCTTGCTTGAAAATGATGATTTATGCACTAAAAAGCTATGTTTGACTTGGATTTTGATTTTTTTATAATATTTCCTATTCTGATTTCAGTTCTAGATGAACTTGTGATCATGTGTAAATTATTCCAAAGGTATAATATGATTTGTATCAGGTTGGTTTGACAACCTATGGTGCTAAGCACCTATCAACCAATGGTCAATTTTAGGGTTTAAAGCTGATTTCTTCTATAAACCCATGACCCGATGATGGTACCATTGCAACAACCCTATGGTATTGTCTTCATGATAACTAATGGTCGAGATCAAGGGTGTCAGATAATGGTGACAACCTATGGTCATCCCTTAGGTCAGGTTTTGGATCAATTAGAAGTTTAATGATCAACCATTAAGTACCCTACTGATGTTATCAATTAATGATGGAATTAGCTTAATATTTAATGTTGATTAATGAATATAGTGTTGATCTAACAACCTATGGTGATTTAATGGTCACTAATGATGTTGGATCATGTCTCTACAACCTATATTGAGTTAAGCATTGTAGTTGTAGCATCAATTAAGCCTTAGACCAATGGTTTCTTGGGTCACTTGATGCAATGGCCAGACCTATACTATAATTGATGGTTTTGCATATGAACTTGACCCAATGGTCAATATCTAATGTTTATTCCTCCAATAAAGTGGAATGTTGGCTAATGTAATATGTTGGTCATAATAATGTGATTTAGATGTCATAATAATGTGATTTATATAGTTTCCTTTATATGATCAACTTAAGGAGCTTACTTGTTGATAATGGATGGATTGTTTTAAATGAACAGTCGATTGTGGGTTTTACCTTACCCTTAATGGAACTTTTTTTGTTGTTAATCACGGTATGTCTAGGGTTAGATGGTGACTCTTTCTAGAGTAAAAATCAAGGACTTCATAGGTGGTTTATCCAAGGTGTTTACTTATGTAAACAACCAATGGTCTTACCTTTTAAACATCCAATGGTTCTGGGTGACATTGTGGTATGGTGATATGGGTTGAATGATGATGCAATAAATGGAGGGTTACCCTTAATAAGGTAGTCTTACCTATTCACCCATATGAATAGAGGGGATGATAATCATATTGTGTTGATATGTAACCCTAATGATGTATAGCTTGTTATACATAGCTTTAATATAACTAAATGATGGTAATAGGGTATGAATAGTCCTTAAATGACTAATACAATCATGGAATACTCTGTTATTGTTGTTGAAACCCTAGTATGCTATAACTTGATGGTTACACCTTGATTTATGTGTGGGTTCATACTTGAGAATAGTATGGAATGTGATGGTGATGCTTCACCTTATGCATCCATGATCCAATGGGGATGTCGTGAGTTAGGATTTGGGTATAAGTGTTGATTACTAACATTGATATAATTTATCATGTTGAACCTAACTCTAATGAAAATAAATAAAGATGAGTATTCATTTTTAACATTCTTATATGATGGAATGATGGTGGAATAACCTCCTTAACATGATCATAACCTTAATGTGTTAATTGGTGGTTATCATAGCCACATGGTTGATACTTTCTTATGCTAAACATGTGCATTATGAATATGATGAGTGTTAATCATATCTAGATTCCTTGCATGTTGATGTAATAAAGGAATGTTCTTAATGTTAATATAACTCTGTTACGATTGTTTATGAATATCTCCTCGCTCATTAATGCAATATTGTGATGATCTGGTGTATTATATGTAAGTGATGTTGTTGAGCCTTGTTATAAGGCATGGAAAGATAATGATGGTCTTACAGGGAATAGTATGATGGTCTTAATGACCTTTGGGAATGGTTGAGCCTTGAATGAGGTGTAATCCTCTTGTGTTAATAAGGGTTGATACCCTGTGATATTGTGAAAAGGATTTATATCATGTGATAGTATGATGGTCTTAATGACCTTTGGGCATGGTTGAGCCCTGAATGAGGTGTAATCCTCTTCTGTTGATAAGGGTTGATACCCAGTGATATTGTGAAAAGGATATATATCTTGTGATAGTATGATGACTAGTGTGGTCTCATGAATGGCAAGTGAATAGTATCATGTGATGATGAGATGAGAAATTATGTTTCACACATTTTATATATTTTGAAGTTGTGATATTTATGTGCTTGTTTGAAGTGAATTAGGGTTTGTATGTCCACTTGTTTGATGCGGCCTTAATTCACCCAATTGGCATAACTAATCAAGTAAAACTCTAATCATGTAGTGCCCTGTGCCATAGATCCATCTGAGTGTCAAAATTTGCTAGATGGTGAAATGAGTATTCATAAGGGAAACTCGGAGCGCATACTATAGAGTATGTGGGGGTGGCAAGTTGAGGATATATCCTTGTCATCCATAATGCAGATTGTGGATGTTGGCTATGGTCATGCCTCATACATCTGATGTGATTGAGAACGACTGCGGTTGTGTCTCGGTGATTATATATGTGACAAGATTGGAGGACAATTGCGGTTGTATCTCGGATGGTAGGATATGCGTACCCACCTCCTTTCACTAGTGTTGTGACCTGTACCAAGGACGGACTAGGTTGTTAACAGCTTGACCTTATGTGTCGATGTGGTGAACCCGTACTGACCGGGGCAGAGAAGATCTTAGGAGTCTGGCTCTTCCTAGATCTTGTATGACACTGATTTTGACTTAGCAGTAGTCAGTTGGATTTTGAGTGGTATCCTCAAATTCCTCAGGGCTTAATAAAAGATGTAATATAGAAGTGTAGCATATTTGTTTAGGGTTATACAATGACGTTTCACATTGGATGATAACCCTTATTTGTTATCTTTACATAAAAATGATGCTTATTGCAATTAAGAGATAGAAGATATACTTATATTTTAGATATGCTTAAGATTGTAGATGCGTACATATAGTAGCCATGATTATGTTGATAACTATATTGCTACTGCTGATTATAATCATGATGCTAGCTATCTCATGTTGTTAGTTATGTTTAGCATGCTAGCCATGCCTTTGTAACTAGAGATGCATATACTGCTAATCATGCTTATCCAGATAGTTGTGCTTATGTTGTTAGCTCTTCTTATGATGTTGATATGTTCAACAAATTAGACATGCTCATGTTGTTAGCTATGCTATGTTACTAGACTTGCTCATGATGCTAGATATGCATATTGTACTGAATTGCTTATATTGTCAACAAGATAAAGGGTGATAGTTTGGCTAATGATGATAGTTATTATCTGCTCCTTTATGTATTTTGTTAATCATCAGTACTGTTGATCTTATTTTTTATATCTGATTAAATTTCTTAACTGTTTAATTACTTAAAAATGTTTTAATCAATAAATGTTGTTGGAGGTTATATCCCTTGCTGGGACTGGGTCTCACCCTTGTGGTTCGCCACATCTTTTTAGATAATCTGAAGTGACGAATGAAAAAACCACTAGAGGGGGGGGTGAATAGGGTTTTAAAGTAATTTTAACAATTATTTATCTCAAACAAACACAAATGAAAAAGTAAGAAGGAGACAAGGGATTTAGAGTGGTTCCTACCTTAGCAAATACTAAGGCAGTCAGTCCACTACCCGGTTGCTTACCCAACCGGGATTTTGAAAGTATTAATTTTATTACCTTCACAAGGAATTACACAAAATACAATACATTCTTATACCCCTTTGAACAACCTTCACTTTGAAGTAGATGCACCAACTTGAGGTAGCCTTCTTGAAGTAACTCCAAGCTCCCCCTTGAAGTAGCCTTCCTCTTAGAAGTAACCTCCCGTTGCACCAGCCTTCTTGAAGTAGTTCAAAGTCTCCTTCTTCACCAAGAAGATCACGACCCTCTCCAATCCGCAGCATCCAACCTAGGAGTAGCAAGGAGAGTACAAGCAATGAAAGTGAACAAGAAAGGAAAATGGAAATTACAACTTATCCTTTGAAGCACAAGGCTTGATTTGCCTATATCAAGCGTGTAGATCTCCTAACCAAATGTATATGGAAGTGTGATTGTTTTGGATAGGAGATACTAGCCTATAGGACACGAATTTAGGGCAAGGTGAAGAGTAGCCAATTGCAAGTATTGCTCAATTGCTCAAAACAGGTTGCTAATGCAAGTATATGATCAAGGATTTCTCAAGTGTAGAATTGGTGAGTTTAGGTGTCCTAAGGCATGTCCTATTTATAGGAATGACCTACAAGTGCTTAAGGACGTTCTAGACATTTTCTAGGGGTTTCTAAGTGCTTAACTAGCCGTTAGGTACACTTTAGTTGCTTTAGCAACAGCTAGTTAATTAATTCTGTAGTTGCTGTCAGAGTCCATCTCGGTCGAGGAATTGTCGACCGAGACATCTACTCGGTCGAAGTTTTGTCGAACGACATGCTCTCTGGATCAAGTGTTTGCAACGTTCATCTCCAACTGCCAACTACCTTGTCAGCTGTGTCTAACGGCTACTTGGGTCTTTCTCGGTCGAGAAGTTTGTCGACCGAGAGTGTCTCGGTCGAGGAATTTGTCGACCGAGATTGACCCTGTTTCAATGTTTCAAATAAAGTGCTAAGTGTATGTATGAGTGTGCATATGTGACACTAATGAAGGGGATGATCTATCTAAGTGTAGTGATTGGCTAGGGAAGATCTAACGCTTGATTTACATGAAGTCTAAGTACTTGTACATTATATATTTGTACAAGTTTACAATTGATTACATTTCATGAAATTTACAAGCATTCAAGCATATAGATTCCCTAGTGCTTTTTCATCCACCTCATTTCTGCAACACTCAAGTAGCACGTTAGATCAACAAGAATGAAATGTTTGTCATCATCGAAACAAAGGGATTTATCATAATGTCAATTTATCCAACAACGAAAACAAACCTGTAGTAGAAAAGAGGAGCTATAGTAATGAATCTATGAGAAAGTTGATTAGATGTCTAGTGTGTCCTAGAGTCATCCCTATACTCTCAGGTCCGGGTGAGAAAAAGTTTGTATATGGCGAATCGAAATTTTGTTAGCATGTTAATGCTTGTTTGTGTGACATATATGAATATTGTTCTCCTGTGTATATATATGTTGTGGCTAAGATGATAGAACAATTTGTATCAAATTCTTGGCATAGTATGGATATAAGAAAGATTTTGGGCTCTTATGCAAATGTTTATGAGCGGGTGCTGACGTTGAAATCAATTTTAATTTACCCATATTTTTGAGTATGTGATTAATTAGTGATTGATTGTGTTTTATATTTTGAGTAATCTCATTTAGTGTAATGGGTTCTCACATTGTCGACCAATCCTTGGAGGTTCTAACCATTTCCACCACCTTTCAGCCTCATGTTTCCCTCCTTCCATCAACTGATGAGACAAAACTATCTAGGTTTCAACCAAATTGGTATAGTTTCTCTTCCACCCATCAACACAAGTTGTTTTGCAGGGCAGAATCAAGGAAGGAACCAAGGGGGTCCAAATAATAAAGAAGGATGACACAAAGGATTATATCCATCCCATATTAAGGCTTAGGAGCGAGATCCACCTCTACTTCGCAGGCTATTGTCCCCCTCTTCCTATTTTCTTCTATTATTCTCCCTTGTTATTATATAATGATGTATTTTTATCTTTGTTTGGTGCCAAACATTCTTCTATATGGACCGTTGACCTCCTTCTTGACTATGAATCCCATTTTGGACATGCTTATGTACTTTGACTCCAAGAAAGTAGATTATATCCAAATATAGCATGTTACTATCTTTTCTTCTCATTTGGTTATGATTGTATTGTTGGTTGATCTCTTCTCTGCACTCTTGTTACAATAAACCTTGAGAGAATAGTAACTAAAATAGGTAGGAAAGGTAGTTTGTACTAAAATTTGAAAGGACAGAGGTCAAGGGAGGATCTTCTTAGAATCCAAGATAAGAGTAGTCATTCACAACACTAAAAACTCAACCAAGGTTCATACAACTTGGTCTGGTTTTACCAACCAAGGTTGATTCTATTCTTTGGACATTTATGTCAAGAGACAATATCAAATCTGACATGTGATCATACAATACAACTTGGTTCACCCTAATTAATTAAGATTCCTTGCATATATCTATTGCTCCTGATGCCCCTAACTGTATTTGACTCAAGAGGTAATATGCAAAAGTTAGGCGTATTGACCCATGATCCTCGAGAGAAGTATTGGCAGTTGATAGGTTTTTATCCACATGATGGGAGAGCAGGTGAGATGACCCCCACAAGAGTATCTACCATGGCACATTCTAGGTTAGTATGTTAGTTTCTAGATAGGGTGTTTGAGGGTTGTATATGTCCGAGAACATGGTGCATATACAGTCTAATTTGTGGTTGCATAGTCTAGAACTCCTCCTCATGTTTGGTATGATTGATGGAATCTATTTTCTTTATTTTGTTTTGCTTTGTTTTCTTGTCTAGTTTTAGTTATATACAAATCTCTACCTATCTAATTTTCTTTTCTAAGTAAAGAAAATTCTTAAGCATCTGAGCACCCCCACTTCTATGTATTTGACCCCATTTACTACATTGAATATGTATTTAGTTGTAGGTATCTCAAGGTTTGGGGTCATAATTTAAAGTTTGGTCCTTAAGAACTAGGTTCATTCTACTCATATTTTAGACATGTGTTTGACAGGGCGATCATCTTGCCATTAACAATGTTCTCAGTGTCAGCACGACTTAAAATAGGACTAGAAAAATGTATCCAACACCATGGGTCGAAGATGACACATCACACGGGGGTGTCAATTCTCTAAAGTGGTTCAATACATTGTGTCTTCCTAAAACAGTCGCAAATACATCAATGACACACAATCTTGTATCATGACTCACAATAAATTTATTCCTAAAATTTCAAATTTATAACAAATGAAACATAGAAAAATAACTAATTGTGAGTTGTCTCCCACAAGAACCGTTGTTTACTATTCTAAGTTATATGCAATGAACATTAACCTAGATCATCTCTCGATGTTGGCGACTTCCCCAATGGTGGTAAAATGGCACTAGAGATTTGAACTCAACATTATCATTCTCAATACCTAGTGTCAGGTGCCCTCTCACTATCTTCACAATCACATTTTTTGTTGTCTGGGAAGATCTTCCCAATAGTATTAGAACATTGTGGTAATCCTATATCTCCTTAACCATGAAGTCTATAGGAAAAATGGATTTTTCAACTTTAGCAAAATGTCTTCATAAATTCCCAATGGATCCCTTTTATACTAGTCTATAAGATAAATAGTGATGCTAGTGCCCTTTGGGTTCTTTATTCCCAGATTTGTAAAAGTAGAGCAACATCAAAATTGTCGATCACAATCTCACGTGCATATAGAATTTAGTACCAATATGTTGTACCATATCTTTTCTCTATCCATCAAAGAGAACTAGCAATGATTCAGATCTATGACTATCATTGGTACCTTTTCAATCTTCATAGTGTCAAAACGCTCCATCAAATTATGAAATATCTTGCACTGGACATTCATTGACATGTTCATAGATCGCCTGTGATTTTACCAGTACCACCAAGTTGGGGTCAATTTTATAGGTTCCCAAATTAATTATCAAATTGTTGGTAGGCCCTTGTTGTCTTGTGGAATGAGGCTTTGATTCTTTCCCAAAATGTTTGTCATGGCCTCGCCCCATCATTACCATCTTTTTCATCACACATATTGATTGACTCTTATTTCTTTTTAGTTGGGCTATGCGGTGTCAAAGATATGAAGTTTCTTACTTGATGGATGATATACAGACCATATGAGTATGGTTCAAAATCATCATTAAAAATGTATCTTGTCTTTACCATGCCTTGTACCCAAAAAATATGAAAGTCTAGGATAAAAAAAATTAAAAGATAAGGATTAAACTTACAACAATAAACTTGGAAAGTGGCCTAGAATGGCTAGTCCTAGAATTACAAGGCTAGTGGTATCGTTCACCAACTTTCCAGAAATGGTTTCAAAAACTTGACAATCATCAAGTAATACATGGATGTTGTGTATCAAGTTGTTGAACCCCAGGGATTTGGGATGTTAGAAACTGTTATAGACAAAAAAAGATCATCTGGTCTGATGAAAAAGGTTTATATGGTTTTGATTATTTAAAGTAAGCAGTTAACTAAGGTTGTTGAATTTTTAGGGCAAGCAATTCATTAGAACGCCGATTTCATCACAACAATCAACTATTGTCAAGACAAATAATTTTTCAAAAGATAAGTGCTTCACTTTAGTAGTATGTACTTATGGAACCTAAAATAATATTTGGATAAGAGAAAATCTACTTCCGTGAGATTTTTGACATAGCTAAACCAACTAAACTCATTATATAACAATAAAACATCACATACATGAGGATACTTCTGTACACTCATGACCCTACATTAAAGCATAAATCTAATAAAATGTTTTTTTTTTCAAAAATAAACTTTTTAGGAAGTACACTATAGTGATCAATCATAATTGACTCAACTAATTCATTTAAGTATGAAATCCAGAAAATAATTCATTTACTGAGAAAAACCAAAGGATAAAAATAATATCATGTCACAATACTCCTGGTCCTAGAGAAAAGGAATTATGTCCTCATGATTGGGATTCTCTCCATACAATAGGGGAAATAATGAAATATGCATGATAATAGGAGAAAAAGAAGAAATTTTAAGGTCAACGTCAAGTGCAAAGGTTAGACTCTTCCTTCCTCTTTGAATGTATCCAGTTATGAATAATGATATACATCACCTTTCCCATGAATTTATGTCTTAGGTGACCTACTTCTGATGATAGATATTTGTTGGATCAAATCATGTAATTAATGGATAATCTTGTTGTTGCATCCAATTCACAATAACATGATTAACTAATGCGGAAGCGATCACTAACAAGCGGATTACCAAAAATCGCTAAAAATTAAAACCTTTTTGCCAAGAGATCCATCAAAGGAAAAAAGTTCTCACATAGAACCAAAGTAACACATTTACATTCTGGTTTAAAGGTACATGTCATGTATCATCTCTTTCTGTGAATTACAAGCATCAACTTCCCTGTTAAACTAATCACAGGAAGTATAAAATCTCGAGGCACTGAGCCAAAATCTCAAAAGCACTAACTACTACTCCGAGGACCTGAGAGTACAGAGATGACACATAGGACTCTATATGCATCTATACAAGGCATAATAGCTAGTGTCTCCACCTGAGAATTCACTGCTGACCTTGCTGCTACTGCTGCTGTCCTTCACCTACTAAAGGATTCCTTCCTCCTCGTCCGCGTCCACCTAAAAAAATATGATTTCCACGGGGGTGAGACAATTGTAAATTGTCCCAGCGAGAGATATAACTCTCCACCAGAAACATTATTATTACAGTTTAATAGGATAAACCTAGACAGAGGAATCATAATTGATTAACATCAGTTATTTGATTGTCTAATAGATTAGAACATTAATATTATCTAAAGCATTGCAGCTATAGCTTGATAGAGCAACATGTCACTTATCCATTAAGGAATATGAAGAACAGGTATAACATTTATTCACTATAGAGTTATAACAGTAGCACATACTCTCTTCAGGATTAGATCACATAGCTAATTCCCGGCATTGTCTTTGTGGAGTCATGGCTTGTAGCCATATCCTTTTAATAAAGTATTGGGATCTTAATCCCTCATCTCATCAAGTACATTTCCATTTCTTAACAAGTTCATCATCATGATTATAGATTATGGGTATTCAAACCCTTAACTCATCATAGAATACTTGTTACCACTTATTAGGTAACTGAATACCTTCAGGTCAACTGACCTAGGGCATTATGATTCTTACTACACAAAGTATTCCACATAGTTCATAAAGCTCATATCACCTCTTATCACCCCTTAAGAAGCAACAAGACATATTATGGCTTATGAAGCCCATGAAAATTTTTCAATATTCAGAGCATCATAGCCCATACCTGGCTATGCTCATCATCTCAACATACCTGTATGATTAGTACTCATGATAACAGTTATATATCAGTACCATGCAATACAAGGGTTTTCTTATTGCATTGATAACTCATCAATCTATATTTGAGTTTCACATAGGATTACTCCGTGTTAAGTCTTCACATAGCATCACCCTGTATTAGGATTTCACATAGAATTACCCTATATTAGGGTTTTCACAAAGCATTACCATGTATTAGGGTTTATAATATCCTATTACCCAATTTAGGGTTAGGATGCACTATTCTCATCAGGATAGGGTTCATCATGTCTTTTTACCCAATTTAGGGTTTACAACATCATTACATGACATCAGCCTAGGTTAGGGTTTGGTATCACATTCATCATCCTATATTAGGTATTTACACATCATTACTCTGGATTAGGATTTTCCAAAAATAACCACATAGGTTCTCAAGATCATATTATTAATGATCAAGTCCTATTTCATTGCTTCACCCAGCTAGGAATCAATATGGATAACATAAGTATTCAATCATACTTATTTATTCTCATCATTCATCATTAAATGAATTATCATTACAAAGTATAAGCTTTTCTCTCATCTTTACCAGAATATAATTGCATCATAGTTTATTGATTTGGATTAACCTTTTCATAAGGCATGCTAGCCTACACTCATCAAATTGCATTACATCACTAATGTAACAACTGACATGACACACTTCATGTGTCACTCATCCAAATATATTGGATTTAAAATACATTAAGGTATATCACACTTGAGGTGCTGGATGTGATATCTATCATATTTTGATGTATCACTTCCCTCATCACCATAACCATACTTGAGTTCATCCACTTAGCTTGTATTAGGGTATTTCCCATCCTAATACTTTATATACTAGTTCTTCACATTTATCATGTAATGTATTGGTCACAAGTCACTGTATTTATAAATTACAACCATTGCTAATGATATGGACTCATCCTTGAGTTAGGAACTATTGATATAAGGATATCCATTATCAACCTCTCTAGGTGTTACATTTGTCAATACATTAATCACTATTCCATTATTAGGAATAGGATTTTCCGTATTTATAAATTGAGATTCACATAGCATCTCTCATAAATATGGATTTCACCTAATATCACTCTTCATTAGAGTTTCACATAACATCCTTCTATATCAGGGTTTCACTTAGTATTATCTGAAATTAGGATTTCACTTGACATCTGCCTCAAGTAGGGTTTCACTAGTTTTGCCCAAATTTAGGGTTTCACATAAATTTCACACCAGAATAGGGTCTACATTCAATAACCCACAATAAGGGTTTACTATTCATCCAAATTAGGGTTTCATGTTCCATTACCCATAATTAGGGTTTACTATCCATCCCAATTAGGGTTTCACTTAGAATTGCCCTGAATTAGGGTTAGGGTTCAATACCCTTGTCAATTACGGTTTATAATCATGATTAGGGTTTCATGATCTCTTTGCTAAGGATCATACCCTTAATCACCACATGAATCATGCTCATGTATGAATTCCATTCTATTATCCTCTCAACTTGATTAGGTTATATTAACCCTTCAATCAAGTACATACAACTATGGTTGACATAGTGTACTAAGTTATTGTTCTTATAAGCAATTAGGGTTTATCCCTTTAATGGTACTAATCATTTAGGTACTTTTAGGGTTTCAACCTTTGTACCTTCATTGACTACCATCACTATCAATCATTGGATAATTGGAACAATCATCACCTTCAATTTCCAAATGATTGAATCATAATTGACATTTATTCGGTTTTGAGGTTTCATCACCAAACGATTTTGAAACCGTTTGGTCTCCAAATGGTTTTGAAACCGTTTGACCCCAAATGGTTTCAAGACCATTTGGACTCAAACAGTCTCAAGACCGTTTGGACCAAATCAGTCTCAAAACCGCAAGGGTTCATTAGGTACATCCATCGATCAAATTGAATGTAATTTGCACCATTGAACTGACCATTGATTAGGTAATTGAAGGATTCATCAATCAACACCATTAGATATTTATCCAATAATAAAGGATCAACCATTAACCCTCCAAACGGTTTTGAAACCGTTTGATCCCAAATGGTTTCAAGACCGTTTGGGCTCAAACGGTCTCAAGACTGTTTGACCCAAAAAGTCTTGAAATCGAATGGATCACTTCATGGGACCTCCAACAAACCGATTAGGTTTGTAATTGGTGGATTGTCCATACATTTAATCAATGAATTGGATCCATTGGATCATCATCCAAAATGTACTAGGGTTTAGACCATAAATGGTCAACCCTTCCAAATGGTCAACACTCTCATGTGGTTTGGGACTCAAATCACCAGACAATTTTGAAACTGTTTGGTCTCCAAACGGTTTGGTGAAATCGTTTGGACCATAAAGTTGAAACCGTTTGCAATTGATATTTGGGGAGTTGTGTGCTTATGATGATGTCATCATAATCAAGCTCTAAACCCATGAAACTTTCTATGATTTTCATGGCGATTGCATCAATCAACCAAAGGGATTGCAAAAAGATCAATTGAACATAAAGGGTTGAGAAATTGAATTCAATAAAAATGAATAAGGGTTCAAGTTATATAACCCACCTCCAATTGATCTCCAAAGATTCAAGCTCACGTCAACAATGGTGGATGCAACTCCTTTCAATATCCCAAGGATCGTCCTCAAGCTTTGAGTGAAAATGAATGGTTAGAATTGAAGAGGGGATCGAGATATGAAGAATTCATGCATTGATTTTTTATTTCCACCATGGAATCAAGGTGAATGAAGGTCAAGAAGCTTACCAACAGGTTGGGGGTCGTCCTCCTGATCCTTCAAATCTCCCTTGGTCGTTTTCCAAGCAAGGAGAAGAAGTGGAATCGGAAAAGCCTTTGATTTGGCTTGTAAAGGGTGTTTTGATAAGAAAATCAATGAGAGAGAAGATGCATTATAAAAATCATTTAATTCCAAAATTAGTGCCGCCTCTTCCCACTTCAATTCCTTGGACACGAGGCTATCCCATTTTACTCTTATTCCTCTCAATTATCCTCAATTTAAAGAAAGCAAATTAAGCACCTTAGATCATATTATACTAATATCCATATGTGAGTGGATATTTCTTTTTCTTATAATAATGTGAGTGAGTTATCCACTTCCTTTGGATATTTTCGTGCTTCTTCCAACCTATTTGTAAATTCCTCCCTAAACTTTTGGTTGAAGGGCTCTTTAATTATTTTATTTATTTTTGCATTAAATGGAAGTAAAGTTCCAATTATGCTTAAATCTTGATTATTTTAATATCATGATTCTCTCTCCTCCAAAGTGATTCAAATAAGGCACCCCTCTCATTTTATTTTCTATACATGATGCCAATAAACATGAGGGACCTTCTTGAAGTGGTAATTTGCATATTGAACCCTAGGTTTGGGTAAATTGCACTTTACACCAAAACTAGGTTTTAATGCACAACCATTGCTTTATCAGCTCTTTCTTGGTACTCAGGCTACCACAAGCCATACCTCTGCATCATCTTCATTCTCATGATGCTTAAACACATGAGGAACATCTTATCATGTAACATTTGCAATTTAACCCCTCCACTTGGGTAATATGCACTTTAGTCCAAAACAAGTAAAACATTATTTCAACATTATTCGAAAAGGACTAAAATTGAAATATAAGTTCCTCTTAGGACTTAATTACTTTTCAAGAGATAAGAGAAAGCATATAATCTACTTTATTAAGTAAAACATATAGGGTTAAGCATAACCCAGGTTAGGGATGTTACACTTGTAGTGATCTGGCAATGATTCAAAAACTCTCATCGATGCATTCACTTGAACATTGATGTGCACTGACCATCAAGTCGATGCAGTGTTAAGAGTTTTTTATGCATCACTTTGGATCATGCTATATGTTGTTGAATTCATCTCTGGGTCAATGTGCAAGTCAACTCGCACTATCTGTATTCCAGTGTTTCCTATAATAAAAATGTATATTCGTCATTATTGTGCATATATGGATAAAAATGGTATGAATTACTTCAAAATGATGAACTTGATGCATAAGTAGTTAGTTATAAATTACAAACAATGACTCAAATCATATACAATAATGTGCAAATAATTAATGAAATTGCACTTGTAACATATACAATATATGTGCATCAAATAAGAAAATAGGACAAAACTTTCCAATTGGTCCCAATATTCATTACATATGATCAACAATATTAGAAAAATGGATAATATACAATGAGTAGAATACAAAATTCAACTTCTACTATGCAATGTTTTACAATACACTTATAATCACCTTTGTTTTGATTTGATTGATGGAACATGTACTTCATCCTCACTAAGTTTTACCTTAATGTCCATACAAATAGCCACATCTACATGTTCTTCCACTCCTGACCCAACATTCAACACATGCATGATACAATTTAGAAAAGAATGTTTTATATTCAATAATGTAGTTTTAATAATAATAATAATAATAATAATACTCCCAATACAAAATTAAAGTAGTTTTACTCACCTTGCTTATTTCTCATAACATATCTATTTTACATTGTGGTACTTATATTTCTCCTAAACACCCACAATGGAAGTGTAATTTGCATGGCGTTCAAATCCCTTCTCCAATTTGGAAAGCAAATGTTTAAATATGTTAGAGAGATGGTAGGACGCAAGGAAAATAAAATATTAAAATCAACACTAATGAATCTTTGAAATGAACATGTATGTAACTCACCTTTCTTGTTTTTTCATTTAAATCAACATATTGAACATCTTCACAAATTTTTTCCTTAATGCCCACCTCAAATTTTAGATTCATGTGTTGTTTCAATGCCCTAATCCAACAATCATTATATTTATCCATATAGTTTGCAATAGAAAATCTGACCTTCAATAATATAAGTAAATAACAATATTGTTTAATACAACACTAATGAAATGATTCATTCACCTAAATTTTTGCCCATAGCATCTCTATCTACATCACAATCCTTATATTTCTCCTCGACATCCACAATGACATACTGATTTACATGATGTTCTGGTCCTTGCTCCTGTATTCAAGGCACACCTTTAAATATGTTAGAAAACAAATTCATAATGGAGTAAATATGATAATAGAATCAACACTAATTTAACATTTTTAAGTATTAGAATACTTATATTAAAAATTTTAATGTGACATTTGCATCAGAATTACCCTCTTTAGGGTTATACAATCCACGATTTGATGCAATTTAGATTATTCACTATCATAGAATAATATCAAGAATGTAATAACCCCTTAAATATAATTCCTTGCTTATGTATGAACATAAACATACACAACATTGATATGATATAAACATATAGTTGCTTGATGTTACATACTATCCATATATGTACATCATAAAATTGAACTTTACCTCTACTATTGTTTGCTTCACATCAACATACTCAAATTTCTAGGCCCATATGTTCTCTTCTCTACTCTCTGTCCACAAATCATCTTGTCTTAAATAACTTAAAACTCGTATATAATTTCATATTTACAAATGTTAAATAGTGGTATAATGACTATTATGATTATTTATAATATCTAACACATAACCAGTTGTTGGGCTTGTCCACTTTCATTTTATAAACTCTTAAATCTCGATGTCCATTTATTGATATTTTTGATGTCTTCTGTAAATGGTTCCTTCCCTGACTTTTACTAGGACCTCCAACTTATGTTTTGGACTTATTTTCTATCTTGTGTAATCTATTTCCTCTCCCACCATACCCCCACCTAAATTCTCTTCCATTTTCTTTGTAAAAATAATAATGAATTTTGTAATAATATATTAATTTTTGATAACAAAGTTTTCACATATAAATAACTATAATATAAGTAACATCATTTTCATCTCCATGAGAATCAGACATAAGTACTCCAGTTTCATCACTAGTGTTTTTTAATATTGTCCTAAACTTAGAAATTCTATTTTTGTATGATTTCTCTTGATAGTCACTAATGTTAATTATGCCTTTAATTGCTCCACTTATTTCATTAGCAAGTTATTGATTTTTTTCGGATGAATAACTCTCATTCATCATATTTTCCATCTTCAAATGCATCATTTTGTTATTAGAACATGTTAATTTCAAAGTTTGAAAAATAAATAAACAATTTACACATAGGTACACCGTAAAGTCACATTAGTGTTGAGAATGTACATAACAATACACAAAGTCAGCAACTTTATGTGTTGTGTTGTTTTGATTCAATATGTAGTGTTTATTTTTGGTTTTTTCGTATGTGGTATATAATATTGCATTGATGTCTTATTATATTTTGTTAGCATATAGTTATAGGAAAAAAGAACAGTAATCAAATGTATAAAACAAACATTATTATTTAGTAACAAAAAAATTGCCTACCCTCTACTATTTTGAATGTTTGCTTTCAGTTTTAATCTCAATTTATCATTTGCTTCTCTATTATTATCCCACATTGCCATGTAGACACTTGCAAGACTATTTATGATTTGTTCCTCCTTTGACATATAAATAATTACCATAAGAATCATGGAGCACCCTAGTTTTAAGCGAGTGCTCATCTTTGATAAAATTTCTATCATACTAAAATGTAGAAAAGTATTAGAATAATTCCAATTGTAAATTGGACGAAAAACCAAATCAGCTGCATATTCAAATAAGAGTCGATGACAAGTAAAGTGGGCATATGGGAAAAAGAAATTAACTACGCAACAATCCATAGCGTGATAAATTCCTAATTTCTCTCCTTATTCACCTTTGTTGAAAGTGTCTCCAAGACATTATCAAATGGTCCTAATCTAATTTCTCTTTTCCTAAAATACTTCTCTTATATATTCATGGTCTTAGCATTGTCATTATACATGAGAGTAATTGTAGTGTCTCCTTTCATACTTTGTATAGAAAAGTAGATGATTTACAGAAATATCAATTAAATACTTGCTTAAACTTGATACAAATCAGGCATACCATGGTTTGACGGACCCAAATTTGATCCAATTTACATAGTTTCGAAGTTGATCACAATGTCACCAAGTTTGAGACTCTTTTATTCTGGTGAGTAAGTTTTATAGTACATTGACCCGGTCTCACATTTCTTGGGATACATCAAACCCAAAAATGGGATAATGGTAGAAAAGAAGGCATTCGAGGTTTACAATTTATATTCCCATAATTTCTTTATAGTTGTGAAGGTGGAAAACCCATCGCAATGTAAGATGCATAGGGAATTGTATTAAGTAATAACAAGAAATTAGTGATACTAAGTATTATTTTGGAAAAATATAGTAAGTTAAGACAAATTGAGAGCTAACATAAGCACGTATGTAGAGAAAAACAAATGATATTGATTATGACTACGGATTACAAAAACTGTCCTCTTTTTTTTTCTAAATCTCAATTGCTCACGATCAATTTGTATATCAACAGTGTTAAAGAATTTACAATCTATGGATGGACACATAATACATACTACAACAACAAGAGTGTTCTATTAATAAGTGTAGAAAAATTAATAACTCTAGTATAAATCCACACAAATAAAACATGAGTGTTCATATGTATACACAATAATTCATACATGTTCATATGACTATCTTGCCTAGAAGCAATATAAATACCGCATGAGGTTCCTTGACATTGGCACATTAATGAAGCCATCTCCTTAAAGAATTAAGGTGTTTCGAGAATGATGTTGTTCCATAACTCCTCAGCAAGTTAAATACCCACATGTCTAATTCATGGATAATCTTCTAGTGATGTGGCAATGCATCAACGACTCTCGACGATGCATCCACTTGAACACTGATGTTCATTAACCATCAAGTCGGTGCATCATTAAGAGTTTTGGATGCATCACTTTGGAGCATGTTATATGTTGTTGAATTCATCTCTGGGTCAATGTTCAAGTCAAGTGTCAACTCAAACTATATGTATTCTACTGTTTCCTACAATAGAATGTATATTCATCATTACCGTGCATATATATGGGTAAAAGTGGTACAAATTGCTTCAAAATGAAGAACTTAATGCACGAGTAGTTATTTCTATATTACAAACCAAAGACTCAAATCATATACAATAATGTGCAAATAACTAATGAAATTGCACTTGTAACATATACAATATATGTGCATCAAATAAGACAACTGGACAAAACTTTCCCATGGTCCCAAAATTCATTACATATGATCAAATATATTAGAAAAATGGATAATATACAATGAGTATATTACAAAATTCAACTTCTATTATGCAATGTTTTACGATACACTTATACTCACCTTTGTTTTGATTTGATTGATGGATAAATTTTACCTTATTATTCATACAAATAGCCACATCTACATGTTCTTGCACTCTTGACCCAACATTTGACACATGTATGGTACAATCTAAAAAAGAAGGTTTTATATTTAATAATTCAGTTTTAATAACAATAATAGTAAAAAATAGTTATGCTCACCTTGCTTATTTCTCATAATGTGTCTATTTACATCGTGGTACTTATATTTCTCCTTAACACCCACAATGGACATGGTGTTCAAATCCCTTCTCCTATATGGAAAATAAATGTTTAAATATGTTAGAGAGCATGGTAGGACATAAGGTAAATAAAATATTAAAATCAACACTAATGAATCTTTGAAATGAACATGTATGTAACTCACCTTGCTTGTTTTTCACTTACATCAACATATTGAACATCCTCACAAATGTTTTCCTTAATGCCCACTTCAAACTTTAGATTCATGCGTTGTGTCAATGCCCAAATCCAACAATCATTATATATACTCACACAGTTTGCAATAGAAAATCTTATTTTCAGTAATATAAGTAAATAAAAATATTGTATAGTACAACACTAAAAAAATGATTTATTCACCTGGATTTTTTCCCATGGCATCTCTATCTGCATCACAATCCTTATATTTCTCCTCGACATCTACAATAACATACCGATTTACATGATGTTCTGGTCCTTTCTCATGTATTCAAGGCACACCTACAAATATGTTAGAAAGCAAATTTAGAATGGAGTAAAATAGACATTAGCATCAACACTAATTTAACATTTGAAGTAATACAATACTTATGTTATAAACATATCATGTGACATTTGCATCATAATTACACTCTATAGGGTTATACAATCCCTAATTTGAATACAATTTAAATTATTCACTATCTTAGAATCATATCAAGAATGTAATAACCTCATAACTATCATACCTTGCTTATGTTTGAACATAAACATACACAACATTGATATTATATACACATATAGTGGCTTGATGTTTCAGACTATAAAGATATGTACATAACATGATTGAACTCTACCTCAACCATTGTTTGATTCACATCAGCATACTCAAATTGCTAGGCCCATATGTTGTCTTCTCTACACTTTTCCAACAAATCATCTTCTCTTAAATAACTTAAAATTGATATATTCTTTCACATTAACATATTTAAATACTGGTAGAATGATTATTCTGGTTATTTCTAATATCTAACACATAATGAGTTGTATTATTGGGCTTGTCCACTTTCATATCATCAATTCCTAAATCTCAATGCCCAATTATTGATATTTTTGATGTCTTCTTTGAACATCTCCTTCCCTGACTTTTACTAGGACCTCCACTTATATTTTGTATTTTTTCCTATCTTCTGTACTTTTTTGTTCCTCTCCCACCATACCCCCACCTAAATTCTCTTCCATTTCCTTTTGCAAAAATAATAATGAAGTTTGAAATTATATATTATTAGATAAAAAAGTTTTAACATATAAATAATTGTAATGTAAGTAACATCATTTCCATATCCATAATAATCAAACACAAGTTGTTCAATTTCATCATTAATGTTATTCACATTGTCCTAAACCTAGAAATTCTAATTTTTTGTATGATTATCTTGATAGTCACTAGTGTCAATTGTCCCTTTAATTCCTTCAGTTATCTCATTAGCAAATTATTGAAATTTTTTTTTGATGACTAATCTCATTCATCATATTTTCCATCTTTAGCTGCATCATTAGAACGTGTTAATTTCAGTGAATGAAAAACTAGTAATCAATTACACATAAGTATAACGTAGAGTCACATTAGGGATGAGAATGTACATAACAATACACAAAGTCAACAACCTTACATTTTTGTGTATTTTTTTGATTTAGTATGTAGTGTTTATTTTTGGTTTTATCGTGTGTGGTATATAATATTCCACTGATATCTTATTAATTTTTGTTAGCTTTCGTTTATAGAGAAAAAGAATAGGAATTAAACATATAAATAAACATTATTATCTAGTAATAAAAGAGAAAATTACCTATATTCTTCTACTTATTTTGAATATTTGCTTTTAGTGACAATCTCAATTTATCATTTGCTTCTCTATTATTATCCCACACTGCCAAGTAAATACTTGCATAACTATCTATAATTAATTTCTCCTTTGACATATAAGTACTCATGTTAGTATCATATGTCCAAGACATTTCATCATCTTTACTTTATTTGGAAAATTAAGAAAATATAATTATCTTATCTATTACACCCTTATCTAAAAGGACAAGTAAAATTCATTAATATAACATTATTTAAGATTAGGTACATCACATTACTGCATAATTAAAATATTTACCATAAGAATCACGAAGCACCCTTTTAAGTGAGTTCTCATCTTTGATAAAATCTTTATCATACCAAAATGTTGAAAAGTATAAATAAAATAATTCCAATTGTAAGTCGGAAGAAAAACCAAATCAGCTGCATATTCAAACAAGAGTCAACAACAAGTAAAGTTGGCATATGGGAAAAAGAAACTAACTATGCAACAACCCAACTTGATATATTTGTAATTGCTCTCCTTATTCACCTTTATTGAAAGTGTCTCCAAGACATTATCATGCTCCTAATCTAATTTCTCTTTTCCTAAAATCTTTCTCTTATATATTCATGGGCTTAGCATTGTAATTTAACATGAGAATAGTTGTAGTATCTCCTTTGACATTTTTTATAGAAAAGTTGATGGTATACGGAAATATTAACTAAACACTTGCTTAAACTTGATAAAAACCAGGAATACCATGGTTTGACAGACCCAAACTTGATCCAATTTACATAGCTTTGAAGTTGATCACAATGTGACCAAGTTTGAGACTCTTTTATTCTGGTGAGTAAGTTTTATAAGGTTTAACATGAACCCAACCTCACTGCCTCACATTTCTTGGGACATATCAAACCCAAAAATGAGATAATGATGGAAAAGAAGACATTTGAGGTCTACAATTGATATTGTCATAATTTCTTTATAGTTTTGAAGGTGGCAAACCCCATCACATTGTAAGAAGCATAAGGAATTGTATTAATTAATAACAAGAAATTAGTGATACTAAGTATTATTTGGAAAGCTATAGTGAGTTGAGACAAATTGAGAGCCAACCTAAGCATATATGTAGAGAAAAACAAATCATACCGATTATGACTATAGATTACAAAAATGTCATCTTTTTTTTTCAAATCTCAATTGCTTACGATCAATTTAAGTATCAACAGTATTAAAGAATTTACAAACTATTGGATGGACACAATATATACTACAACAACAAGAGTGTCCTATTAATAAGTGTAGACAAATTCATAACTCTATACGTGACAATACATAAGTCCACACAAATTAAACATGAGTGTTTATACATGTTCATACGTATACACAACAATTCAAAAGGAACAAGTCTATGAGAAAAAAAGCAAATATTTCAATTAAAATAAAATATTTAAAAACTAAAAAAAGCTGACGTTCAAGATAGATATAAAACGGTGATGTGATGAAGATTAAGTAGATGCAGAGTAGTACATAAATCAAATCTCCATAGTATACAAAATGTATGTATGAGTAGAAATATTTTACCTAGCCGAGGTTTTCGTGGTTGAGATGATTGTCGTGGCTGGAATGACTGTCTTGCCTAGAAGAATTGTATATACCACATGAAGTTCCTTGAAACTGGCACAATAATGCAGCCATCTTCTTTAAAAATCAAGGTGTTTCGAGAATGATGTTGTTCCATAACTCCTCAGCAAGTTAAATACCCACTCGTCTAACAAGGATGCAGATCCCGTATTGTGAACATTGCGTCTAGCAGAAAGGGCTAGAGATACATTGATGCTCAAACACTCAATGATGACCGTTAGTTCCTTGATGCCGTATAAATCTGAGGAATATATATATATATATATATATATATATATATATATATATATATATATATATGCAAACACACTTGAGTGTATTCGTGCGATCCGTACACTCAAGTGTATTCTAGCCTGACTCTCTCTCTCTCTCTATATATATATATATATATATATATATATATATATATATATATATATTGGAAGTCCTGTCCATTAACACCGAGCTTCACTGCTTGCAGAGGATGACTTGGGGTGAATGCCAACTACCTGGGATTAAAGTTAAAAGACTGCAAGTTGAATGCAAGTTCAATGAGTGCAACGACTTTCCAAACAAAGAAGACGTCTGCACAGAGAACGAAGTGGTGGGAAACAGTCCAAAAAAGAAAGCAACTTACAAATGCAGCTGCCGAAATTAGGTGGGGAAAGACAAGGAGATGAGTGTAATGTAGCCTCCGGGAAAGAAAAGGAGACGAGCCCATAGATGTTTGAATGGCACAATAACTGGTACTTTGATAAAATGACCGTCTGAGCGTTTGGGATGATGTTCATCGGTTTGAATGGCACAATAACTGTTACTTTGATAAAAGGAAGTGGTGGATTGAGTTAAAACGGAAGGATTAAACAAACTAGAAAGTACAGTCAATACAAGAAAGCAACTTACAAAGGTCGTTCGCATATTGGACAAACTAGAAAAAAGAGACTTGTGGAATGTGGGAGACGTCTTTCCAATCTGGGCCGACATGGTGTACAGCTTCTTCAATTCTTGATCTAATTATTTCCAGACCTGCCAAGCCGACAGGAGCTTTGTACACATATTCAATGCTTGATGGCAATGAAAGACATCTTTATTAAGTTCGGGAAATCACAAACCTCCAGATGACATAGTTTAGAGAAACAATGTTTTTCACTGCTAATCTCCTACCACTCCTTCAAAGTATCATTTTTGAGCAATCGTAGCTTCTTCAAACATGGAAAAAGTGCAGCCTCACCACATCCATAAACCTGATGATCAAGCCTATTCAAGCTCTTGAACTTGGAAAGATAAATCTCCCTCTGTATTGGTGCTGGAAGATCCGCTCTGTTTGGATGGCATAAGAAATTGTACTCTGCAATATCATAATTTTGTTGAAATTCTTAGTAAGATAAATGAAAAATATATATGTATATATATACGATATTTCATGGATGATAATGAAAGAGTTACGCTACACACAGTCCCCCTTACACCCGGGTTTCCACCCGTTTTTTGGGAAAATACATCTGCAGCATTTACAGTTGTCTTTGTATTAATACTCATGTAAAGTCCATGCGACAGTATGTCTCTCCACTCTTCTCTCCAGAGTATTAATACTCATGCAAAGTCCATGCAAAGTCCATGCAAAGTCCATCCAAAGTGTATTAATTCGTTTTTCTCTTGTAATTTTTCTCTCCCGTTCTAATCCACCCACATACATTCCCGTATTAGTACAGTACCTATGGAATCCAATAACAACATTGATCTGGAAGAACAAGTACAATACCTACAAAATCCAGTAGTAACATTTGTCATCTGGACATAAGTACAGTACCTACGGAATCCATGCAAAATAAGTACATGACCCACTTGTTAATTCCAACTCAGTTTTTTCAAACATTACAGTACTTACCAAATTATAAAACCAAACATAAGTACAATACTTAACAAATTACAAAATCAAGCATAATTGTATAACTGATCTGGAAGCATAAGTACAGTACCTACGTAATCCAATAACAACATTTTTCGCCTGGACATAATTTTTTTACAAAAATGTAGTGCACATCTGGTCCATAATCAACTATAAAATGCATCTATAAGTATTGTACCCAATTATTAATTTTCAACCCAGTTTGTCAAATATAAGTACAATACCTCTCAAATTCATTTGTGAATGTATATGTATTCATTGTAGGTACAGTACTTACGTAATCTGCAGTGGAGATAAATATGCAATAGAATTTTTTTATAAGCTATAGTGGATTGATATCTGCCATTTGCATGACTATTGCATGGAGTAGGTGACGAGATAATTATTTCATGCATCCTTTTTGCATGTAAAACATGCAGAAACGCTGCTGCAGATATCCATTTAATTGTGCATGCAGCAGCAGAAGTTAGTGGGTGTGTGTTGGTATGTATGCCCTGAGAGCCAATCATGGGATGATTGGTGGGATACATTAAGATTGATTTGATAAACATCAAAGGCAAGCTTCCAATTCTTTCTGGTTCAGTCATATGAGATAGTGATAGAACAGATTGAATGTCTAGAGAATGACAGTACTCAATGACGTATGCCTTCAGGTTCATGACCTGAACGATGAGATCATACGGATGCTAAGAGTTTGTACATTCTTGTTATGTCCCTAGTCGGATGTCATTGTGGAAGGTAGATAGACAACAATGACACACAAGACTAGATTGTGGTGTTGGTTGATGACAGAATCTCATTAGTCATGATATAGAGATATCAAACCAAACACATAGGTACTTGTTAGAGAACAAGTGTACCGGACAGACCCACCGTGAGTTTGACACATGGAACCATGAGATGGTAGTCACAGTCAGTACTCACAGTGATGGTGGTGAGTGTGATTCTTAGACCTGAAATCACTGCACTCAACACATGTCGTTGGGCACACTTTGACATCATCAAACGCAGTCCTGAAACATGGGTTGTTATAAAGGTGATGATTGGGTGGCTTTGACACATGGGGCTTTTGAGGGGTGAGTGATAGATATGGGATTTCTCCCTCCTGAGGGAGTTTGATATCCATGGCCACTTGATGAGTAGGATTGAGAAAGGCGTGCACGCATGTGTGAATCAGTATGTGTTACTGATGTCATACATATCTCTTCCAGTCTACTCTGAGATCAAGGAAGTGAATGAATGTTGACAGGATGACTGTTCCATGCCTCGAGTTCCATTCGGGATATCAGTGACAAAGGAATTATACATTCGTTGTAACACCATTCACGGATTGTAGGATGAAAGTTGTTCTCCAACTTTCTACTTTCACTTGGGTAGCACTGATGTGTGACTAGGCACCGCTCTTTGCTTGTGAAGTCATAAGTGTTATGGACTTTCACTGCCAACGTGAAATGGACCTGCAGGGTCACACACATAGGATTTAACCTGGAAGAGGAGTTTTGTCCACAAAGCAATGTTTAGAATCATACTAAAGGAGTTTAGTAATTCAATTAAACACTCAATCAGTCGATAGCTCAATATTGTATGGTTCAAGGTGTTGGACGCATTGATTGGAGTATCGGATTGATTGAAATCGCAATTGACTGGTTTTTGCCCAACCTGTGCTCCCAACCGATCGGTTCATGTGATGAATCGGTCGGTTGAGGTTGCTGAACCGGTCGGCTGGAGTGTCCAGGCCGATCGGCTCATGCCCAGGTTGAAACGACCGGTTCAAGGGTTGAACCGATCGGCTCAACTGGTGCAACCGACCAGTTGGGAAAAGTCATGTCGGCAAGAATTTTCCTTTGGTTTCAAATTGCTAATTCGATTGGGAATAATATTGGTATTCGATACCAATTGGGAAAGAAACAAGGAAAGTCTTTTTGAGCCGGATTAGGACCATGAACCGATCGGTTCAGGGCACCAACCGATCGGTTGGAGTGCCCCAAACGATCGGCTCAGGTCCAACCGATCGGCTCAATGGCCGAACCGATCAGTTCAGTTGTGAACCGATCATTTCAAGTTGCGAACCGGTTGCTTTTTGTGGAAAATTCTCGAACCCTTCTACTCCTGCTTTAGTCCCGCATTTCCCGGGATGGAGAACCTTGTCCCATGACTCTCCTATATATAGGGGTATTGGGGGCTTCTCAAATTACAGCTCAGTGCAACCAGTTGCTCTGCAAGTTGTCATTCTCTCTGGTTTTGGTAACCGTGAGAGAGCCTGAGCAAGTGATTCCCGCAAAAGGGAGGTGCAACAAGGGAAGGACAACTACAGTTGCAACAGGAGGCAGGAGAGTGTGTTGGCGACTAGTACGTCAACAGGAGGGTGTGACTCCTTCCACTTCCTTGTGGGACAAGGAGTGTGGAGTTCCAGGTGGTCTGTGTGGACTACTACATAGGCGGGAGGATACTGCCGCTTAGGAGGACAACTGGCATCCGACAGTCCGGTTCGAGTAGGAGTTGTCAGTCCCGGTGCGACCAGGAGCTGCACAGACACCGTCGAAGTCCGGAGTTGAAGACCGCGCATTGCGCGAGGTATTGTCGCCGAGCAAGCCTCGGTACAAGGTATGATTCCGCAAACCATCCTTTCCTATTATATATACGTTGACGCGTTTCCTCGGTATGGGTTGGGGGAGAAGTTTTTTTTTGTTTCCGCTGCCTTCTCTGTCTCCCCTAAAACCCAACAATGGTATCAGAGCCAGGTCAACTGCTCTATATTTTAGGAATATCGATATGATCGATTTTGGTTTGTCGCATTTATTTATTGCATACGATGTGAATAATATCGGCTTTATGCATGTCCAATCCTAAATCCACAAATCCCTAATTACATATATGATATGTATTATTAATGCACTCGATACGCGTCACCCTTAAACGAGTTTTGTGGTGGATGTGTGTAGCGTGATTATGGCCTATAAACCCCTATCTGTGATTGGTTGTGTGTGGTTGCTTGCATCTCGGTCTGCACACCGATCTTCCCTCTCTTTTTCTTGATGTAACTCGAAATAATTCAAGATTCTTTCCTACCTTTGCTCCCCCCGAATATAACTCGGGGTTTCCCTTTTTAAAGCAATGTAATAAATAGAATAGGATTTTATTTCCTGTTATGTCAAAGACCGGCGGACATCAAGACGACTGCTCAGACGGTCGGTTCAAGGCGTGAACCGATCGGTTGACCTTCCAGACGGTCGGTTCAAGGAGTGAACCGATCGGTTGATGAACGGTTCGAGGAGGGAGACGAGCGGGTGGCAGACATGATGAGATGCACAACGACCAGGCGAACCGATCAGTTGGAGGAGCCAACCGATCGGCTGGTGGCACCCAGACGACCGGCTGGAGAGTACAGATCGTTCATGTGATGAGTTGATCTACTCGGATGGCAAGGCACAGAGTTCATCTTGTACAGGTTGCATGTGATGTAGACCTAGATGACCGTGATTCCTCTTGGCTCGAGGAATCACATTAGGATGGCCATAATCATCGCTTTTTATCGTTTGTGCATGTTTTCTGTGGGATATAGCATGTATATGATATGTACTATGTATTGTGGTGATTGGATATGTATATGTAAATAAAACCAAATCCCTCATTAAAATATTAAGTTTTAGATGCCTTCCAAATGCAACACACGTGAAAAGCTTGATCGACCAAGTGTGGGCACGCCAAAGCGTGGTGCACCGTCTATCTCGTGGAAGCGTGAAGGATGAATGTGTGGGTCTGCCAAAGCAGGGTGCATATTCATCGTGTTTTCTTTGGGTCGGACTTAACAAGGTGATCTAGATGGGATCTAGTACCTTGAGGCATAGAGATGATCATTGCAAGGAGTTGTAGATGACATCTTATCAAGAGTTGCATATGATGCAATTGGCAAGAGTTGCCTACCTGAGAGATCTAAGTTGTGGGTGATCAGCCAAAGCTGACTCATAATTTAGAGGATTTCAGGATCTTGCCCACTAGAAGATTGTACGCTGCAATCTTCCGAATTGATGGTGAGGGCTATCAATTTGAAGTAAAATAGTGGGAGTGATAATTAATTAAAGGCCTAATTATATCGTCAAACTTTCAAATCAATCAAATAAGTCAAAAATGAGTTTTGGACTAAAATTGCATATTTTCCTTTTTGTAGTTCAAATGGCAACAAACAATAACAACTTTTCTTTGCGATCGGTCCTTGACAAGGACAAGCTAAATGGGACAAACTTCCACGACTGGTATCGGACATTGAGAATTGTTCTCACTCAAGAGCGTAAGCTCTATGTCCTGGATACTCCAATTCCAGAGGAACCCACTCCTAATGCACCGAGGATAGAAAGGGATGCTTACAAGAAGCATTCTGATGATGCCATTGATGCAAAGTGCTTGATGCTATGTTCAATGAACCATGAGTTGCAGAGGCAACATGAGAACATGGGTTTCATAGAGATGATTCTTCATCTCAGGAACATGTATGAAGATCAGGCACGGCAAGAGAGGTACAATGTTTCTAGGGCATTGTTCAAGTGCGTCATGACAGAAGGAGATCCAGTTGGTCCTCACACACTCAAGATGATTGGGTATGTGGAGAACCTGCAGAGACTGGGATTTCCACTAAGCCAAGAGTTGGCTTCAGTCAGTTTGTGATGAACTACAACATGAACAACTTTGATAGGCCACTGTCAGAGTTGTTGGGCATGTTGAGGACAGCCGAGTTACAGATGAAGAAGGACAAGACTAAGTCCGTGATGGTGATCACGAGCAAGAAAGGCAAGTCCAAGCGCAAGGGCAAGGGCAAAGCTAAGAAAGGTTCTGAAGCTAGCCAGGAGTCCAAGCCATCTTCAACTCTCAAGGCCAAGGGAGGCGTGACCAAGAAAGGAAATTGCCACCATTGTCAAAAGCCAGGACATTGGAAAAGGAATTGTCCTCTCTACCTGGAAGAACAAAAGAAGAAGGAGGCGACTAAAACCTCTACTTAAAGGTGTCATGAAAGTAAACTTGTAACACTTTTTGAGATATATGATATCAAGATGTAAAGTGTAAAACATTCTTACTTGGGGCAAGTGTTGCCTTTATAGATAGGAATACTTTAGTTTATTTTCAGCCAATAAGGCATGTAATACAGTTATGAACTGCTATTTCATACTTGCCAATAGATAGAAACACTTTATTTTTGCATATTGTATGACAATGATGGCAATTAATAAAGAGATGTTTCAATTTATAAAGATGTGATCTTTGTGGCAATGCCTTATTTATCTTGTGATATTTGATATGCATAAGATAAGACGATACCTAAAAGTTATAGATAACTCAAACATTTTAATTAGCATTAATCATGAGAAATTCATTTCTAGTTTCCATGTGATGGATAAATCTAGACCCTTTTGGTTATAGAACCAGTAAGAGACATGAATATCTTGGACATGATTAATCAATCTTCACTAATGTAGTGGGAGAGTGATTATCCTATTAGGTATAATACATGTGATGTATTTACATACCTATTGGAATAAATGCTAATACTTCAAATGGTGTTTAGAGAAATACCAATATGAATATCTTGAAGTGTTCAAGATTATCATAAATGAAGTACAAATTTGGTAAAGATTAATTCTTGATGAGATCAATGAATGAAATACTTGGACCAAATGTTTGAGATCCTTATGAGTGATTATGATAGTGTATCATAGTGAACTCATGATTAAGGCATGATGATGTCTGAATCAAGAAGGAATCATACTCTAAGGAGTTAGAGAATGATTATCAAATAACTGAATTCTTCTGAATAAAAGAATACCCCACACTAATAAAAGAAATTAAGAATCACAAGGGTTGTGAGTTCTTATATCTTTAACAGATACACCTCAATTATCTATATGATCAGTTGTTCATGTGATGAGTCAACTATCAAGATGAATATGAGGAACCGAATCTTGAGTTATGGTTTATGACCATTACATCCTAAATGACATCCATGTGATCCATAAGGTATGACCTTGATGGTAGCACTCATTGGATCATATCCATAAGTGCAAATGAGTCTTAAGTGTTAAGACACATGGATAACATTTTGAGAAGGATGATGCTTGTTGATTGCAACTTAATGACTAAGACATTTGGCATATGGATACTAAAACCGCATTCCTATGAGGAATAAAACTAGGATGTGTACGTGACACAACCTATAAGGTTTATGAATCCACTAATGCAAATGAAGTCTATAAGTTACAATGGACTAATCAATGTGATTGATTGAGTATAAGCAACTCAAAATTGGATCTTTATTTTGATGATATAGTCAAAGGGTTTGACTGATATGTCAAAGATAAAGAAGGGATCTGTGATTTAGTGGGAGCGTGTTCACATTCCACATATTGATGTGAAATGGAAATGTTCTAGATTGGAAATCCGAAAGTGGAAATTATCTTTAAGGAAGATAGAGATGTTTCCTATGTGATAGGAATAGAGATCTATAGAGATAGTTCTCGAAAAATCTCTTGACCTGGAAAGAGAGAGCATACATTGGCAATCTGTACTGAAGTGTTCAGTATGCACAGATTTAGTGGGAGAAAACTTGTCCATGTTACATGGAGTTAGTATCCCAAGGCCAAGTGTCCAATTCTTATGAAGAATGGGAACACTAAGAATAGATATGGATCTATCATGTATGTAATCATCCCATTGTCTTGCATGTATGACATGGCAAGAACAAAATGCATTCATCATCTTGTATGTAGGACATGACAACATGATGTGCTCATCCTGATAAATCGTATGTTGGACATGACGAGTGGATGTCTGTCTGCTTCCAGTAAGGGTTACTGGAATACCATAAGAACTTGATAAGTGCTTGTGAAGCACTAGTTCTATGGAGATAAGGAAGAGTTCGATGTAAAGAGTTACATTGATGCGAACTTCCGAAACGACAGAAAATTAATCGCAAAATATATATGAGATGTATAAAAGAGAATGTTTTTTGATAATTGGAAGTGTTCCAATAAAGCCATTTAAAAGGGAAATGTCGAGTATCTAGGTGTTAGTGAACAGCAGTGGATACTATATGGATCTGAAAGTTCATGAGATAAACTTATATTCCACTCATTGATGATAAGTCTGGAATCCTTGATCATGCAATGTGGCTAAAGGTTAGCAAAGGAATACAAGATCGCATATTACGACAACTCCATCTCATACGTATGACGTACAGCGAAGAGATGCGGGACATGCATTTTGTACATACTTTGGCAAGGTGTTGCCATTACTCACTATGTTTGCACTAAGAGCACAGTAACATGTGGGACATGTTTGAAGATCACTATGAATATAATTCATGGGTGATTGGCTCGCAGTGCAAGTGGGAGTCTGTTGGTATGTATGCCCTGAGAGCCAATCATGGGATGATTGGTGGGATACATTAAGATTGATTTGATAAACATCAAAGGCAAGCTTCCAATTCTTTCTGGTTTAGTCATATGAGATAGTGATAGAACAGATTGAATGTCTAGAGAATGACAGTACTCAATGACGTATGCCTTCAGGTTCATGACCTGAACGATGAGATCATACGGATGCTAAGAGTTTGTACATTCTTGTTATGTCCCTAGTCGGATGTCATTGTGGAAGGTAGATAGACAACAATGACACACAAGACTAGATTGTGGTGTTGGTTGATGACAGAATCTCATTAGTCATGATATAGAGATATCAAACCAAACACATAGGTACTTGTTAGAGAACAAGTGTACCGGACAGACCCACCGTGAGTTTGACACATGGAACCATGAGATGGTAGTCACAGTCAGTACTCACAGTGATGGTGGTGAGTGTGATTCTTAGACCTGAAATCACTGCACTCAACACATGTCGTTGGGCACACTTTGACATCATCAAACGCAGTCCTGAAACATGGGTTGTTATAAAGGTGATGATTGGGTGGCTTTGACACATGGGGCTTTTGAGGGGTGAGTGATAGATATGGGATTAGTCCCTCCTGAGGGAGTTTGATATCCATGGCCACTTGATGAGTAGGATTGAGAAAGGCGTGCACGCATGTGTGAATCAGTATGTGATATTGATGTCATACATATCTCTTCCAGTCTACTCTGAGATCAAGGAAGTGAATGAACATTGACAGGATGACTGTTCCATGCCTCGAGTTCCATTCGGGATATCAGTGACAAAGGAATTATACATTCGCTGTAACACCATTCACGAATTGTAGGATGAAAGTTGTTCTCCAACTTTCTACTTTCACTTGGGTAGCACCGATGTGTGACTAGGCACCGCTCTTTGCTTGTGAAGTCATAAGTGTTATGGACTTTCACTGCCAACGTGAAATGGACCTGCAGGGTCACACACATAGGATTTAACATGGAAGAGGAGTTTTGTCCACAAAGCAATGTTTAGATTGATTACTAAAGGAGTTTAGTAGTTCAATTAAACACTCAATCAGTCGATAGCTCAATATCGTATGGTTCAAGGTGTTGGACGCATTGATTGGAGTATCGGATTGATTGAAATCGCAATTGACTGATTTTTGCCCAACCTGTGCTCCCAACCGATCGGTTCATGTGATGAACCGGTCGGTTGAGGTTGCTGAACCGGTCGGCTGGAGTGTCCAGGACGATCGGCTCATGCCTAGGTTGAAACGACCGGTTCAAGGGTTGAACCGATTGGCTCAACTGGTGCAACCGACCAGTTGGGAAAAGTCATGTCGGCAAGAATTTTCCTTTGGTTTCAAATTGCCAATTCGATTGGGAATAATATTGGTATTCGATACCAATTGGGAAAGAAATAAGGAAAGTCTTTTTGAGCCGGATTAGGACCATGAACCGATCGGTTCAGGGCACCAACCGATCGGTTGGAGTGCCCCAAACGATCGGCTTAGGTCCAACCGATCGGCTCTGTAACATCCCTGACCTGGGTTATGAGTTAACCCTAGGTGTTTTGCCTAAGTATGTAATTAAATCTTTGTGATTAACTCTGAGCATGTAATTAAGTTCCCAGAAACGTATATTTCAGTATTTGCTCCTTTTTATTTTAAAGTTGTAGCATTGTTTTGATATACAGGGACATATGTGCAATTTACCCAGTTAAAAGGGTTAGCTTGCAATTTGCAGATGATGAGGTGTTCCTCTGATGTTGAGACATCATGAGAATCTCTTTGGCAAAGTTTGAGGGATTTCCCAAGCTAGAACACCAAGGTGCAGCTGTGGAAGCAATCCCAGGGCTTGAAACCCTAATTTGGGGTAAAATGCAATTTACCCAAATAAAGGGATGCAATTTGTAAAGAATGTCATCTAAAGTATCTTTTTAGACTCTTGCCATCATTAAGAGAAGAAATGATGAGGAAGTCACCTCAATTAAATTATCAAGTTATGAGATATGCCTTGTGATTGAATAATCAGGGTATATGTGCAATATTTCTTTATGTATGTACCTCATTATTAGCTTGCTCTCCTTTAACTTATTTTCCTAAGACCTTAAGAGAAGGTTTGTCCTTAGAATAAAGAGGAAGGGACGATCAAGTAAAGAAGGAGGGACCTAGTTGGAATTATGGACAACTTATGAACTAATGTTGAAAATCCTACCCCATGTATATAAGCTCTCCTTCCCTTAGTTGCAAGGGAACTTACCCTCCGTTCCCTTACTATTTCATTTCACCAAAGACGACCAAGGACTTCCTTGGAGCTAAGGAGGACGACCAAGGGGTGCAAGGTAGGTTTAAACCCCTCTTCTTGCCTAATTCCATGGTTAAAACTCGAATTCAAGGTCATCTTCATGGCTAACTCTTGAAACCCTACCTTTCTAGCCGTCTCTTTTCATCCTTCCTTGGAGTTTTCACCTTGGCCAACCTGTAAGAACTCAAGGACGCCATTAGAGCTTGGAGCTTGAAAACTTGGAGCTCAAGAAGCAAGCTTTAGGCGGGTTTTATAACTCTAAACCCATGCTTTACTATGTGCATCTTTATATGCGTTTTGATGATAGCTCTTAGTGTTTCCCTACTTTTCTTGCTATTTTGCAAGCAAACCCATGGGATATCTGTACTGTTCTTGAGCTAGAAGATGAAGGCGTGATTTCCAAGAAAAACCCACCGCTTTTCTTTTTCTTAAACGGTCCTAACAGTTTGCTCTCTCGGACTCAAGACCGCGAGGTGAGCAAACGGTCTCGAGACCGCGACAGGGAAAACGGTCTCAAGACCGTTTGGACCCGTTGACCGAGCGTGGACCGTATAAGAAATCTGTTCCTAATTATATAGGCTAATTACCCTCAAAATTTGGGAGACTAACTCCAAAGGAATCGGGAGATATGACCTTTTTAAGTCACAACTTTAAATGAATTAATTACTGATTTTTCAAACGGTCTGAAATTGCCTTTTTGGGCAAACGGTCTCAAGACCGTATAAGGTCGTTGACTAAGCGTTGACCGTATGAGATTACTGTTCAAAATTATGTTAATTAACAACTCACCAAGTTTTAAGGTCTAATTCCAAACGGTCTAAGAGTTGAAGGGTGAATACTAGGGCTAACCCTAGGTAAAATCAGTACTGAAATTATGGTGACCTAATTAGGGTTTTTAGGGTTGATTGACCTAAACGGTCTCAAGACCGTTTGGGGGTCACAAAACGGTCTCAAGACCGCGAGGGCAATCAACCAAGACCGTTTGGAGGTCTGGGGTCAAGATTTGTTGACCAATTGAAGGTACAATTACATCAAATTACATTGCAATTAAATATTGACATGATCATCAACTCAATGGGTCAGACCTTGATGAATCTGCACTAGAATCCAAAATTTGGATGGGCAAACGGTCTCAAGACCGTTTGGAACTCATCCAAATGGTCTCAAGACCGAGAGGACAATCACCCAAGACCGTTTGAAGGTCTAGGGTTGAGTAATTTGACCAATTGAGGACCCAATTGCAAATAAGTTATTAATTTAATCAAAATTCTGTTTTGTGGTTCAATCATGGTTCAACCCCTATCAAATCACCTTAGACTTTGATGAAATCTTGGGCAAACGGTCTTAAGACCATGTGGGGTCCACCCACATGACCTCAAGACCGTTTGGGCCAAGTTTGGGCCCAATTGGAGCTCAATTGAAGGGTTCAACCTTGTGTTGATGCACACTGTTGAGTGTTGATGGGTGAACATTGATAGACCCTAATTGAATCGATTTCAACCATAATTGGTTAACCATTATGGGTCAAATGAATGACCAAGTGATCAAGCATAATCTTAATTGACTAAATCCATAAGTGGTCAACATAGATTTGACCATTTGAGGGCTTCAACATGGGTTGACATTATCGGTTGCATCTTTGAGCCTTGTTGAAGGACCAAGCGGCTGAGACCATGAGAGCCTCGCGGTATCAAGACCGTGAGAGGGCTCGCGGTCTAAAGACCGTAAGGGGGCTCACGGTCTCAAGACCGAGAGGAGGCTCGCGGTCTCAAGACCGCGAAGGGCCTCGCGGTCCTGAGGTCAAAGAAGGGCAAACGGTCTTCATGACCCTCGCGGTCTCAACTCAAATTGGTCTTCGCGGTCTCAACATTAACTTGAACCAATGGGAGGCTTCGCGGTCTCGAACCCTTAAAGAGGCTCACGGTCTTGAAGCCTAAGGGGGCTCGCGGTCTTGGAGCTAGAAGGAGGCTCGCGGTCTTGGAAAGTCAAAGTGGGCAAACGGTCAACACTTCCAACCGATCTCAATTCAATTAATGATTAATGATTGAAATTAATCAATGTGATTCAAGGTTGACCACATTCAATCATTTGATGATGTAAATGGTTCAATGTTGCTCAAATCAAACCCTAATGATAATCTAAGATAAGTAAGGGGTTATTTGACTAAGGGTTTTGACCATGATGATGATCAATGGGATGAATTACCAATATACCCCTGAAAGGTCAATTGAGTTATACCTTGCTCAATTCAAACCCTAATTACATGAGAATGATGTTTTTAGTCATAATGACTCTATCCAACTTGATCTAGTCTAATGTTACCATCAACCATTGGTATGATGAAAGAGAGAGTACTCTAGAGAGAGAAAGTACCCTAGAGAGAGGAAGTAACTCTAATCACATAATGGTGATGCTTTTGGCTATGTTAGCCTATGATGACTCAATCCAACCGGTTTTAGAGTTATGTTGACATCACCTAACCTTATGATGAGAGAGAAAGTACTTCTAGAGAGAGAAAGTACTTCTAGAGAGAGAAAGTACCCTTTTTGAGTGGAAACTCAATTGAAGCATCCCCAATACACAGAAATGAGCATAATTAGGGTATGATCCACCTGTGAGGGATCATAGAAACCCTAATTATGATAATTGATGAACCTTTAACTAAACCAAGAGCATCAATGAAGATGTTACTCATACATGATGATGTTATGAGTTTAATTCACCTTGATGTGAATATTAAACCCTAATTCAAGGGTAATGGCATGCTTTTGAGTATTAAACTCTATTTAATTTGAGTTAAAGATTTAACTCTTATGACAAGAGTAAGAAGTACATTCCTTATTGTTGTATTACCTTTATCAGATATATTAACCATGCAGGTTCTGATATGAAGGTAATCATATCCAGGTATGGATGTTGATGTTATATTCATTAAAGGCATGTTGTTAGCCTTATGAATAAGTAAAGTAATCTGATGCCTTGTCAGTGGCATCCTATGCTGAAAATGGGCTATGAGAGCCATGAATACCATCAAGGTCATGCCTTAGAGATGACTTGTGATAAGGATAATGAGAAATAATGATTGATATGAGTTAGGCCTGTTACATTTGGTATTCTTCTTTTATAGCTGCTATGCTACTGTTATTGTTTGAAGAACAATGTATGCTGTTAAAGAATACTGAATGTACCTAACTAATCAAGTATAATGTAGAGCCCTGATCATAGATCCATCATTGTCAGAAATTAAGTGATGGAGAAACAGGTTTCCCTCAGGGAACTCCTGGAGCACATACTTTTGAGTATGTGGGGTACATGGATGTGTAGAACCTTACATCCTAGTGTAGGAAAGTGATGTAGATGTGTAATCCATCCATCCTTCACTATAGTTTCATACCGTATCAGTGGTAGTTAAACATGAAACCTCCTGATGACGAAGAAAGGACAGATATCCGTATCAGTGGTAGGTAAATATGAAACCTCATGATGACGAAGAGAGTACAGAACGCCACTGTGACTCTAGAATAGCGAAGGACCAGTTTACCCTGGTGAGCTATAGTAGTAGAGACACGAGATGTCCTACAAGTGATCCTCTTACTGACTGAGGAAGGTGAAGGTCATGAGAATCCGGCTCTCTTAATGACCTATGTATGATACTGATGCGGCTTCTCAGCGATCAGTTGGAGTATGAGTGGTAAGCCTCATCTCCACAGGGCATAATGTTGTTTGTAAAACATAATCAATCATGTAGTATAACTTGTTAGAGATGACTCCAAGTTAGTTGATTGATGTTACATTGCAATAATGTTGATATTCTCCATAT
Source organism: Alisma plantago-aquatica (assembly GCA_963693085.1). Taxonomy (NCBI): domain Eukaryota; kingdom Viridiplantae; phylum Streptophyta; class Magnoliopsida; order Alismatales; family Alismataceae; genus Alisma; species Alisma plantago-aquatica. The sequence continues at coordinate 720,639,899 of OY856411.1, read as the reverse complement.
CTCCTAAATTGTAGAGATCTTGTTATACCTGCAACTGTTATAGAATGCTTTGAAGGCTTTACTATTTAAAATAATCTTTGATGTTATAATAAAGCTTCTGGAGAAGAGTTATAACTCTCGCTGGGACAATTATGTATAATTGTCTCACCCCGTAGGCTTCAACTTTTTAGGTGGACGTCGGAGACGAAGGAACCAGCCTACAGGTGACCAGTCTCAGCAGCAGCAGCACCAGGGGCAGCAGTAATCTCAGGTGGAGATTTGTCCTGCCATGTGGTGTAGTTAGAGTCAGTCCTATGTGTCCTCTGTACTCTCAGGTCTTGGAGTCTTGTGTTATGTGATCTTGAGATTTTGTATCTTGATGTATATAATTACTCAAGAAGTAATTATCCTGAGATGTAAACAGTTACCTCTCTTTATGAAAGAAGCTTTTATGGATCCAAGCTCTTGTCTCGAAAAGTTTTAATTTCCCGTGATTTTTGTCTTCCGCTGATTACCGATTCGCTTCCGCTAAGTTTTAATCGTGTTTATGTCATGGTTTGGAGATCAGAGCCCACAAGTAGTGGTATCAGAGCTCCAGGTTCAGTCGAGTCTACAGAGGCATAGGACTTAGGATGTCGAGTCTACCTTTAGTACTCCTTCCTCATCTAATAGAATCTTCTGCTCCTCAGGAAAAGAAGATACATAAGAATGTCAGAACATCGTGATGAGCACGTGGCAGAGAGTAGTGCTAGTGCACCTCGAGGCGGTGCAAGAGTTCCGAGAATAGAACAACCTGCACCTGAGTCGCCAAGAGAGCCACCCCAGTTCAACCCAGCTGACATGAGTGATCCAGCTGTACAGACGATGTTCGGGCAGTTCATGACTGCCATGACACATATAACCGATAGGATGCCCATTCCTGTACCTAGGGCACCTGCCCAGCCTGAAGTACAAGGTATTGGTAAGACATTCGAACGACTTCGTCGTGTCGGAGCTACCGAGTACTTCGGAACTGCCGACCCTGCAGATGTTGACTTATGGTTGACAGAGTTGGAGAAGGCTTTCAGGATTCTTATGATTCCGGAAGCTGAGAAGGTTAGACATACTTTCTATCTTCTCAAAGGCAGTGCTGGTCACTGGTGGAACATGGAAGAGCAGAAGAGACCTGGAGTAGAGTTCTCATGGGAAGAGTTTCGTCGGGAATTTATCAATAGATATTTTCCAAAGACCTTCCTAGATGAGAAGATCTCTCAGTTTGAAAAACTAAGGCAGGGTATGATGAACATTAGTGAATATGAAGCTAAGTTCATGGAGTTGTTGCGGTTCTGTCCGCACATGGCTGCTACGGATGAGGAAAGAATCAGAAGATTCGAGAAGGGTTTGAATTCTGATATGTCAACCCCTGTGTCTGCCTTAGAAAACAGAGAGAGATTCTCTACCTTCGTTGAGTCAGTCCGAAGGATAGAGAGATCTGTGGTTGAGAAAAGACAAACCCATAAAAGATATCCACAGTTCCAGGGTTCTTCATATAGGGATTCCAAGAGACCAAGATTCTCTGCACCTAACCCTCCACCACCCAGATCGAGTTTTCAAACTCAATGGACACCAAGAAGAGGTAGAGGGAGGAGTCAACCGCTTCAAGGGATGCACAGTTCTGCATCAGTGTCAGTTACTGGACCACCCAGACCACAGCAACAGGAGAAGAGTTGCTACAACTGTGGTAAGGTGGGACACTTGATGAAGGATTGCCGTTCTAGGCCTGTCGGTGTGACACAACAACCCCTGAGACAGAATCAACAAGGATCTCAGAATAGACAACATCAAGGAGCAGCTCGAGGACGTGGACAAGCGTCTCAAGCTGGATCATCAGCACCACCTCAACACCAGGCGACTGCGAGGTTCTATGCTATGAACCCACCTGAGGCAGTGGTCAATCCACGGGTAGTGGCAGGTCAGATGAAACTTTTATATTCTGATATGTCTATATCATGTGATGTATCTGTTCTGATTGATCCGGGTGCTACGCACTCTTTCATCACTCGTGAAATGATTCGTAACTGCAATGTGACTGTTAGTCACAGAGCAGATAGTTTGTTGTTAGAGACTCCGTTGAGTGGGTCTGCCATTTTACAGGAGGTATGTTCTCCCTGCATCCTTTTCTTTTCTAACCATCGCATTCAAGTGGATCTTATACCACTTGATATGCAGGGATTTGATATAATCCTTGGGATGGATACCTTAGAAAGGTATAGAGTTGTCTTGGATTGTGAGTCCAAGTTGGCTGTGTTTGCTGATGAAAGCAACACATGGATCTTTCAAGGCGAAAGAAAGATTCTACCCACCTGTCTTGTATCAGCTATGGTTGCTGATAAGCTGTTGAGGCAAGGATGTTATGCATTCTTAGCCCATGTGGTAGATGTTACCAAGGAAAGTTCTAATCCTGCTGAAGTTCCTATAGTCAGGGAATTTGAAGATGTGTTTCCTGAAGAACTTCCTGGTATACCACCACCTCGGGAGATTGATTTTGAAATCAATCTGATCCCAGATACGAAACCCATAGCTCAAACTCCGTATAGGATGGCGCCTGCCGAGATGGCAGAACTCAAGAAACAGCTTCAAGAGTTACTTGAGAGAGGTTTTATCCGACCGAGTACTTCACCTTGGGGTGCTCCGGTCTTGTTTGTTAAAAAGAAATATGGGTCAATGCGGTTATGCATCGACTACAGACAACTTAATAAAGTGACAATAAAGAATAAGTATCCTCTGCCGAGGATTGATGATCTCTTTGACCAGTTGCGTGGTGCAACAGTCTTTTCAAAAATAGACTTGAGGTCTGGATATCATCAACTCCGTATTAAGGATAGTGACATATCCAAGTCTGCCTTTAGGACAAGATATGGTCACTATGAGTTCACGGTTATGTCGTTTGGACTAACCAATGCACCAGCTGCATTTATGAAACTCATGAATAGAGTTTTTCGACCTTTCCTTGATCAGTGTGTTGTCGTCTTCATAGATGACATTCTGATTTACAGTAAGGATGCCCAGCAGCATGAGCAGCATCTTCACCAAGCTTTGACCTTGCTAAGAGAACATAAGCTGTACGCCAAGTTTAGCAAGTGTGAGTTCTGGATGCTGGAGGTATCTTTTCTTGGACATGTAATATCCGCCTCAGGAATTCGTGTTGACCATACAAAGGTAGAATCTGTTCTACAATGGGAACAACCGAAGACACCGACGGAGATTCGAAGTTTCTTGGGGTTAGCTGGCTATTATCGAAGGTTCATTAAGAACTTTAGTTCTATAGCTTTACCTTTGACCAAGTTAACCCGGAAAGATGTTCCTTTTTCTTGGAGTGATAAGTGTCAACAATCTTTCCAGTTGCTGAAGGAGAGGTTGACAAGTGCACTTGTGTTAGTGCTACCTGAACAAGGAAAAGGATATGTAGTCTTCTGTGATGCTTCCAAAAATGGACTAGGATGTGTGTTGATGCAGGATAAACAAGTGATTTCTTTTGCTTCCCGACAGCTTAAGAAACACGAGGAGAATTATCCAACACACGATCTGGAGTTAGCAGCTGTGGTTCATGCTTTGAAGATCTGGAGGCATTATCTCTACGGAGAAACATTCCAGATTTTCACAGACCATAAAAACCTTAAGTATATCTTCTCTCAGCATGAACTCAACATGAGGCAACGTCGTTGGATGGAGTTAATCAAGGACTATGACTGTACAATTGATTACCATCCAGGCAAGGCCAATGTTGTTGCAGATGCCTTGAGTAGGAAATCAGCAACATCAACCATGAATAGAGCACAACTAAACTCTTTAGTATGCTCTAGAAGAGATATGCTTATCTCTTTAAGGCAAAACAATGTACAGTTGAAGGTGTCATTGTTAACCGGTTTGTTAACTGAGATGCATATTAAACCTACTCTAAGGGAGCAGATTAAAGAGGCACAGCTAGGTGATGATGCAGTTCAACATATAAGATCTGAGTATGGAAATGAGAAGCAAGATGGTTTTCATGACTTAGAAGATCAAGTAGCTTGTTATAATGGAAGAATGATAGTGCCAGATGTGGACAACTTGAGAAAGTTAGTCCTAGAAGAAGCCCATTCTTCCATGTATGCTATGCATCCAGGGAGCACCAAGATGTATCGGAATTTGAAGGATCTGTATTGGTGGTCTGGGATGAAGAAGGACGTTGCAGAGTTTGTTCTGAGGTGTCCTGTGTGTCAGCAAGTTAAAGCTGAACACCAGAAGCCTGCAGGAACAATGCAACCTTTACCCATATCACAGTGGAAATGGGACCATGTGACCATGGACTTTGTTGTTGGCCTACACAGGACAAGCAAAGGACATGATTCCATTTGGGTAATGGTTGATAGGTTGACTAAGACAGCACATTTCTTACCTGTCAAAACAACCTATTCTGCTGAAAGGTTATCAGAGTTGTATGTTTAAGAGATAGTGCGTTTGCATGGAGTTCCTGTCACAATAGTTTCTGACAGAGGTCCTCAGTTTACAAGTCGTTTTTGGGAACAGTTGCACAGAGCCTTAGGCACCAAGCTAAGGTTTAGTACGACCTTTCATCCACAGACTGATGGACAGTCGGAAAGGACCATACAAACCTTAGAAGACCTGTTGAGAGCATGTGTCCTCCAGTTCACCGGAAGTTGGGATCTACACTTAAGCTTGATAGAGTTTGCCTATAACAATAGCTATCAGCATAGTATTGATATGGCACCTTATGAAGCCTTATATGGTAGACACTGTAGATCACCTTTGTGTTGGTTTGAAACTGGTGAGCATCAGTTGTTAGGTCCTGACCTGGTGCAGCACACCACGGAAAAGATTAAGGTAATACAACATAAGATTAAGACTGCTCAGGATAGGCAGAAATCTTATGCTGACAAACGTCGTAGACCTTTAGAGTTCCAGGTTGGAGACAGAGTATATCTCAAGGTCTCACCTTGGAAAGGGGTCCTTCGTTTTGGGAGGAAAGGGAAGTTAGCTCCCAGATATATGGGGCCTTATCCAATCATTGAACGGATTGGAAAGGTAGCGTATAGACTAGAGCTTCCCCCGGAATTACAGAGGTTACATCCTGTGTTTCACATTTCTATGTTGAAGAAATGTCACCCAGACACCGAGTCAGTTCTACAACCTATGGAGGTAGAATTGAATGATGACATATCCTATGAGGAGGGACCAGTGTCAATCCTTGATAAACGAATTAAAAAGTTAAAGAAGAAAGATATAAGTCTTGTGAAAGTCCTCTGGAACCATCATGGTATTGAAGAAGCCACTTGGGAGTCAGAGGATGAGATGAGAAGGAAGTATCCTGCCCTTTTCTCTTAGTATGTTTTATCGATTTCGGGGACGAAATCCTTGTAAGGGGTGGATAATTTGTAACATCCCTGACCTGGGTTATGAGTTAACCCTAGGTGTTTTGCCTAAGTATGTAATTAAATCTTTGTGATTAACTCTGAGCATGTAATTAAGTTCCCATAAACGTATATTTCAGTATTTGCTCCTTTTTATTTTAAAGTTGTAGCATTGTTTTGATATACAGGGACCTATGTGCAATTTACCCAGTTAAAAGGGTTAGCTTGCAATTTGCACATGATGAGGTGTTCCTCTGATGTTGAGACATCATGAGAATCTCTTTGGCAAAGTTTGAGGGATTTCCCAAGCTAGAACACCAAGGTGCAGCTGTGGAAGCAATCTCAGGGCTTGAAAACCTAATTTGGGGTAAAATGCAATTTACCCAAATAAAGGGATGCAATTTGTAAAGAATGTCATCTAAAGTATCTTTTTAGACTCTTGCCATCATTAAGAGAAGAAATGATGAGGAAGTCACCTCAATTAAATTATCAAGTTATGAGATATGCCTTGTGATTGAATAATCAGGGTATATGTGCAATATTTCTTTATGTATGTACCTCATTATTAGCTTGCTCTCCTTTACCTTCTTTTCCTAAGACCTTAAGAGAAGGTTTGTCCTTAGAATAAAGAGGAAGGGACGATCAAGTAAAGAAGGAGGGACCTAGTTGGAATTATGGACAACTTATGAACTAATGTTGAAAATCCTACCCCATGTATATAAGCTCTCCTTCCCTTAGTTGCAAGGGAACTTACCCTCCGTTCCCTTACTGTTTCATTTCACCAAAGACGACCAAGGACTGCCTTGGAGCTAAGGAGGACGACCAAGGGGTGCAAGGTAGGTTTAAACCCCTCTTCTTGCCTAATTTCATGGTTAAAACTCGAATTCAAGGTCATCTTCATGGCTAACTCTTGAAACCCTACCTTTCTAGCCGTCTCTTTTCATCCTTCCTTGGAGTTTTCACCTTGGCCAACCTGTAAGAACTCAAGGACGCCATTAGATCTTGGAGCTTGAAAGCTTGGAGCTCAAGAAGCAAGCTTTAGGCGGGTTTTATAACTCTAAACCCATGCTTTACTATGTGCATCTTTATATGCGTTTTGATGATAGCTCTTAGTGTTTCCCTACTTTTCTTGCTATTTTGCAAGCAAACCCGTGGGATATCTGTACTGTTCTTGAGCTAGAATATGAAGGCGTGATTTCCAAGAAAAACCCACCGCTTTTCTTTTCCTTAAACGGTCCTAACAGTTTGCTCTCTCGGACTCAAGACCGCGAGGTGAGCAAACGGTCTCGAGACCGCGACAGGGCAAACGGTCTCAAGACCATTTGGCCCCGTTGACCGAGCGTAGACCGTATAAGAAATCTGTTCCTAATTATATAGGATAATTACCCTCAAAATTTGGGAGACTAACTCCAAAGGAATCGGGAGATATGACCTTTTTAAGTCACAACTTTAAATGAATTAATTACTGATTTTTCAAACGGTCTGAAATTGCCTTTTTGGGCAAACGGTCTCAAGACCGTATAAGGTCGTTGACTAAGCGTTGACCGTATGAGATTACTGTTCAAAATTATGTTAATTAACAACTCACCAAGTTTGATGGTCTAATTCCAAACGGGCTAAGAGTTGAAGGGTGAATACTAGGGCTAACCCTAGGTAAAATCAGTACTGAAATTATGGTGACCTAATTAGGGTTTTTAGGGTTGATTGACCTAAACGGTCTCAAGACCGTTTGGGGGTCACCAAACGGTCTCAAGACCGCGAGGGCAATCAACCAAGACCGTTTGGAGGTCTGGGGTCAAGATTTGTTGACCAATTTAAGGTACAATTACATCAAATTACATTGCAATTAAATATTGACATGATCATCAACTCAATGGGTCAGACCTTGATGAATCTGCACTAGAATCCAAAATTTGGATGGGCAAACGGTCTCAAGACCGTTTGGAACTCATCCAAATGGTCTCAAGACCGAGAGGACAATCACCCAAGACCGTTTAAAGGTCTAGGGTTGAGTAATTTGACCAATTGAGGACCCAATTGCAAATAAGTTATTAATTTAATCAAAATTCTGTTTTGTGGTTCAATCATGGTTCAACCCCTATCAAATCACCTTAGACTTTGATGAAATCTTGGGCAAACGGTCTTAAGACCATGTGGGGTCCACCCACATGACCTCAAGACCGTTTGGGCCAAGTTTGGGCCCAATTGGAGCTCAATTGAAGGGTTCAACCTTGTGTTGATGCACACTGTTGAGTGTTGATGGGTGAACATTGATAGACCCTAATTGAATCGATTTCAACCATAATTGGTTAACCATTATGGGTCAAATGAATGACCAAGTGATCAAGCATAATCTTAATTGACTAAATCCATAAGTGGTCAACATATATTTGACCATTTGAGGGCTTCAACATGGGTTGACATTATCAGTTGCATCTTTGAGCCTTGTTGAAGGACCAAGCGGCTGAGACCATGAGAGCCTCGCGGTCTCAAGACCGTGAGAGGGCTCGCGGTCTCAAGACCGTGAGGGGGCTCACGGTCTCAAGACCGAGAGGAGGCTCGCGGTCTCAAGACCGCGAAGGGCCTCGCGGTCCTGAGGTCAAAGAAGGGCAAACGGTCTTCATGACCCTCGCGGTCTCAACTCAAATTGGTCTTCGCGGTCTCAACATTAACTTGAACCAATGGGAGGCTTCGCGGTCTCGAACCCTTAAAGAGGCTCGCGGTCTTGAAGCCTAAGGGGGCTCGCGGTCTTGGATCTAGAAGGAGGCTCGTGGTCTTGGAAAGTCAAAGTGGTCAAACGGTCAACACTTCCAACCGATCTCAATTCAATTAATGATTAATGATTGAAATTAATCAATGTGATTCAAGGTTGACCACATTCAATCATTTGATGATGTAAATGGTTCAATGTTGCTCAAATCAAACCCTAATGATAATCTAAGATAAGTAAGGGGTTATTTGACTAAGGGTTTTGACCATGATGATGATCAATGGGATGAATTACCAATATACCCCTGAAAGGTCAATTGAGTTATACCTTGCTCAATTCAAACCCTAATTACATGAGAATGATGTTTTTAGTCATAATGACTCTATCCAACTTGATCTAGTCTAATGTTACCATCAACCATTGGTATGATGAAAGAGAGAGTACTCTAGAGAGAGAAAGTACCCTAGAGAGAGGAAGTAACTCTAATCACATAATGGTGATGCTTTTGGCTATGTTAGCCTATGATGACTCAATCCAACCGGTTTTAGAGTTATGTTGACATCACCTAACCTTATGATGAGAGAGAAAGTACTTCTAGAGAGAGAAAGTACTTCTAGAGAGAGAAAGTACCCTTTTTAAGTGGAAAGTCAATTGAAGCATCCCCAATACACAGAAATGAGCATAATTAGGGTATGATCCACCTGTGAGAGATCATAGAAACCCTAATTATGATAATTGATGAACCTTTAACTAAACCAAGAGCATCAATGAAGATGTTACTCATACATGATGATGTTATGAGTTTAATTCACCTTGATGTGAATAGTAAACCCTAATTCAAGGGTAATGGCATGCTTTTGAGTATTAAACTCTATTTGATTTGAGTTAAAGATTTAACTCTTATGACAAGAGTAAGAAGTACATTCCTTATTGTTGTATTACCTTTATCAGATATATTAACCATGCAGGTTCTGATATGAAGGTAATCATATCCAGGTATGGATGTTGATGTTATATTCATTAAAGGCATGTTGTTAGCCTTATGAATAAGTAAAGTAATCTGATGCCTTGTCAGTGGCATCCTATGCTGAAAATGGGCTATGAGAGCCATGAATACCATCAAGGTCATGCCTTAGAGATGACTTGTGATAAGGATAATGAGAAATAATGATTGATATGGGTTAGGCCTGTTACATTTGGTATTCTTCTTTTATAGCTGCTATGCTACTGTTATTGTTTGAAGAACAATGTATGCTGTTAAAGAATACTGAATGTACCTAACTAATCAAGTATAATGTAGAGCCCTGATCATAGATCCATCATTGTCAGAAATTAAGTGATGGAGAAACAGGTTTCCCTCAGGGAACTCCTGGAGCACATACTTTTGAGTATGTGGGGTACATGGATGTGTAGAACCTTACATCCTAGTGTAGGAAAGTGATGTAGATGTGTAATCCATCCATCCTTCACTATAGTTTCATACCGTATCAGTGGTAGGTAAACATGAAACCTCCTGATGACGAAGAAAGGACAGATATCCGTATCAGTGGTAGGTAAATATGAAACCTCCTGATGACGAAGAGAGTACAGAACGCCACTGTGACTCTAGAATAGCGAAGGACCAGTTTACCCTGGTGAGCTATAGTAGTAGAGACACGAGATGTCCTACAAGTGATCCTCTTACTGACTGAGGAAGGTGAAGGTCATGAGAATCTGGCTCTCTTAATGACCTATGTATGATACTGATGCGGCTTCTCAGCGATCAGTTGGAGTATGAGTGGTAAGCCTCATCTCCACAGGGCATAATGTTGTTTGTAAAACATAATCAATCATGTAGTATAACTTGTTAGATATGACTCCAAGTTAGTTGATTGATGTTACATTGCAATAATGTTGATATTCTCCATATCTCCTAAATTGTAGAGATCTTGTTATACCTGCAACTGTTATAGAATGCTTTGAAGGCTTTACTGTTTAAAATAATCTTTGATGTTATAATAAAGCTTCTGGCGAAGAGTTATAACTCTTGCTGGGACAATTATGTATAATTGTCTCACCCCGTAGGCTTCAACTTTTTAGGTGGACATCGGAGACGAAGGAACCAGCCTACAGGTGACCAGTCTCAGCAGCAGCAGCACCAGGGGCAGCAGTAATCTCAGGTGGAGATTTGTCCTGCCATGTGGTGTAGTTAGAGTCAGTCCTATGTGTCCTCTGTACTCTCAGGTCTTGGAGTCTTGTGTTATGTAATCTTGAGATTTTGTATCTTGATGTATATAATTACTCAAGAAGTAATTATCCTGAGATGTAAACAGTTACCTCTCTTTATGAAAGAAGCTTTTATGGATCCAAGCTCTTGTCTCGAAAAGTTTTAATTTCCCGTGATTTTTGTCTTCCGCTGATTACCGATTCGCTTCCGCTAAGTTTTAATCGTGTTTATGTCATGGTTTGGAGATCAGAGCCCACAGGCTCAATGGCCGAACCGATCGGTTCATTTGTGAACCGATCATTTCAAGTTGCGAACCAGTTTCTTTTTGTGGAAAATTCTCGAACCCTTCTACTCCTGCGTTAGTCTCGCATTGCCCGGGATGGAGAACCTTGTCCCATGACTCTCCTATATATATAGGGGTATTGGGGGCTTCTCAAAGTACAGCTCAGTGCAACCAGTTGCTCTGTAAGTTGTCGTTCTCTCTGGTTTTGGTAACCGTGAGAGAGCCCGAGCAAGTGCTTCCCGCAAAAGGGAGGTGCAGCAAGGGAAGGACAACTGCAGTTGCAACAGGAGGCAGGAGAGCGTGTTGGCGACTAGTACGTCAACAGGAGGGTGCGACTCCTTCCACTTCCTTGTGGGACAAGGAGTGTGGAGTTACAGGTGGTCCGTGTGGACTACTACAGAGGCGGGAGGATACTGCCGCTTAGGAGGACAACTGTCATCCGACAGTCCGGTTTGAGTAGGAGTTGTCAGTCCCGGTGCGACCAGGAGCTGCACAGACACCGTCGAAGTCCGGAGTTGAAGACCGCGCATTGCGCGAGGTATTGTCGCCGAGCAAGCCTCGGGACAAGGTATGATTCCGCAAACCATCCTTTCCTATTATATAGATGTTGACGCGTTTCCTCGGTATGGGTTGGGGGAGAATTTTTTTTTTGTTTCCGCAGCCTTCTCTGTCTCCCTAAAACCCAACAGTGTGGCAGTGGGCTGGCGCAGCAGCTGGTGGGAGCAGGAGTTGGTGAGTCCTGATGTCTGGGTAGGTGGCCGGGTATGTGGGGTGTTATGTGTAGAATTTTTCTTTCCAATATGGGCCGACATGGTGTACAACTTCTTCAATTCTTGATCTAATTATTTCCAGACCTGCCAAGCCGATAGGAGCTTTGTACACATATTCAATGCTTGATGGCAATGAAATACATCTTTATTAAGTTTGAGAAATCACAAACCTCCAGATGACATAGTTTAGAGAAACAATGTTTTTCACTGCTAATCTCCTACCACTCCTTCAAAGTATCATTTTTGAGCAATCGTAGCTTCTTCAAACATGGAAAAAGTGCAGCCTCACCACATCCATAAACATGATGATCAAGCCTCTTCAAGCTCTTGAACTTGGAAAGATAAATCTCCCTCTGTATTGATGTTGGAAGATCCGCTCTGTTTGGATGGCATAAGAAATTGTACTCTGCAATATCATAATTTTGTTAAAATTCTTACTAAGATAAATGAAAGATATATATGTATATATATACGATGTTTCATGGATGATAATGAAATATAACTTCCTTGGTAATAAAGTGATTATGACATGCCATAATTAAAATAATGGTGATAATGTGATATCATAATGAATATAATGTTAATGAGCCAAAAATGTAAATAATGTTAAATCTCCTAAAAAGAATATCTAAATAAAGGAAACCTAGGTGATCCTTGAGAACCTATCCTATGTTGAAATGCTTGTGGCGTATATGTTGATGAATTGTTTGGTGGAAGTGAAGGTTGGAGAAATAACCTGATGTTTTGTGATGAGATGTTGCACACTCACCCTTCCCTTCTTGCTTGTGATTTCGGGGACGAAATCCTCTTTAAGGGGTGGAGTGTTGTAACATACCAAATTTTAGAATTTTATCTTTTGACCCTATTTCCCATCTTTTCTTTTCATTTCTATCCTTATTGGCCTTTGTATTTAATTAGTAGAATTTATAGTGGTTTAGTGAATATTTATTAACTGATTGTACCAATATAAGGGTTTATACATTAATACCTCAGTGAAAGCTTAATTACCATAATTAATTTCTCTAAACCTTAATCTAACTTTTTGATATGATTTGAAAACATAAAATGATCATAAGTTTCAAATTTGGTTCGATTTGGATGTTGTTTGTGCAAGTTATGCAATTTTAGGTATATTTTGGACTTTTATGCAATTTACCCAATTGGGAGGTTTTCTTTGCAAATTATCAACTGAATTTTAATCCTTAGATATTCCCTTACCATTAACGAGATTTTAACCATTGGAGAACCTAGTTTCACCTTGGTTTGATGGTATTTCTTTCCAAGGGCATTATAGGGATTACCCTCTTTATAAAGATGATTATCCTTAAAAGCTATCAACCTATGAGGTTATTTCTTTCTTGAAAAATGGTGGGATGGCCTAGAAGGATCTATGGGCTTTTAGGACCGACTTTTTATATGCATGAAGCCTCTATGAGCTGTCCCCTTGCATGTCCATCAATCCCTCGGCTAAAGACACATGGAAAGTCCCTAAGACACCTCATGCTTCACCTCTTTCTATATATAGCCATGTATACCCCTTCCCAACTCACAATTCAAAAACTCTTTCTCTCCTTTTCTTTCCTCTAGCTTAGATAATAGTTCCTTCTGTATTTGGCTACGAAGTTGTTGTCCCAAGGTAATAGAGGGAGCCTACCTTGGTGAAGAAGGCTCCTAGGGCTTCCAAATTGCTCCATTAGGGTTTTTAAAGCTCCTCCTTGGTAATTTCAACCAAAACTAGTAAGTTTCCTCCCTTCCTTCCCTATTTTCATACTATTAGTCTTCCTTACACCCTATTACAGGTCGTAACCATGGACTTCCATGGTGAAACCCCACCTAGAACCCTAAAACACCTCATCTCTATGCTCTTTTGCTAGGGTTTATCACCTCTAAGTTGAGAAGGTGATCTTTGTCCAAGAAAGGAGCTAGGCTTGGAGCAACCAGACCTTCTAAGTTCGGATCCTTGCTATTTGGACCTTGTTATCTTCCTAGAGATGAGTTTCATAACCCACTTCTCATATATTGCTTGCTACATGCTTAAAATTCATGCATCTATGTTTAAAATTGATGATTTCCATCTCTATTTACCATGTTCATCTAGGGTTTTGGTTTCTTACCGGTTTACCTTCTCTAGAAGATCTAGTTTGGATAACTATTAATCTAAAACCATGATATTAGGTCGAATGGTGTTTTCCCTCTCTCTCTCTCTCTTTGCTTATCTCGTTTGGTTTGATGATGTGTCGGTTTCCGATTGGCCGAATTTCAATAATTCATAACTTTTGATTCCTTTGTCCAAAAACTAAAGTAAAATACGTCCTAAACTTAGAAAAACATTTTATTTTCAATAATAATATTTCCAAGTATTGGTTTTGAGTTTTGTCGATGGTGGTTTTCTAGAAAATGATTTAATCACTTAAAAATCACCAAAAATACACTCTAATCATCGTAACTCCAAAACATGCAAAATTATATGTTTTCTTAATCAGAAGAACCTAACTAAGTCTATGGTGATGTTTTCATAGTCTAAATTGAGGTTTTGCTATAAAAGTAAAAATATGGATTTTCTCTACCTTAATGCATATATATCATTCTAATACATGTATACAAATTGAAAATAGGAAAAATTGATCATGGACTCAATCAAGTGATGAAAGTGGGTAATATGAATCATAATGAAAGGTATGTGCTATGTATGTGCAATCCCTATTTATGTATGTGCATTTACACCTTAAGTTGGGAATAATTATGCCTTAACCTATTTTTCTATAATGAGGCTTTATTAAACCCTATTTCATATACTCTTGAATCTTTTGCTATACTTGCCTTATAAATCAGTTTTAGAACATTACTCTTGGGTCTTGGAACCCCACCACCAAGTTGTAATTATATGATGATTTATCTTGACACTTTACTATTTCTTGAGCATGATGGTTTATTTGGCTATTTAACTATAGTAGTGGTACTTATGTACAACCACCCACAGAGGGCATGTACAACCATTCCATCATACATCTGAGAGTGTTTGGAATGGATGTCAATTCTTCAAATTTTTAGTAAAGGGGTGATCTCACTCCCTTATATGTCTAGTGTTTGCTAGAGTCATCCTTGTACTCTCAGGTCTGGGCAAGAAAAGTTTGTATATGGTGTTTCAAACAAATTGAACTTTTGTTAGCATGTTAATGCTTATTTGTGTGGCATATATGAATATTGTTCTCCTGTATATATATGTTGTGGATAAGGCAATAGAACATTTGTATCAAATTCTTGGCCTAGTATGGATAAAAGAAAGATGTTGGGATCTTATGCAAATGTTTCTGAGCAGGTGCTGACGTCGAAATCAATTTTAATTAACCCATATTTTTGGATATGTAATTAATTAGTGATTGATTGCATTTTATATTTTGAGTAATCTCATTTAGCGTAACGAGTTCTCACACATTCTTTTGGTCTCTTTCTTATGCTCTGCTCATGGTGGAACATTCTTTGGTGATATGTGCTTCTTTGTCAACCTTTGTAGTGGATGTTTATATGGCACATTATGTGATGGCACGGATGCTCTGATCCCACTTTATTTTGTTTGATGTTCTCATCTTTCTTATTCTCTTATTATTTTATTATGTATCATGTGGTGACTGCTAGTATAATATTACATGTTATTTTATGTGGATGTGAACATTCCCACATATGAATGCAAATATTAAAAATACCTGTATATGAAAATATTTTGAGTAGATGTGTATTTCCTACTCAAGGTGGATGTATATAGTTCCTACCCACTCCATATTTAGAGTGGATGTGTATAGTTTCAGCTCACCCCATATTTTTGGTAGATGTATTGTTTTCTACCTACATGTTTATATTGTCTAGTATTGTCACAGCTGAAACACATGGATGTCTTATTTTTATACTTTGCTCTTATTTGGCTCTTTTATTGTGAATTATTTCTTTTATGCCCGATTGGGTAGTCTTTTACTTTTCTATGGGAAGCCTTTTATTTTGATGTCCTTTATTTCATACGTTTCTCAATTTCCAATTTAGTATGCACATACCAGCCTTTGTTGATGTTGTCTATTTTTCTCTTCTTGCTGGGGTATGCTTCCAACCCTAGGTGAAGGACTTGAATGATATGGCATTAAGACTTGGACTTAGCTTAAGGATTTAAAGCTTGGAGACAATCTTGATATGGTTTAGATTTCCCACTAGTAGATCATTATGATGAAATATCCATGTAGACCTGTATGGGAGATTTGATGTATTTTTGTAATCTTAATGAAAAATTGAATATAGTCTATATTTTTATTGTGGTTCTATACTTTGGTTGTTTTGAATACCATTATATAAGATTTGAAAATTTTACACACTTATTCTAGCATACCTTTAGAGTGTTTTTGGAACGGATGTTATATCTTTAAAATTTTAGTAGGGAGTGGATCCCCCCTATGTCCCACTCCTTACATAACCTCAAAACTAAAGAATATTATAAAACCTTAGTACTACTGAATCAACAAGCATGCAATGAAGAGGAGAGTAAAGTGTAGTCATGGTATTAAACAAAATTTTCCAACAAAAAGTAGAACATCAAATCATATAAATCCATCTTGAGCACATTAGGGTTTCAATATACAAATAGCACAACATATATCAGATCCACCAATTAGGGTTCAACAAGAGATAGCATAAATAAGATTACAAATCTTAGATGCCAAAAAGCAATTTCAACTGAGCAATGCTAATATATAACTCATTTCAATATGAGAGTCACAAAATACTTTAAATAAATCTCAAATGAGAGATTTCACATATATCCTTCAAATTAGGTGACATGAAAGAGAAAATAGAACTATTGCTCAATATAGACTCAAAAGTGTGCAACGTACCTCAATGAGGCGTGTAACATGTTAGGGCCCAGATCCTAGGTCCAAATTATGTACTTTCACCTAATAATACATTAGGTATATGAATCATTAATTAGAGTTTATATTATACATCCTAAAATATTGACTTTTACTACAAGTTGATTTAGGTGATGACAAAAACATTGGATAGATCTCATTTTTCTAATTCTATATATATATATATATATATATATATATTCAAACTACAAATGAATTACTATGATTTTCCTAAGGAAACTCAAATTACTGGTGTGTTTCAATAAAATGTGAATACTAGTGGTGCAGACCACAATCAAGATGACCTATATAAAGGCCAACCGTGGGGCGCCCACCCAAGCCGCAGAGGAAGTATGATTGTGCCCCTAGTAGACATGACAAAATCAAAATCTGAATCAGGGAAATTCAGTATTAATGCAAGACGTCATATTCTTCCTGTTGCATGAGGATTCATAAATTTGGAACTCAAATCTTCCTAATCATACTGGACAGTCACCAATCAAAACCACAAAACATAGACAAATTCAATAGCCCTTTCATCTTCATGGATTCAGTAACCCCGAGAATCAAACTGTGAGGGATTTCGTGCCATGAGTACCCTGCTCAACCATGGCCTTCTATAGAGAAAGCCATGGAGATTGGAAAACACTAGAATAATCCAAGGCAAACATGCCCAATGCGTACAGGACATCAAGCATCAAATTCCAGAGCTGTAGATTAGAATTAAAAAGGGGGAAATGAGTAGTAATACATGTAGATGAAATTGAAGAAAGAAAAAGCTTTGAGGGATCACTGTAAGTAAGACTGAGTGGTTTGGAGTGACTGTGAGGATCCGAAACTCATTGTTAGAGTTGATATAGGTTCCACCTAAGATTAGAATTGGGTCGGTATACATGAGGGTGAGAGAGACGATCAAGACAAAACAAATCCATTCATGGGTGTTGTGTGGAGGTTTGTGGACATCTACTTATAGTCCACTAGCCCTGGGATGGCTGGGAGTCCCACTGGAGATGGGAACCAGGGGAGAGAAGAAATGTTTTGTTAACAGGGATACGGGGGTGGTGAAAACCAATCTAGACTGGGCTCTGTCAGATTGGAAATGCACAAGGAACACAAAGGAAGGAAGAACCGACGTCAAGGTGGAGAGAAGAGAAGGAATAAGGGAATGTAGAACAGGCGTGGACTATGGAGAGTCTAGGTCGTAGCTAACTCTAGGTAGAAGAAATCAAGAATCACAATCCAGTAGCTCAGAGGGGCAACTGTATGACAAAGATTCTGAGTGTGACTCAATATCAGAAGTGTGGCCCAAAAAACTTTAGGTAAGAAATCAAAAGCGGATATATATGTGTGACATCACAATCCTAGAAATTAAATGATTAAAACAAATCTAACACAACTAAGGCTTATTTATTTTACACAACTTCTTTTAATAAATTAGGAACTCAAACATTATACAATTAAGTTTAAAATATGCATCTAAACTAATTAGGCCTCATAGAATCTAATTTTAGGCTTAGATTTATGTTTTTGATATTATCTTAAACTAGTTTTAATATAATTAGGGTCTAAGTCAATTATCTCATTATCTATTATTATATTTTACCATCATCCTCAATATTTTGGATTTAAACTTCATTATCCTCATATTATCACCATATGGAGTTATATTAGATTATTTTGCACGAAATAGGTTATCTTGTTCAATTTCTCATTAATTTCACTAATGTCACATTAACTTATTAACTAACTTCACATTAACAACTTCCATTTATATTAAACATCGAAACCTTATTAAGCATGTTTAGGTCATTATATGTGTATTAGTGAACAATATAACATATGTTTTATACACTCATTCACATATTGAGACTTGGTTATGTTATTTGATAAATATGAGTATCTTATGATATGTGATCTGATTATGAAAGTTAATGTCACTTAATATATCATTAATATCATTAGAGGGATACATATATTAGGGTTGGTCACTAAATATGCATTATGGTATTAACAAGCATGTCAGGGCATATTGCTAACCTTGTTTGGTCAACTCTAAAGATCAAACATACTAATCTCCTGTTATAGGAATTAGGTTTTAAAAGTCATGATAGCCATAACTCGGTATGTTACAATTATATTAGCATTAATACTAATGCTACTTTGAATTAAAGTAGCATATTATTAATAATTGCAAAGGTCACATGTAACATTTGCATCAGGATCACCATACACATGGTTATAAGTGCCTTAATTTAAATGAATTGAAGCTTCTACTATTAGAAAATAATATAAAGAATACAATTATCCATGACTATTATACCTTGCTTATGTTTGAATTTAATTGTACATGATACATACATAGTGGCTTGATGTTACAAATTATCAATGTTTGCGCAATATTCTTACATTTTACCTCAGCTTTAACTTCCTTCACATCTACAACTCAAACAATTTTTCGGCCCATCTGTTTGGAGAGGGGGTGGGCTTCGGCCCATGCAGATCCACACAAAAAAAAAAATCGGCCCATCTAGTGTTTAAAACATGCGGATCTTCCTAAACCACACATCCAAGTTGTGGGTGCGTGTAATGCAAGAAAAATACACCAAAGATGGCACTCTGTTAGGCTTGGGCCTTCATTAGAAAACATGTAGAAGCGGTCAAGTTGTCTTAGAACAAGGTGATTACCAACAATTCTTGTTGTGCATGCACCCATACGGCGCAAGCCTAGATGTTCCGCTTTTTTTAGTGGGTCCCACTTCTTCCATTTCCATTTCCAAGTATATGCTGAGTTCGTTAGAATGTTATGTCAAAACTTTATATATTCTTAAGCTTTGAACAGAAACTGAAATTTCAGCACTTTATAGATTGCCTACTACTTCATGACTGATGGCCACTATTAACTGAAAATACAGTATCATGCTTTATATTTACAACATCAAGTAATACAATTTAAATTTTGACCCGTCGATAGCGCCTATCAATGCAATTTGAAGTTCTTGGTCCCGATGATGGTAGCGGACTCTGCCATTGCCGTAGAAGAAGTTAGAGCCGATCCATCCATCTTTGGCGACTTCTCCCTGCCTGCTATCGTTGTCGGCTGCGATGCCATCCCGCTGTCTCATGCATGCGTGTGTCTCCGCCTCCAATGAGGATCTCGTGGATTCGATCCTCTCTCAGGCCTTCCAATAACTTGATTGATCGGCACGGAGGGTATTCGAGAGGCAGGGTTGGCGTATGCTGGACATCTCCTCTCTCTCCCTCATATGTAATATAATGGAAGTTGTTGTTGCCATAAACACTGAGCTTCACTGCACATCACGGATGTTAGCAAACTAATAGTATTCTTTGATTGTTCCAGTTGAACAGAGAGATATTACTAATTTTGAGGCAAATGAATCACTTAAATAAGAATATTCAAGTTAAGATCCACTTCCGAAAATGGTGTCGTCCATAACACATGGTATTGTGGTGGGAGTTCCGGTCTGTTTGGATGGCGTAACAAACTGTATTCACTGATTGATAACCACATCTTACCTGCCCTGAAATTAGAGCAAAAAAGGTTCCCCCTGTTTTTCGGATATAACCACAACAACCACACTCCTCATCCTGCCCCTTCCGCCTGAACGGCGACTCATCGTCCTCCGATGGCCAGTTCTCCTACGATGACCGCGACGACTACGACCACCGCGCCTTACCACCCACCAATCACCACCACAGCTGGCGGCGGCGGCCGGGCAAACCATGGCCGCCACAGCAATCTCCGGACCAACCCTGCGGTCTCACCCGCAACCCCCTCCCTTTCACACCTCAAGCTCTTCGATTCGGCTGTCGTCCAGGCCTCTCTCACGTCGTGCGCCTTTCGGCGTTTGTGAGGAATTATGGGTTGAGGAGGTTCCTGTTCTTTGTATCCGTTGTAGTGGCACAGGTGGAATAATGCTGCGAAAGAATGAAGGGGTGGATTAATTAGCAATTCTGAGAGAAATGCAAAGTCAGACAAGAATTCCAAACTTACAAAGGATTAACGCACCGGCTGTGCCGTCGTATGACTGCCGATCGTTGCTTTTAGTCGTTGCCTCCGCAGAAATACAAACTATTTAAAAGTAGACTTGTGGAAATGTGGGAGAAGTCTTTCAAATTTAAATGACTGCAGTAGCGGCACAGCACGGGTTAAAAGACAAGGATTATCAACTTTAAGGAAAATGGAAACAATCCAGCTAAAAGAAAGCAACTTACGATTGCCGCTGCCCAAATAGTAGTATTAACTAAAATGCTAATCGAAGTAGACATGTGGAATGTGGGAGACGTCTTTCCAATCGGGCCCTCCGTCATTCACCGAATACCGCTTCCTCAATTCAGGGCACTCTCTTATTATTAACTCTTTGAGGGTTGTAATGCCCCGCAAGTTGTTCGGCAGGCGCTCCATTTTGGGACAGTCGATTAAATAAAATCCCAACAACTTTTGTCTGAGAAGTGCCTCCTCCAGCTCCCCGTCGAAACATGCAAGCCCGTGCATATTTTTCACAACCAAATCGCTTGTCACAGAATATTGCATAAGCAGTTGTGTGAGTAGCTGCACACTGCAATTCCTGGCGTAGAGGTCACTAATAGTAACCGTAGGTGATGCAGCAGCATTCGCGGCCAAAGTCAGATTGGGGCAGCTTCCAATAGAAAGCCTATAGAGGGAATGGAACCTTCCTATATATTCCAATTGCGCGCACCTTTTAATTCTCAAATAAAACAATGATGATAAACGGCCGAGTACGTCGTCAGGGAGGGATTTGATGTTATTGCAATCCTCAATTCTCAGATCCACCAAAGCAGACGGAAGGAGTTGCTGTAACAACAGAGTATGAAGCATCTTGTCATCAATATCTGCATCTTCTATACAAACTCCAGAAAGCTTTAATAATTGTTTATCACCAATGTCAACGCCTGCCGTGGTCCTAGCACATGGAAACAGATGCGGAAACAGTGTTGGACAACTCTGTAAATGCAACTTTGTCAGGGAGGTCAGTGTATGTAGTTGAATGCCGTCTTGTATTTCTGAATACGATGACAGGCAGGAACAGCGAGAAAATGACAATTTCTCTAGTTTATTGAGACTTCCAAGGCATGACGTCGACAGTAAGCTGTCAATACCATCAATATCTCCTATTTCCAATGTCTTCAATGATGAACTCACACTTCTCCCCAATATGGATGATGTGTCTAGTTTCGGACATTTTGTTATTTTTAATTCTCTAAGCGACGACAGCAGCTCTTGGGAATACTCTACAACCAACTCCGGACAGTTGTGAATTTCGACACTTTCGAGTGCTTTCCCAAGCATTCCTTTGCCAATAGAGGTCAGTTTTGGGCACTCGTTGATATATAAATACACGACATTCGAAGATACCTTATTTATCATACAAGGAGAAGACACATTTGATGATATGGAATTCTCTTTTGTCCCACCATCTGTACATGATCTTTTTATGTTTAGACTTGCCAAGCCGACACGAGCTGTGCATACATCGTCAATGTTTGAAGGCAAAGAAGGCATACTTCTAAAATTGGGACAATTAGAAATATCCAGATGAGATAGCTTAGGGAAACAACAATGTTCTTCACTGTCAACCTTCTCCCACTCCTCCAAACTAGCATTGTCACGCAATACTAGCTTCTCCAAACATGGAAAAGGAGCAGCCACACCGCTTCCATAAAATTGATGATCAATCCTCTTCAAACTCTTCAACTTGCAAAGAATAATCTCCCTAAGCATGACAAATGCACCCAATGGTGGAAGAACTTCCCACTTACTACAACCTTGGAAATTGATTCTTTCTAAGCAAGGCATGTCCTTCCTATTCATCCATGTTGGGATTCTACTTCCATGGTTGTCGACAATAGTCAAAACTTTTAAGTAATCATGTGGTTTAAGGCCTTCAAGAACATCTTCTTCCCTGCCATACTCTAAAGTGTCTTCGCAGTTGTTCCATCGTAGCTCCAATTTCTCAAGGTACTCTTTCTTGTTGAGATCTGCATTTCTTGCTTCGGCTTTCGTATCAACATTCTCGAGACCACTGATTTCAAGAGCCCCATGAAGTTGGTTTAAGGGATTCAGTTCATTTATCATATGTCCATCCTCCTTGGACACAACAAAGTATTCTAGTTCTTGTAGTAAAACTAGCTTCCCAATCCCACCAAGTGAGGAGGTGATGTGTCTATCAGCTTTAAGACACTTCATTCGGACAAGCCCTAGTAAACTTTCCGGTAGTTTGTTTAAATTTCTGCAACCTTTTAGATTTAACACTTCCAACTTATAGCACAATCCAATACTTGTTGGCATTTGCTCGATCAACTGATTAAAAGAGAGGTCTAGGTAGCGTAAAAGTTTTAGATTTTCAATAGAATCAGGAAGTTTTCTTATTCCACACTTTCGTAACTTTAAGACACGCAAGTACTTTAACCTTGTAAACCAACTCTCAAGTACATCTTCTGTAATGATAGTTGCAATAGAACTACCCCATTCATATGAATTTGGAATAAGTAATGTCCTTAATTTCTCAAATTTACATGCATCCATTAACGTACTTGTTTGTATGTTATTGCCATGAAAAGACATGCGTCTGACGGTGGTAGATTGTTGTAGCTTTCTAGGTCTAGTATCATGCATCCAAGTGTATGTTTCACTTGAAACTAATCGAGATAATTCATGGAGTAAATCATGCATCACATAAATGGAAAAAGAAGGCTGAAAAAATGATCTTTCCTTGAGCTCAATAAAGTACCCTCTTCCCAAGTCCTCAGGTGTAGTATCACTTTCATCTTGCACACAGCCTTCAGCAATCCACAAGTCAACCAGATCTTGTTCATTAAATTTATAATCCTCGGGAAACAAAGAACAATAAGCAAAACATCGCTTCAAGACGGGGCGCAAATTTTGATAGCTTATCAAAAGAATGGGAAAAATGTCGTCTTTCACATCTGCCCACAAGTTATTTCTTAAAATGTCTCTCCAATATTTCAATTCCATATTAGAACTTAGAAGACTACCTATTGATTTAGCTGCCAAAGGTGAGCCTTTTAACTTGCTCAATATTTCTCTCCCAATCAATTTGAATTCATGATAAAGTGCAGAATTATTTGAATTGAAGTTTCTGAATGCATATTTTTGTAAGACCTTCCAAGTATCATCCATCGACAAGCCCTCCAAAGTAATAGGGTTCATACGATTATTAATTGCACCAGCAACTTTTATTTTACGTGTAGTCACCATAATTCTACTTCCCATGCCGACATTTATTGAATTAAGCAAGGATTCCCATAATGCTTTGTCTTCATTCCAAGCATCGTCCAACACAAGGAAATATTTTTTATCCTTCATGTACTCTCTAAATTTTGTATAAAGAGAATTTAGATTAGATGTGTCGCAAATTTCCTTGTTGTCACCATATTGCAATCCGGCTTGCATTATCTCTTTCCGAAGATTATCCACGTTGAATTCGTTTGACACACATACCCAAATTCTCACGTGAAAGTGATCTTGAATTAGTTCGTCATTATATACCGATTTAGCAAGTGTAGTCTTTCCAATGCCGCCCATGCCAATAATAGGAAGAACAATGCAGGGATATTTATCATTACTAATAAATTCATCTACACCATCGAGACCCAACAACTTATCGACGATGCTTCGTTTTATCTTAGATCTCCCGTCGGTAAAAACTTCATCATCTGTAGATGAAATCGTTTGTGGTCTCTGGAATGAGGATACAACAGGAAAACCGGCAGGTTCATTAAAAATCTGAAGTCCTAGATCTTTACGCTCTGTCATAATTCCGTGGAATCGTGTAATGATATTGTTCAGCCTTTTTTTATACTCATCCATGTTTTTGTTCCGTACAGGAAAACAACAGAGCAAATGACTGACCTTTGTCGTCGTCGGGTATTTCCCTGTCGTCTTGAAACTTACATCAGCAGCATAGTCATCAAGCAAGTCCTCGGCATCATACAGAACATCTTCGAGCTTACTGAGCCAGTGACGGATGGAAGCGTCCTTGCTTTGCTTGTGCTCTGCATCTTGAAGGTAACCCTTGAGGTCTGACAGTCTTTTGGCTAAATCTTCAAGCTCTTCTTCCAGATTGCTCTCCTGTTCGCTTTGAAGCCTTGCTCCTGCGGCTTGATATGCTTTCTTTACTAACGGATTAATCACAGCAGAGATAACAGCCTGGGCAGCAGCAGCCTCCATTGCGCTCGCTTGCCTCTTTCTTCAGAATTCCAATCACGAAATATCTATGAATGGTCTAGCTGTCCAGTTGCGACTTGCCTTATTTTATCCTGGAGCACTTGTAGATAACCATGAGAAATCCCGTCCACTGAAAAATTATGTGCAGCATCTTTCACATGGGGTCCGTGCTGACTGTGACGTGGCTGACGTAGTTAAAAGACATTATATGTATCACAGGAGCATCTTATTATCTATACTTATAACCAAATGATTTTTCCTAGCGTACTTGTGCAAACAAGCTAATGTCTGCATGTCTACCCGTTCGGATGTTTGACTATTAAATGATTGTCGTCAATGATGAACGACTAATAAATCAAGGGGAGAAGGTTGGACGCCGCTGTCAATCCACCTATTCTTAAGACATTTTGGTGCCCGCTACTTCGCCGGATGCCATGATTAGGAATGTCAAATGCATATGTGGGTCCTATAGGATGCCATGATTAGGAAATTTAGGGCCGTCGCATAAAGGGAGATGAGTGGATAATATAATTATACTACTATTAGAATTTGGTAGAGCAGCAACATTAGTAACACAATATTAACACGATTAGTATAATGTCGATTTTTAGAGATTTGCATGAGATATTGGCGTGGGAATTGACTGAAAAATTAAAATACAAAGAGTTAATATATTCTTCCATGCTTCTTTTATGGAAACATAATCTTTAATTGCATCAAGAATATCCGAGTTTGTATAAGTTATGGGTTAGGCAAACTGTCTATCCTAGTACCTAGGGGCGGAACTAGAAACTGAGAGCATGGGGGACTGGATTATATTTACCAACTATTAGTTGAAACAGGAGGGGTTGAGTATACAAAAAATCCAATCATCGGGGCTTGAACCCCGATCTACATTCTATGAAAGCACTGCTTCTACCATTCCGCCTAGATATTTTACTTGAAAGCTAATCGCAAACATTGTATATATATAAAACTAAAACGAAAAACACACATATATATACATTGCTATTATTATTTTGGTTTGGGGGAGGGGGGGCTAAAGCCCCGACAGCCCCCTGGCTACGCCCCTTCTAGTACCCTAGCCGGTGCGCGTAAATGTATAAACAAGATAAGATGTGAAAAAGTTTCTAATGAATGTAAGAAACTCAAAATAAATATAGGTGTGACATCCTAGAGGGGTAGGAAGCGCAGTCCGAGAGGGAGTGTGATATGAGGCATCCCAAGAAATAATGATGGTCAGGTTGTAGGTGGTTTCACCATACCTACCAAAGGAGGATGGCACCTGGCATGATACCTGGAAGCGCTCATTGCTGGCTTGGAGATCATTAGGAACAAGGGAGGCTTGTTAGGGTTCACATTCGAGTTTGGACCCTAGAGTCTATAGGATCCTAACTGGATGGGGAAATACAATAAGCTTTCATTCATATAAGAAAGCTTTTGTATCTTAGAGATATCTCTAGGGAGTTTGTACACATAGAAACTAACATGATGGCATACAACCTTTTAGAGAACGACTAGTCTCACTAACTTGTACACTTTTGTTGCCTCATGGAGATGCCACTTTTGATCTGCTAGATCTACCATTTGGAGGCTCGGGGTATGGCATATTTTAGGCAACCCAGATGCGGTGCTAACACTCCATTTTGTCAGGACATCCTAAATAACACTTTGGTCGCCTGATTGGAATTTAAGGTTCTGGCTCGTCCGCTCTCCAGTGTAGCTGTCTAATCTCTACGGCGTTTACTTTGTCATTGGCCACCCCATCAACTACCACACTCACGTCGTGGCGTTGCTTCGACTGTCAGGGAAGCCTCACTAAACTCGACTGTTGATCCTTGACTAGATGGCAGAACGATGGTCCTCCCTTAGCTTTCAAAAGATGACGATGGTTGTATTTTCCCTACCATTCTCATGCTATCTTTTGAGCAACGATGACCTAAAGTTTATGGCAGCCGCAACAACAACAACATCAACAATGACCTCATGAGAAGCAACAGCCGCAACAACAACAACTTCCACCGTGAGCATGGCTGGAGAAAAAAAAATCCCCCATTTGATATTTCTTTCGAGTGATGATGAGGAGTCTAGTGAGAGGCAAAGGGATTTCTCCGGGCCTCCTCTTGAGTTTTGAGAAAAACTATGGTTTTTCGATAATGTCTCCACTAGCGACACCGAGAAGAATCTTGAAATGATGAGGCCCGAGGTCAGCGACATGCGAGAGTGTAAGCGTTGCATTGTGGTCTCCAACGATGAGGAGGGGGAGCATGCTGAAGTGATATTTCAGCCTGAGATCGAGGACAACAACATGTGCCCTAGGCAAATGTTGTCCTTTGTTGTCTCCAGCAAAGAGGGGGAGCTTAGCAATATGCATAGCCAACCAAAATTGAAGTGTTGACCGCACTAGTTACATAATAAACCATGTCATCAAAAATTCAAGGGTTCAATATTGAAGAGGCGTTCTGAAGGTTGTTTGTCTGAATCCATGCACAATAAGTTACCTGTTATCAAGCACGTGCACATTGAAATGTTAAATTAGATATGGCACAACAATATTACAGAGTTCAAGCCATGCATCTTTGGTCTCAACTTATCTTAGTTATGATAAATCAGTAAGTATACTTCTTTATTTCTTTTTTGTAGTGATTACATCTGCTATAAGGAGGAGGAGGATCTATGACCTTGATGAAGGAAAATATCAAATCTTGCATGGAAGGGTTCTTGATAATCAACAATATCATTGACGCACATGTTCACGCGATGAACAAAAAAAATATCGAGCAGACAAACGGAAGGGTGAAGAGATTACAACTATTACAACTCGTACCAAGCTTAGTAAGTAATCAAGAGTTAAGTACAACTCTAGTGATAATAATGTTTGTTAATGTTTAATCATCCCAAGAATTTAACTAGCTGAGATTAATTATGTTTTAATACTAATATGAAGAGGTGTCAAATGTAAAGCCATAGAAACAATAACGAAAAAATTTCGAATTGAGATATACAAGTTACAACCTTTGTAGGTCTCTTGCAATCTTACCATTGGTTGACATGATTGGTGGGTCTGAGTTGATGGTTTCAGACCAAGTGATGGTCAAGATTGACAATCGATGGATCAAGAAGAGGAGTTGGATGAATGATGGTTTCATAGGATCCTAAATTGATGATTAGTAAACAATGGTTTTCCCTTTAGTATTAGAATGATGGTTCTGAATTGATGGATTTGCAAAGTTTGCAAATGGATGGTTTTGCTTGATATATGGGAACTAATTGTAACATCCCTGACCTGGGTTATGAGTCAACCCTAGGTGTTTTGCCTAAATATGTAATTAAATCTTTGTGATTAACTCTGAGCATGTAATTAAGTTTCTCAGAAATGTATATTTCAGTATTTGCTCCTTTTTATTTAAAGTTGTAGCATTGTTTTGATATACAGGGACCTATGTGCAATTTACCCAGTTGAAAGGGTTAGCTTGCAATTTGCACATGATGAGATGTTCCTCTGATGTTGAGACATCATGAGAATCTCTTTGGCAAAGTTTGAGGGATTTCCCAAGCTAGAGCACCAAGGTGCAGCTGTGGAAGCAATCCCAGGGCTTGAAACCCTAATTTGGGGTAAAATGCAATTTACCCAAATAAAGGGATGCAATTTGTAAAGAATGTCATCTAAAGTATCTTTTTAGACTCTTTCCATCATTTAGAGAAGAAATTATGAGGAATTCACCTCAATTGAGTTATCAAGTTAAGAAATAGGCTTTGTGATTGAATAATCAGGGTATATGTGCAATATCCCTTTAAGTATGAACTTTATTATTAGATTGTTCTTCCTTGCCTTCTTTTATATAACTTAAGATAAGGTTTGTCCTTAGAATAAAGAGGAAGGGACGAGCAAGTAATAAAGGAAGGACCTAGTTGGAATTATGGACAACTTATGAACTAATGTTGAAAATCCTACCCCATGTATATAAGCTCTCCTTCCCTTAGTTGCAAGGGAACTCACCCTTCGTTCCCTTACTGTTTCATTTCACCAAAGACGACCAAGGACTGCCTTGGAGCTAAGGAGTACGACCAAGGGGTGCAAGGTAGGTTTAAACCCCTCTTCTTGCCTAATTCCATGGTTAAAACTCGAATTCAAGGTCATCTTCATGGCTAACTCTTGAAACCCTACCTTTCTAGCCATCTCTTTTCATCCTTCCTTGGAGTTTTCACCTTGGCCAACCTGTAAGAACTCAAGGAAGCCATTAGATCTTGGATCCTGAAAGCTTGGAGCTCAAGAAGCAAGCTTTAGGTGGGTTTTATAACTCTAAACCTATGCTTTACTATGTGCATCTTTATATGCGTTGTGATGATAGCTCTTAGTGTTTCCCTACTTTTCCCTGCTATTTTGCAATCAAACCCATGGGATATTCATACTGTTCTTGAGCTAGGAGATGAAGGCGTGATTTCCAAGAAAAACCCACCGCTTTTCTTTTCCTTAAACGGTCCTAACAGTTTGCTCTCTCGGACTCAAGACCGCGAGGTGAGCAAACGGTCTCGAGACCGCGACAGGGCAAACGGTCTCAAGACCGTTTGGCCCCGTTGACCGAGCGTGGACCGTATAATAAATCTGTTCCTCATTATATAGGTTAATTACCCTCAAAATTTGGGAGGCTAACTCCAAAGGAATCGGGAGATATGACATTTTTAAGTAACAACTTTATTTGAATTTATTCCTGATTCTCAAGCGGTCTGAAATTGCCTTTTTGGGCAAACGGTCTCAAGACCGTGTAAGGTCATTGACTAAGCGTTGACCGTATGAGATTACTGTTCAAAATTATGTTAATTAACAACTCACCAAGTTTGATGGTCTAATTCCAAACGGGATAAGAGTTGAAGGGTGAATACTAGGGCTAACCCTAGATAAAATCAGTACTGAAATTATGGTGACCTAATTAGGGTTTTTAGGATTGATTGACCTAAACGGTCTCAAGACCGTTTGGGGGTCACCAAACGGTCTCAAGACCGCGAGGGCAATCAACCAAGACCGTTTGGAGGTCTGGGGTCAAGGATAGTTGACCAATTGAAGGTACAACTACACCAAATTACATTACAATAAAATATTGACACGATCATCAACTCAATGGGTCAGACCTTGATGAATTTGCACTAGAATCCAAAATTTGGATGGGCAAACGGTCTCAAGACCGTTTGGAACTCATCCAAACGGTCTCAAGACCGAGAGGACAATCACCCAAGACCGTTTGAAGGTCTAGGGTTGAGTAATTTGACCAATTGAGGACCCAATTGCAAATAAGTTATCAATTTAATCAAAATTCTGTTTTGTGACTCAATCATGGTTCAACCCCTATAAAATCACCTTAGATTTTGATGAAATCTTGGGAAAACGGTCTCAGGACCATGTGGGGTCCACCCACATGACCTCAAGACCGTTTGGGCTAAGTTTGGGCCCAATTGGAGCTCAATTGAAAGGTTCAACCTTGTGTTGAGTCACATTGTTGAGTGTTGATGGGTGAACATTGATAGACCCTAATTGAATCGATTTCAACCATAATTGGTTAACCATTATGGGTCAATTGAATGACCAAGTGATCAAGCATAATCTTAATTGACTAAATCCATAAGTGGTCAACATAGCTTTGACCATTTGAGGGCTTCAACATGGGTTGACATTATCGGTTGCATCTTTGAGCCTTGTTGAAGGACCAAGCGGCTGAGACCATGAGAGCCTCGCGGTCTCAAGACCGTGAGAGGGCTCGCGGTCTCAAGACCATGAGGGGGCTCACGGTATCAAGACCGAGAGGAGGCTCGTGGTCTCAAGACCGTGAAGGGCCTCGCGGTCCTGAGGTCAAAGAAGGGCAAACGGTCTTCATGACCCTCGCGGTCTCAACTCAAATTAGTCTTCGCGGTCTCAACATTAACTTGAACCAATGGAAGGCTTCGCGGTCTTGAACCCTTGAAGAAGCTCGCGGTCTTGAAGCCTAAGGGGGCTCGCGGTCTTGGAGCTAGAAAGAGGCTCGCGGTCTTGGAGGGTCAAAGTGGGAAAACGGTCAACACTTTCAACCAATCTCAACCCAATTGATGATTAATGATTGAAATCAATCAATGTGATTCAAGGTTGACCTCATTCAAACATTTGATGATGTAAATGGTTCAATGTTGCCCAAATCAAACCCTAATGATAATCTAGGATAGTAAGGGGTTATTTGACTAAGGTTTTTGACCATGATGATCAATGGGGTGAATTACCAAAATACCCCTGAAGGGTCAATTAAGTTATACCTTGCTCAATTCAAACCCTAATTACATGAGAATGATGTTTTTAGTCATAATGACTCTATCCAACTTGATCTAGTGTAATGTTACCATCAACCATTAGTATGATGAAAGAGAGAGTACTCTAGAGAGAGAAAGTAACCTAGAAAGAGAAAGTAACTCTAATCACATAATGATGATGTTTTTGGCTATGTTAGCCTATGATGTCTCAATCCAACCTGTTTTAGAGTGATGTTGACATCACCTAACATTATGATGAGAGAGAAAGTACTTATAGAGAGAGAAAGTACTTCTAGAAAGAGAAAGTACCCTTTTTAAGTGGAAACTCGAGTAAAGTATCTCCAATGCACATAAATGAGCATAATTAGGGTATGATCCACCTGTGTGAGATCATAGAAACCCTAATTATGATAAATGATGAACCTTTAACTAATCCAAGAGTATCAATGAAGATGTTACTCATACATGATGATGTTATGAGCTTAATTCACCTTGATGTGAATAGTAAACCCTAATTCAAGGGTGATGACATGTAATGTGAATAGTAAACCCTAATTCAAGGGTAATGGCATGCTTTTGAGTATTAAACTCTATTTGATTTGAATTAGAGATTTAACTCTTATGACAAGAGTAGGAAGTACATTCCTTATTGTTGCATTACCTTTATCAGATGTATTAACCATGCAGGTTCTGATATGAAGGTAATCATATCCAGGTATGGATGTTGATGTTATATTCATTAAAGGCATGTTGTTAGCCTTATGAATAAGTAAAGTAATCTGATGCCTTGCCAGTGGCATCCTATGCTGATACTGGGCTATGAGAGCCATAAATACCATCAAGGTCATGCCTTAGAGATGACTTGTGATGAGGATAATGAGAAATGATGATTGATATGAGTTAGGCCTGTTACATTTAGTATTCTTCTTTTATAGCTGCTATGCTATTGTTATTGTTTACAGAACAATGTATGCTGTTAAAGAATACTGAATGTACCTAACTAATCAAGTATAATGTAGAGCCCTGATCATAGATCCATCATTGTCAGAAATTAAATGATGGTGAAACAGGTTTTCCTCAGGGAACTCCTGGAGCACATACTTTTGAGTATGTGGGGTACATGGATGTGTAGAACCTTACATCCTAGTGTAGGAAAGTGATGTAGATGTGTAATCCATCCATCCTTCACTATATTTCCATATCGTATCAGTGGTAGGTAAACATGAAACCTCCTGATGACGAAGAAAGCACAGATATCCGTATCAGTGGTAGGTAAACATGAAACCTCCTGATGACGAAGAGAGTACAGAATGCCACTGTGACTCTAGAATAGCGAAGGACCAGTTTACCCTGGTGAGCTATAGTAGTAGAGATACGAGATGTCCTACAAGTGATCCTCTTACTGACTGAGGAAGGTGAAGGTCATGAGAATCCGGCTCTCTTAATGACCTATGTATGATACTGATGTGACTTCTCAGCGATCAGTTGGAGTATGAGTGGTAAGCCTCATCTCCACAGGGCATAATGTTGTTTGTAAAACATAATCAACCATGTAGTATAACTTGTTAGAGATGACTCCAAGTTAGTTGATTGATGTTACATTGCAATAATGTTGATATTCTCCATATCTCCTAAATTGTAGAGATCTTGTTATACCTGCAACTGTTATAGAATGCTTTGAAGGCTTTACTGTTTAAAATAATCTTTGATGTTATAATAAAGCTTCTGGCGAAGAGTTATAACTCTCGCTGGGACAATTATGTATAATTGTCTCACCCCGTAGGCTTCAACTTTTTAGGTGGACGTCGGAGACGAAGGAACCAGCCTACAGGTGACCAGTCTCAGCAGCAGCACCAGGGGCAGCAGTAATCTCAGGTGGAGATTTGTCCTGCCATGTGGTGTAGTTAGAGTCAGTCCTATGTGTCCTCTGTACTCTCAGGTCTTGGAGTCTTTTGTATAGCGATCTTGAGATTTTGTATCTTGATGTATATAATTACTCGAGAAGTAATTATCCTGAGATGTAAACAGTTTATCTCTCTTTATGAAAGAAGCTTTTATGGATTCAAGCTCTTATCTCGAAAAGTTTTAATTTCCCGTGATTTTTGTCTTTCGCTGATTACCGATTCGCTTCCGCTAAGTTTTAATCGTGTTTATGTCATGGTTTGGAGATCAGACCCTACAACTAGTGGTATCAGAGCTCCAGGTTCAGTTGAGTCTACAGAGGCATATGACTTAGGATGTCGAGTCTACCTTTAGTACTCCTTCCTCATCTAATAGAATCTTCTGCTCCTCCGGAGAAGAAGATACATAAGAATGTCAGAACATCATGATGAGCACGTGGCAGAGAGTAGTGCTAGTGCACCTCGAGGCGGTGCAAGAGTTCCGAGAATAGAACAACCTGCACCTGAGTCGCTAAGAGAGCCACCCCAGTTCGACCCAGCTGACATGAGCGATCCAGCTGTACAGACGATGTTCGGGCAGTTTATGACTGCCATGACACATATAACCAATAGGATGCCCATTCCTGCACCTAGGACACCTGTCCAGCCTGAAGCACAAGGTATCGGTAAGACGTTCGAACGACTTCGTCGTGTCGGAGCTACCGAGTACTTCGGAACTGCCGACCCTGCAGATGCTGACTTATGGTTGACAGAGTTGGAGAAGGCTTTCAGGATTCTTATGATTCCGGAAGCTGAGAAGGTTAGACATGTTGTCTATCTTCTCAAAGGCAGTGCTGGTCACTGGTGGAACATGGAAGAGCAGAAGAGACCTGGAGTAGAGTTCTCATGGGAAGAGTTTCGTCGGGAATTTATCAATAGATATTTTCCAAAGACCTTCCTAGATGAGAAGATCTCTCAGTTTGAGAAACTAAGGCAGTGTATGATGAACATTAGTGAGTATGAAGCTAAGTTTATGGAGTTGTTGCGGTTCTGTCCGCACATGGCTGCTACGGATGAGGAAAGAATCAGAAGATTCGAGAAGGGTTTGAATTCTGATATGTCAACCCCTGTGTCTGCCTTAGAAAACAGAGAGAGATTCTCTACCTTCGTTGAGTCAGTCCGAAGGATAGAGAGATCTGTGGTTGAGAAAAGACAAACCCATAAAAGATATCCACAGTTCCAGGGTTCTTCATCTAGGGATTCCAAGAAACCTAGATTCTCTGCACCTAACCCTCCACCACCCAGATCGAGTTTTCAAACTCAATGGACACCAAGCAGAGGTAGAGGACGGAGTCAACCGCTTCAAGGGATGCACAGTTCTGCATCAGTGTCAGTTACTGGACCACCCAGACCACAGCAATAGGGGAAGAGTTGCTACAACTGTGGTAAGGTGGGACACTTGATGAAGGATTGCCGTTCTAGGCCTGTCGGTGTGACACAACAACCTCCGAGACAGAATCAACAGGGATCTCAGAATAGACAACATCAAGGAGCAGCTCGAGGACGTGGACAAGCATCTCAAGCTGGATAATCAGCACCACCTCAACACCAGGCGACTGCGAGGTTCTATGCTATGAACCCACCTGAGGCAGTGGTCAATCCACGGGTAGTGGCAGGTCAGATGAAACTTTTATATTCTGATATGTCTATATCTTGTGCTGTATCCGTTCTGATTGATCCGGGTGCCACAAACTCTTTCATCACTTGTGAAGTGATTCGTAACTGCAATGTGACTGTTAGTCATAGAGCAGATAGTTTGTTGTTAGAAACTTCGTTAAGAGGGTCTGCCGTTTTGTAGGAGGTATGTTCTCCCTGCATCCTTTTCTTTTCTGATCATCACATTCAAGTGGATCTTATACCACTTGATATGCAGGGATTTGATATAATCCTCGGGATGGATACCTTAGAAAGGTATAGAGTTGTCTTGGATTGTGAGTCTAAGTTGGCTGTGTTTGCTGATGAAAGCAACACATGGATCTTTCAAGGTGAAAGAAAGATTCTGCCCACCTGTCTTGTATCAGCTATGGTTGCTGATAAGCTGTTGAGGCAAGGATGTTATGCATTCTTAGCCCATGTGGTAGATGTTACCAAGGAAAGGACCAATCCTGCTGAAGTTCCCATAGTCAGGGAATTCGAGGATGTGTTTCCTGAAGAACTTCCTGGTATACCACCACCTCGGGAGATTGATTTTGAAATTAATCTGATCCCATATACGAAACCCATAGCTCAAACTCCGTATAGGATGGCGCCTGCCGAGATGGAAGAACTCAAGAAACAGCTTCAAGAGCTACTTGAGAGAGGTTTTATCCGACCGAGTACTTCACCTTGGGGTGCTCCGGTCTTGTTTGTTAAAAAGAAAGATGGGTCAATGCGGTTGTGCATCGACTATAGACAACTCAATAAAGTAACAATAAAAAATAAGTATCCTCTGCCGAGTATTGATGATCTCTTTGACCAGTTGCGTGGTGCAACAGTCTTCTCAAAGATAGACTTGAGGTCTGGATATCATCAACTCCGCATTAAGGATAGTGACAT
Source organism: Alisma plantago-aquatica (assembly GCA_963693085.1). Taxonomy (NCBI): domain Eukaryota; kingdom Viridiplantae; phylum Streptophyta; class Magnoliopsida; order Alismatales; family Alismataceae; genus Alisma; species Alisma plantago-aquatica. Next base: position 720,604,697 of record OY856411.1, on the reverse strand, counting down.
ATCCAAGTCTGCCTTTAGGACAAGATATGGTCACTATGAGTTCACGGTTATGTCGTTTGGACTAACCAATGCACCAGCTGCATTTATGGAACTCATGAATAGAGTTTTTCGACCTTTCCTTGATCAGTGTGTTGTCGTCTTCATAGATGACATACTGATTTATAGTAAGGATGCCCAGCAGCATGAGCAACATCTTCGCCAAGTTTTGACCTTGCTAAGAGAACATAAGTTGTATGCCAAGTTTAGCAAGTGTGAGTTCTGGCTGCCGGAGGTATCTTTTCTTGGACATGTAATATCCACCTCGGGAATCCGTGTTGACCCTACAAAGGTAGAATCTGTTCTACAATGGGAACAACCGAAAACACCGACGGAGATCCGAAGTTTCTTGGGGTTAGCTGGCTATTATCGAAGGTTCATTAAGAACTTTAGTTCTATAGCTTTACCTTTGACCAAGTTAACCCGGAAAGATGTTCCTTTTTCTTGGAGTGATAAGTGTCAACAATCTTTCCAGCTGCTGAAGGAGAGGTTGAAAAGTGCACCTGTGCTAGTGCTACCTGAACAAGGAAAAGGGTATGTAGTTTTCTGTGATTCTTCCAAAAATGGACTAGGATGTGTGTTGATGCAGGATAAACAAGTGATTTCTTTTGCTTCCCGACAGCTTAAGAAACACGAGGAGAATTATCCAACACACGATCTGGAGTTAGCAGCTGTGGTTCATGCTTTGAAGATCTGGAGACATTATCTCTACGGAGAGACATTCCAGATTTTCACAGACCACAAAAACCTTAAGTATATCTTCTCTCAGCATGAGCTCAACATGAGGCAACGTCGCTGGATGGAGTTAATCAAGGACTACGACTGTACAATTGATTACCATCCAGGTAAGGCCAATGTTGTTGCAGATGCCTTGAGTAGGAAATCAGCAACATCAACCATGAATAGAGCACAACTAAACTCTTTAGTATGCTCTAGGAGAGATATGCTTATCTCTTTAAGGCAAGACAATGTACAGTTGAAGGTGTCATTGCTAGCCGGTTTGTTAGCTGAGATGCATATTAAACCTACCCTAAGAGAGCAGATTAAAGAAGCACAGCTAGGTGATGCTGCAGTTCAACATATACGATCTGAGTATGGAAATGAGAAGCAAGATGGGTTTCATGACTCAAAAGATCAAATAGCTTGTTATAATGGAAGAATGATAGTGTCGGATGTGGACAACTTAAGGAAGTTAGTCCTGGAAGAAGCCCATTCTTCCATGTATGCTATGCATCCAGGGAGCACCAAGATGTATCGGAATTTGAAGGATCTGTATTGGTGGCCTGGGATGAAGAAGGACGTTGCAGAGTTTGTTCTGAGGTGTCCTGTGTGTCAGCAAGTTAAAGCTGAACACCAGAAGCCTGCAGGGATAATGCAACCTTTACCCATATCACAGTGGAAGTGGGACCATGTGACCATGGACTTTGTTGTTGGCCTACCCAGGACAAGCAAAGGACATGATTCCATTTGGGTAATTGTTGATAGGTTGACTAAGACATCACATTTCTTACCTGTCAAAACAACCTATTCTGCTGAAAGGTTATCAGAGTTGTATGTTCAAGAGATAGTGTGTTTGCACGGAGTTCCTGTCACAATAGTTTCGGACAGAGGTCCTCAGTTTACAAGTCGTTTTTGGGAACAGTTGCACAGTGCCTTAGGCACTAAGCTAAAGTTTAGTACGGCCTTTCATCCACAGACTGATGGACAGTCGGAAAGGACCATACAAACCTTAGAAGACCTGTTGCGAGCATGTGTTCTCCAGTTCACCGGAAGTTGGGATCTACACCTAAGCCTGATAGAGTTTGCCTATAACAATAGCTACCAGCATAGTATTGATATGGCACCTTATGAAGCCTTATATGGTAGACGTTGTAGATCACCCTTGTGTTGGTTTGAGACTGGTGAGCACCAGTTGTTAGGTCCTGACCTGGTGCAGCAAACCACAGAAAAGATTAAAGTTATACAACATAAGATTAAGACTGCTCAGGATAGGCAGAAATCTTATGCTGACAAACGTCGTAGACCCTTAGAGTTCCAGGTTGGAGACAAAGTGTATCTTAAGGTCTCACCTTGGAAAGGGGTCCTTCGTTTTGGAAGGAAGGGGAAGTTAGCTCCTAGATATATGGGGCCTTATCCAATCATTGAACGGATTAGAAAGGTAGCATATAAACTAGAGATTCCCCCAGAATTACAGAGGTTACATCCTGTGTTTCACATTTCTATGTTGAAGAAATGTCACCCAGACACCGAGTCAATTCTACAACCTATGGAAGTAGAATTGAATGATGACATATCCTATGAGGAGGGACCAGTGTCAATCCTTGATAAACGAATTAAAAAGTTAAAGAAGAAAGATATAAGTCTTGTGAAAGTCCTCTGGAACCATCGTGGTATTGAAGAAGCCACTTGGGAGTTAGAGGATGAGATGAGAAGGAAGTATCCTGCCCTTTTCTCTTAGTATGTTTTATCGATTTCGGGGACGAAATCCTTGTAAGGGGTGGATAATTTGTAACATCCCTGACCTGGGTTATGAGTCAACCCTAGGTGTTTTGCCTAAATATGTAATTAAATCTTTGTGATTAACTCTGAGCATGTAATTAAGTTTCTCAGAAACGTATATTTCAGTATTTGCTCCTTTTTATTTAAAGTTGTAGCATTGTTTTGATATACAGGGACCTATGTGCAATTTACCCAGTTGAAAGGGTTAGCTTGCAATTTGCACATGATGAGATGTTCCTCTGATGTTGAGACATCATGAGAATCTCTTTGGCAAAGTTTGAGGGATTTCCCAAGCTAGAGCACCAAGGTGCAGCTGTGGAAGCAATCCCAGGGCTTGAAACCCTAATTTGGGGTAAAATGCAATTTACCCAAATAAAGGGATGCAATTTGTAAAGAATGTCATATAAAGTATCTTTTTAGACTCTTTCCATCATTTAGAGAAGAAATGATGAGGAATTCACCTCAATTGAGTTATCAAGTTAAGAAATAGGCTTTGTGATTGAATAATCAGGGTATATGTGCAATATCCCTTTAAGTATGAACTTTATTATTAGATTGTTCTTCCTTGCCTTCTTTTCTATAACTTAAGATAAGGTTTGTCCTTAGAATAAAGAGGAAGGGACGAGCAAGTAATAAAGGAAGGACCTAGTTGGAATTATGGACAACTTATGAACTAATGTTGAAAATCCTACCCCATGTATATAAGCTCTCCTTCCCTTAGTTGCAAGGGAACTCACCCTTCGTTCCCTTACTGTTTCATTTCACCAAAGACGACCAAGGACTGCCTTGGAGCTAAGGAGGACGACCAAGGGGTGCAAGGTAGGTTTAAACCCCTCTTCTTGCCTAATTCCATGGTTAAAACTCGAATTCAAGGTCATCTTCATGGCTAACTCTTGAAACCCTACCTTTCTAGCCGTCTCTTTTCATCCTTCCTTGGAGTTTTCACCTTGGCCAACCTGTAAGAACTCACGGACGCCATTAGAGCTTGGAGCTTGAAAGCTTGGAGCTCAAGAAGCAAGCTTTAGGCGGGTTTTATAACTCTAAACCTATGCTTTACTATGTGCATCTTTATATGCGTTGTGATGATAGTTCTTAGTGTTTCCCTACTTTTCCCTGCTATTTTGCAAGCAAACCCATGGGATATTCGTACTGTTCTTGAGCTAGGAGATGAAGGCGTGATTTCCAAGAAAAACCCACCGCTTTTCTTTTCCTTAAACGGTCCTAACAGTTTGCTCTCTCGGACTCAAGACTGCGAGGTGAGCAAACGATCTCGAGACCGCGACAGGGCAAACGGTCTCAAGACCATTTGGCCCCGTTGACCGAATGTGGACCGTATAAGAAATATGTTCCTAATTATATAGGTTAATTACCCTCAAAATTTGGGAGGCTAACTCCAAAGGAATCGGGAGATATGACATTTTTAAGTAACAACTTTATTTGAATTTATTCCTGATTCTCAAGCGGTCTGAAATTGCCTTTTTGGGCAAACGGTCTCAAGACTGTGTAAGGTCGTTGACTAAGCGTTGACCGTATGAGATTACTGTTCATAATTATGTTAACTAACAACTCACCAAGTTTGATGGTCGAAATTCAAACGGGCTAAGAGTTGAAGGGTGAATACTAGGGCTAACCCTAGATAAAATCAGTACTGAAATTATGGTGACCTAATTAGGGTTTTTAGGATTGATTGACCTAAACAGTCTCAAGACCGTTTGGGGGTCACCAAACGGTCTCAAGACCGCGAGGGAAATCAACCAAGACCGTTTGGAGGTCTGGGGTCAAGGATAGTTGACCAATTGAAGGTACAACTACACCAAATTACATTGCAATAAAATATTGACACGATCATCAACTCAATGGGTCAGACCTTGATGAATTTGCACTAGAATCCAAAATTTGGATGGGCAAACGGTCTCAAGACTGTTTGGAACTCATCCAAACGGTCTCAAGACCGAGAGGACAATCACCCAAGACCGTTTGAAGGTCTAGGGTTGAGTAATTTGACCAATTGAGGACCCAATTGTGACCAATTGAGGACCCAATTGCAAATAAGTTATCAATTTAATCAAAATTCTGTTTTGTGACTCAATCATGGTTCAAACCCTATCAAATCACCTTAGATTTTGATGAAATCTTGGGCAAACGGTCTCAAGACCATGTGGGGTCCACCCACATGACCTCAAGACCGTTTGGGCTAAGTTTGGGCCCAATTGGAGCTCAATTGAAAGGTTCAACCTTGTGTTGAGTCACATTGTTGAGTGTTGATGGGTGAACATTGATAGACCCTAATTGAATCGATTTCAACTATAATTGGTTAACCATTATGGGTCAATTGAATGACCAAGTGATCAAGCATAATCTTAATTGACTAAATCCATAAGTGGTCAACATAGCTTTGACCATTTGAGGGCTTCAACATGGGTTGACATTATCGGTTGCATCTTTGAGCCTTGTTGAAGGACCAAGCGGCTGAGACCATGAGAGCCTCGCGGTCTCAAGACCGTGAGAGGGCTCGCGGTCTCAAGACCGTGAGGGGGCTCATAGTCTCAAGACCGAGAGGAGGCTTGCGGTATCAAGACCGCGAAGGGCCTCGCGGTCCTGAGGTCAAAGAAGGGCAAACGGTCTTCATGACCCTCGCGGTCTCAACTCAAATTAGTCTTCGCGGTCTCAACATTAACTTGAACCAATGGAAGGCTTCGCGGTCTTGAACCCTTGAAGAAGCTCGCGGTCTTGAAGCCTAAGGGGGCTCGCGGTCTTGGAGCTAGAAAGAGGCTCGCGGTCTTGGAGGGTCAAAGTGGGAAAACGGTCAACACTTTCAACCAATCTCAACCCAATTGATGATTAATGATTGAAATCAATCAATGTGATTTAAGGTTGACCTCATTCAAACATTTGATGATGTAAATGGTTCAATGTTGCCCAAATCAAACCCTAATGATAATCTAGGATAGTAAGGGGTTATTTGACTAAGGTTTTTGACCATGATGATCAATGGGGTGAATTACCAAAATACCCCTGAAGGGTCAATTAAGTTATACCTTGCTCAATTCAAACCCTAATTACATGAGAATGATGTTTTTAGTCATAATGACTCTATCCAACTTGATATAGTGTAATGTTACCATCAACCATTAGTATGATGAAAGAGAGAGTACTCTAGAGAGAGAAAGTAACCTAGAAAGAGAAAGTAACTCTAATCACATAATGATGATGTTTTTGGCTATGTTAGCCTATGATGTCTCAATCCAACCTGTTTTAGAGTGATGTTGACATCACCTAACATTATGATGAGAGAGAAAGTACTTCTAGAGAGAGAAAGTACTTCTAGAAAGAGAAAGTACCCTTTTTAAGTGGAAACTCGAGTAAAGTATCTCCAATGCACATAAATGAGCATAATTAGGGTATGATCCACCTGTGTGAGATCATAGAAACCCTAATTATGATAAATGATGAACCTTTAACTAATCCAAGAGTATCAATGAAGATGTTACTCATACATGATGATGTTATGAGCTTAATTCACCTTGATGTGAATAGTAAACCCTAATTCAAGGGTGATGACATGTAATGTGAATAGTAAACCCTAATTCAAGGGTAATGGCATGCTTTTGAGTATTAAACTCTATTTGATTTGAATTAGAGATTTAACTCTTATGACAAGAGTAGGAAGTACATTCCTTATTGTTGCATTACCTTTATCAGATGTATTAACCATGTAGGTTCTGATATGAAGGTAATCATATCCAGGTATGGATGTTGATGTTATATTCATTAAAGGCATGTTGTTAGCCTTATGAATAAGTAAAGTAATCTGATGCCTTGCCAGTGGCATCCTATGCTGATACTGGGCTATGAGAGCCATAAATACCATCAAGGTCATGCCTTAGAGATGACTTGTGATGAGGATAATGAGAAATGATGATTGATATGAGTTAGGCCTGTTACATTTAGTATTCTTCTTTTATAGCTGCTATGCTATTGTTATTGTTTACAGAACAATGTATGCTGTTAAAGAATACTGAATGTACCTAACTAATCAAGTATAATGTAGAGCCCTGATCATAGATCCATCATTGTCAGAAATTAAATGATGGTGAAATAGGTTTTCCTCAGGGAACTCCTGGAGCACATACTTTTGAGTATGTGGGGTACATGGATGTGTAGAACCTTACATCCTAGTGTAGGAAAGTGATGTAGATGTGTAATCCATCCATCCTTCACTATATTTCCATATCGTATCAGTGGTAGGTAAACATGAAACCTCCTGATGACGAAGAAAGCACAGATATCCGTATCAGTGGTAGGTAAACATGAAACCTCCTGATGACGAAGAGAGTACAGAACGCCACTGTGACTCTAGAATAGCGAAGGACCAGTTTACCCTGGTGAGCTATAGTAGTAGAGATACGAGATGTCCTACAAGTGATCCTCTTACTGACTGAGGAAGGTGAAGGTCATGAGAATCCGGCTCTCTTAATGACCTATGTATGATACTGATGTGACTTCTCAGCGATCAGTTGGAGTATGAGTGGTAAGCCTCATCTCCACAGGGCATAATGTTGTTTGTAAAACATAATCAACCATGTAGTATAACTTGTTAGAGATGACTCCAAGTTAGTTGATTGATGTTACATTGCAATAATGTTGATATTCTCCATATCTCCTAAATTGTAGAGATCTTGTTATACCTGCAACTGTTATAGAATGCTTTGAAGGCTTTACTGTTTAAAATAATCTTTGATGTTATAATAAAGCTTCTGGTGAAGAGTTATAACTCTCGCTGGGACAATTATGTATAATTGTCTCACCCCGTAGGCTTCAACTTTTTAGGTGGACGTCGGAGACGAAGGAACCAGCCTACAGGTGACCAGTCTCAGCAGCAGCACCAGGGGCAGCAGTAATCTCAGGTGGAGATTTGTCCTGCCATGTGGTGTAGTTAGAGTCAGTCCTATGTGTCCTCTGTACTCTCAGGTCTTGGAGTCTTTTGTATAGCGATCTTGAGATTTTATATCTTGATGTATATAATTACTCGAGAAGTAATTATCCTGAGATGTAAACAGTTTATCTCTCTTTATGAAAGAAGCTTTTATGGATTCAAGCTCTTATCTCGAAAAGTTTTAATTTCCCGTGATTTTTGTCTTCCGCTGATTACCGATTCGCTTCCGCTAAGTTTTAATCGTGTTTATGTCATGGTTTGGAGATCAGACCCCACACTAATGGCTTTAGTTGAGGAAGTACCTTGATGGTTTAACAAAGTCATATGATAAGTGATGGTTTACAAAGGAAGAGAAGAATCAATGGCTCGATATAGGAGAGTGACAACCCATGATTGCACCGATCGAGGGCTTTGACAACCGACAGTTTCCCTGCGTGCCTCCAGCTTGTGAACCACAAGAGAGTTAGTTCTCTATAAATAGTTGATGACTAGTGATGGAACAAGAAGTTTGGTTTCATATCCACCTTATGTCCATCAGAAGATGAGGAGGAGTGACGCTAAAGGCAATTGTGGAGGTGATTTGAAGTACGACGACGAGAGAGGAGGTGTTGGTCACGCGGACCGAAGGATCATTAGTGGTTTTCTACTCGGTAAGTTGTTTTAAGTGTTGTTCTCTTCTCTTCTCTCATTTTTTTATTTGAAGATCATCGTCGATCCAAGAACTGATGGTTCTGAGCATCGATCTTTGTGTCTTCGACCTACAGTCGACGTTCTTGAGCTTGTTTTTTCACGAACAATTTCTTTGTGACAAGATCTTTAGGCTTGAGATGTGATTCTAGTTCGTCTAAACAGAGATTTGAGCTTAGTGGGCGGACATACTCAGATTAGTGATTTGTGACAAGATCTGTGAGTAGAAAATCACCTTCAAACCCTAATTTATTCTATACAAATTCAAAATGATGATGTTACACTATAAAATCTTGCTCTGTGATATATGTGATATACTTGTTAAATTTGTACAGTAATATCTAGCTATAGAGATGTTTATTTTGTGCCATGAAAAGTGATGATACTGAGAATTGTTGAGTATGATGAGTGATGGAATGGTGAGGTTGAAGGAACAAGAGACACCAGTTTGCCTCAATTCTGATCTAAAGGATCAAGATGTGATTTGTGAGAATTGTGATGATGATGAGGTATTTAAATGATGAAATTTGGGTAATGATAAGTAATGATGATGAGTCATGTTAAATAAATTAACTATAATTACACGATATATTCTTTAGACACTATAGAGTCCTCACACGAGGCATGTGTTGAGGGGATAAAACGTGCTTCCCGATCGGAGGTTTCATGTACGTCAAGATAAGCCAGAGTGCACTTGTTGGGTGCTGGGGTTTAGACCAGTGAAGGTGGACTCCTTAAATGATTGGTATCCCACACCAATATGGAATGTTGGTTGTGACATCCCGCTATCACATAGACAATGAGACGTCACACGAAAACGTGTGGAAACACCATAAACCACATATTACTGAAAACACGGGTTAATTAAAACCGATTGCAGAAGGTAGATAAAAGGGAACTATTACATTCAGATCCTCATCCTGCAAGGAGACATGTTATATAAATATTTACAAGCCTTGATATTTGTCCACAACCTATAGAAACCAGTTGTCCTGTCAGCACCAGAGTTCATCACCTGTTTATACATACATAACGGGCCACATCAGGCCAGCAGTAGGATATACAAGCTACATCAGCTATACATCGTAAAACATTGTCAAAACACCTTCGAGGACCTGAGAGTACAGGGATGACTCTAGGACTCTACTACAAAACAACCAAAACAGCAACAAATTCATCTCTTACCTCCTACTGCTCTTCTTGCTGCTCGGCCGCAACCTCACGACCACCACCATGTCTAGCACAATCACCTAAAAAGGTTGTAAACTAGTGGGGTGAGACACAAAGTCCCAGCGAGAAACATAACTCCACGCTGAAACTATAAAACCTCAAAGGAGAGCTAGAACAGGTAAGGCAAGTAATTGATATAAGCAGCTCATATAAATACAACATACTAAATAGAACTAGCTTACTAAGTTATCCAAGAGGCATATAACCAGATATTTCTTTATGGAACATGATTGACAAGATAAGCTTTATAAGAACTTATCACAAAATATAAGGGTCATACAAATAACTACAAGATATGACTAGAACAATTATACCAGCAAGGACTCAACCAATGTTTTGTGTTTTGTCTTAAGCAATATATATTCTATACGGGTGGATTATGATTTATTATGCCCTGAGGAAGTGAGTCATCCCGCTTAAATCTAACCTTTGGCTGCGAAGCCCAAAATTGGTGCCATAAAAGGTCATTGGGAGATCCAGACTCCATGACCTCACCTCTTCGTGGTTAGTGCACGAAAACCAAAGCAGGACCGCAATCTCTTGCTTGAGTGGCCTCAGCCACAGGGTTAGCTCTGCATGCTACCCTTCTATAATACTAAGCCATGGGCCTATTCACCATGCTCTATAATCATTGAGACATGGGCATGTTCACCATGCTCTATACACAATCACAGTTGTACTCAAATCCTCCTACTTTCGGCTAGGAGAAACCCCACATATTCAACAATATGCGCTCCAGGTAATCCCGCAGGATAAACCTATTTCACCATCACCAACTAGTGAAGATGATGGATCTATGGCCATGGCAAACTACATGATATGTTCCACTATAATTAATTAGTATATTTTAAGTGGATTATTGAGGCAACCAAGTTGTAAAACATACTCAGCATTGGGTTACATTATTACTGTCATTATCACATTATCATGGGATCTCAATCCCTCATCATAGAATGTCACTGCCTCTCAAGGCTTACATCATCACCATGGGATAGCAATCCCTTATCTCAACATCAGAGGATAACACCTCAACTAGGCATTCGGCCTTTATCAGGTCAACAGACCTTTTCACATCATACGGGTGATACATGTTATCCCATCAACAAGGATCATCATTGAGTGTTATATAGAACACATACACCTCATAGCTCTTACCTGGCTATGAATTCACTTGATTCACATGCATGGTTAGTATGCATATTACGAGAGATAATTGAATCACCAAACATAGATCTTTATGATTATCATGCTATTAGGGTTGAAGGTACATGATTGGAACAACATCCATGATCATAGCTACATAAAGCACAAAGCTATATCTATAGACAAATTACATTATTGTTATCAGACCATGAGCATCCACTATGCCTTAAAATCTCATTGATCATAAGCAAGGAGTATATCCCAATCACAGTCTAGCCATATCACTGGTCACAACCACATTTTATCATGAACAAGATACAGGCTCAAAATGATTGATTCATTCACTAGGGTTTCCCGAGTTAAGAATAACCCTCACCAAAGACTCTGCCTACCCTCACTAAAGGTGTGGCAAGCAACGTTGTCCCTCACTAAAGGGGGTATCGGGTAGGGTTACCTTCCTCACCCAAAGCCTATCGGCTAGGGCACTTAGCCACACATATCGTCCCTCATCACATTATCATGTCGTGCACACTTGTTTAAGGGTCACGAGTAGACTAGGACCAGTATCGTGCAACTTGATCCAAGGGTGTATCATGCACAAGGACACACTCACCTATCGGCCATGAACCTATCGGCCACTAGGGTTAGGGTTACCTATCGGCCATCCTCATCACCATATTGTCTATGGCCATATCGGACAAGGCCATGACACCCAAGGTCATGTCGGCCAAGAGCAAACCCTAACGCCCAAGAAGCTCTTCATGACGCCCAAGGGATTCTACTACCCTCCACCAAGTCGCCCAAGACACCCTATCATCCAGCTAGGGTTTGGGTCCACATATCGGCCAAGACTCAGCCCTTCGACTTGTATCATCCAAAGCACCATCCATGCTCAACACATGTATCAGCCTAGCTCTTAACTCTAGAGCTATCCAAGCTATCAAGAACCAATTCATGATGAGTAACCGACCAAAAGGAGACATGTGATGGGCAAGGTAGATCGGTCAAAGGGTGATACAACCCAACTCAACATATCATCCAAGACAAACCCTAGATGAGAGGTATCGTGCAAAGCACCAAAATGGTATCATGCAAGAGTATAAGAACCACATTAGGTTGGTCATCTTCAACCTCAAGACCAACATCATCAAACCCTAAAAGATCAAGAGAGTTGGCTCACCTCTCAACAACCAAGTGAGAGGGGTTTTGCACAACCTTCGTCACATATCAGGCAACACTCCATCCTCAACTAGATCATCAACAACCAAAGGCTCACCTCTCAAATCCATGGTGAGAGAAGGGTGTTGTCCAAGCAACTAGAGTATAGACTCACCTCTCAACAACCAAGTGAGAGGGGTTTTGCCTACACCACTAGAGCTCAAACTCACTTCTCAAAACCAAAGAGAGAAAGGGGTATTGCCCCAAAGGAAACCCTAAACTCATGGTTCGGCTACCAAGGTCAAGAACACATAACTATTAACATCATATCAACAACAAGATAACCACTATCTCCCCAAGATTAAAGGTACGTACTAGAGCAAGAAACATATTTAACAAGATGCATGTTCGATCAAGATGACATATAAACATGCAACATAAAAAGGAAGTAGTATAGCTAGGGTTAGGAGTTATGTAACCCACCTCAAGAAAGCTCCTCAAGCTCCAAAGCTCCAAGCTTTAAGCTCTTAGCTCTAAAGAACCCCACCTTCGGCCACCACAAGAAGAGAAGCAAAGCTCATAACCACCATGGCCAAAGAATAAGCAAGAAGGAGAAGAAGGTGCTAAGGAGAGAGAGGAGATGCTTACCAAGGAAGCAAGACCCTTCAAGGGTTCATCCACCACCTAGAGGAAGAAGAAGGAGACTCCAAGAAGATCGGCCACCAAGCTTGCTCTACCAAAGAGGGGTATTGTCCACCAAGGAAAAGGGAAGGCAACTAAGGAGCTAAAAGGGATCCCAAGCAAATGAAAGGAGGGGCATATATAGAAGAGGGTGAAGAGGAAACTAAGGCAAGGTGTCGTCCATCCTAGGGACACTTGTCCAAAGCCATTCCACCTTGCTAAACCTCATGAACATGTCATGCCACCAACTAACAAAGGATCGGCCACTTGTCCAAGGTATGGTGACACAACCAAGGCAAGGTCAAGGTGGTCACATGGGTGACACACCCCACTGGTCGACATCCTCCTGGGTGACACAGAGCTTCAAGCTCTCCTATGCACGATACAAACCCTTATTAAGGCAAAGCAAAGCAAAGCAAGGCCCATCAAAACTCATCAAGGCCCGAAACTACTCAAGCAACAAGCCCAACTCATCCTCTCAACCCTAGAGGATGCAAGGAGAGAGAAAACATCTCTCAAGGTGACAAACTCGCACATCAACCCTAAAACTTGGGTTATTTGCAAATTGCAGCTCCAACTCTCAAACAAGGCACAAACAAACCCTAATCACAACTCATGTGATTAGAAAGCATCTAAACGCAAGGTTTAGGCAAAGCAAATAGGGTAAGCCCAAAACGAAGGTCAGGGTCCTTACAAGCCATAAACCTCTACAAAGGGATTTTGCCCCCGAAATCTAAAGAGAAAAGCGAGGGATACTTCCTCCTCATCTCTTCCTCAAGCTCCCATGTGGCTTCCTCAACGCCACGAAGATGCCAAAGAACCTTCACAAGCACCATGTCCTTCCTTTTCAACTCCATTACTCTTCTTTCAAGAATCATCACTGGATCTTCCTCATAGGTCACGTCTTCATCAAGCTCAACCTCAACTGGTTGTATCACTGTCCCTGTGTCTAGATAACTTTTTTTTCAACATACTAACATGGAACACCGGATGTAACCTGTGGAACTCTAGCGGCAGTTCTAACTTGTAAGCTACCTTGCCAACACGTGCTATTACTGGATATGGGCCCATATACCTTGGTGCCAGCTTGCCTTTCTATCTAAACCTCAACACGCCTTTCCATGGTGAGACCTTGAGATACACTTTGTCTCCCACCTGGAACTGTAAAGGTCATCGACGATTGTCTGTATATGACTTCTTTCTGTCCTGTGCCACTTTTAACTGTTGTTGTATCACTTTGATCTTCTCTTTTGTCTTCTGCACTAACTCAGGACCCAAAAGCTGATACTCACCTGAATCATACCAACACAAGGAGATCTGCACTTTCTTCCATATAAAGCCTCATAAGGAGCCATGTCGATGCTCCAATGGTAACTATTGTTGTAGGCGAACTCTATCAAACTGAGATGCACGTCCCAACTACCTAGGAACTACAATACACAAGCTCAGAGAAGATCCTCCAAAGTCTTAATAGTCCTTTCAGATTATCCATATGTCTGTGGGTGGAAAGCGGTACTGAACCTCAACTGCGTTCCCAACACTTTGTGCAATTGTTCCCAAAAACGACTCATGAACTAGGGTCCTCTGTCAGAGACTGTGTACACCGTGCAAACACACTATCTCATCCAAGTACACCTGGGCAAGCTTCTCTGCTATATACGTTGTCTTCACAGGTATGAAATGAGTAGATTTTGTCAATCTGTCCACTATCACCCAGATGGAATCATGATTCTTAGCTGTCCTCGAAAGACCAACTACAAAATCCATGGTTATATGATCCCATTTCCACTATGGTATCGACATGGGTTGCAACGTACCTGTCAGTTTTTTATGCTCAGCCTTAACTTGCTGGCATACCGCACACTTAGCCACAAACTCGGCTACATATCTCTTCAAGCCAGGCCACCAATACATATCCTTTAGATTATGATACATCTTGGTGACACCTGGATGCATGGCATACATCGATGTGTGTGCTTCCTTGAGCACTAGCTTTCTCAGATCATCAACATCGGGGACCACCATCCTACCCTGATAGCAAACTAGTCCACCTCGGACTCATGGAACCCATCACGCTTTTCGCTGCCAAACTCTGATTTGATTAACTAAACTGAAGCATCTGTCTGTTGTGCTTCTTTGATCTTCTGTCTCAATGTAGGATTTACTTGCATTTGCGCCAGTAGTCCTGCCAACAAGGAGACTTCCAACTGCACATTCATCTACCACAAAGAGACAAGCATATCCCGTCTATGGCATACCAAGGAACTCAACCATGCCTTCTTCATAGGGAGAGAAGAAGACTTTCTACTAAGCACATCAACTACCACATTCTCCTTACCAGGGTGATACTCAATGGTGCAATTGTAATCATTGATCAACTCCATCCAGCGACGTTGTCGCATGTTCAACTCACTCTGCGAGAATATGCACTTCAAGTTCTAATGATTTGTAAAGATCTGACACACTTCCCCATAAAGATAGTGTCTTCAAATCTTTAACGCATGGACAATCGCTGCCAACTCCAAATCATGTGTCAGATAATTCTCCTCATGTTTCTTAAGTTGTCATGAAGTAAAACAAGCCACATGATCTTCCTGCATCAGCACACATCCTAAGCCTTTCTTGGAAGCATCGCAGAAACCACATAGCTTTTCCCAGGCTCTGGCAGCACCAACACTGGAGCACTAGTCAGCTTCTCCTTCAAACTTTGGAAATCTTGCTGACAACAATCATTCCAAACAAAAGGTACATCCTTCCTGGTCAACTTTGTCAATGGTAATGTGATCACGCTGAAGTTCCTTATAAACCTCTGGTAGTATCCTGATAAACCCAAAAAACTACAAACTTATGTCGGTGTCTTCGGTTGCTCCCAGTCTGCAACTGACTCCACCTTCTTGGGGTCTACTCTGACTCCTTCTATAGATATCACATAACCTAAGAAAGTCACTTCCTTCAACCAGAACTCACACTTACTAAACTTGGCATACAACTGATGCTAGCGAAGGAGAGTCAACGCTCGTCGAAGATGGTGTTCATGCTCCTGATTGTCCCGACTATAGATCAAGATGTCATCTATAAAAACTACAACAAACTAATCTAGAAACAGATGGAACACCTTGTTCATCAGATCCATGAAAGAACCAGGCACATTGGTTAGTCCAAATGGCATAAACACGAACTCAAAATGACCATACCTCATCCTAAAAGCTAACTTTGGTATGTCCTCATCCTTAATTCTTAACTGATGATATCTAGACCATAGATCGATCTTAGAGAGCATTGTAGCGCCATGCAAATGATCAAACAGATCATTTATCCTCGGTAATGGGTACTTGTTCTTGATCGTAACTTTGTTCAACTGCTGATAATCTATGCACAAACGCATCGATCCATCTTTCTTCTTTACAAACAGGACCGGAGCACCCCACGGCGATGTGCTCGGTCTGATGAAACATTTATCCAACAACTCCTGTAACTGCTTCTTCATCTCTGCCATTTCGGTTGGAGCCATCCTGTACAGTGTCTGAGCAACTAGCTGTGTTCCTGGCACCAGATTGATCTCAAAGTCAATCTCTCAAGGTTGGGGAACATCGGGGAACTGATCAGGAAACACATCCGCAAACTCTCGGATAACAAGAACCTCCTCAAGGCTAGGACCTTTTTCCTTGGTATCCACAACATGAGCTAAGAACGCCTTACATCCTTACTGCAGCAACTTCTCTACCACCATAGCTGATACTAAACATGTCGGGAGAATCTTTCTATCTCCTTGGAAGATCCACTTCTCACTATCATCATCATACACTGCTTGCTTGGAACCACAGTCCAACACAACCTTATACTTCTCTAAAGTATCCATCCCAAGGATCACGTCGAATCCATGCATGTCAAGTGGTATAAGATTCACTTGTATCATGTGTCTCGAAAAAGATAGAACACAAGATAGACACTCCTCTCAAAGCATCGAGGAACCATCAAGAGGGGTTTCTAACAACAAGCTATCTTTCTTACAACTAATAGGTAAAAGACATCTATCAAGCATACTACGGGTGATAAAAGAGTGTGTAGCACCCAGGTCAATCAAAATAGATATAAAGCAAGAAGAAGACAAATCAAAATGAAATAACTCCATCTGACCTGTCACCACTCACGACTTGACTATCGCCTTCGGCTGAATCATAGCATAGAATCGAGCCATTGATTGTTGTCCACATCCTCTGCTTCCTTGAGAAGATGATCCTGTCTGCAATGCTTGACCGCGTCCTCTCCCTATGGCGTCACTAGACTGTTGTCTATCTAACCCTTGTTGATTCTGTCTCAGTTGTTGCATCACTTCAACATCTTTCCCTGGGCAATTTGACTTCAAATGCCCTGTCTATCCACAGAGATAGCATGACCTATCCTCTAGCTGCGGCCTAGATGGCCCTGTCACTACTACTGAAGTTGTGTTGTAAGCTCTGGATGGCAAATACACGTGTGCCCTCTTCCTTTACTTGGTGACCACTATGATGGTGCACTAGAACCTTGCCTCACAGAAAGTGCAGAAAACCTCGGCTTCTTGTGGCCATCAAACCTCTATTTCTGAAACTGTGCATGCCTTTTCTTGGTCATAGTATCTCTCTTCTCTTAGACTGATCATTCAATCCTTCAGACAGACTCCACAAACATGGAAAACTGCTCTCGGTTTTCCAAAGCAGTAGTAGGTGTCGACAGTTTGGCACTCAAACCTTTCTCAAACCGCCTGATTATCTCATCATCTATCGTTGCCATGTAAAGACAAAACCTCAACAGGTCCATGAACTTGGCTTCATACCCAGTGATGCTCATCGAACCATGGCGCAGATGCTCAAGCTGGTTGATCTTCTTGTCCAGATAGGTCTTTGGGAAGTATCGGCTGACGAACTCCCGTCAGAAGACATCCCAAAAAATCACCTCACTGGGTCACTTCTCCTCCTTGATGGCCCACTAGTGGCCAACACTACCTTTCAGAAGGTAGACAACATGCTTAACTTTGTTTGTTTCAGGGATGTCGAGGATCCGGAAGGCCTTCTCAAGACCTGTCAGCCACAGATCTGCATCTGCTAGATCAGTCGTTCCAACATAATCCGAAGCTCTAACTCATTCCAATTATAAATGACATACTATCCACCTTTTGTAATATAACTATGATAATTTTTTTTCAATGAAATTATGTGGCTTATGTGTCAGTGTATAATCAATTATGTTACTGGACATATTGTAAGGCCCCAGACCTTTTTTAGTAGTTGAACATTGTTACTTGCCTTAATTACATGCATAAAAACCTTAATTAAACCTTGTGATGCGCTTTTATATCATGTGACAAGCTTAAGTTTCAAATTTGGTCCAATTTGGACACGGTTTGAGCAAGATATGCAATTTTGTGCGTGTTTTGGACTTTTCTGCAATTTCTCATATCTGAGGTTTTTCTTGAAATTTGTCATATTCTTTTTGTTCCTCACATATTTTCATATCATGTTTGAGTTATTTGTGTCTTGGGGTGCCTAGATGCACCTTGGTTTGACAGTCACATCTATCTAGGGTGAGTTACGGTTTTTGCTCTCATGGATGAGCTACCTTGGAGGCTAACAACCAATGGTCCCCCTAGATGGATGACATACGATGGTCCTCCTTAGGTGGTGACAACTGATGGTGGTATCTAGAGGTGTTTAGGCTTATGGTATTCTCTCTTGAGGTCCCTTAGATCAATGGTTTTCTTGGAAGGGTGCTCTAATCGATGGGTTTCCAACCTTGTGACCTGGGGTTTTAAGAACTGATGATCACTAAGTGATGAAACTTGATGGACAGCCTAGGAGGGCCAAGATCCAATGGACATGTAGACTCCACAACTGATGGAGCTAGTGCTTACATGGGCGAGATGTCCCATGGCCATGGACAAACATGGTAGGACACAGTAACACTCTCTTCTCTCTCACCCATAGCTTTGTAAATGTTCCTACTTTTGTAAAAACGAATGCTTTTGGACCCCCTTTCTCTTCCTTGTTGTCTATATCTCTTCCCTCCTATATTAGGTGGAGAAGAAGGTACCCAAGGTCGAAAAATGTAGTTGATCTCCTTGCATGTGCAACTAGGGTTCATATCTACCCTCTTCTTGGAGCTTGTGGAGCACCCTTAGTTGGTTCTTAATCTAAGTAAGTAATCTATCCTTCTTTCCCCTTGTTTTCCTTTATTCCTTACCTCGTTATTCCTTCTTCTTGATCTTGTCCATGGTGTTCCATGGTGTAGCATGCTCTAGAGCTTAAAGAACATATCTTTCTTGCTTCCTTGATCTAGGGTTGCTCTCCTTCTTGAAGAAGGATCGTTCTTGGCCGTGTGGAGTGCTTAAGCTAGGGTTTCTTCCTCTCTTGCTTGAGATACCTTTCTATTTGGAGCTTCTTCTTCCTATGGGTGATTTATATGACTTCTCCACATTTATTGCTTACTTATATCTTGCATGTGATATATCTTTCTCTAAAACTAAGTTCTAAGTAGAAAGATACCATCTTTACCTAGGGTTTGAGCTTAGGTGCTAGTTCTTGGATGGTTTATTTTATTGGATGTGCTCTAAACCTTGTGCACGACCTTCTTTTGGTATAGGAAGCTTTAGTCTTGACTTTCATATCAAATTATGGCTCTTGATATCCCCCAAACGATGGGTTTTCCTTAGGGGTTTGGGGTTGTTTTCTACGTTGTGCATAAATCAATGGTTTGCCTTCTTGCTAGAACTGATGGACTAAATTTTAGTGTTGTGTTTCTTGTTTTTCTCATGCCAACCAATGGTCATACCCTAATTTCTATTTTGTACTCTTTTGGTGTTCAAGAATCTATGGTCTTAGTGCTCTTGGGGTGATTTCAATCGATGATTCCTTACCTTCCACCAAATGATGGTTTTCCTTAGGTTTTTGACTTGTTTCACCACAGGTTGATGACAACTGATGGCTCTATTGGTTCATCACTCTATGGTGTTAACCAATGAAGGTTCTAACTTCATGATCCGATGGTGGTCTTGCACACCACAACCAATGGTGGCACTAGACACCATAACCGATGGTGATCCATGCACACAATTGATGGTATTCTTTGAGTCAGCAAACAATGGTGTTTCTCATACCTTCAATCGATGGTGCTTGTTGTGTTATCAAATGATGTCTTGACTGGGTTAATTTGGTGACTCTTTCTAGGTCACAAATTAATGGTTCTCTAGATGGTTTGTTCAAGGTGTTTTCTTGTGTTACAATCGATGGTTCTATCTATTCAACATACGATGGTTTTTTATACGAACCGTTCGAAGAAAACATGATTTACTTAAACAGAAGCATTCGTTAGCAGCGGATTACTAAAAATCACTAAAAATTAAAACCATTTACAAAGAGATCCAAATATAGGGAAAACTCTTTGAACAAGAACCAATATATTTTATTTACATCTTGGTTCATAAGTACATATCATGTACCTTCCCTTCTCGAGGGTTACAAACATCAACTACTATGTTAAAACTATACACAAGAAGCATAAAAACCTCGAGGCATTAAGCCAAAATCTCATATTGATTCATTCAAGTTCAAACTACTACTCCGAGGACCTGAGAGTATAGAGACAACACATAGGATTTCTATCTACAAGACATGACAGACAGTACACTCAACCTGAGTTGTCACTGCTGTCCTTGCTGCTGTTGATGTTCTTCCTCTACAAGATATTCTCAAATTCCTCTGTGCTCGCCTACCTAAAAAAATGTTGAATCCCACGGGGGTGAGACAATTGAAAATTGCCCCAGTGAGAGATATAACTCTCTGCTAAAAACATTATTATTGCATTTTAATAATATAAAACTGAGCAGAGGATAAGCAGTTTAGATCACTCTCATCTTTTAAAGTATTGAAACTGTCTATGATAGAACAGTAAATCATCTATTTTCTTTATAAGGAATAGGAAGAACATGTATATCATTTATCTATCATATCATTTCAACATCTCAAGCTTTCCCTTATTATCCTGATATGTCACCCATGATTCATTCTTGTTTCCATCTGTTGGCCTTAACCAATCTGCTAAACAGATATTGAATTATACCAGATATAAGAGTATACATCATCATATTCTATCTAGGCATTGCACTATGCCAATCCATTGGTTATAGGCTTCATACCTTTTCCAGGTATTGGACCATGCCAATCCTAATTTCACAGCCAGGCATTGGACTCTACCAATCCTAATTACACAGCCAAACATTGGACTCTAACCAATCCTGATTACACAGCCAGACATTGGACTCTAACCAATCCTGATTACACAGCCAGACATTGGACTCTAACCAATCCTGATTACAGGCTTCATGCCTCTGCCAGGTATTGGACTTTAACCAATCCTGATTACACAGCCAGTCATTGGACTCTAACCAATCCAGATTATAGGCTTCGTGCCTCTGCTAGGTATTTGACTTTAACCAATCCTCATTACACAACCAGACATTGAACTCTAACCAATCCTGATTACAGGCTTCATGCCTCTGCCAGGTATTGGACTTTAACCAATCCTGATTACACAGCCAGACATTGGACTCTAACCAATCCTGATTACAGGCTTCATGCCTCTGCCAGGTATTGGACTTTAACCAATCCTGATTACACAGCCAGACATTGGACTCTAACCAATCATGATTACAGGCTTCATGCCTCTGCCAGGTATTGGACTTTAACCAATCTTGATTACACAGCCAGGCACCACATCCTTTTACTAGCATTAAACTTTGGCCATGCCATCATACTTAATCACATTCTTTATGTAATACAAGTATTCCTCCCTTCCCCTTTCATCATATTAAAAAAAACATGTATGATCATGATTTCATTATTATTATTGTATCCTTTTGTTATTATTATCATATTACCGAGTTTCCATTTCTTGGTTTATTATGAACATTATCATCTCTTACAAGAGACCTTTATAATCATCTTGGTACCTCTTACTAGTTAACAACTTACTCATATGGCTCTCAAGGCCCATTAAAAATCTTGTCACCTTTCACTAGGCAACAACTTACTCATATGGCTCACAAAGCTCATTGCACATCTTGTCACCTTTCACTAGGCAACAATAACTCTCATGGTTCACAAGGCCATTAAACATCTTGTCACCTCTCACTAGGCAACAATAACTCTCATCAATTATCATTAAATGATTATCAACACAAGGTATGAGTTTCTCTCTCATCCTTACCATAATATAAATAGAAATACTTGATTAACTTGGCTTAATCCTTTGTTAAGGTATATTAGCCTACACTTATCAAAGTGCATTAGGTTCATTACATCTCAATGTAACAATTGGCATGATACATTTCATATGTTATTCATCCAAGTATATTGGATTTAGGGTACATCAAGGAGTATCAACCTTGAGGTGCTGAATGTGATATCTATCATGTCTTAATGTATCACTTCCCTCATCACTTTTATCTTTACTTAAGTTTATCAACTTATATTGTATTAAGGTATTTTCCCATCTTAATACTTTTATCCAGTAACCTATCACCTTTATCATAAAGTGCATAGGTCATAGAACACACGTAAGAATTGTCCGACTATCTTTAATGATATGGACTCATCTAAGATTAAAGCATTGCTTGCTATAAGATTGCCTATAATCAACCACGTTAGGTATTTTCTTCATCCGGATATTAGCCACTATTCCATTATTAGGATTAGGGTTTCACATACCATCACCCTTCATTAGGGTTAGGGTTTATCATGGCATTATCTGAAATTAGGGTTAAAGCTTCTTATTCTATATCACATAGGAATTCTCATTCCCTTACCCAAAATTAAGGGTAGGGTTTCTCATTTCATTACTGAGATTTGGGGTTTCATATATTACAATATGCAGTTAGGATTTCTCATACCTTCATCCCACAGCTGTACTGACCAGCACGACCGCGCTACCCCTAGGCAACGCCCTGTAGTAGGGTTTCTTATAACATCACCCTATATTAGGGTTCTTATATCTTTCCCCCAAATTAGGGTCTCATGTACATGTACCCGAAATTAGGGTTTCGTGAAGCATCCCCTTGAATTAGGGTTTTTCATTTCATTACCTTGAATTAGGATTCCTCCTGTCCTCACCCTAGATTAGGGTTACTCCATTACCCTAGATTAGGGTTAAGGTTTACTATTCACATTAATTAGAATTTCTCATATCCCAATTCATATCAATCAAGATTTCCCCATCAATTAGGGTTTTTCCATCAATTAGGTTAGTTCAACCCTTCATTAGAGTACATACACCTATGATTATCATAGTGTACTTATTTGCATTCATAAGCATTAAGGATGAGTACTCTAATTACATTAATTATTTAAGTACCCTAAAGGTACTTCCATTGTAATCAACATTAGTATACTTTTCAACCACTCATGGGGTTATTGGTCTTTTCTTAATTTGAACTTATTGAACCTTTAAATGGTCTTGATCAAATAGACCTCAATTGGTTTTGATCAATCAAACCTTCAATTAATTTCAGACCATCTAATTCTTCATTGGGTTTAGGACCAATTTGGACCTCCATTCGGTTTTGATCATGACCTTTAAACGGTCTTGGGGTCACTCCCTCAAACGGTCTTGGGGTTATACCTTCAAATGTTCTTGTCCCTTAGTCCCTTAAACGGTCTTGAAACCGTTTCCTTTCAAATGGTCAACTATCTCAAACGGTCAACGATCCTAAACAGTTTTGATTGTATTGAACCTCTTAAACTATTTTGATCAAATGGACCCCAAACAGTCTTGATCCAATTGAACCCCAAATGGTCTGAGACCATTTGGACTCAACGGTCTCAAGACCGTTTGGTCCAAAATATCTTGAAATTGAGAGGATCAACTAGGGTTCCATTCACTCAAATCAATTAGGGATTTACTTCATTGAATCCATCATCAGTTGAACATTAATTATTCATCAGTTGGTAACCATTGGATCTTCAACCATCCAATCATACTCAACCATAGACCTCCAAACGGTCTTGAGACTGTTTGGTTGACCTCCAAACGGTCTTGAGACTGTTTGGGTCAATCAACCCTTAAATTGATTCAATTCACTTAAGGATTCAACACTCAACCCGATTAGGGTTTGCAATAGATGGATCATTCACAATTGGAGACATTAATACCAAATCAATTGTAACCAATTGAATCAACCTTCAACTATATCATCACTTGTCCTCCAAACGGTCTGGGACCGTTTGATCCCAAATGGTCTTGAGACCGTTTGGTCTCAAACAATCTTGAGACCGTTTGGTCTCAAGTACTTTGAAATCGTTTGCTTTAGATATTATTGAGATGTGTGCTTTGGATGATGTCATCATAATCAAGCTACGATCCTTCATAATTTGTTGTAATTCTCATAGTCATTCCATTGATTTGATCAAATGAATTTCAATAAGAACAAAATGATCAACAATTGATGAAGAATTGAATGCAATAATAATATTAAGGATTTAAGTTATAAAACCCACCTCCAAAGAAGCTTCAAAGCTTCAAACTCCATGTCTTCAATGGTGAAAGAAACTCCTTCAACTATCCAAAGCTCGTCCTCGAGTCTTTGAGTGATAAGAATGGCTAGGGTTGAAGTTTGAAGGGAGAAAAGAAGAAATCAAGCATTGATTTGTAATTTCCACCATGAAATCAAAGTGAAAAAGGACCATGGAGCTTACCTACAGGTTGGGGATCTCCATCCTCCTGCTCCTAAGCTCCCTTGGTCATTTTGCAAGCAAAGAGTGAAAGTGGTTTTGAAATAACCCTTTCAAGTTATGGATATGTGAGTATATATGTGTATTATTGAATTTCTTTTTAAGAGAGAGAATGTAGGGGGTAATTCCTCCATTTCCTTGCCACTTGCCCCCTCTTCTTCCTTACATAAGAATCCTCCTTCCTTTCCTTTCATTCCCTTCAATTATCCATGATTTAATGGGAAAGAAATTAACCACCTTAATCATATAATAATAATATCCATAAGTTAGTGGATATTACTTTTTCCTTTAACTAATGTGAGTGGGCTCTCCACTCACTTAGATATTTTTGAGTGCCTTTGCAAGGCTCAAGGACTTCCACTCTTAAGAAAATTCAAGCATCTTGTTTTTGGTTGAAGGTACTTCAATTAATATTTTTATTTTTGCATTAAATTGAATTAGGGTTCCAATTATGCTTAAATCTTGATTATTTTAATATCAAGATTCTCTCTCTTCAAAAATGATTCAAATGTGGTGTCCCTCTCATTTTATTTTCTCTAAATGATGCCAAGAAACATGAGGGACCTTGTAGCAGTGGTATTTTGCATATTGCACCCTGGGTTTTGGGTAAATTGCACATTACACCAAAACTAGGTTTTAATGCACAAACATTGCTTAACAAGCTCTGTCTTGGTACCCAGGCTACCACAAGCCATATCACAACATCATTCTCATTCTTATGATGCTTCAATATTTTAGGAACATTTTATCATATACAATTTGCAAGTTAACCCCTCAAATTGGATAAATTGCACTTTAGTCCAAAATAAGCAAACATTACTTCAACATTATTCAAAAAGGACTAAAATTGAAACATAAGTTCCTCTTGAGCCTTAATTACTTTTCACAAATAAAATCGTGGATCTAATTAACTTGCTTAAGCAAAACTCCCAGGGTTAAGGCATAACCCAGGTCAGGGATATTACAATTATAAACCCCTAACAAGGATTTTGTCCCCAAAATCCCAGATAAAGGGAAGTAGATATTATTCATTTATCATCTCATCAAGTCTTCACATAACATCTCAATGTCATGAAGATACCATTGAACTTTGATCGATACAAAGTTCTTCCACACAGCTTATTATAGAAGATATGATCTGTTGTGCCATCTAACCAGCTGACACAACACTAGGCTTCCTTACTACTTGTACTGACTATCTCATTAGTTGTACATTCTATTATCATAAGGGAAGGTTATTTGTCAATTTTAAGAATTTATCTTAAAGATATCTTTAGATGTTGTGTATAATTTGCTTTTATAGATTTAGATATAGGTTATTTGTCAAATTAATTTGATAAGTTTTTCTCGCAATAATTTTTACAATTATTCCTTCAAATAGTTCATCCTTATCAATATTATGTTTATGCAAGGCATAAACCCCTAACATATGATGTCCATGCTACATTAGGTATCTGAACTTATTTCATAATTAATCATTCCAGGAAATCATCATAAAATAACTTGATATTTCTCAGATATCAGAATCTCTTACCTTGGTATCTATCATATGTGTTGAAAACACATCACATCCTCATCTTCCTTTCATCATGAGACATTACTTGTTACATTTATCTTTATCTTGAAACCCAAGTTCAAGACAAATCGATACTTTTCTAAGTATCCATTAAAAAACACTTTAATTTATGTACATCAAGTGTCATAAGACCCACTTGATTGCCATGTCCCAGACATGAAAGAGCATAAGAAAACACATTCTTCTTATCACCCTGTCATCACCCAGGGTTGTTTATTAAAGAGAAGAGATTATCAATTACATGAACCTTCAACTTGTTCATGAGTCAATCATTCTTGTCTCATCCTGGTTCCTTGCCATCTGCATAAGAAATTATAAGGATAATTACATGTCACCACATCTTAGTATTATCATCATTATGATTACTAGATCTGGGTATTCAAACCTTTGGTTCATCATTGATTATTGTTACCTCCCATTAGGTAACTGTTACCTCTAGGTCTGAGGACCAGGGTATACATTATACTAAACATCTTCTTTTGTTTATAAGTTGATTTATAATTAAATCAAATTCCTCCGTATATCAATTAGAATGTGGTAGAAATATCCATGCCACATCTCCTACTTCATTAGGCTCTTTTTAGATTGTTTCCAAATGATTACTTGATCAGGGTAATTAGAAAGATAACAATCGAGGTATGTCATACTTACCTTGCCTTCAATAAATGAATACCTGGCCAGGGTATTCAAGAATTAAAATTAGGTAGTATGCATTTATTTTATTTTATGTTTTTATCTCTTTAAATATCTCAGATTTCCTCTGAGTTCCTTTTATCTCTCTTCCCTTCCGTAATGAAGAGAGAGAAATTTTAACATTTTAAAAAGAATATTGAACTAAATACACATTTCCATCCTTTTTATCTCTTCTCCTTGTCCTTAAATAACTGACTGAAGAAAGCTTATTAATAACTACCTTACTCATAATCAGTAGGCAAAGAGAAGAAAAAGGAAAGGTAATTTAGAATGAAAATTTTATTCGACATGTTACCTTTACGGGTTATTTGCTGTCTTGTTTGTTGGGTCACCTCATTACTTTTTATTTGGACATTTCCACCTCAGATGTCCTTTCTATCCACATCTATAGCAAGCTCGGAGCCTTTTTGGTGACTGTTGTATTGGTGCACTATATTGTGGTTGATTCGGTACCACTGAAATCTTCAATTGTTTAGTGCCACCAATCCATTATTCCTGTGATTGTGTAGACTTCCTTTTAAGATCTGTCTCATGTTTCTTTGTCGTAGACCTTTCTATCCTCCGAATTGATTCCAAAAATGTAGCAAACCTTTCTCTACTTTCTAATAAAGATTCCGGGATGGACATCTCAGCATTCAATCCCTTCTCAAAATGTCAGATCTTTTCCTCCTCAGTAGTAGCCATTTGAGGAAAAAATCACAAAAGTTCCATAAACTTAACCTCATATTCATTTATCGACATGTCTCCCTGTCGAATCTTCTCAAACTGTGAGATCTTTTCATCTAAGTATGTCTTAGGAAAATACTTATTAATGAATTCTCGATGAAATTCCTCCCAATCAACCTCTTCATCATTCCTTTTTATTTCTTCTATGGCCCACCAGTGTCCAACACTACTCTTCAAAAGGTACACAACATGTTTGACCTTGTCGACATCTGGAATACTAAGGAACTTAAAAACCTTTTCCAACTCAGTGAGCCAGAGATCAGCATTTGTTGGGTCAGATGTCCTAGCATATTCTATGGCTCCTACACGATGTAGTCGTTCAAAAGCCTTACCAGACCCATATCCCTCATTGGGAACTGGTGCCCTAGGTATTGGTGCTGGCATTTGGTTTGTTATATGCATCACTGTAGTCATGATTTGTCCAAAAAGAATATGAAAATCTGGGTTTCTCATCATGACTTCATCAACATGGGGATTCTCAGGCAATGTTTCTTCTCTTGCCTGGTCCTTGGCACCTTTTACTGGTGCAGCAACATTGCTCTCAGCAACATGTCCCTCATGTCCTCCAGACATCTTTGTGTTATATATCTTCTTCTGCATAAGCAGAAGGCACTATAAGATACACTGGGGTACACTTAGAATAGACTCGACACCTTAGTCCTATGTCTCTGTAGACTCAGCAAACCTAGAGCTCTCATACCACTAAATTGATACGAACCATTCAAAGAAAACATGATTTACTTAAACAGAATCATTCGTTAGCAGCGGATTACTAAAAATCACTAAAAATTAAAACCATTTACAAAGAGATCCAAACACAGGGAATACTCTTTGAACAAGAACCAATGTATTTTATTTACATCCTGGTTCATAAGTACATATCCAGTACCATCCCTTCTTGAGGGTTACAAACATCAACTGCTATGTCAAAACTATACACAGGCAGCATAAAAACCTCGAGGCATTAAGCCAAAATCTCATATTGATACATTAAAGTTCAAACTACTACTCTGAGGACCTGAGAGTACAGAGACGACACATAGGACTTCTATCTACAAGACACGACAGACAGTACACTCAACCTGAGCTGTCACTGTTGTCCTTACTGTTGCTGATGTTCTTCCTCTGAAAGATATTCTCAAATTCCTCCGTACTCACCTACCAAAAAAAATATTGAATCCCACGGGGGTGAGATAATTGAAAATTTCCCCAGCGAGAGATATAACTGATAATACCTATTTTTGTGATGTTTTTTCCCTTTATTTTGTTATCAAAACTGCCCTTTTCTGCTATTTTCCTCTCTTTTATTAGCACTTTCGCAATATATGGCCAAGCAATGCTCTTAATCCAATTTCCCCATCTTTTGTAGAGTTTTTCCTCATTTTGGTGCAATAAGGCCGTCCCGTCCCGGCCCACAAATAAGTCCAAGTCTGTTTCGGCCTTCCTGACCTGACGCCCGATACAACCTCTGTCCGATAGGGTGGAGCAAAACAATGACGCACGACAAAGGGATGCTGCGTAAGAAGAAGCCGACAGACGACACGCCTTCTACCCGACAGGGAGCCAAGCTCGCCACGACAACCCAGCTTGTCGGGCGACACAACCACCCACCGGCAGGCACGCCGCCCATCATGTGACCTATAGCCGAAACCCCTGCGCCGAGCGATACCCGTATCGGCCGTCCACCGACCCGCGAATAAGGAGGACACGTGGCGCTTTGAGCACCATAACTTCCCCCAATCGCTGCCTATTAATAGCAGCTACAAGAAGTCGAAAAGACAGGTTCAGACAGTGGGGAACTTTGAGCGATCTTCGAGGGAGAACTACGAGAGTATCGTGCCCCAGTGCTCGTGCTGGGCAACTCTAGGTGAGCTCTTCCTCATCCCGAGAGGGAGGGGATGGTTCACTTAGGACCGTCCCGGGAGACACTGCGGGCCGATATCGGCCAACGTTGATAAGCGACACAAGTGCCTGACGCAAGTGCCCGACAAGTAGAACGCGTCGCTCCATGCCCGACAAGATATCGAACCCGATACGCTTCGCATGTCATGCGTGACGTGCCGCCCGAGAGGGTTCGCCGCCCGACATGAGCGTATCGGCCAGGGCTCTTGAGCGATATAGTCGACAGTCGATGCGTGCCGCTCGAGAGGGTGTGCCGCCCGACGTCACTGTATCGGGCTAGGCTCCTGACCGGTATCGGGCTGGAGAGCCGCAGTAGCCTGTCGGCCTTCTACATCAAGAAGGCGACACCTATCTTTAATTATGTTATTTAATTCTTTATTTACGCATTGTAATTAAGACCTTTAATGTTTATGGAAATAGAGAAGCTTAATTACTTGTTGCTCTTTGCTTGGTACTAGATGTTGGATGACTGCTATGTTTGATATCTGAACTCTAGCTTGCATTTTAGGATCGCGTTTTGCTTAGCTACCGAATCGTGTTTTTCCCGTCGCAACAACTTCGAGAGTTGTGTGGTGGCTCTAGTGTTTGGTACGATTCTGGAGTATGAGAGTGCATGGAACGGAGTTGTTTCAGTAACATTCCACTCTAACTTAAGTCTGACAACCTCGAGAGGGGTGTTGACGCTTGGTTAGAGGTACCCGCTCTGAGAGGAGGGGTGCAGGATGTTACTGCTACCGCTTGTTTTACTGTAGTCTTATCCTTCGTACCTTGCTCTAGCTATAGTTTTATATTTTTGTTTCTGTTGCATGAAACCCCCTAAAAACTGCTAAATGACAAAACCTTAAATCTCTCCAGTAGCTCCAGTTGGAGATAGTTTCCTCTGTTTTGTTTGTGACATCTTGTTGTTTCCCTTTTGGGAATTTTTATCTCTTTATATCTGTTGGAGTGTAGCGTGTCGATTCTGGGTTCTCAACACTACCCCCTTGTCCCTGTGTTTGACCCCGTATATCTACTTCGACCCCATAAACAAAGTTGTGGGGGCCTAGAAGGATTCAGGTTTATAAATGTAAAAAATCGACTACCTCAAATCCGCCTCCACTTTTGGACGCGCGATTTAGGCCGGTCAACTTTTTGGCGCCGTTGCCGGGGACAAGGCAAAAAAACGGTACTGTAGATGAATCCGAATCCACTAACTACACTCCCGTGCCTCAAGCTTAGAAATGAGTTTGACAGCACTCTTTTTCTTTTTCCTATTGTTATTCTTTGCCTAAAAGTAAAAATTCAATTTTCTAATCTTGATTTTTCGTGCCATTTCAGGAACTCTGAAGAACTGTGACCTGTTCCACCGAGCTTTGATACCATGTCTCGTTGTGAGATGTCTCTTTCTGAGGGTGAATGTCAGGGCCAAAGCGAGAGGTCGAGCCAGCCTAACTTGGTTGGTCAGCTTTCCGCTTACATAAAGAGACAGGATACCATCATCAACCAACTGGTGCAGGGCATGCTCCCTAGCCCTGGAGCTCTGAATTCAATGCAACGCCAGATGGCCAGCTTGTGGATGCGCCAGTGTGAGGTTGATCAGCGGCTGACACAGATGACTACTCTGATGAAGAATCCTGCAATAAAAGCACTTCCATACCCTGAAACTGCCAGAATGGCAGTACTGAGGTTTGGAAGAACGCTAGAGCGTCTGGATGAAGCCAGGCCTGAGCCCGAGCTAAGGCCTGAGGAAGCAGCCCCAGCAGAGGAGGAAGAAAGACGGGCAGACGTTCGAGAGTATGCGCAAAGGTCCCCTGAAGAGCTACCTGGTGGAAGGAATGCTTACGCTCCTAGGATTCCGTTCCCCTACAAGATGATAAAGGCAAATATGAAGAAGCGTCATGAGAAGTTCATGGAGTCGATCAGGAAACTGCTTCTCGAAGTGCCCTTCCTCGACGCTTTGGAGGAGATGCCTACATATTCCAAGTTCCTCAAGGACCTTATCATAAAGAAGAGAAGGGGAGGAAGGATTGAGACAGTGCATCTAGCTTCTGCCTCCTCTGCCTTCGTGAAGCCCGACATGCCAAATAAGAGAAGGGACCCCGGAGCATTCACAATCCCGTTCGCCATCGGGGACAATGTCGAGCGTAAGGGTCTAACGGACTTGGGGGCAAGCATCAGCCTCATGCCCCTAAGTTTCGCACAAATGGTGGGTTTAACCGACATGGTTCGAACCAACATGCAGATTGAACTGGCAGATCACACCTTTAATAGACCCGTCAACATTGTCGAGGATGTGACAATCAGGGTTAGCGATTTCTTCATCCCTTACGATATAGTCGTCATCGACACAGCTGAAGACCCCCGTTGCCCGATCATCTTTAGGCGCCCCTTCTTGGCGACAGGAAGAGCACTGATTGATGTCTCTGAGGAGATGATCACTTTGAGGGTCGGAAACGATCATATGGACTTCAAGCTGAAAGAGATAATGAGAAGCCCATCCCTGTCTAAATCAGCATGTTTCGCATATAGCTACGATGAATTCTGCGAGGAAATAGAGGAAGACATCCAGACAGTAGACCCCCTCTTGAGGGCTATAAACTGTCAAGCTCCTGACCTCGAAGATCCTGAGGTCGCGAGGCATCTCAACCTTTTCAACCTTTCCGATGCAGATTTGCAAGAAGAGGATAAGGTGGTGGAGTCTGTGATGTATGCCTCTCTCAAGGGGGAGCCTCAGGAGAAGGGACCCAGACCAAAGCCAGAGTTAAAGGCGTTGCCGGAAGGCCTGAAGTACGAGTTCTTGGATGAAGAGCACAGAAACCCCGTCATAGTAAATGCAAATCTTTCAAGCAATCGGCTAGACCGACTCCTTGAGGAGTTAAGGCTCCACAGGGGAGCTATAGGATACTCAGTAGATGATATCAAAGGCCTTAGCCCCGCCTTGTGCATGCATCACATCAACTTAGATGAATCTGCCAAGCCTCTGGCCCAACCCTAGAGGAAGCTGAACCAGATGCTCAAAGAGGTTGTTAAGAAAGAGATAATAAAGCTTAGGGATGCGGGGATCATTTACCCAATCAACTATAGCAATTGGGTGAGTCCGATCCACGTAGTACCCAAAAGGGGCGGAATAACAGTGGTTAAGGGTGAAAAGGGCGACGAGGTGGCGGTTAGGACCGTCATCGGATGGAGGATGTGCATAGATTACCGAAAGTTAAATCAGGCTACAAAGAAGGATCATTTTCCTCTACCTTTTATTGACCAAGTTTTTGAAAGGTTAGCGCATCACGATTTCTTTTGTTTTCTTGATGGCTTTTCAGGTTTTTACCAGGTACCAATCTTGCCCGACGATCAAGAGAAAACAACATTCACCTGCCTTTACAGCACTTATGCCTTCAGAAGGATGTCCTTCGGACTCTGCAACGCCCCCGCTACCTTTCAAAGATGCATGATATCGATGTTCTCAGATTTTCTAGAAGACATCGTAGAAGTTTTCATTGATGACTTTTTCAGTCTATGGGAAGGACTTCGATATCTATCTGAAGAATCTGTCATTGGTCCTTCAAAGGTGCGAGGAGAACATCCTAGTTCTGAACTGGGAAAAGTGCCATTTCATGGTGCGGGAGGGCATCGTTCTAGGGCATAAGATCTCAAGGCGTGGGATCGAGGTGGACGTAAGCAAAGTTGAAGCAATATCCAAGCTTCCTCCACCGAGATCAGTGACTGGAGTGCGAAGCTTCCTCAGGCACGCTGGATATTACCGAAGATTCATCAAGGACTTTTCGAAAATCTCCAAACCGTTGTCCAATCTTCTGGTAAAAGATGTTGAATTTGTTTTCTCTAACGATTGTCTCAGTGTTTTTCAGGCCCTGAAAAACGCTTTAATATCACCACCTATCCTTCAAGCGCCAGAATGGGGGTTACCTTTTGAGCTGATGTGCGACGCTAGAAACTACGCGGTTGGAGCAGTCCTGGGGAAAAACAAAGACAAAAGGCACCATGTGATTTGCTACGCTAGTCGCACGTTGGACGAGGCTCAAGTAAACTACACAATAAATGAGAAGGAGATGCTCGCGATCGTCTTCGCGTTCGATAAGTTCAGTTCGTATCTCGTCAGAGCTAAGGTCAAAGTATACACAGATCACGGGGCTATAAAATAATTGATGCAAAAGAAAGACGCAAAGCCCAGACTATTGAGGTGGGCCTTACTGCTCCAAGAGTTCGACCATGAAATTATCGACAAGAAGGGCGCGGAGAATGTGGTCGCAGACCACTTATCAAGGATCATGGATGAGAGAGAGCGAGTGCCCCCAATCAACGCCGACTACGCCGACGAGGCTCTTATGTTGGCCAAAGCTCAAGAAGAAAGCTTACCCTGGTTTGCAGACATCTGCAATTATCTTGCTTGCAGAGAACTGCCCCCTGACATTACGTACAATCAGAAAATGAAGCTATTCGCGGATGCTAAAAACTACTATTGGGATGATCCTCTCCTGTTCAGAAAGTGCGCCGACAACCTATACAGGAGGTGCATCCCAGAAGAAGAAACCGCAGAAACCCTGAAAGAATGCCACGCCTCCCCCTATGGTGGTCACCTGGGTAGCGAAAGAACAGCTGCAAAGGTTTGCAAAGAGTGCCAGTTTACCGGGAACATAGGGCATAGGAATGAAATGCCAATGGCAAGCTGGATCGAAGTAGAAATATTTGACGTATGGGGGATCAACTACATGGGACCGTTTCCCCCATCCCGGGGGTATCAATACATACTCGTGGCAGTGGATTATGTATCGAAGTGGGTGGAAGCGGTAGCCACCCAAACCTACAACGCCAAATCGGTTATCAAGCTCTTCGAGAAGACCATCTTTCCTCATTTCTGTGTACCGCGCACTGTTATAAGCTACGGAGGGTCGCACTTTGGAGAAAGACAGTTTGAAACACTTCTGCGCAAGTACGGAGTGAAGCACAAGATCGCTACACCCTACCACCCACAGACGTCAGGGCAGGTAGAGGTTTCCAACAGACAAATCAAGCAGATCTTGGAGAAAACTATCAACCAAACAAGGAAAGACTGGTCCATGAAGCCTGACGACGCACTTTGGGCCTACCGTACTGCTTACAAAATGCCCATTGGAACCACCCCCTACCGTCTCATCTACGGAAAGTCCTGCCACCTGCCTTTAGAGTTGGAACACAAGGCCCTTTGGGCAATCAAGTTCCTAAATATGGACCTCGATAAAGCTGGAGAAAAGTGGTTTTTGCAGCTTCAAGAGCTCGAAGAGCTGAGAATGAATGCCTATGAAAATGCAAAAATCTACAAACAGAGGACAAAGTTGTGGCATGATACCCACCTCAGGAGAAAAGATGTAAGCGAAGGAGATAAGGTCTTGTTATTCAAGTCCTCTATTCGTCTTTTCCCTGGGAAGTTACAAACGAGGTGGTCTGGACCGTTCATCGTGTCAAAGATATACCCATCAGGAATGATGGAGCTCTATAACAAAGACGATCCGACCAAAGTCTTTCAAGTGAATGGGCACAGGGTGAAAAGGTTCTATGAAGATGAAGCGTTTGTCAGGAGAGTAGAGATCAGTCTGCAAGATATGGGTATAGTCGAGAGCTGAACAAGATGATCTGACACCGGTCGAGCTGGCGACGCAAACTTCAGCGCTCCTCGGGAAGCAACCCGAGTTTTTCTTTCTTTCCTAGAATAGGTTGCTTTTTCTTATTACTTGTAAAAACAAACTTTACGGACTGTAATAAGGCCCGAGTCGGAGTACGCGCTGAGCGTACCAACTCTTCTGTTTTATGGGTCATCGCTGAATTTTGCAAGGCATTGAGGAGTAATTCTGCCTGAGGTGAGGGGCTCTACCCTAAACCGATGATGTTTTGCCCGTTAATTGCTTTTTCCGCCTTGTTTCTGGCGCCTCCTTTTACGACGTGTCGGGCAGCAGCTCAGCTGGCGCGCAATCACGCTTGTATCGGGCCGCAGTTTCTTGGGCACCGCAAGAGCCGCGATGGATGGAGTCCTCGAGAAACAGCTGTACCGTGAATGGGAAATAAATGCCCTTAATTAGATTGACGGGACCGTCGTCTCGGGAACGGCATGTCTCAAACGGCCGATGCGTGCCCCAGAACTGCCCGATTTACCCCCAGCTGAGTTTGCTATATATAGTAAGGTGTTTCAACGTGTCGGACTGCTACACTTACTCTTTTCAGCCACCTGTAACACATGCAGTAATCCGCCCGTTTTGCTCGCGTGTCGACCATCGTGCCTTCACCCTTGTATCGGGTGATGGCTCCAATGAGCAAAGGTATAGCCCGACAGGCTCATCGCCTGACACGAGTTTTCTTATCGCGTGCTGCTTATCGGGTTTAAGAGCCTAGTCAATTTTCATATCGTCCGACGCAGTTAGGCACGAAATAACGACCGATAGTGTTTGCCCGATACTCCATATCGGGCGACACGTTTTTATTTTGTGACGTCCTGGCAGGCAGTTGATCTTTGGCGACCTTATCGCCCGATACATCTGTGTCGGGCGGTGTGTTGTACCGCACAACTCTCCTCGTATCGTCCAACCCTGTATCGCCTCGAGCTTTCTTTTGATGGACGATACCCAAATTTTGAAATAAGTCGAGTTTTATCAAGTTTCTTCTGCTTTTCTTACCTAACATTTAAATGGTTAATGAACTTGATAACAGGAACGGATCGCACAAGAATCAGAGTTGCGACCGCAGCTGAAGCAACAACTGTCGGATAGAAACGTCACAACCCCGAAGAGGAATACTTCCTTATTATAGTCTGTCTTCAGTGGTGGTTTAGGACCATCTTCAGAGACAGCACAAGTCTTACCCCGATGGAGTCCGGATCTCATCTGGGGACCCTGGTTCCATATTCTTAAGGAGGGGGGGGGGAGCATCCACAAGTGTTTTCAAGATCTCTCTATCTACCATGCACAAGCTTCGAGCTTCCTTCTTGAGAGCTTTGCACTTGTTTCGGCTGCTTCCAACCGGGGAAATAAAAGGGATGCAGCAGAGAAGCATATTGTAGCTTCTCGAAGGCACAAACGAGCCCGCTACATAACGTTCACTGGGATAACATGACCTCACCTGGTATACTTCGCTACTCTGGGACAGAGTGCGGAGTAAATTTGGGGGGGGGGTACCCATGTACTAGTGAAGGAGGTATAAAAAGTTTCTTCACCTCCACTCTTTGTGCCATTTTGTCCTTGCTCTTTATCATGTGTATGTACCCATGCCCGTATAAAATGTCATGATCATATAAAAAAGAGAATTTTTTGAAAAATTTTGCTTTTATTCTCCATACTGTTGTATAAAGTTGCTATAATAGTGAAAACCTATTGCGATTTCTTGCAAAGTTAGTTTTCTTTGTGCTTAACGAGATACAAGTTCTGTTATATCTTTTTGATAATGCTGCTTCAAACGAACAAAAGAGTATGTTTTGCCACGTCAAAAACTTCGAAAAATATAATAATCTCGCAAACAGCTAAGAGATGAGTACGGAGAAGGAAAAAGCTGCCCAAATAGCATAAATCTCTTTGTTTTCCCTCATCCAATGAAAATCCCAAAAAGAGAGAGAAGCATTATGAGTGTGAATAAAAGCATGAGAGTTGTGCCCAATAAAAGAAAAAAAAATATATATACACACACTTATTTTCCAAAAGTACCCATCTTTAGGCATGGTAGATCCGGGGAAGTGGTACGTAGGATGTGAAATCACTGCTCTAAAGCCAACTGGCTTGGACTGCAGGGACCACTTGCCCGCTAACGGACCCTTACCTGGATGGACCGATGGGAAACAAGGAAAAAACCCAAAAAGCCTTAGCCTACCCGATACACAACTTTCTGCCCCAAAAATAAAGTTGTTTGGTGTGTAAGCTAACTTTGGAATCGTACAACAAAGTCTCGCCAAAGTTGTAGAGAAGAATCTTACTTAAACAATAAACAGGAAAAACTAAGTCTTTTGTTTGTAATGAGACAACATTACCTCTAAGGCATTACGATCCTTGTTTCACATTTTGAACAGAGAGCTATTCCGAGAAGAAGAAGCATCACTAAATATAGTTTAAATTCTGATTGAGGACAATCAAAACGCTAAGTTTGGGAGAGTTGATAACACCTATTTTTGTGATGTTTTTACCCTTTATTTTGTTATCAAAACTGCCCTTTTCTACTATTTTCCTCTCTTTTATTAGCACTTTCGCAATAATTGGCCAAGCAATGCTCTTAATCCAATTTTCCCATCTTTTGAAGAGTTTTTCCTCATTTTGGTGCAATAAGGCAGTCCCTTCCCGACCCACAAATAAGTCGAAGTCTATTTCGGCCTTCCTGACCTGACGCCCGATACAACCTCTGCCCGACAGGGTGGAGCGACACAATGACACACGACAAAGGGATGCCACGCAAGAAGAAGCCGACAGACGACACGCCTTCTACCCGACAGGGAGCCAAGCTCGCCATGACAACCCAGCTTGTCGGGCGACACAACCACCCACCGGCAGGCACGCCGCCCGTCACGTGACCGATAGCCGACACCCCTGCGCCGAGCGATACCCGTATCGGTCGTCCACCGACCCGCGAATAAGGATGACACATGGCACTTCGAGCACCATAACTTCCCCCAACCGCTGCCTATAAATAGCAGCTAAAGGAAGTCGAAAAGACAGGTTTGGACAGTGGGGAACATTGAGCGATCTTTGAGGGAGAACTGTGAGAGTATCGTGCCCCAGTTCTCGTGCTGGGCAACTCTAGGTGAGCTCTTCCTCATCCCGAGAGGGAGGGGATGGTTCACTTAGGACCGTCCCGAGCGACACTGTGGGCCGATATCGGCCAACGTTGATAAGCGACACAAGTGCCCGATAAGTAGAACACATCGCTCCAAGCTCGACAATATATCGAACGTGATACGCTTCGCCCGTCATGCGTGCCACCCGAGAGGGTTCGTCGCCCGACATGAGCGTATCGGCCATGGCCCTTGAGCGATACAGTCGACAGTTGATGCGTGCCACTCAAGAGGGTGTGCCACCCGACGTCACTGTATCGGGCTAGGCTCCTGACCGGTATCGGGCTGGAGAGCCGCAGTAGCCTGTCGGCCTTCTACATCAAGAAGGCGACACATATCTTTAATTCTATTATTTAATTCTTTATTTACACATTGTAATTAAGACCTTTAATGTTTATGGAAATAGAGAAGCTTAATTACTTGATGCTCTTTGTTTGGTACAAGATGTTGGATGACTGCTAAGTTTGATATCTGAACTCTAGCTTGCATGTTAGGATCGCGTTTCGCTTAGCTACCAAATCATGTTTTTCCCGTCGCAACAACTTCGAGAGTTGTGTTGTGGCTCTAGTGTTTGGTCTGATTCTAGAGTACGAGAGTTCCTGGAACGGAATTGTTTCAGTAACATTCCACTCTAACTTAAGTCCGACAACCTCAAGAGGGGTGTTGACGCTTGGTTAGAGGTACACACTCTGAGAGGAGGGGTGCAGGATGTTACTGCCGCCGCTTGTTTTACTTTAGTCTTATCATTCGTACCTTGCTCTAGCTCTAGTTATATCTTTCTGTTTCTGTTGCATGAAACCCCCTAAAAACTGCTAAATGACTAAAACCTTAAATCTCTCTAGTAGCTCCAGTTGGAGATAGTTTCCTCTATTTTGTTTGTGACATCTTGTTGTTTCCCTTTTGGGAATTTTTATCTCTTTATATCTGCAGGAGTGTAGTGTGTCAATTCTGGGTTCTCAACACTACCCCTTTGTCCCTGTGTTCGACCCCGTATATCTACTTCGACCCCGTAAACAAAGTTGCGGGGGGCTAGAAGGATTCGGGTTTATAAATGTAAAAGCTCGACTACCTCAAATCCGCCTCCACTTTTGGACGCGCGATTTAGGCCAGTCAACTTTTTTGGCGCCATTGCCGGGGACAAGGCAAAAAAACGGTACTGTAGACGAATCCGAATCCACTAGCTACACTCCCGTGCCTCAAGCTTAGAAATGAGTTTGACAACACTCTTTTTCTTTTTCCTATTGTTATTCTTTGCCTAAAAGTAAAAATTCAATTTTCTAAACTTGATTTTTCGTGCCATTTCAGGAACTTTGAAGAACTGTGACCTGTTCCACCGAGCTTTGATACCATGTCTCGTTGTGAGATGTCTCTTTCTGAGGGTGAATGTCAGGGCCAAAGCGAGAGGTCGAGTCAGCCTAACTTGGTTGGTCAGCTTTCCGCCTACATAAAGAGACAGGATACCATCATCAGCCAACTGGTGCAGGGCATGCTCCCTATCCCTGGAGCTCTGAATTCAATGCAATGCCAGATGGCCAGCTTGCGGATGTGCCAGTGTGAGGTTGATCAGCGGCTAACACAGATGACTTCTCTGATGAAGAATCCTGCAATAAAAGCACTTCCATACCCTGAAACTGCCAGAATGGCAGTACTGAGGTCTAGAAGAACGCTAGAGCGTCTGGATGAAGCCAGGCCTGAGCCCGAGCTAAGGCCTGAGGAAGCAGCCCCAGTAGAGGAGGAAGAAAGACGGGCAGATGTTCGAGAGTCTGCGCAAAGGTCCCCTGAAGAGATACCTGGCGGAAGGAATGCTTATGCTCCTAGGATTCCGTTCTCCTACAAGATGATAAAGGCAAATATGAAGAAGCGTAATGAGAAGTTCATGGAGTCGATCAGGAAACTGCATCTCGAAGTGCCCTTCCTCGACGTTTTGGAGGAGATGCCTACATATTCCAAGTTCCTCAAGGACCTTATCACAAAGAAGAGAAGGGGAGAAAGGATTGAGACAGTGCACCTAGCTTCTGCCTCCTCTGCCTTCGTGAAGCCCGACATGCCAAATAAGAGAAGGGACCCCGGAGCATTCACAATCTTGTTCGCCATCGGGGACAATGTCGAGCGTAAGGGTCTAGCGTACTTGGGGGCAAGAATAAGCCTCATGCCCCTAAGTTTCACACAAAGGGTGGGTTTAACCGACATGGTTCGAACCAACATGCGGATTGAACTGGCGGATCACACATTTAAGAGACCCGTCGGCATTGTCGAGGATGTGCCAATCAGGGTCAGCGATTTCTTCATCCCTTGCGATATAGTCGTCATCGACACAGCTGAAGACCCCCGTTGCCCGATCATCTTTGGGCGCCCCTTCTTGGCGACAGGAAGAGCGCTGATTGATGTCTCCGAGGGGATGATCACTTTAAGGGTCGGAAACGACCATATGGACTTCAAGCTGAAAGAGATCATGAGAAGCCTATCAATGTCTAAATCAGTATGTTTCGCAGATAGCTACAATAAATTCTGCGAGGAAATAGAGGAAGACATTCGGAGGGTAGACCCCCCCTCTTGAGGGCTATAAACTGTCAAGCTCCTAACCTCGAAGATCCTGAGGTCGTGAGGCATCTCAACCTTTTCAACCTTTCTGATGTAGACTTGTAAGAAGAGGATAAGGTGGTGGAGTCTGTGATGTATGCCTCTCTCGAGGGGGAGCCTCAGGAGAAGGGACCCAGACCAAAGCCAGAGTTAAAGGCGTTGCTGTAAGGCCTGAAGTACGAGTTCTTGGATGAAGAGCAAAGAAACCCCGTCATAGTAAACACAAATCTTTCAAGCAATCAGCTAGACCGACTCCTTGAGGAGTTAAGGCTCCACAAGGGAGCTATAGGATACTCAATAGATGATATCAAAGGCCTTAGCCCCGCCTTGTGCATGCATCGCATCAACTTAGATGAATCTGCCAAGCCTCTGGCCCAACCCCAGAGGAAGCTGAACCAGATGCTCAAGGAGGTCGTCAAGAAAGAGGTAATAAAGCTTTGGGATGCGGGGATCATTTACCCAATCAGCGATAGCAATCGGGTGAGTCTGATCCACGTAGTACCCAAAAGGGGCGGAATAATAGTGGTTAAGGGTGAAAAGGGTGACGAGGTGGCGGTTAGGACCGTCACCGGATGGAGGATGTGCATAGATTACCGAAAGCTAAATCAGGCTACAAAGAAGGATCATTTTCCGCTACCTTTTATTGACCAAGTTCTTGAAAGGTTAGTGCATCACGATTTATTTTGTTTTCTTGATTGCTTT
Organism: Alisma plantago-aquatica; assembly: GCA_963693085.1. Taxonomy (NCBI): domain Eukaryota; kingdom Viridiplantae; phylum Streptophyta; class Magnoliopsida; order Alismatales; family Alismataceae; genus Alisma; species Alisma plantago-aquatica. Next base: position 720,563,619 of record OY856411.1, on the reverse strand, counting down.
TTAGGTTTTTACCAGGTACCCATCTTGCCTGACGATCAAGAGAAAACAACATTCACCTGTCTTTACGGCACTTATGCCTTCAGAAGGATGCCCTTCGGAATCTGCAACGCCCCCGCTACCTTTCAAAGATGCATGATAATGATGTTCTCAGATTTTCTAGAAGACATCGTAGAAGTTTTCATGGACGACTTTTCAATCTTTGGGAAGGACTTCAATAGCTGTCTGAAGAATCTGTCATTGGTCCTTCAAAGGTGCGAGGAGAACAGCCTAGTTCTGAACTGGGAAAAGTGCCATTTCATGGTGCGGGAGGGCATCGTTCTAGGGCATAAGATCTCAAGGTGTGGGATCGAGGTGGACGTAAGCAAAGTTGAAGCAATATCCAAACTTCCTCCACTGAGATCCGTGACGGGAGTGCGAAGCTTCCTCGGGCACGCTGGATATTACTGAAGATTCATCAAGGACTTTTCGAAGATCTCCAAACCGCTGTCCAATCTTCTGGTAAAAGATGTTGAATTTGTTTTCTCTAACGATTGTCGCAGTGCTTTTCAGGCCCTGTAAAACGCTTTAATATCACCACCTATCCTTCAAGCTCCAGAATGGGGGTTGCCTTTTGAGCTAATGTGCGACGCTAGCGACTACGCGGTTGGAGCAGTCCTGGGGCAAAAGAAAGACAAAAGGCACCATGTGATTTGCTACGCTAGTCGCACGTTGGACAAGGCTCAAGTAAACTACACAACAACTGAGAAGGAGATGCTCATGATCGTCTTCACGTTTGATAAGTTCAGGTCGTATCTCGTCGGAGCTAAGGTCAAAGTATACACAGATCACGGGGCTATAAAATACTTAATGCAAAACGAGGTGGTCTGAACCGTTCATCGTGTCAAAGATATACCCATCAGGAATGATGGAGCTCTATAACAAAGACGATCCAACCAAAGTCTTTCAAGTGAATGGGCACAGGGTGAAAAGGTTCTATGAAGATGAAGCATTTGTCAGGAGAGTAGAGATCAGTCTGCAAGATATGGGTACAGTCGAGAGCTGAACAAGATGATCTGACACCAGTCGAGCTGGCGACGTAAACTTCAGCGCTCCTCGGGAAGCCGCCCGAGTTTTTCTTTCTTTTCTAGAATAGGTTGCTTTTTCTTATTACTTGTAAAAACAAACTTTACGGAATGTAATAAGGCCCGAGTCGGAGTACGCGTCGAGCGTACCAACTCTTCTATTTTATGGGTCATCGCTGAATTTTGCAAGGCATTGAGGAGTAATTCTTCCTGAGGTGAGGGGCTCTACCCTAAAACGATGATGTTTTGCCCATCAATTGCTTTTTCCGTCTTGTTTCTGGCACCTCCTTTTACGACGTGTCGGGCAGCAGCTCAGCTGGAGCGCAATCACGCTTGTATCGGGCCGCAGTTTCTTGGGCACCGCAAGAGCCGCGGCGGATGGAGTCCCCGAGCAATAGCCGTATCATGCATGGGAAATAAATGCCCTTAATTAGATTGACGGGACCGTCGTCTCGGGAACGGCATGTCTCAAACGGCCGATGCGTGCCCCAGAACTGCCCGATTTACCCCCAACTGAGTTTGCTATATATAGTAAGGTGTTTCAACGTGTCGGACTACTACACTTACTCTTTTCAGCCACATGTAACACATGCAGTAATCCGCCCATTTTGCTCACGTGTCGGCCATCGTGCCTTCACCCCTGTATCGGGCGATGGCTCCAATGAGCAAAGGTATAGCTCATCGCCCGACACGAGATTTCATATCGCGTGCTGTTTATCGGGTTTAAGAGCCTAGTCGATTTTCATATCGCCCGACGCAGTTAGGCACGAAATAACGACCGATAGTGTTTGCCCGATACGCCATATCAGGCGACACATTTTTCTTTTGTGACGTCCTGGCAGGCAGTTGATCTTTGGCGACCTTATCGCCCGATACATCCATGTCAGGCGGTGTGTTGTGCTGCAGAGCTCTCCTCGTATCGTCCAACCCTGTATTGCCTCGAGGTTTCTTTTGATGGATGATACCCGGATTTTGAAATAAGTCGAGTTTTATCGAGTTTCTTCTGCTTTTCTTACCTAACATTTAAATGGTTAATGAACTTGATAACAGGAACGGATCGCATAAGAATCAGAGTTGTGACCGCAGCTGAAGCAACAACTGTCAGACAGAAACGTCACAACCCCGAAGAGGAATACTTTCTTATTATAGTTTGTCTTCAGTGGTGGTTTAGGACCATCTTCAGAGACAGCACAAGTCTTGCCCCGATGGAGTCCAGATCTCATCTGGGCACTCCGGTTCCATCTTCTTAAGGAGGGGGGGAGCATCCACAAGTGTTTTCAAGAGCTCTCTATCTACCATGCGCAAGCTTCGAGCTTCCTTCTTGAGAGCTTTGCACTTGTTCCGGCTGCTTCCAACCGGGGAAATAATAGGGCTGCAGCAGAGAAGCATATTGCAGCTTCTCGAAGGCACAAGCGAGCCCGCTACATAACCTTCACTGGGATAACATGACCTCACCTGGTATACTTCGCTACTCTAGGACAGAGTGCAGAGTAAGTTTGGGGGGGGTACCCATGTACCAGTGGAGGAGGTATAAAAAGTTTCTTCACCTCCACTCTTTGTGCCATTTTGTCCTTGCTCTTTATCATGTGTATGTACCCATGCCCGTATAAAATGTCATGATCATATAAAAAAGAGAAATTTTTGAAAAATTTTGCTTTTATTCTCCATACTGTTGTACAAAGTTGCTATAATAGTGAAAACCTATTGCGACTTCTTGCAAAGTTAGTTTTCTTTGTGCTTAACGAGATACAAATTCTGTTATATCTTTTTGATAATGCTGCTTCAAACAAACAAAAGAGTATGTTTTGGCACGTCAAAAACTTCGAAAAATATAATAATCTCGCAAACAGCTAAGAGATGAGTATGGAGAAGGAAAAAGCTGCCCAAACATCATAAATCTCTTTGTTTTCCCTCATCCAACGAAAATTCCAAAAAGAGAGAGAAGCCTTATGAGTGTGAATAAAAGCATGAGAGTTGTGCCCAATAAAAGAATATATATATATATATATATATATATATATATATATACACACACACTTGTTTTCCAAAAGTACCCATCTTTAGGCATGGTAGATCCAGGGAAGTGGTACGTAGGATGTGAAATCACTGCTCTAAAGCCAACTGGCTTGGACTGCAGGGACCACTTGCCCGCTAACGGACCCTTACCTGGATGGACCGATGGGAAACAAGGAAAAAACCCAAAAAGCCTTAGCCTACCCGATACACAACTTTCTGCCCCAAAAATAAAGCTGTTTGGTGTGTAAGCTAATTTCGGAATCGTACAACAAAGTCTCGCCGAAAATGTAGAGAAGAATCTTACTTAAACAATAAACAGGAAAAACTAAGTCTTTTGTTCGTAATGAGACATCATTACCTCTAAGGCATTACAATCCTTGTTTCACATTTTGAACAGAGAGCTATTCCGAGCAGAAGAAGCATCACTAAATATAGTGTAAATATTGATTGAGGATAATCAAAATGCTAAGTTTGGGAGAGTTGATAACACCTATTTTTGTGATTTTTTTTCCTTTTCTGCTATTTTCCTCTCTTTTATTAGCACTTTCGCAATAATTGGCCAAGCAATGCACTTAATCCAATTTCCCCATCTTTTACAGAGTTTTTCCTCATTTTGGTGCAATAAGGCCGTCCCGTCCTGGCCCACAAATAAATCCAAGTCTGTTTTGGCCTTCCTGACCTGACGCCCGATACAACCTCTGCCCGACAGGGTGGAGCGACACAATGACGCACGACAAAGGAATGTCGCGCAAGAAGAAGCCGACGGACGACACACCTTCTACCCGACAGGGAGCCAAGTTCGCCACGACAACCCAGCTTGTCGGGCGACACAACCACCCACCGGCAGGCACGCCACCCGTCACGTGACTGATAGCCGACACCCCTGTGCCGAGCGATACCCGTATCGGCCGTCCACCGACCCGCGAATAAGGAGGACACGTTGCACTTCGAGCACCATAACTTCCCCCAACCGCTGCCTATAAATAGCAGCTACAGGAAGTTGAAAAGACAGGTTTGGACAGTGGGGAACTTTGAGTGATCTTCGAGGGAGAACTGCGAGAGTATCGTGCCCCAGTGCTCGTGACGGGCAACTCTAGGTGAGCTCTTCCTCATCCTGAGAGGGAGGGGATGGTTCACTTAGGACCGTCCCGGGTGACACTGCGGGCCGATATCGGCCAACGTTAATAAGCGACACAAGTGCCTGACGCAAGTGCCCGACAAGTAGAACGCGTCGCTCCATGCCCGACAAGATATCAAACCCGATACGCTTTGCCCGTCATGCGTGCCGCCCGAGAGGGTTCGCCGCCCGACATGAGTGTATCGTCCAGGGCCCTTGAGTGATACAGTCGACAGTTGATGCGTGCCGCTCGAGAGGGTGTGCCGCCCGACGTCACTGTATCGGGCTAGGCTCCTGATCGGTATCGGGTTGGAGAGCCGCAGTAGCCTGTCGGCCTTCTAAATCAAGAAGGTGACACCTATCTTTAATTCTGTTATTTATTTCTTTATTTACGCATTGTAATTAAGACCTTTAATGTTTATGGAAATAGAGAAGCTTAATTACTTGCTGCTCTTTGCTTGGTACAAGATGTTGGATGACTGCTATGTTTGATATCTGAACTCTAGCTTGCATGTTAGGATCGCATTTCGCTTAGCTACCGAATCGTGTTTTTCCCGTCGCAACAACTTCGAGAGTTGTGTTGTGGCTCTAGTGTTTGGTCTGATTCTGGAGTACGAGAGTGCCTGGAACGGAGTTGTTTCAATAATATTCCACTCTAACTTAAGTCTGACAACCTCGAGAGGGGTGTTGACGCTTGGTTAGAGGTACCCGCTCTGAGAGGAGGGGTGCAGGATGTTACTGCTGCCACTTGTTTTAATGTAGTCTTATCCTTCGTACCTTGATCTAGCTCTAGTTTTATCTTTCTGTTTCTGTTACATGAAACCCCCTAAAAACTGCTAAATGACTAAAACCTTAAATCTCTCTAGTAGCTCCAGTTGGAGATAGTTTCCTCTATTTTGTTTGTGACATCTTGATGTTTCCCTTTTGGGAATTTTTATCTCTTTATATCTGCCGGAGTGTAGCGTGTCGATTCTGGGTTCTCAACACTACCCCCCTTGTCCCTGTGTTTGACCCCGTATATATACTTCGACCCCGTAAACAAAGTTGCGGGGGCCTAGAAGGATTCAGGTTTATAAATGTAAAATCTCGACTACCTCAAATCTGTCTCCACTTTTGGACGCGCGATTTAGGCCGGTCAATAACTCTCCGCCAAAAACATTATAATTACAGTTTAATAATATAAAACTGAGCAGAGGATAAGTAGTTTAGATCATTCTCATCTTTTAAAGTATTGCAACTATATATGATAGAACAGTAAATCATCTATTCTCTTTATAAGGAATAGGAAGAACATGTATATCATTTATCTATCATATCATTTCAACATCTCAAGCTTTTCCTTATTATCTTGATATGTCACCCATGATTCATTCTTGTTTCCATCTATTGGCCTTAGCCAATCTGCTAAATAGATATTGAATTATATCAGGCATAAGAGTATACATCATCATATTCTATCTAGGCATTGGACTATGCCAATCCTTTGGTTATAGGCTTCATACCTTTGCCAGGTATTGGACCATGCCAATTCTAATTTCACAGCCAGACCTTGGACTCTACCAATCCTGATTACACAGCCAGGCATTGGACTGTAACCAATCATGATTCCACAGCCAGGCATTGGACTCTAACCAATCCTGATTACACAGCCAGACATTGGACTCTAACCAATCCTGATTACAGGCTTCATGCCTCTGCCAGGTATTGGACTTTAACCAATGTTGATTACACAACTAGGCATTGGACTCTAACCAATCCTAATTACAGGCTTCACGCCTCTGCCAGGTATTGGAATTTAACCAATCTTGATTACACAGCCAGGCATTGGACTCTAACCAATCCTGATTACATGATTCATGCCTCTTCCAGGTATTGGACTTTAACCAATCCTGATTACACAGCCAGACATTGGACTCTAACCAATCTTGATTACAAGCTTCATGCCTCTGCTAGGTATTGGACTTTAACCAATCCTGATTACACAGCCAGGCATTGGACTCTAACCAATCATGATTACAGGCTTCATGCCTCTGCCAGGTATTGGACTTTAACCAATCCTGATTACATAGCCAAGCACCACATCCTTTTACTAGCATTAAACTTTGGCCATGCCATCATACTTAATCACATTCTTTATGTAATACAAGTATTCCTCCCTTTCCCTTTCAGCATATTCAAAAAAAACATGTATGATCATGATTTCATTATTATTATTGTATCATTTTGTTATTATTATCATATTATTGAGTTTCCATTTCTTGGTTTATTATGAACATTATCATCTCTTACAAGAGACCTTTATAATCATCTTGGTACCTCTTACTAGGCAACAACTTACTCATATGGATCTCAAGGCCCATTAAAAATCTTGTCACCTTTCATTAGGCAACAACTTACTCATATGGCTCACAAAGCTCATTGCACATCTTGTCACCTTTCACTAGGCAACAATAACGCTCATGTCTCACAAGGCCAGTAAACATCTTGTGACCTCTCACTAGGCAACAATAACTCTCATCATTTATCATTAAATGATTATCAACACAAGGTATGAGTTTCTCTCTCATCCTTACCAGAATATAAATACGCATACTTTATTAACTTGGCTTAACCCTTTCTTAAGGTATATTAGACTACACTTATTAAAGTGCATTAGGTTCATTACATCTCAATGTAACAATTGGCATGATACATTTCATATGCTATTCATCCAAGTATATTGGATTTAGGGTACATCAAGGAGTATCAACCTTGAGGTGTTGAATGTGATATCTATCATGTTTGATGTATCACTTCCCTCATCACTTTTATCTTTACTTAAGTTTATCAACTTATATTGTATTAAGGTATTTTCCCATCTTAATACTTTTATCCACTAGCCTATCACCTTTATCATAAAGTTCATAGGTCATAGAACACATGTAAGAATTGTCTGACTATCTTCAATGATATGGACTCATATCAGATTAAAGCATTGCTTGCTATAAGATTGCCTATAATCAACCACTTTAGGTATTTTTTTCATCCGGATATTAGCCACTATTACATTATTAGGATTAGGGTTTGACATACCATCACCCTTCATTAGGATTAGGGTTTATCATGGCATTATCCGAAATTAGGGTTAAAGCTTCTTATTCTATATCACATAGGAATTCTCATTCCCTTACCCAAAATTAAGGGTAGGGTTTCTCATTTCATTACTTAGATTTGGGGTTTCATATATTACAATCTGCAGTTAGGATTTCTCATACCTTCATCCCATGGTCGTACTGACCAGCACGGCCGGGCTACCCCTAGGCAACGCCCTGTATTAGGGTTTCTTATAACATCACCCTATATTAGGGTTCTTATATCTTTCCCCAAAATTAGGGTCTCATGTACTTTACCTGAAATTAGGGTTTCATGAAGCATCCCCTTGAATTAGGGTTTTTCATTTCATTACCTTGAATTAGGATTCCTCATGTCCTTAACCTAGATTAGGGTTACTCCATTACCCTAGATTAGGGTTAAGGTTTACTATTCACATCAATTAGAATTTCTCATATCCCAATTCATATCAATCAAGATTTCCCCATCAATTAGGGTTTTCCCATCAATTAGGTTAGTTCAACCCTTCATTAGAGTACATACACCTATGATTATCATAGTGTACTTATTTGCATTCATAAGCATCAAGGCTGAGTACTCTAATTACATTAATTATTTAAGTACCCTAAACGTACTTCCATTGTAATCAACATTAGTATACTTTTCAACCACTCATGGGGTTATTGGTCTTTTCATAATTTGAACTAATTGAACCTTTAAATGGTGTTGATCAAATAGACCTCAATTGGTTTTGATGAATCAAACTATAACATCCCTGACCTGGGTTATGTGTTAACCCTAGATGTTTTGCCTAATAAGTTTTAGTAGATGCTTTATTTTATTTTTGGAAAAGTGATTAGGTCTCATGAGAAACTCATGTTTCAATTTTGGTCCTGTTTGAACAATGTTGAGGCAATGCTTGCTTATTTTGGACTAAAGTGCAAATTACCCAAGTTGAGGGGTTAAATTGCAAATTGCACACGATAAGATGTTCTTCATGTGTTGAAGAATCATGAGACTGAATATGATGAAGTGGTATGGTTTTCACAAGCTTGGGCACCAAGATTAAGCTTGTAAAGCAATCCTTGTGCATTAAAACCTAGTTTTGGTGTAAAGTGCAGTTTACCCACAACCTAGGGTTCAATATGCAAATTACCACTTCAATAAGGTCCCTAATGCTTCTTGGAAACATGTGGAGTAAAGAAAATGAGAGGGGTGCCTCATTTGAATTAAGTTGGAGGAGAGAGAATCTTGATATTAAAATAATGAAGATTTAATCCTAATTGAAACCCTAATTCAAATTAGGGCAAAAATAAATGTATTAATTGAAGGGCCTTCAACCAAAATTAAAATGGTTGGATTAAGATGTGTGTGGATGACCTTGAGCTATGCAAGGACCACGAAATATCCCAAGGAGGTGAAAACTCCACTCACCATTATTATAAGAAAAAGAATTTCCACTCAAAAATGGATATTATTATAAGGGTTAAGGTGCTTAATTTATTTTCCCTTAATTCTTGGATAATGGAAGGGATCTCGGTGGGATAGAGATGCCTTTGCATGTAATAAAGCAAGGGGGGAGTTGTGGCAACAATTTTGAAATTAAAAGACTTTTATAAAGTATTTTCTCTCTCATCAATTTTTTCTTATAAAAGTACCTTTTCCAAGCCAAAACAAAGGCTTTTTCAGATTCTTTTCTTTCCCCTTTCTTGGAAAACGACCAAGGAGCTAGGGAGTACCAGGAGAACGACCCCCAAACTGTTGGTAAGTCCTTGACCTTCATTCTACTTGATTCCATGGTGGAAATCGAAAATAAATCATTGATTTCTTCTTATTTCGATCTCCTCTCCAACCCTAGCCAATCTTTTCAACCAAAAGCTTGAGGACGAGCCTAGGGGGAATTGCAAGAGCTTCATACACCATTGTTGTCGTGAGCTTGGAGCTTTGGAGCTCAATTGGAGGCGGGTTTTATAACTTGAACCCTTAATTTTATTATTGCAATCAATTCCTTATCAATTGGTGATCATTTCTACATTTCCGAAATTAAGTTTGGTTGATTGATGCAATCTCCATGGAAATCACAGCAGATTTCGTGAGTTTGGAGCTTGATGATGATGACATCATCATAAGCACACACCTCTCCAAATATCTAGGGCAAACGGTTTCAATGTTGAGTTCAAACGGTTTTACCAAACCGTTTGGTGACCAAACGGTTTGCAAACCGTTTGGTGGTTTGGGTTCCAAACCGTTTGGAATGGTTGACCGTTTGAGATGGTTGACCATTTGAAGATATATGCTGTGGTACTTGGGTCTTGATCTAATGGTTTCAATTGGTTTGATCTTGAAGGTTTCAATTGTGAATGATTCCTTAATTGGAAACCCTAATCGACTAAGTGTTGATTTTGTAATTGATTGAGTTGAGATTTTGGGTTGATTGACCCAAACGGTTTCAAGACCATTTGGAAATTACCCAAACGGTCTCAAGACCGTTTGGAGGCTGATCAAGACCGTTTGTAGGTCTAGAGTTGAGCATGGTTAGGTAATTGAAGATCCAATGGTTCCAAATGGAAATGCAATCAATAATTAATTTGATAATCGATCCAATGATCCAAACCCTAATTGGATGTCATGGATTTTGATGATGAAATGGGAAAACGGTCTCAAGACCGTTTGGAGATCACCCAAATGGTCTCAAGACCGTTTGGAGGTCATTCAAGACCGTTTGAGGTCAGGACATATCATATAATGATTATGGTTCAATGATTTCAATTGATTTGGTTCCACAATGTCAACCATTGATTTCAAACCCTAAGTGATGGTTTCTTGATTATCAAACCTAGTTCAAACCCTAAGTGATGGTTTCTTGATTATCAAACCTAGTTCAATTGGGTTCAAAACCCTAAATTGAAGGTCTAATTGAATGGTGATTCAGTGGTCCAATTCATGAATACTTTAGTGGTTCAATTTATAATTGGTGCATGGATTGAAACCTTGAGTTGATTGAGTGTTGAAATAACTTTTTAGTCCATGCAGTTTTGAGAAGGTTTGGACCAAACAGTCTCAATACCGTTTGGGTCCAAATGGTCTCAAGACCATTTGGAACCAAACGATCTCAAACCGTTTGGAGACCCAAAGTGCAAATAGTTTCAACACATATTTTGTCCAATTGGTTTCAAGTACAATTTGTTCAAATGGTTTTCAACCAATTGATTTATGAGAACCAAGATCACTGAGGGTCTAAGTAATTAATATTGTGAAGTTCAACATGGTTCATCCATTTGAATATCTCATGTAATTGAAGGCCCAATATGGTGAATCTATTTGGATACTTAATGCATTTGAAGATTTCAATGGCTAATCCAATTGATCACCTTGTGGAATTGAAAGTTTAATTGATCAATTCTTTTGAATTCTTTATATAATTGATGGTTTAATTGATTGGACCATTTGGACATCTAATATGAGGTCAATTAGCTATGTGACTATTAATGATGTAGAACAATGATGATTATGAAGGTTAACCCTAACTATGTGTACTTAAGTGAAGAGTTAACCATAGATCAATCTTGGGGTAGTTAACATCCTAGAGAGGATGAGAAAGAGAGAGAATGAGAGAGATAAATGCTATTACAATTAATCCCTAATTCTCTCATTATGAATAAAACAGGTGATAAGGGTTTGATCCATAATAATGAGATCATGAGACCCTAATCATTGAACCCTAACCCCAATTCAGGGCAATTCTAAGTGAAACCCTAATGGGGAAGAAGAGTGATCCCTAATTGTGGGTTATTGAATGTAGACCCCTTTCTGAGATGAAATTTATGTGAAACCCTAATTAGGGCAAAGCTATGTGTGAAACCCTAATTTAGGGCAAAGCTAAGTGTTATCATAAATCTAGGGTGATGATGTAACCTTAACTTAGTGTAACAATGAAGGAAACCTTAATTTAATGGAAATTGTGCATCCTAACCCTAATTTGGGTATGAGGTAAGAGAAACCCTACTTGGATGTGAATGGTAAACCTTAATCCCTAAAATAGGGTAAAGGTGCAGGAAACCCTAATATAGGCTTGTGCTACTATATCTATGTGAAGTTCTATCACTGGGTGATGTGTTGTGAAATCCTAATTTCACATAATACTAGGTGAACCTTGATATAGAAGGATGATTATGTAAAACTCTATTGAAGAGTAATACTATGTGAAATCCATAAATGTATGGAATATGTTATGTGAATCCTCAAATTATAAATATGGAGAATACTATTCCTAATAATGGAATAGTGATTAATGTTATGACAAATGTAACACCTAGAGAGGTTGATAATGGATATCCTTATATTAATAGTTCCTAACTCAAGGATGAGTTCATAATATTGGCAACAGTTGTATAATCTAAGTGAGTGACTAATGACCAATACTTTTCATGATAAATGTGATGAACTGGTACATAAAGTATTAGGATGGGGAATACCCTAATACAAGCTAAGTGTATGAACTCAAGTAAGATAAAGGTGTTAAGGGAAGTGATACATCAAGATATGATAGATATCACACCCAACACCCCAATACTGGTATACCTTGATGTGTTATAAGTCCAATTCAATTAGATGAATGACACATGAGATGTGTCATGTCAATGGTTACATTGAGATGTAATGCACCCTGTTGAATGTAGGCTAACATGCCTTATGAAAAGGTTAATCCAAACCTATAAACTATGATGTAATCATATTCTGGCAAAGATAAGAGAGAAACTCATGTTGAGTGTTGATAATTCATTTAATGATGAATGATGAATAAATAAGTATGATTGAATACTTATGTTATCCATATTGTTTCTTAGCTGTGTGAAGCAATGAAATAGGACTTGATCATTAACAATATGATCTTAAGAACCTATATGGTTATCTATGTGAAACCCTAAAACAAGTTAATGCTATGTGAAACCCTGATACAAGTTAATGCTATGTGAAACCCTAATACAAGTTAATGCTATGTGGATCCCTAATACAAGTTAATGCTATGTGGAACCCTAATACAAGTTAATGCTATGTGAAATCGTAATACAAGTTAATGTTATGTGAAACCCTAATACAAGTTAATGCTATGTGAAACCCTAATACAAGTTAATGCTATGTGAAACCCGAATACATGATGATGCTATGTGTAGATCTAACACAGAGTAATCCTATGTGAAGCTCAAATACAAACTAATGGGTTATGAATGTAATAAAATAATCAATATATTGCATGGTACTGATATGTATTTGTATCATGATTACTAATCATGCAGATATGTTGAGATGATGAGCATAGCCAGGTATGAGCTATGATGTTCTGTATATTGAAAATGTTCTATAGGCCTTATAAGCCTTCATATGCTTTGTTTCTTAGTGAGAGGTAACCTACAGTTAATGAGTCTGGTGTGCCACATGATGTGCTAACTATCTTAGATTGTTTATGAGCTTCATAAGCCATAATATGCTTTATTGCCTATTAAGGGGTAATAAGAGGTGGTATGAGCTTTTGTGAACTATGTGCAATGCTTTGTTTAGAAAGAATTATAATGTCCCTAGGTCAGATGATATGAAGGTATGGAGTTACCTAATAAGTGGTAACAAGTGTTCTATGATGAGATGGGGGTTCAAATACCTAGATTCTATAATCATGATAATGAACTTGTTAAGAAGTGGAATTGTACTTGATGAGTTGAGGGATTAATATTCCAATACTTTGTGAAAAGAGTATGGCTACAGGCCATGACCCACCAATGACAATGCTAGGCATTAGATATATGATCTAAGCCTGAAGAGAGTTAATGTTGTGGTAATGATTCTATAGTGAATAAATGTTATAGATGTTCTTCATATTCCTTAAAGGATAAGTGACATGTTGTTCTATCAAGCTATAGCTGCAATGCTTTTGATAAGAATAATGTTCTAATCTGTTAGACATTAAAATATCTACTGTCAAATAAATATGATTCCTCTATTCATATTTATCTTCTTAAGCTGCAATAATAATGTTTCTGGCAGAGACAATTTACAATTGTCTCACCCCCGTGGGAATGACATTTTTAGGTGGACGCGGACGAGGAGGCAGAAATCCTTCAGTAGGTGAAGAAGGGCAGCAACAGTAGTAGCAGGGACAACAGTGAAGTCTCAGGTGGAGACACTGGTTGTTATGCTTTGTATAGATGTATATAGAGTCCTATGTGTCGTCTCTGTACTCTCAGGTCCTCGGAGTAGTAGCTAATGCTTTCGAGATTTTGGCTCAATGCCTCGAGATTTTATACTGTCTGTGTTTAGCTTGACATGACAGTTAATGCTTGTAATTCTCAGAAAGAGACGATATAAAATATGTACCTTTGAACAAGAATGTAAAAGTGTTACTTTAGTTCTATGTGAGAAAGTTTGCCTTGATGGATCTCTTGATAAAAAGGTTTTAATTTTTAGTGATTTTTGGTAATCCGCTGCTTAGTGAACGCTTCCGCATTAGTTAATTATGGTTTTAGGAGTTGTATTCCACAATTAAGTGGTATCAGAGCTCTAGGTTTGCTGAGTCTACAGAGACATAGGACTAAGGTTGTAGAGTCTGTTCTAAGTGTCTTCCAATTTATCTGATAGTATCTTCTGCTCACATAGGAGAAGAAGAACTTGAAAATGACTAGAGAACATGAGGAACACATTGCTAAGGGCAATGTTGTTGCACCAGGAGAGGGTGCATAGGACCAGGCAAGAGGAGAACAAGTGCCTGAGAATTTCCATCTTGACCAAATTAGGATAGAGAATCCTATGTTATGCTCTTGAAGGGCAGGTTAGGACAACAGTGATGCATATAGAAGAATGGATACTAGTATTACAACCTAGGTTACCAGTCCTCAATGCAAAAAACTTTGGGCTTTGAAAGGATTCCTGAGTGACATGGTCATGTTGGAACAGTGGAAATGTGGGAAAGATTAATAAATGGCAAGAAAGTAGACTCTGCCATAAGTCTGGACAAACAGTACATTTGTGATGGTAGTGCCCAAGGAGGGGCCATAAGCTATGAATTAAGGTAAGGTCTCTATAATTTTAGAGACATTTGCCTAGATATTCTGAAAAGCCAAAGTTCTTGGTGTCACCAGTGCAATAAATGCCTAGTGCACCAGGGCAGTAGTCACTAAGTAAAGGCAAAAGCAGCAACATAAGATAACTGGACACTATGTGATGAAATCTGTTGGCTAAATGGACATCTATAAATCCCTTTGTTTTGATTATGACAAACATTTCATTCTTATTAATCTAACGTGCTACTTGAGTGTGCAGGAACAAGGTGGATGACAAAGTATTAGGGAAATCCATATGCTTACATATTTATATTTTCATGAAATGTAATCGCTTTGTAAAAACTTGTACAAATATATAATGTACAAGTACTTAGATTTCATGTAAATCAAGCGTTATATTCTCCCTAGATAAACATCACATTTAGATAGGTCATCCCCTTGAATAGTGTCACATATGCACACTCATACACACACTTAGTGCTTTAATTGGAAAAGTGAAATATGGTCAATCTCGGTCGACTAACTCCTCGACCGAGACACTCTCGGTCAACAATCTTCTCGACCGAGAAAGACCCAAGTAGCCGTTAGACACAGCTGACAAGGTGGTTGGCAGTTGGAGATAAACGTTGCATACACTTGATCCAGAGAGCCTGTCGGTCGACAAAAGTTCGACCGAGTAGGAGTCTCGGTCGACTATTTCTCGACCGAGATGGTCTCTGACAGCAACTGCAGAATTAATTATTTAGCCGTTACTAAAGCAACAAACTTGTACCTAACGGCTAGTTAAGCATTTAGAAACCCCTAGAAGGTGTCTAGAATGTCCTTAAGCACTTGTAGGACATTCCTATAAATAGGACATAGCTTAGGACACCCAAATACACTAACTTGTTACACTTGAGCAATCTTTGAGCATACATTGACTTTGTGCAATCTGTTTGTGAGCAATTGAGCATTGTGACAATTGGCTACTTCTTCCCTTAGCTCAAAATTCGTGTCCCATAGGCTAACATCTCCTATCCATTGCAATTACAATTCCATACACTTTGGTTAGGAGATCTACAAGCTTGATCTAGGCAAATCAAGCCTTGTGCTACAAAAGGATAAGTTGTAATTTCCTTTTTCTTTCTTGTTCTCTATTATTGTTTCTACTCTCCTTGCTACCCCTAGGTTGGAGGCTGCAGATTGGAGAGGGTGGAGATCTTCTTGGTGAAGAAGGGGACCTTGAGCTACTTCAAGAAGGCTGGTGCAACGGGAGGTTACTTCTAGAGAGGAAGGCTACTTCAAGGGGGAGCTTGAAGTTAATTCAAGAAGGCTACCTCAAGTTGGTGCATCTACTTCAAGTGAAGGCTGTTCAAGGGGTGTAAAGAAAGTATTGTATTTTGTATAAATCTTTGTGAAGGTAATAAAATAAATACTTTCAAAATCCCGGTTGGGTAAGCAACCAGGTAGTGGACTGACAACTTTAGTATTTGCTAAAGTTGGAACCACTCTAAACACCTGTCTCCTTCTTCCATTTACAATTGTGGTTGTTTGAGTTAAATAATTGTTAAAATATTTAAAAACTCTATTCACCCCCCTCTAGTGTTTTTCAATTGGTATCAGAGCAGGCTTCAAGGAACCCTAACCAAGTCTTGAAGAATGGAGGGTGATGGTGATTACAACCGCAATAAAAGGTGCAGCCTGAACAAATCTACAACATGTTGCAATTGGTGCTTAGGAACAAGCCACACAACATCTAGCTGCCCATGGAGATCAAAGAAGGAAGATGAGCACAAAAATTGTCTTATTGCTACAACTAGTGAAGAAGAAGAAGAGGTAAGTCTTTTTGATTTATCTAAAGAAGAACTAGTTGCTAGTCTTGAAGAAACACATAATAAATATGTTGAGTGCAAGAAGAAATTAAAGAAATCTAATAAAGTAAATGATGAATCACATGCTAAACTTCTTGCTATTACATCTGAAAATGAAGATCTTAAAAAGATCATTGAAGATCATGATATTAAGATAAAATCTATAGAGGCAGATTGCAATCTTCTTTCTTTAGAAAAGACTAATTTGCAAACCCAAGTGAACGATCTTCAAAAACAACCCATCTTGTGCACCCATCTAGATTATGACTCTATTGTCAAAGAAAGAAATTGGTTATCATCTAATCTAGATCAAGCAAAACTAGATATCAAGAAGAGAATAGATGAGATTGCTAAGTTATAACAAAAAGTCAGTAGTTTAAATAATAATGGCATTCTTGATCAAATCTTAGATAATCCCTATCATCAAATTGGGAGAAGAGGACTAGGTTACAAGCCTAAGGGGAAATCCTATCAACAACCTAGTTGGAGACAAACACATCAATACATATATGTACCTAAAGGAACATCTTCACCCAAGAACAACATAGAACACAACCATAGAAAAAGATATGAGGTTGACTCGATATGTTGTCATTATTGTTTGCGCCTTGGTCACTATTCTTTTTCATGCCCTTACAAGAGAAAACATGTCGAGTTAGTTTGGGTTCCAAAACCTCCAAACTAAATGAACGGAATTAAGTTGAGATATGACCAAGGACCTTAGTTGCATATTTCTGTGTCTATCTCAACTCAACATAATAAGATAACAAATTAATTTAAGTATCTAAACATTTAAATTTGCATAATTGTGTTTTACTTGGAAACAATTAACAATTCCAGAAATCTTGTCGGTCGAGAGACTGTCGACCGAGAGAACCGTCGGTCGAGAAATTGTCAACCGATTAGGCCACTGATTGCCAGTCTGAAATAAATTCTGCTGAATATATTTTCTATTGGTCAAAATTGCTATCTACTTGTTGTTAATAATTGTTTGTACATGCAAAACAAAGTATACATTCTAGAAATTATCTTTGAAAACTTATATGAGATTTGGTTTATTCTCTAAATAATTATGGATCATATTGATTTAAGTCAAATTACAGCCTACATGATCTGTTCTAAGTGTTCTTTGATTTATTCACATAGAAATCATATATCGAATTTCATTACATCATATACCTTCACCAATTTCATTATTCAACCTTCTATAGATAACGTTGATGCTTGAATAATGATTAGTGCATCCTTGATGATACATAGGCAAGCAAAGTGATTTGTTGGTAATATGCCATTTTAATGCTTGCAACACATAAGATAAACATTTCTCAATTTGTATCTTTTAAGAACTGCGATATTAATCATGCTTTCATATAAGAATTTTATGAGGATACAAGAATAAGATAAATTTGATATTCATGTAACTACAACAAAGCTTATATTTTAAGAAGAATCAAGGACAAATGTTTTCGTATTGAGTATCATTTAGAATACTTCAAATTGATATCTAATCAAATTACATGCAGATATTATATATGAATATTCAATTTGGAAATCTGCAAACTCGCCTCTTGGTTGAAATGAAATTTGATCAAGGGGCGCTATGGTCGTAGTCAAAGTCGACCTAAAATAAGTTTGACACAATACTTATTTGAATATTATTTTCTATTGTGATTAAAAGAACCATAAATTTATGATCACAAAATTGTCCAAATATTGGTAATAATATTCACAATATTACTCCCTTAGAAAATATATATATGCTCTACAAAATTAGTCTATCATTTGCTTAAAAATTCATACCCAGTAAGTCTGTTGGTCGACGAATTCTTCGACCGACAACATCTCGGTCAGCCTATCTCTTTCGACCGACAGACCTCAGACAAAAGTAACATCGGACACACTTCCGGTCGACAATTGCTCGACCGAGCCGATGTCGGTCGACAATTGTTCGACCGATAATTGACCGTTGGATATGACCGTTGGAATCCGACCGTTTATGACCGTTTATAACCGTTGCAAATCCAACCGTTGGGGGACGAGTGGCACGTCTGCAATATGACCGTTGCGGACGCTCGATCGACAAATTGTCGACCGACCTGGTCACTGGATTGCTATAAAAAGGACCAAAAATGGGTCATTTCTTTACACTTTCATATTCTTGTTTCCATAGCTTCTCTCTAGTGCATTCTTGTGCAATCCTTTAGCTTCTTCATCCCCAAGACTTCCTTGCTTCTTCTCCACCTTAAAGCAAAGAAATGGCGTCATCATCTACACATGGAAAGAAGAAGATTGCTAGCAGGAAAGGAAGGGCGGCTTCTCCACCAT
This sequence comes from Alisma plantago-aquatica, assembly GCA_963693085.1. NCBI lineage: Eukaryota > Viridiplantae > Streptophyta > Magnoliopsida > Alismatales > Alismataceae > Alisma > Alisma plantago-aquatica. The sequence continues at coordinate 720,545,108 of OY856411.1, read as the reverse complement.
TGACGATCATCAACGACATCCCCTTCGTCGACGCAGATGCTGGTGATCGATATCTAAGGCTCTCCTCCAAAGCTCCTCTTCCACGACGGCCAGTTGAAGTCCTGGACTTCCTCAGCATCGTCGACCTGGAGGATCTTTTTGAGGTGCAAAATTTGAAAGAATTTCTTAACCCTTCTTTCCCCTCCTACTCTTCAAAAGTGGTAAATGAGTTCTATGCAAACCTCATCTCCCATACCGAAAATAAACATATCTTCTTCTATTCTATGGTCAATGGGCATAGCTTTCGATTTACTGAAGAGGATATTCTTGACATGCTAAACATTGACTTAGATGAATATCAAGACACTCTTGACCCTACCACTGGAAACCCACTTAATACATTTTCCCAAGGTGACCATACCATCAGTCTTAGTGACATCAAAAGAGCCATTTTTCAATCTAATACAACCTGTCACGAAGATAGGGGCACATACTATGCTATCAATCTCAAACCTGCAGCTAGGATTGTCAACCTTATTGTTTCAACAAACATACATCCTAGAGCAAATAAGTCTGAAGTTCCTATTTTTTGCATGTGTCTAATCTATGCCATTATCCAACGTATTCCCACAAATTTTATCCGCATCATTCTTAAGAACATGCTTGAGTTTTCTGGCAATCCCCCATATGCTGATTTTGTATGCCAGATTACTCAACACTTTCTTAAGACACAAATTGAGGATATGGGATACACATGGGAAAGAAGACCACAAAAAATAAGAAAAAACACAGTAGAGAAAATGGGAATTGATTTTGGTCACAAGAGGGCTAGGACGGAAGGTGAGACATCTACTCAAGATATACCACCACCACCTCCTCCTACCAACCCATCCTATGATCCCATCTAAAACACCTTAACCTATGTTGCTGGGTCACAATATCATCTAAGTAAACAACTAGGTTATAACCATCATGCCATGACTTATCTAAACCAAAGAATGCAAACCCTTTCTCCAAACCAACCAGACGAATATCCTTATTCTTTAAATCCTGGTATGCTCAACCCATATAATCCTTCTTACAACTACTACCAAACTCCACCTCCACCATCTACAGATCTCACGCACACTCAGTTTTCATCAATGCAACTACAAGATATTGCTGCTCATTTCCGATTTGATCGTGTTCCTACCTTCTTGGAGGCGTATGCCTTAACCAAGACAGGTGCTCTGGAGTGGCAAACTTTGGTCCAATATTATGGAGCTGAGCCTTTTCTTGGGAAAGACCCTGATATTGATGTAATTCTTAAGTCTTTCCAGTGAGATTTGGAGTTGTATTAGTTGTAATGAAATCTTTGCATGATTGTAATAAAAGGGTTATCTCTACATAATTTGGTTATCTTTCCATGATTGTAACAATTCTTTGTTTGAAATGAAATTGGTTATCTTTAAGTCTTATAATGGATACTCTTCAAAAGCATATGTGTCATCTTCTGATATGTTTCTTCTATGGCATCATTTGAATATGGCTTATAAGACTATTATAGTAGAGCATACAAAACAAGGGGAGTAATCAATAAAAATAAATAAAAAGGGATGAAATCTTTGTAAATACCTAAAATTTAAAATTGTGGCTAAATTGACCATCTATTGAAAAGCATTCATACCTTAATTATAATTTGGGATATCTATCTAAGGGGGAGCATAGTATAAAATTAAGGGTGAGAAGTAATATCAAATATTCAACTTGGATATCTTTTTGAAATGACAAAGGGGGAGAAAAGAATATAAATCAAAAATATAAATGAGTTTCATAACATCTCTTGGCCAGCACTCACTTGGAAATCTTAAGGTATGAAACTTATATGTTTTATATTTCCTTCATTCATATTTTGGAAATGTTTGTCATCTTCAAAAAGGGGGAGATTGTTGGCTAAATGGACATCTATAAATCCCTTTGTTTTGATTATGACAAACATTTCATTCTTATTAATCTAACGTGCTACTTGAGTGTGCAGGAACAAGGTGGATGACAAAGTATTAGGGAAATCCATATGCTTACATATTTATATTTTCATGAAATGTAATCGTTTTGTAAAAACTTGTACAAATATATAATGTACAAGTACTTAGATTTCATGTAAATCAAGCGTTAGATTCTCCCTAGCTAAAAATCACATTTAGATAGGTCATCCCCTTGAATAGTGTCACATATGCACACTCATACACACACTTAGTGCTTTAATTGGAAAAGTGAAATAGGGTCAATCTCGGTCGACTAACTCCTCGACCGAGACACTCTCGGTCGACAATCTTCTCGACCGAGAAAGACCCAAGTAGCCGTTAGACACAGCTGACAAGGTGGTTGGCAGTTGGAGATAAACGTTGCATACACTTGATCCAGAGAGCCTGTCGGTCGACAAAAGTTCGACCGAGTAGGAGTCTCGGTCGACTATTTCTCGACCGAGATGGTCTCTGACATCAACTGCAGAATTAATTATTTAGCCGTTACTAAAGCAACAAACTTGTACCTAACGGCTAGTTAAGCATTTAGAAACCCCTAGAAGGTGTCTAGAACGTCCTTAAGCACTTGTAGGACATTCCTATAAATAGGACATAGCTTAGGACACCCAAATACACTAACTTGTTACACTTGAGCAATCTTTGAGCATACATTGACTTTGTGCAATCTGTTTGTGAGCAATTGAGCATTGTGACAATTGGCTACTTCTTCCCTTAGCTCAAAATTCGTGTCCCATAGGATAACATCTCCTATCCATGGCAATTACAATTCCATACACTTTGGTTAGGAGATCTACACGCTTGATCTAGGCAAATCAAGCCTTGTGCTACAAAAGGATAAGTTGTAGTTTCCTTTTTCTTTCTTGTTCTCTATTATTGTTTGTACTCTCCTTGCTACTCCTAGGTTGGAGGCTGCGAATTGGAGATGGTGGAGATCTTCTTGGTGAAGAAGGGGACCTTGAGCTACTTCAAGAAGGCTGGTGCAACGGGAGGTTACTTCTAGAGAAGAAGGCTACTTCAAGGGGGAGCTTGAAGTTACTTCAAGAAGGCTACCTCAAGTTGGTGCATCTACTTCAAGTGAAGGCTGTTCAAGGGGTGTAAAGAAAGTATTGTATTTTGTATAAATCCTTGTGAAGGTAATAAAATAAATACTTTCAAAATCCCGGTTGGGTAAGCAACCAGGTAGTGGACTGACAACTTTAGTATTTGCTAAAGTTGGAACCACTCTAAACACCTGTCTCCTTCTTCCATTTACAATTGTGGTTGTTTGAGTTAAATAATTGTTAAAATATTTAAAAACTCTATTCACACCCCCCCTCTAGTGTTTTTCAAAATCAACCTAATGTGGTAGGTGACCTTGAGGGGTAATACTTAGATGAAATATATTCATTCTGATACTTCATTTCATGATTCTATGTGTTAAAGATATGAAAAGTAGTTGTTTTTGAGCTACTTTTGATTAGTCATATAAGGACACAAGGAAGATGAGAATTTCCATTTTACCCAGTGCTCTTTAAAATGTTTTATGATTTCTCTTATCTTTGTGATATAAGATGAAATATAGAAGTGATGCTTGGAGAAAATCTAGAAATGGAAAATCATGTGTGTATATTAATATGAAAAGTGAGGAATATGATAGAAAATGAAGTGCATACTACCTAATCTCAATACTTGTATACCCTGGCCAGGTATATGATTATTGTAGATAAGGCAAGTATGAAACTCTTAGATTGTTATCTTTTTTATTACTCTGATCAAGTAGTCATTCTGAAACAATCTAGAGAGTATAATGAAATTTAAAAGGAATAGCTATGTGAACATTCCCAACTAATAGGGAGAGTTAAGTGAACATTCCTAATTAAAAAGGAAAAGCTATGTGAACATTCCCAACTAATAGGGAGAGCTAAGTGAACATTCCTAATTAAAAAGGAAAAGCTATGTGAACATTCCCAACTAATAGGGAGAGCTAAGTGAACATTCCTAATTAAAAAGGAAAAGCTATGTGAACATTCTCAACTAATAGGGAGAGCTAAGTGAACATTCCTAATCAAAAAGGAAAAGCTATGTGAACATTCCCAACTAATAGGAAAAGCTATGTGAACATTTCCAACTAATAGGAAAATCTATGTGAACATTCCCAACTAATAGGAAAAGCTATGTGAACATTCCCAACCAATAGGAAAAGCTATGTGAACATTCACAACTAATGGGACGAGCTAAGTGAACATTCCTAATTAAAGAGAAAGGCTAAGTGAGCATTCTCAATTAGGTAGGAAGAGCTAAGTGAACATTTCCCATTAAAAGGAAAAGCTAAGTGAGCATTCCCAATTAAATAAAATTTTGCTAAGTGAACTTTCCCAAATGAATAAAGGATTGCTGAGTGAATTATCTCTATTAGATATATAGTTTTTCCTTTTAATAAATATTCTTGGATAATGATAGAAGTATGCTCTTTTATGCTTCTTCCTTTCAATAATATGGACATCATATGTTAGGGGTTTATGCTTTGCATAAACATAAACATTGGTAAGGACGAATTAATGAAAGGAACTTTGTGTGGATTACAGATCCATGATATCTCCATAATATTAAGATATTATGTGTAGACTTGAGGGTATGATAACTGAATAAATATGTCCCTCCTGTTGACTCAAGGTCAATTAGGTCAATGTTGACTCATGTCTAAATTGACTAAACCCGTATTTTGAAGATGACAAACCATTCCATAAATGTATTGAAAGCTTTAAAGTAAAATCATACCTTTGGAGAAACCTAGGGGTTTCAATAGGATTGAGCTCATATGCTCCCCCTCAATTGATGTGCATGGAGTTCTCATACTCCCCCTCAATTGATGTTATTTCTCCTGCATGGTTAGCTTTCATAACATTTATAGAATACTATGTCTTCTGCTCATATATGTTCTAGTCTAATCAAGTTAGTAATGCACTATAGAAGCATTAGAAATAGTTTTTGAGTAAGAGTGTGAAGAGAAACATAAAATATCACTTTTGACTCAAAAACCATATGTATAGTGCACACTATCTTGATAAAACAAGTTAGAAATGGTTATAAGCAATAAAACCATTACCTTTGTGCTTACCATTGCTTTTCCACTTGTTGTCACCCTCTACACATCTCACCTTTCTTCTTTCATGTGGATTGAGAAGTCAATTTGCAATTCAATAGCTCAAGTCAATCCATTTGCAAGTACCTACAAGAAGAAAGATGAAATGGTCCCCGATCATAATTTTGGGTCCAGAGGGGTTAGTTTAGCAACCCAAGTCCTATTGCTCTTGGGTGCTTTCCTAAAAGGACAACAAGTAGAATAATGACCAATTTCATTGCAATAATTACAAGTGCTTGTAGCCTTGGAACTGGAGGATTCTTCATTGAAAATTGAAGGTCCTTTGTCTTTGTTGTTCCTTTGGCTACAGTCAAGTCCAATGCCATCTCTACCCATTTGTTTGGTAGTGTGGTCTAGGATTTGATTAAGATTCTTTTTATCACCAAAGAATCTTTGCAAAGAAGATCTCAAACTATGATTGTCATTCATAAGAGAAGTAAAGGTAAAACACAATAGATTCATATCATCTCTAGCATGCACAAGATAGATTTCTAAGAAAACATCTTTAGTCATAGTATGAGGGTCAAGAGCAATTACACTACTATGCAAGGAAGCAAGTTCATATACAAGACAAGTAATCTTTGAAGGATAAACTTTATCTACACATTCTATTCCTTGCAAAGTAAGCTCTTGACTCTCATAAGCACATCTAAGAGCATAAGAAACAATAGAGAGAGAAACAATAGTAGTAACAAGCTCTATATATGAAATAGTCATAAAAGGTTGAGATTCTAAAAACTTAATCTTATCAAGCAAGCTAGAATTCACAATTTTAAGAGCATTTAGTTGACTAAGATAAGCATTTGTTTGAATCTCAACACTTAAATTTACCTCATTTAAATCTTCAATTGAGCTTTTCATGAGGGCGCAATGGCATCTTCCATCTTCACATTCACTAGATCTTCCACTGGTGCTTTCATTTGTTGATGGAGCCTTTGTGATCCCTTTTTCTCTCTTGTTTCCTTCTATTGCTCTCTTTGAAGGTTGCCCATCTTCATAATAACCCATATTCTCCTACTTGTGGAAGTATGCTTGCAGAAGACCCGCTCTGATACCTATTTTGGATCCTAGATGGGTGATTAGATGGTCTAGAGGGGGGGGGGTGAATAGAGCTGAATGCACTTAAACAAAATTCATTAGACCTTCAAGATATATCACAAGATAAGGTTGCTAAATAGGAAATTTGTGTGTAACTAAAACATACATAGCAAGGGGGAGAGAGATTGAACATGCACCAATTAAACAAGCAATTTAGAGTGGTTCCACACTTCAAACTAGAAGTGTGTCAGTCCACTTTCCTAGAGAGGTCAACCTCTAGGACTTCCAAACTATTACATTCTTATATTCATTCATAAGACTTACAATACATGACCAAACAAAGGACTTACCTATCCAATACAAAGAGTCTTCAACCTTACCAAGGACTTACCCACTTTGCAAGAGTCTTCGACCTTCTCCAAGGACTTACCCACTCTTGCACAAGTCTTCAGCCTTGCAGGAATTACCCACTCTTCTTGGATCTTCCACCTTTGACTTCACCTTCACTCAGAGAAGCTTCCACCAAGGACTTACCCACTTGAGCAAGGAGTCTTCTGCCTTCACCAAGGGCTTACCCACTCTAGCTCCAAGTCTTCAGCCTTGATCTTCACCAAGGGACTCCTTCCCTTATTCTTCTTCACCTCTCTTGGATAAGAGAGAGAACCTTCATCTTCATAATTTGCAAATGAGAGATGGGGAGGTGGTGGAAGTGAGAGCCTCACAAGATATACATATAGGACTAGCTCTCTTACAAATTTCCTACTCACTCTAATGGATATAGCAAGTGATTAAGCTTAGAGAGAGAGAGGAGGTTGTAGGATCACTCAACTATAGAATAGGAACCTTCATAGTGAATGCTCAACCTTGGAATGAAGCCCAAGGGGTCCTATTTATAGTTGAGTGATCCTACAGCCTCATCTCTCTCTCTAAGCTTAATCACTTGCTACATCCATTAGAGTGAGTAGGAAATCTGTAAGAGAGCTAGTCCTATATGTATATCTTGTGAGGCTCTCACTTCCACCACCTCCCCATATCTCATTTGCAAATTATGAAGATGAAGGTTCTCTCTCTTGTCCAAGAGAGGTGAAGAAGAATAAGGGAAGGAGTCCCTTGGTGAAGATCAAGGCTGAAGACTTGGAGCGAGAGTGGGTAAGCCCTTGGTGAAGGCAGAAGACTTCTTGCTCAAGTGGGTAAGTCCTTGGTGGAAGCTTCTCCGAGTGAAGGTGAAGTCAAATGTGGAAGATCCAAGAAGAGTGGGTAATTCCTGCAAGGCTGAAGACTTGTGCAAGAGTGGGTAAGTCCTTGGAGAAGGCCGAAGACTCTGGCAAAGTGGGTAAGTCCTTGGTAAGGTTGAAGACTCTTTGTATTGGATAGGTAAGTCCTTTGTTTGGTCATGTATTGTAAGTCTTATGAATGAATATAAGAATGCAATAGTTTGGAAGTCCTAGAGGTTGACCTCTCTAGGCAAGTGGACTGACACACTTCTAGTTTGAAGTGTGGAACCACTCTAAATAGCTTGTCTAATTGGTGCATGTTAAATCTCTCTCTCCCTTTCTATGTATGTTTTAGTTGCACACAAATTTCCTATTTAGCAACCTTATCTTGTGATATATCTTGAAGGTCTAATGAATTTTTTTTAAGTGCATTCAACTCTATTCACCCCCCTCTAGATCATCTAATCACCCATCTAGGATCCAACACCTCCTTTTCTTGGGATTTCGGGGACAAAATCCTTGTTAGGGGTTTATAATTTGTAACATCCCTAACCTGGGTTATGTGTTAACCCTAGATGTTTTGCCTAATAAGGTTGAGTATATGCTTAATCTTATTTTGGGAAAAGTGATTAGGGCTCATGAGAAACTCATGTTTCAATTTTGGTCCTATTTGAACAATGTTGAGGCAATGCTTGCTTATTTGGGACTAAAGTGCAAATTACCCTAGTTGAGGGGTTAATTTGAAAATTGTACATGATAAGATGTTCCTCATGTGTTGAATCATCATGAGAATGAATATGATGAAGTGGTTTGGTTTTCAAAAGCTTGGGCACCAAGATTAAGCTTGTAAAGCAATCCTTGTGCATTAAAACCGAGATTTGGTGTAAAGTGCAATTTACCCAAAACCTAGGGTTCAATATGCAAATTACCACTCCAATAAGGTCCCTAATGATTCTTGGCAACATGTGGAGTAAATAAAATGAGAGGGGAGCCTCATTTGAATTAAGTTGGAGGAGAGAGAATCTTGATATTAAAATAATCAAGATTTAATCTTAATTGAAACCCTAATTCAAATTAGGGCAAAAATAAATGTATGAATTGAAGGGCCTTCAACCAAAATTAAAATGGTTGGATTCAGATGTGTGTGTATGACCTTGAGCTATGCAAGGACCACGAAATATCCCAAGGAGGTGAAAACTCCACTCACCATTATTATAAGAAAAAGAATTTCCACTCAAAAATGGATATTATTATTATAAGGGTTAAGGTGCTTAATTTCTTTTTCCTTAATTCTTGGATAATGGAAGGGAGCTCGGTGGGATAGAGATGCCTTTTCATGTAAGAAACCAAGGGGGGAGTTGTGGAAACAATTTTGGAATTAAAAGACTTTTATAAAATATTTTCTCTCTCATCAATTTTCTTATAAAAGTACCTTTTCCAAACCAAAACAAAGGCTTTTGCAAATTCTTTTCTTTTCCCTTGCTTGGAAAATGACCAAGGAGCTAGGGGGAGTTGCAAGATCTTCATCCACCATTGTTGCCGTGAGCTTGGATCTTTGGAGCTCAATTGGAGGTGGGTTTTATAACTTGAACCCTTAATTTTATTATTACAATCAATTCTTTATCAATTGGTGATCATTTCTACATTTCCAAAATTAAGTTTGGTTGATTGATGCAATCTCCATGGAAATCACAGCAGATTTCATGATTTTGGAGCTTGATGATGATGAAATCATCATAAGCACACACCTCCCCAAATATCTAGGTCAAACAGTTTCAATGTTGAGTCCAAACGGTTTTCAATTGCAAACCGTTTGGTGGTTTGGGTTCCAAACCGTTTGGAATGGTTGACTGTTTGAGATGATTGACCGTTTGAAGATATATGTTGTGGTACTTGGATCTTGACCTAATGGTTTCAATTGGTTTGATCTTGAAGGTTTCAATTGTGAATGATTCCTTAATCGCAAACCCTAATCGACTAAGTGTTGATTTTGCAATTGATTGAGTTGAGATTTTGGGTTGATTGACCCAAATGGTTTCAAGACCATTTGGGAATCACCCAAACGGTCTCAAGACCATTTGGAGGCCGACCAAGACCGTTTGGAAGTCTAGGGTTGAGCATGGTTAGTTAATTGAAGATCCAATGGTTCCAAATGGGAATGCAATCAATAATTAATTTGATAATCGATCCAATGATCCAAACCCTAATTGGATGTTATGGATTTTGATGATGAAATGGGAAAACGGTCTCAAGACCGTTTGGAGATCACCCAAATGGTCTCAAGACCGTTTGGAGGTCATTCAAGACCGTTTGAGGTCAGGACATATCATACAATGATGATCGTTCAATGATTTCAATTGATTTGGTTCCACAATGTCAACCATTGATGGATCCTCGATTTCAAACCCTAAGTGATGGTTTCTTGATTATCAAACCTAGTTCAATTGGGTTCAAAACCCTAAATTTAAGGTCTAATTGAACGGTGATTCAGTGGTCCAATTGATGAATACTTTAGTGGTTCAATTTATAATTGGTCCATGGATTGAAACCTTGAGTCGATTGAGTGTTGAAATACCTTTTTGGTCCATGCGGTTTTGAGAAGGTTTGGACCGAACGGTCTCAAGACCGTTTGGGTCCAAACGGTCTCAAGACTGTTTGGGACCAAACGGTCTCAAGACTGTTTGGGACAAACGATCTCAAACCGTTTGGATACCCAAAGTGCAAACGGTTTTAACACCTATTTTGTCCAATTGGTTTCAAGTACAATTTGTTCAAATGGTTTTCAACCAATTGATTTATGAGAACCAAGATCATTGAGGGTCTAAGTAATTAATATTGTGAAATTCAACATGGTTAATCCATTTGAATATCTCATGCAATTGAAGGCCCAATATGGTGAATCTATTTGGATACTTAATGCATTTGAAGATTTCAATGGCTAATCCAATTGATCACCTTGTGGAATTGAAAGTTTAATTGGTCAATTCTTTTGAATTCTTTATATAATTGATGGTTTAATTGATTGGACCATTTGGACATCTAATATAAGGTCAATTAGCTATGTGATTATTAACGATGTAGAACAATGATGATTATGAAGGTTAACCCTAACTATGTGTACTTAAGTGAAGAGTTAACCATAGATCAATCTTGGGGTAGATAACATCCTAGAGAGGATGAGAAAGAGAGAGAATGAGAGAGATGAATGCTATTATAATTAAGCTCTAATTCTCTCATTGTGAATAAAATAGGTGATAAGGGTTTGATCCATAATAATGAGATCATGAGACCCTAATCATTGAACCCTAACCCCAATTCAGAGCAATTCTAAGTGAAACCCTAATGTGGAAGAAGAGTGAACCCTAATTGTGGGTTATTGAATGTAGACCCCTTTCTGAGATGAAATTTATGTGAAACCCTAATTAGGGCAAAGCTATGTGTGAAACCCTAATTTAGGGCAAAGCTAAGTGTTATCATAAATCTAGGGTGATGATGTAACCTTAACTTAGTGTAACAATGAAGGAAACCTTAATTTAATGGGAATTGTGCATCCTAACCCTGATTTGGGTATGAGGTAAGAGAAACCCTACTTGGATGTGAATGGTAAACCTTAATCCCTAAAATAGGGTAAAGGTGCAGGAAACCCTAATATAGGGTTGTGCTACTAATTCTATGTGAAGTTCTATCACTAGGTGATGTGTTGTGAAATCCTAATTTCACATAATACTAGGTGAAACCTTGATATAGAAGGATGATTATGTAAAACTCTATTGAAGAGTAATATTGTGACGCCCCGATCTCCGTGCCATCTCTAATGATCCCGAAGACTGGGGAGTCACCTTCGGTAAACCACTCTTAACTTTTTCCTTTCTTGATCACTTAGATTAACTTAAATGAAAACCATAAAACTTGAATAGCATCGAATTATAATAAAACTGCGGAAGCGACTTTCCTTTAACCTTACTAAGAATAAAAACAAGCTTACATGACATATTACATTTCTCATGCAGACTATAAAACACAGCAGATAAATGAAAATTAACTACATAATTTACCACATTCTCTCTCTAACCCACCATATGCCCAAGGACCGAGGGGAAACGACTAAGAGACCTCTAACTAACTACTAACTACCTTCTATGTACTCGGGTGATACGATCCTTCAGCCTCCTCGTGCTGACTTTGACCTGAAAAATGTTTCATTAGGTTGGTGAGCTACTGGCTCAATGAATAGAATTTCACCAACCATCACAGATAACTCATTTATGTTTATTATTTGGAATAATATGCAAGAAATACTACACTGAGCAGGTCTAAGCAATTTAATTTAAACAACAGAAGATGTCAACATTTCATTATGATAATAATTGATGCAAAGCTGTAAATACAATTAATTAACAGAAAATACTAAAATTCCACTTAAAGAACAACTGATGTGAAGCTACCTCATATCTTTCTTAACTCTTTAACTTATAAAACTTTGTGAACCTATATGAACATATTTTATCTTATGCCCCAATCATATGCAGTGTACTCCACATATGAAGATCCATAGCGAACTACGATCCCACTGTACAAGACTTAGAGACACACCTGGGAAATGCTAAGTCTGACTTTCCGTCCTGGTCTGCTACAGGACCCACAGGCTCTCTGGCCTTGCGGCACTCGCAAATGGGTGCACGCTAGACTCCTCCTTCTAGCTGAGTACATAGGAGGAGGGTCTCTAAGTCTCCGACCACCTAGGCGTATCCCCAGGGTTGAACTGGGACATGTCTTTGACCACCTGGGCGTATCCCCAGGGTTGAGCCGGGACACTACCTCGAGTCTCCGACCACCTGGGCGTATCCCCAGGGTTGAGCCAGGACACTACCTCGAGTCTCCGACCACCTGGGTGTATCCCCAGGTTTGAGCCAGGACCCTACCTCTCAACCCTCGTGCCACCGAGACATTCAGTAAGTGTTGGACACGAGTCTCCGACCACCTTGGGGTATCCCCAGGGTTGATCGTTTCACCCCTAAGGTGCAGACCTCACATAGGGATTCTACAGTGTCATGGCCCTTATTCTGATATTTTTATTACTATAGAAAAGCTCTTACTACATTGCATCTCTCTCTTACTTGTTCTGGACTTTGGTATCTCTATGGTACCGAGTCTATTTACTTGAACTTTACAACATGACATGAATATCATTCTAAATTTGACAGAGTAGTATATTTCAAACACTATAATATACTGAGTAATCATCATACTATACATGCAGGCAGACTAAAATTCTTAAATAAATAGAATGCATGTCGACTTGGCACTTTATACACTAAAATCATATAATTGAACTGTTAAGCATAACCACATCTCATACTGAGAATTTTGATGTCAAAATACTTGATTCATTGAACACCCTATCCTTAGGGTTTCAGTTACCTCATTCACTTATCACATGGCAACACCCTATCCTTAGGGTTTCAGTTGCCCCACCTATTTGATTGCAGTCAAATCACAATATGATATCATTCTAGAACTAACAGAGAAGTATACTCAATATCATTGTAACTACTGAGTAATTTCTCATATCATGCATTCATGTAGATTTAAAATTCATAAATAACCCAACTCATATCAATTTGGCACATAAGTACTGAATTCATGCAATTGAACATCTTATTGCACTAATAAAAGTAATTTACTTCACATATGAGAAATCATACGTAACATTTGTCATATCTCGGAAATTTCTCGAAAAACGTGCATATTCACCCTAATCCTGGTTTGTGCATCACATAACTCAATTAAGAGTTATTTACATATCATAACACAAATTTATAACAATACTTGAGAATTTCTAATAATATCTCAGAGAAATGTGTCAATTCATGTAAATATTAATTCACACACATTAACATAAAGGGAAGCATGCAATTAGAGTTTATTTGCATATTTTTATGTTATCATACTTTCTTTGAAATCGTGCATCTGATAATTTACAAAAATCTGTACTGCCTGGGTTTATACACAAACCGTACCATTTTGAGGTGTGTATTTCTAATTTCAACGTTCACACTCAACAATGTAGATTCTGATGAACCATGTAAATTTACTGATCCAATCCACACTGATCAGATGCTAATCCAAATCATATTAAAACATAAAGAAACGATTTATGAAATAAAAGTCGGGCGATGCCAAATACTGCTCAACGCATGTTATCAGCGAAAAACGCGTAATTTATCAAAAATTTCCGATTTATAGAGTTAAATCTTAGATAGTGAGTGAAATCCTACTCACACTGGTCCGGGATGTCCGGATTCGTCTGGAAATGCGTCCAGACCCGGTTTCCGGGCAAATCTTAGGTTGTCTTCAACCTCGAAATTATCTAGATTTGGACCTGTTGCAATCGTACAGTAACTTCTCACGTACAGGTTCACACGCTCACACACAGTGCTGCTTGATTTGGGCGTCGATCGATGTTGCTTTGTGCTTGGACCTTAAAGACGAGTTCAAAGCATCGTTCCTTGGTGCTTCCTCACACCCAAGGTGGCTCAAGGCCACGGCTGTAGCTGCTCCTGGCCAGACCTGCTGCAAGCAAGCAGCAACACACACACGTTCAGGTTGAAAAGGAGAGCTAGCTGAGCCTAATCGCGGCTATTGGCTGCGGATCCAAGCTTGAACCTCAAGGCCGAGCTTGATGCCGCTTTTTCCTAGGTGTTTCTCGCTCCCAAAGCAGCTCCTGGCCGGCGCCCTACTACTGGCCGGCGCAGCACCTGCTGCAGGTCAGTCGGCACCCTTGCTAGGGCTGCGAATAGGGGCGAGGTTGGAAGAGGATGAAGGGTGAAGGAAGGAGGACGGAGGTAGGGCTGTCGTTGGACAAAGCCAAGGGCAAAGATCGCCCCAAAATCGCCCCGATTTCACTCTGCTTGATCGGTCGATGGGCTGATGTGTGTGCACGCCACTTTTGCAGCTGTTTCTGTTCTATCGGGTTAAAGAGGAAGAAGATAAGGCAAAGGGGCCAATTAGTAATGTGTAAATTACAAAATTGACCCAAGGGACTTATAAATGCCATAAATATTTCCTCGGAGGTTCAATTCACATGATTCTTTTTGTAAACTCTCAAGCACGAGATCCTCTACCTTCTCAAGGCACAAAATTATGTTAACTAGCTTGTCACAACTGGTCAAAACACTATTTGCAACTATGAGCACTTAACTTACCTCAATTACCTTAATTATGCACTAATCATTGTACTTACTAGTTAATCATGGAGTGGGTCATAACAAATACTATGTGAAATCCATAAATGTATGGAATATTCTATGTGAATCCTCAAATTATAAATATGGAGAATATTATTCCTAATAATGGAATAGTGATTAATGTTATGACAAATGTAACACCTAGAGAGGTTGATAATTGATATCCTTATATTAATAGTTCCTAACTCAAGGATGAGTTCATAATATTGGAAACAGTTGTATAATCTAAGTGAGTGACTAATGACCAATACTTTTCATGATAAATGTGATGAACGGGTGCATAAAGTATTAGGATGGGGAATACCCTAATACAAGCTAAGTGTATGAACTCAAGTAAGATAAAGGTGTTAAGGGAAGTGATACATCAAGATATGATAGATATCACATCCAATAGCGCAATACTGGTATACCTTGATGTGTTATAAGTCCAATGCAATTGGATGAATGACACATGAGATGTGTCATGTCAATGGTTACATTGAGATGTAATGCACCCTGTTGAATGTAGGCTAACATGCCTTATGAAAAGGTTAATCAAAACATATAAACTATGATGTAATCATATTCTAGAAAAGATAAGAGAGAAACTCATGCTGAGTGTTGATAATTCGTTTAATGATGAATGATGAATAAATAAGTATGATTGAATACTTATGTTATCCATATTGTTTCCTAGCTGTGTGAAGCAATGAAATAGGACTTGATCATTAACAATATGATCTTAAGAACCTATATGGTTATCTATGTGAAACCCTAAAACAAGTTAACGCTATGTGAAACCCTAATACAAGTTAACGCTATGTGAAACCCTAATACAAGTTAATGCTATGTGGAACCCTAATACAAGTTAATGATATGTGGAACCCTAATACAAGTTAATGTTATGTGGAACCCTAATACAAGTTAATGCTATGTGAAACCCTAATACAAGCTATTGCTATGTGAAACCCTAATACAAGTTAATGCTATGTGAAACCCTAATACAAGTTAATTCTATGTGAAACCCTAATACAAGTTGATGATATGTGAAACTCTAATACAAGTTAATGCTATGTGAAACCCTAATACAAGTTAATGATATGTGAAACCCTAATACAAGTTAATGCTATGTGAAACCCTAATACAAGTTAATGCTATGTGAAACCCGAATACATGATGATGTTATGTGAAGATCTAACACAGAGTAATCCTATGTGAAGCTCAAATACAAACTAATGGGTTATGAATGTAGTAATATAACCCTTGTATTGCATGGTACTGATATGTATTTGTATCATGATTACTAATCATGCAGATATGTTGAGATGATGAGCATAGCCAGGTATGGGCTATGATGTTCTGTATATTGAAAATGTTCTATAGGCCTTATAAGCCTTCATATGCTTTGTTTCTTAGTGAGAGGTAACCTACAGTTAATGAGTCTGGTGTGCCACATGATGTGCTAACTATCTTAGATTGTTTATGAGCTTCATAAGCCATAATATGACTTATTGCCTATTAAGGGGTAATAAGAGGTGGTATGAGCTTTTTGAACTATGTGCAATGCTTTGTTTAGAAAGAATTATGATGACCCTAGGTCAGATGATATGAAGGTATGAAGTTACCTAATAAGTGGTAACAAGTGTTCTATGATGAGATGGGGGTTCAAATACATAGATTATATAATCATGATAATGAACTTGTTAAGAAGTGGAATTGTACTTGATGAGTTGAGGGATTAATATTCCAATACTTTGTGAAAAGAGTATGGCTACAGGCCATGACCCACCAATGACAATGCCAGGCATTAGATATATGATCTAAGCCTACAGAGAGTTAATGTTGTGGTAATGATTCTATAGTGAATAAATATTATACATGTTCTTCATATTCCTTAAAGGATAAGTGACATGTTGTTCTATCAAGCTATAGCTGCAATGCTTTTGATAAGAATAATGTTCTAATCTGTTAGACATTAAAATATCTGCTGTCAAATAAATATGATTCCTCTATTCATATTTATCTTCTTAAGCTGCAATAATAATGTTTTTGGCGAAGAGTTATATCTCTCGCTGGGGCAATTTACAATTGTATCACCCCCATGGGAATCACATTTTTAGGTGGACGTGGATGAGGACGCAGAAATCCTTCAGTAGGTGAAGGGCAGCAACAGCAGCAGCAGGGACACCAGTGAAGTCTCAGGTGGAGACACTGGTTGTTATGCTTTGTATAGATGTATATAGAGTCGTATGTGTCGTCTCTGTACTCTCAGGTCCTCAGAGTAGTAGCTAGTGCTTTTGAGATTTTGTCTCAGTGCCTCGAGATTTTATATAATATTCTGAATTTCGAGCAAATAAAACATCTTCTCTAGGGTAAGTTTTGAAAAAACAAGCTCTTTGAGGATTTGTTAGTTAATTCAATTATAATATTAAAATAATCCATTTTGATTATTTTAAAAGCTTTTATATATTGAAAATATAATTGCGGTACTTTTGCCAAATTTTGGAAAAAAATATATTTTGGTGGGTAAGCACACAAGCAGGTAGTTGGGTGGCAAGCAAGTTGCTTATAGAGGCAAGCATGTAGCTGGGTAGCAAGTAGGTCGCTTAAGAAAACACACTACTTGGTAAAGAAAGAAGCTTAGTGTCATGCTCCTCTTTCAAACACCTAGCACATCCTAATGTTTGACACATATCCCACCATGTGTCAACTAATCCTTGATAGATATCTTCAAATGACACATATGCAACCATTGTATCATATAACCACGAATTCTCTCTCTTTTGAAGACACATACACACCCATGTGTCACTAAACCTACACATCATGTCTCTTTTAATGACACACATATACCCAAGTGTCAACCATATACATTTTGCAATTAGGACCATGCTACCCTCCCACATCCCTATAAATAGAAGCCAACTCCACTCAACTTAATTCTTATTCCAAAGCTCAAGTTCTTCCATGAAAGAAAATGTCCCCCTTGCTTCTTTATATTCTTCAAAGACAAGTAACCCTCTTGCTCTCTTTAGAAACCATAAACCTTTCCCTCTTCTACAACTATAAAGAAGTTATGTTTGGAGAAGATGTTGAATAGGAGAGTTACTTTGGCAGTATAGTCTATCCCCTCCTGAGGTTTGATCCCTACATGTGATTCCTAAATATCATTTTGAAATGCTAATTCTCTCTCTCCTTGATCTTAGGCTATCACTCTTTGGATAAGAATTCATTGTAAGCCAAAATTTTATCAAAATACTCTTGGAAATTGACCTTCTCTCCCTATCTTTAATCTATTTCAACATCACACTTCAGGGGAAGGTATGGTCCTCACTCCTTGTAATAGTTTCTTATATAATCATTAAGGAAAAGTATGATTTTTTATGATCTTCACTTTTTGACTTAATCTATTATATGATTTTATATAGTCTTCACTTCTTGACTTAACTTTTGTATCACCACTTATGAAAAGTACGAATTATTATGGTTTAGTATAGTTAAGTCTAATCACCTTATCATAATCCCCGGTATAAACATTAATAAAAAGTATTATTTAATATGGTTTAATATTTTTTAGTATGGTTTCGATAATGACGAATGATATCAACATAAATAAAAAGCATAATATGCATGGTTTGGCAGATTCTTTGTAAAGAATAGATAAATAATATACTATATACAATTATTGAGCTTATAAGCTAGAATAGAATTCCTTTCATACCCTAAGATCATACAAATATTAGTTCATATCCTCCTTCAAAATTGAGTTAAGATTTTAGATGATAAGTAAGCATGACTTTGTGGATAATAGTTCTATACTCTTTTATTTTCCTTTCCATTAATTCTCCCTATTATTTGAGTCATGTAATATTGTTGGAAAGTGGAATTCCATCAGACATTTCTATGGTGACTAGAAGCCTGTTTCACTAATGCATGTAGCCAGTAAAGAGGAAAGGTTATTTAATTGGTTCCGTGTTCGTACGGGGGGACTCCCTAACCTCTTGCACACTTCTGGCCATAGATTTGTCTGATTCAATTCCACAATCCCACAAGTTTACAGTTTAGGTGTTATAGTGAAATACTCAACTAATGATTCATTTATTCATGGCTACCTTTTAACCTTTTTGAACTTTAACTAGAAAACATATGGAAGTATACATCTTTGATGATGTCCTTTTGATTCTAAAGTTCATATTGGGAGATGTGTTGGTAACAGAGTTGACATGTCTTGGTCGGGGATTGATACATTTGGGATCCGGATCTAAGTCCTTTAGAGTCAGGGATGGATGAGTATAATGCTCTATCATACTCAGGCCCACACTTGGGTTGGTCATGTAGAGTCAGGCATGATCAAGTTAGTAATGGGTAATAATCTCCTGCAAAGATTAAGCATGCTAACTAATGATTATTCTAGTGGCATTTTGTGCAAGGAGCACCCTCTTCTGGTCTTGGAAAGGCGACCTATGGCTGCATGTGGTAATATGATTCATTGAATAGAGCATGCAGTGTGCACGAGTGGTTGGGGGTGTGCCAGGGTACTTACAGGTGTTTTGGTGACCCTAATGGACTAAAATCTTGGTTAAGCAAGTTTTTGTGGTTGAAGGCCAGTTTCCCAAGGTGAATTGACACCTTCTCTGAGAGTTGTGGATAAACTCATTTATGGAATAAGGTATCCCACTTATTACGAAATAAATACACAAATACCAATATCTATGGATTGTGTTTCATTATATTGTTCGATATCAAGTCTATTTTCTAGTGATATAGTTGTCATACAAATAAATGATTAAGAATGTAGCTTAGTGAGATATTAAAAGTGTCTTGCTGCAATATTTTTATTTAGCCATACTTGGATAATTGTATAACTCTCTTTCTCCCATTTGGGCTATGGCAAATCATTCTTGTCATAGGTTAATTATGTGGATGCAGGTGTATGTATGTATCTTGTAGTAGACTATCTTGAAGGATCCTGGAAGTAATATCAAGACTATATCTAGTTTTTGTGTTTTATAGTTTTGCTAGACCTAAGGGTCATGTAAACATATGTACAAATTTTCTTTCAAGAAATGCTTGTGTAAATGACTATGTTATCAATATAGTTTTTTTTTGGGTTGCGTCTTTAATTGGTCTTGATACTCCAATTCTATAACCCTTAGAAACCAAGTTGATATGCAATGTCATTGGTTTCTGGGATGTTACATTTTATACTACCTATGTTTAGCTTGATAGGACAGTTAATGCTTGTAATTCTCAGAAAGAGACGATACAAAATATGTACCTTTGAACAAGAATGTAAAAGTGTTACTTTAGTTCTATGTGAGAAAGTTTGCCTTGATGGATCTCTTGATAAAAAGGTTTTAATTTTTAGTGATTTTTGGTAATCCGCTGCTTAGTGAACGCTTCCACATTAGCTAATTATGTTTTTTTGAGTTGTATGTCAAACAAACCTTCAATTAATTTCAGACCATCTAATTCTTCATTGGGTTTAGGACCAATTTGGACCTCCATTCGGTTTTGATCATGACCTTTAAACGGTCTTGGGGTCACTCCCTCAAACAGTCTTGGGGTTAGACCTTCAAACGGTATTGTCCCTTAGTCCCTTAAATGGTCTTGAAACCATTTCCTTTCAAACGGTCAACTATCTCAAACGGTCAAAGATCCTAAATAGTTTTGATTGTATTGAACCTCTTAAATGGTTTTGATCAAATGGACCCCAAACAGTCTTGATCCAATTGAACCCCAAATGATCTGAGAATGTTTGATCCCAAACGGTCTCAAAACCGTTTGGACTCAATGGTCTCAAGACCATTTGGTCCAAAATATCTTGAAACTGAGAGGATCAACTAGGGTTCCATTCACTCAAATCAATTAGGGATTTACTTCATTGAATCCATCATCAATTGAACTATTAATTATTCATCAGTTGGTAACCATTGGATCTTCAACCATCCAATCATACTCAACCATAGAACTCCAAATGGTCTTGAGACCGGTTGGTTGACCTCCAAATGGTCTTGAGATAGTTTGGGTTAATCAACCCTTAAATTGATTCAATTCAGTTAAGGATTCAACACTCAACCCGATTAGGGTTTGCAATAGATGGATCATTCACAATTGGAGCCATTAAGATCAAATCAATTGTAACCAATTGAATCAACCTTCAACTATATCATCACTTGTCCTCCAAACGGTCTTGAGACCGTTTGAGTCCAAACGGTCTTGAGACAGTTTGGTCTCAAACGATCTTGAGACCGTTTGGTCTCAAGTCCTTTGAAACTGTTTTCTTTAGATATTATTGAGATGTGTGCTTTGGATGATGTCATCATCATCAAGCTATGATCCTTCATAATTTTCTGTAATTCTCATAGTGGTTCCATTGACTTGATCAAATGAATTTCAATAAGAACAAAATGATCAACAATTGATGAAGAATTGAATGCAATAATAATATTAAGGATTTACGTTATAAAACCCACCTCCAAAGAATCTTCAAAGCTTCAAACTCCATGTCTTAAATGGTGAAAGAAACTCCTTCAACTATCCAAAGTTCATCCTCAAGTCTTTGAGTGAAAAGAATGGCTAGGGTTGAAGTTTGAAGGGAGAAAAGAAGAAATCAAGCATTGAGTTGTAATTTCCACCATGAAATCAAGGTGAAAGAGGACCATGGAGCTTACCTACAGGTTGGGGATCGCCGTCCTCCTGCTCCTAAGCTTCCTTGGTCGTTTTTCAAGCAAAGAGTGAAAGTGGTTTTGAAATAACCCTTTCAAGTTATGGATATGTGAGTATATATGTGTATTACTGAATTTCTTTTTAAGAGAGAGAATGTAGGGGATAATTCCTCCATTTCCTTTCCACTTGCCCCCTATTTTTCCTTACATACGAAGCCTTCTTCCATTCCTTTCATTCCCTTCAATTATCCATGATTTAAAGGAAAAGAAATTAAGCACCTTAATCATATAATAATAATATCAATAAGTTAGTGGATATTACTTTTTCCTTTAACTAATGTGAGTGGGCTCTCCACTCACTTAGATATTTTTGAGTACCTTTGCAAGGCTCAAGGACGTCCACTCTTAAACAAATTCAAGCATCTTGTTTTTGGTTGAAGGCACTTCAATTAATATTTTTTTTTGCATTAAATTGAATTAGGGTTCCAATTATGCTTAAATCTTGATTATTTTAATATCATAATTCTCTCTCTTCAAAAATGATTCAAATGTGGTGTCCCTCTCATTTTATTTTCTCTACATGATGCCAAGAAACATGAGGGACCCTCTAGCAATGGTATTTTGCATATTGAACCCTGGGTTTTGGGTAAATTGCACATTACACCAAAACTAGGTTTTAATGCACAAACATTGCTTAACAAGCTCTGTCTTGGTACTCAGGCTACCACAAGCCATACCACAACATCATTCTCATTATTATGATGCTTCAACATTTTAGGAACATTTTATCATATAAAATTTGCAAGTTAACCCCTCAAATTGGATAAACTGCACTTTAGTCCAAAATAAGCAAACATTACTTCAACATTATTCAAAAAGGACTAAAATTGAAACATAAGTTCATGTTGAGCCTTAATTACTTTTCACAAATAAAATCGAGGATCTAATTAACATGCTTAAGCAAAACTCCCAGGGTTAAGGCATAACCCAGGTCAGGGATATTACAATTATAAACCCCTAACAAGGATTTCGTCCCCGAAAACCCAGATAAAGGGAAGCATATATTATTCATTTATCATCTCATCAAATCTTCACATAACATCTCAATGTCATGAAGATACCATTGAACTTTGATTGATAAAACGTTCTTCCACACAACTTATTATAGAAGATATGATCTGTTGTGTCATCTAACCAGCTGACACAACACTAGGCTTCCTTACTACTTGTACTGACTATCTCATTAGTTGTACTTCTCTTATCATAAGGGAAGGTTATTTGTCAATTTTAAGAATTTATCTTAAATGTATCTTTAGATGTTGTGTATAAGTTGCTTTTATAGATTTAGATAGAGGTTATTTTTCAAATTAATTTGATAAGCTTTTCTCGCAATAATTTTTACAATTATTCCTTCAAATAGTTCCTCCTTATCAATATTGTGTTTATGCAAGGCATAAACCCCTAACATATGATGTCCATGCTACATTATGTATCTGAAATTATTTCATAATTAATCATTTCAGGAAATCATCATAAAATAACCTGATATTTCTCAGATATCAGAATCTCTTACCTTGGTATCTATCATATGTGTTGAAAACACATCATATCCTCATCTTCCTTTCATCATGAGACATTACTTGTTACATTTATCTTTATCTTGAAACCCAAGTTCAAGACAAACTGATACTTTTCTAAGTATCCATTAAAAGAACACTTTAATTTATGTACATCAAGTGTCATAAGACCCACTTGATTGCCATGTCCCAGACAGGAAAGAGCATAAGAAAACACATTCTTCTTATCACCCCGTCATCACCCAGGGTTGTTTATTAAAGAGAAGAGATTATCAATTACATGAACCTTCAACTTGTTCATGAGTCAATCATTCTTGTCTCATCCTGGTTCCTTGCCATCCGCATAAGAAATTATAAGGATAATTACAAGTCACCACATCTTAGTATTATCATCATTATGATTACTAGATCTGGGTATTCAAACCTTTGGTTCATCATTGATTATTGTTACCTCCCATCAATAAATTGTTACCTCTAGGTCTGAGGACCAGGGTATACATTATACTAAACATCTTCTTTTGTTTATAAGTTGATTTATAATTAAATCAAATTCCTCCGTATATCAATTAGAATGTGGTAGAAATATCCATGCCACATCTCCTACTTCATTAGGCTCTTTTTAGATTGTTTCCAAATGATTACTTGATCAGGGTAATCAGAAAGATAACAATCGAGGTATGTCATACTTACCTTGCCTTCAATAAATGAATACTTGGCCAGGGTATTCAAGAACTGAAATTAGGTAGTATGCATTTATTTTATTTTATGTTTTTTATCTCTTTAAATATCTCAGATTTCCTCTGAGTTCCTTTTATCTCTCTTCCCTTCCTTAATGAAGAGAGAGAAATTTTAACATTTTAAAAAGAATATTGAACTGAATACACATTTCCATCCTTTTTATCTCTTCTCCTTGTCCTTAAAGGACTGACTGAACAAAGCTTATTAATAACTACCTTACTCATAATCTGTAGGCAAAGAGAAGAAAAAGGAAAGGTAATTCAGAATGAAAATTTTATCCGACATGTTACCTTTACGGGTTATTTATTGTCTTGTCTGTTGGGTCACCTCATTACTTTCTATTTGTACATTTCCACATCATATGTCCTTTCTGTCCACATCTATAGCAAGTTCAGAGCCTTTTTGGTGACTGTTGTATTGGTGCACTATATTGTGGTTGAGTCGGTACTACTGAAATCTTTGATTGTTTAGTACCACCAATCCATTGTTCCTGTG